>JAZKJV010011364.1:0-651361 GCA_037367405.1 Ottelia alismoides
TTATGGAGATCAATTTTTAGTCAATATCAAATGTACATTCACATACAAATGGAATTGACCCCTAATTCCAGATCATCTCTCCATCTAGTATAGAAGATTTTCTGTCTGGATGGGATATATCTTTTTGCACAGAAATGACACTGGACCTCATGCAGATAACATCCTCTGAGTCTGATTCAGATATGGTTCCTCAAGGTAAAGGAAAAGGATAAACACCGCAATATCAGGGATAACCTAATTAGAACACAATCAATGCTCAGCTACTTGCCTCCATTCAAGCCATCCAACAACAGCTGGCCGATCAGGCCTTAACCCAAGTCACTTTCTAGGAAATGCTGAATGATCTGAGGAGAGAGAGAGAATGGAGGAGGATGAGGGAGAAAATGAAGAACCATAATATGGGAACTGTGGAGGGCCCGTAGATGAGGCACGAGGAGAGAGGCCTAAGCTTACTCTCAAGGGAAACTTACAATCTTGGCACTGGCCAGATGACGGAGTGGATACAAATCCCTGTAGTCCACAAATATTTCGAGCTCAAGGCTCAGTTCCTTGCTCTTCTGCCCTCATTCCACTGGGAATACCAACGAGGAACCCTACATCCATCTTCATCAGTTCTCTTACATCTGTTGCACCACTCACTACCCCAACATCCCGTTGGGTGTAGTCAAAATGATCGCATTCCCCTTCAACCTTCAAGACAAGGCTCTCTACTGGATTAACCATCTGAGGAAGGTCGTGATGACTTGGGAGGAATTAAAGTCTGCATTCCTCCAGAAGTACTATCCATTGGGTCGTCTGAATCATTTGCGAGCATGTATCAACAACTTCTCTCAGGGACCCCTTGAATCAATCCATGAAGCTTGGGAGAGGTTCCAAGATTTATAGAAGAAGTGTCCCCGCCACGACATCCCACGGACAAGCATAGTCTAACACTTCTTCGGGGGCCTCACTCCTGAAAGCCAGAGATTAGTAGATGTCACATGCGGTGGCTCGTACTTCAACAAGGATGAGGACGTTGTTTGGCAGATTTTCAAAGAGTTGACCAAAGGAGAGGCCGCTCTATCCTTATCCTGAGATTATCAGCACCAACTGCAAGTCCACCACAATCCAATCAACATGGTGGTATCCAATGAGCAAGACAAGGACGAGAGCTCCCATCTCAATATCATCGGGAGACACCTGTCTAAAGTCAATTATTGAAAAAACGATCACATGACTTGGAAAAGTAGTATGTGATCGAACATAGGACCCATCACATGGACAAGCTGGATCAGTGCTAGTCAGCCTCAGGTTCAGCACATATATTACGTGCAGGCACCTGACTAGTCTCCGCCGCCATCTCAACATATTGTATTATATCAACATGAGCTCCAGCCCCTTTCCAATGATCCATTCTCACCCCTGATGAAAGGGGAAAATCAAGGGTCGTATTAATCCACAAGGCGGATCAATAGTCGATGCGGTGATGCTCAATAATCCTCATTCATTCAACAATCAACCCACAATAAATATATGCAATGAATATCAAAAATGTGGAGTTAAAATTTATTATAACTCTACATGCAAGTGTGTATAGTTGTAAGCACAAGTAGAGGTCGAACACTAAGAGGCGAAGGGATGTATGTGTTGTATAATTATTCAATTCATTGTTCATGTCCAATTTTTATTGTTTTTGTGGGTTTTTGATTTTATAAAATTTTTTTATATAATTTTGTTTTTATAATTTTTATTTTGTTTTTATATTTTATAATTTTTTTAAATTTTCTATTAATATTTTTATTATATAATAGATATGTATATATATAAAGAGATATACATATAAGAAGAGAGAGAGAAGTAAGATTAATATATGGATATATATATATATAGATATAAATGCTTAAAATATATAGATATAATATTTTTTGTTTTTGATATTTTCTAATTTTTTTTCTTTTTTTGTTATTTTTCTGAAATATTCTAATTTTTATGTATTTTTAATTTCAAAAATGTCCTCAATATGGACTAGGTAAATAAACCGTGATTAATTTGGGTTTAAAAATATGAAATAATTCCCAAAATTACCTAAATTAATTTTAATACATTAATAATAATATATAGATAATTACAAAAGAGAAAAAATATTTTTGGGATTTTTAAGGGCTTTTCTATTTTTTGTGGGATTTTGGAGCTTTCTGATTTTTTATTTTTTTCTTTTTCTTGTTTTTAGGTTTTTTTCAATTTCTAGACTCAATATATATAATTATACTATATATAATTTTTTGTAATTTTTCAAATGCATTTTATATTTTTTTTATATTTTCTAATTTAAATAGTACAAAAAGGGCTCCTTTTTCATTTTTAGTAATTAGGAAAATGCAAAAAAATGCAAAATAAAATATGGGCGTGAAAGAATATTACATGAAGCATCTATCCTAATTTTTCTGAATTTTTAGGCGCTACATAGATATTTTTAATAAATAGGTAAAAGACACAAAAATTAAACAGCCTGGCAGGGGCATTTTTGCAAATAAAAGAACTCTCAGGGCATCAGTGCAAAAATCACTACAGAAATAAACATTTATTTTTAATATTTGGAACTCATTTACAATTTACAAAAACCGCCAGGGCTAAAGTGCAAAAATCACGCGCCTCACGTGGGACTGCACGTGAGGCGCTGGAGGACCAAATTGCAATTATAAGAACCATTGGGGGCCTACTGCAAAAGTAACAATTTATTTACAACATGAAAGTTTATTTATAATATTAAAATATAAATACAAAAATGCGGGGGACATGTCTGGAATTTACCCCCAACAGGCGCGCGATCCAACGGCTGATCTTCGTCCACTTGACACGCGTCGCCTCCACGTCTGCCGATGCCGCTTCGCGGATCCACGGCGAGGATTAGATCTCCAAGCAAGATCTGGCGGCTGAGGCGTGCGTGATCTCGACGGCTGATCTTCAATCTGGGCCTTCATCTTCATCCAACGTCGGAGAGGACGTCTGGAAGAACGGGAAGAAAGCTCGCCTGAGCGAGCTTCTTCCGGGAAGATCTCGCTGCTCCGCTGGCCTTCGCTGCTCCGCGGTATCCCAAAAGCTTCCTGGGAGGTTCCTCTACTTGCTGGAGGTGTCGGATCGGTCAGAGGATCACTGGAGCGCCACTGAGAGCTCGATGAAGAAATGCTGCTCCAGGTACCTCCGGCGACTTTGGATTTCGTCTCCTGGTGCTTGATAGCGCACCTAACCTGCTCAGGAAGAAAGCTCGGCTCGAGGCGATGCTCCTCGGCCAAAAACTGAAGCTGTTATCACCATAACGGATGAGGGCGGCGATGCTCCGACGAAGCGGAGGAGATGAGCATCGATTCGCAGATCCAGGGAGGATCTGGTTGGGTCGGAGTGGTCTGCAGGCGGAGAAAATGGTGGGTAACGAAATGACAGTGAAAGGGAGTCGGGAAACAGTCGAAGGCACGGTGGCGAAGTCGCCGGAGCTGAGATCCGGCGAACTTCGATTTAACTAAATTACACTACTCTACTGATCTAAATACAAAATAAAAAGACAGAAATGAAATGCGGGAATGCAAACCTACCTAGAAACGTAAATGCGCAGCTCGAACTTGGTTGTAGGGCCAAGGAGCAGGACAACTGCAGGAGTGCCGCCGTGGGCGCATCTCCTTCCTCCGCGAGCCTCCACAACCTTCAGGGGACCTCCACCTGTCACATGGATGCACACTAAGCCGAAGGTGGGAGCTCTAGGTCTAGGGAAATGGCCAAAAAACTCGGAAGAAGGAGATGGAGTTATTTATAAACAGGAGGGGGCGCCCTTATTGACAGGCGAATCTCGAAGAATCTGGGCTATGTACATGCAAACAAAATGTGCGGTGAGGATCATCATGGTTTCTGGGAGAAAATTTCATGAAGAGATTGAAAGCGATGGAGCTCTGAGTCGAGCGGGAAAAATACAAGAATCTCGGGGAGTTGACGGTTCTGACGGGAGTCAGAGGCGCAGGGGGGAGTTGACCAGAGGTCAACAGTCCCTGGCCTCTGATTGGCCCACATCAGCCCGATCTTGACCTAATTATTAGACATAATAAATGATTTAATTTGATTTTATTTATAAAATAAAAAATGTTTATAAAATAATGTAGTATTTATTTATGGTTTTTATTTATTTTTTTGATGTATTTTATTAAGGGTTTATTTTAATAATGTATTTATAAGTATATTTATATGTATTTATTTTTATTTTGTTTATTTTTATTTATTATTTTATTTTCTTATTTTATAAATTTATAACTTATTTTTGTGAGTATAAATATATTTTTATTCAATTTTTTACAAGTTTATTTATATTTTAAATAAATAGGTATAGGTATATGTAGTTACACTTATAGGTATTTTACCTATATATATACTTTATTTATTTAATGTATTTTATTTGTTTTTATTTTGAATTTGTATTGTTAATAAGTTAAATGTAATAATTATATTAAAAAAATATAGATGAATAAAGAATAAAAAAATTTAAATCCCCTTTTATTTATGTACATACTCAACATATGTATTTTATTTTACATAAGCTTATTTTATTTTACAAATTCTTTTTGGTTTTCTTTTAATTTCAATATGTACATGTATTCTATACATTATTTACAAAATTCTAAAAATATAAGCTTATAGAAATAATGAATGAAGAATAAATTGAATATTTTATTCGGGTAAATTGTACAATAGGGGCCAAAACACCTAACTTTCACAGATGGGCTCCAAAATCCATGAAACCAATTTTATTAAATATTTCTTGGAAAGCTATATACAATTAAAGGTGAGTTTGGGTGATTTGGAGTTTTTATTTGCAAGATATGGGTTTGTGAAGTTGAGATTTTGGCTTTTTATTCTGGGTATAAAATGTACACATAGTATTATTTTTACACAAACTCAATTTTGTATTTTTATTTACATTATTATCTACAACTTCCATGTACAAAGTTTCTTTATTTGATGAATGAATAATTATATACAAAATAGGTGTCAAAAATGCATAAATAAATGAAGTATTTATTGTACTATTGGCCCGTATCTCCCCCTACTTTATTCCTTGTCGACCAATTCCATGCTGGCCTTGGTCTCCGGGTTAGGGTCATAAAATAATTGCAATATTTTATTCCTTTTTCTTTTCTTCTCTTTATTCTATAATTTTGGCATTAAAACCTTATTTAATGTATAATTAATACAATGAATGATGAATGCTATTATGTACAAATTGATGTTATTTACATGCATTTGCTGGGTTTTTAAGGCCAAAATGATAGAATAAATGTGATGAAATGGAGATTCATCACCCCCCTATACTTGCCTTTTCTAGTCCCCAGCAAATACTTATGCAATAAGTTCAAAAAGAATAAAGAATAAGAAGAAAAGAAAAAGCAAAAATAAAGAATTCAAAGAATAAATTGAATTGATCATGATTATTAAACTCATCTGTACAAAATCAAAGTCTGGAGCTCAGATTAGACCTTGGTGTGAGAATGTGTGTGGAACCTAGTCGGGAACCAAATTTAAAACACAACAGCCTTCGAGAGTCACAGAACTTGGTTCAAATCCCCTCAATAGCCAGGTCAGAACTAGCATACGTCATACGCAAACCCTTATGACTATGAAGCTGACTTGTACAGTGTAAGTGATAGTGGCTCTCCCCAACTGAAATGACAAAGAGACTAGCTTCTCCAGTATGACAACCCAATGATTCCCCAATCCCAACCCTCTACCGTCGAGGAGCGGGGTATTCCCTTCTAAGTTCAAGTGGCATCCAACTCAAGAGGAGGGGGAGGAAAAGAATGGACGGTAGACAGTGTAGCCACCTATCCTGGGATGCAAGACCAGTGTAGTCAAGTCATCCAGCTGCAGGCTCACATGGTATAACTTTGATGCTCAAGCTTGCTTATTTTCTATACAACATATATACATACTCCGGCAGGCACTTTATTTTTTTATTTTACAAGCCTGCCCATTTTTTTTGGAGTTTTTCTTTTTTTTTTTCCTTTTTTTTTCAACATACTGTTTACAGCAGCATTTACATAAGGAGTTTTTTCCTCTTGAGCCAGAAGACTATCCCTCTTTTGAAGCTTTATTGCAACCCACACTCTCCTGTCGTTCGACTTCATTGAAACTGGACCAGGTTGGGGTGCACTTTCCTCCCTAGACGAAGACGAATGTTTCCACTCGTGTGCGTCTCATACTGGCAAATCCAACCCCCTCACCACTCCAACTGAGTTGAGCCAAGTGAAAGGTGCAAGTGTCCAAGTTAGGTCACGGTCGACAAGAGTCATACGTGTGTTTCGAAAAGTTCTAGTTAGTCCACTGAGATGACTAGAACCCAGCCCTGATTTCTCAAAGAATTAAGTCTGAATAGACCTGAAGTACCTTAAATCTAGTTCCCATAAGGTTCCAGTGCAGTTAGGTGCAGTAAGGTCCAACCAAGCTCCAATCTTCGACTTTATTGGACTAGTTCAATTATTAAGCTCAATCAAAGAAGATGAATGCAATGCAAATGCTATTTACAAATATGCAACGAATAATGCAATTTTTTTTCAAAGAATTTGAAAACAAGAGAAGAATTTTACACAAAGAATTTTTGCAAATAAAATAATTTTGGCACTCAACGTATAAAATATGTACAACTCTTTACCACGGGCGTGCCGCTTTATTTTTACAAGAATTAAGAATTTACATTTTAGTTTTATTTATAGGTATATATGTACATTTATTAAAGAATTTTGTTAATTAATTATATTATTATTTTTTATATTTTTTATTATTATTTTTATTAGATGTATCTATTCCTCAAACTTATTTGACACAAATTTTTCAAACAATTTTTGAAAACTATAGTCCAAAATATTTTTTTACAAACATTTTTACAAATATGTACACACATTTGAAAATCATTTTGCAAAGGTTTTTCAAAAACAGTATATATAGATTTCACAAATTTTTGCAACCATTTTCAAACCGTTTGCAAACAATTTTTCAAACATTTTATTTCACACAAAGAAAATAAAATTTACAAATCAAAATGTTTTTACAAAGGTTGAAAACATGTAATAAAACGTTTTCAAAATAGTTTTCAAAAGATTTTCACAAAGATTTTCAAACTATTTTTCAAACATTTTGCAAAAAATATTTTCACCTGATTTATTAATCATTAAATACAAAAAGAATTTGAGGAATAATCGCATCTTTTTATTAAGGATTTTTAACGAATTTAAAGAATTATTAGCCATATTATTAAGAGAATGCGAAAGTACGAGTTATGGCTAAAGTATATACATAGTATATACGACCCCCCTATACTTAGCATGAGCTATATCCTCATAGATCAGAAAAGAGAAAGAGAAGACATAACTCGTACTGAGTATAGACAAGTCGAAAGAATATATGAATAAGAGATGAAGGAAATAGAAGTTGACCGTCCACCCTATACTAGGATCAAGTAACCCTAAGTATAGCAGATTGTATACAAAGCAGGGAGGGTCAAGGGTGGGAATAAACAGATCAAAGAATTAACAAATCAAGGGTGCACCCCTATACTTAGAACAAAGTACGTCCTAAGTACAGAAATCTGACACAAGGGGGCGACACCTTTTATTTAGATGAAGAAATATGAAAAGGAAAAGAAGAAAAGAAGAAATGAAGAAAAGATAGATATATACAGATTGATGAAAAGATCGTGGAGAATATACACATCACTCCCCCTATACTTAGGGTGAGATATCCCTAAGTATAGGCAACAACAGGAGTGACAAAACTGAACAAGGAAAGAACAACGCGCTGTGTACCCCCCTATACGTAGGACAAGGTATGTCCTAAGTGTAGACACAAAGATATGGCGATAGATCTGGGGCACACTAAAACATACGGGAGAGAGAGAAGGATAGACAAAACACATATATACAAGTGGTGAAAAAAACTGGTGGAGTATAGGACGGTATCTGACAAGAGACTACCGTGCTCTCGTCATCGTCTCCCTGTGAGAACGAGGACGCAGTCAGAAGGTGAAAAGACACCCTGATATTCAGTCATGTGGATGTCAGCTACCAGGGACAAAATAGATCGAAAGTGTAGATATCGGGTCCGGTAGAATGAATCAGTCAATCGGCTCGAAGGGTCAGCATGAGGAAACAGAGCTGATACTATAGGACCGGGAGGAAGAAAGAGCAGCACATACTCCTCCGGTCAATCAGAGTCTCAGAAAGATATGGAAAAGTAAGGAACAAGAGACATCGTGGCATTCGGTGGTCATGAGGTCGGAAGATCAGAGGAGACACACCGAATATCGCAATACATGGCTCAACCCTGCGAGGGTCGTTAAGGTGAGCAGTCTCAAAGGAGCCGGGAATCAGACCATAATCAGAAGACTTGGTCCCGTGATCCGCAGATCGGATACACAATCAGAGAGGGGACCAAGTACACAACTCAAAAAGACTTGGCTTCGTGTTCCAACAGACAGGAGACACCGGAAATAAAACCGAGTACCTAGAAAATGATGTACCCTCCCGCAGATAACCCTCGGGAGTGGTACATGCTAATCATCGAATATTCAGAAAGAGACTCAACCTTGCAAGGGTCGTCAAGGCGAGCGGACGCAAAGGTGTCAGTGATCCATCAGACGGATCATCAGTATCAGTCTCGGTAGGGACATAACGGCTACCAGCGGAAGAGACCGGAGAGTCTAAAGAATGTGGCAACGTCCCACAGACAACCCTCGGGGAACGTGCTACCAACTAGTCATGAAATAGCAGATCTCAGGAGCTCAACCTTGCGAGGACCGTCAAGGCGAGCGGACTCAAAGGAGTCTGAGCGAGTCGGTCTCATGCTCCAACAGATCGGGCGCACAATCAGAAAGGGAGACCGAGTACATATACCAGACGAACGGCTTCGTACTCCAACAGACAAGAGACACCAGAAATGAGTGAAGCCGATCGTAAAGAAAGTGTCACATCCTTCCGTAGATAGTCCTCGGGAAGTAATGTGATCTACACAGTGAATAATCAGAGTACATCTCATCCTTGCGAGGGTCGTCAAGGAGAGAGGGAGGCTCAAAGGAGCCGGATCCATCAGACAGATCCACAGAAATGTGGCCTCGGTAGACGGCAGACCGTCTATCCTCAGAAGAGACCAATAGAGCTAAATTGTGTCATAGCCTCTCGCAGATAACCCTCGGAGAGCTATAAACTAGGCAGTGAATAATTGTAGTATCAAGGCTCGTCCTTGCGAGGACCGTCAAAGAGAGCAATCAGACAGCTGGCCTCGGGTACCGACAGGTCGGGTACACAATCACAGGGTGAGGCCAATCGAGCATATTGTCTGACTCAGTTCTGGGTCCCATCACAATGGCGACCCAAGCTGTGTGTGAAACTGTAGTCCTAGAAATTGTCGCATCCTCCCGCAGGTAGTCCTCGGGGAGTAATGCAAGCTAGATCAATGTAGGTCGTGGGAATGCCTGGCATAAAATCTCAGGTCCTCGAAATAATGTGAATCCATCAATCAACAGGAGGGCATAAGATCATGTGAGGGAGCAAATAATAAGGTCATTCACAATGCGGTCCCTCAAGTTACTCTAATCAGCTGAGATGGCACAATATGTCATCAGGATTCCTCTCAATTCCATGGGTGGATCGAAGAGTCAGGAGGTCGAGGATGGGTCAAACAAGAAGATGAGAGATCATGCAGGATCCGCACACCTTTATCAGGAAGTCCAAATCAGAATAATCAGTCAATCCTCAAAATCAAAATGGATGGAACCTCAAAATAGATAGATCAATTAGTACTCATGAAATTATCACCAAGTCATCGCATCATACCACATCCTCAACCCGGTGTGCGAGAACTAAAATTCCTTAATAATGCATCACACCTATGCTCTATGCAGCAGCAAAAATCCTCAATATGTTCGTATGCATGTATCCAAAGTCAAATCCACCAAATCAATCTCAACAACCTCAACAGCATGCTCGACTTAAATAATCTGTATAAATATTCCCTCGATGCGGGCCTCCTCAATATACACAACATTCCCGGGTAAAGGGAGTGGTGATACGGGGGTACACAAGAAGGATGGATAAGAAGGGTAACACAATGAAGTGGAGAAGTTGATTGAGCGTGCGTGCCAATATCATGGGAGGTAGAAGGGTGATATAGAGGGAACGAGGAGGGCGGGCGAGAAGATTGGGACATAGACAAAATTGGGTGTTCCATACAAGGCGGGAACACCGTCAAAATGGTGGTCCGAAGAGCAGGCTCTCCTCGAACCGGAAAAGATGGGAATGGTACGGTGGATACGAAGAAGATGGTGAAGAAGAGGGAAACGAAGGACTTGGCGAAGAAATGATTGAGCTCAGCGCCAATATCACGACTCAATGCAAATGAAGAGGTATATGTATAAGAGAGGTAGAGAGACTCAAAGATAAAAAAATGCATGACTCACACGGACGGGACCTACTACTCTAATAATGAAAGAAAAGCATAATGGACTCCAAGTCACAATCAAGACACAAGGCAAACCTCCAATTCACCTACTCAACACGTGAAGACCGTCAAGTGACGGTCATTTATCTTTTCAGTTTAGAGTGAGGTGAGAATCATAAAGTTGTACAAACACTTAGGAGGCCTGATGGGATTTGGGCTCCACTCCTTAGTGTGTACGTGCACAATTTAAAACGCATACAATGAGGGGGTTACTCTCCCCAAGACAAGGAAGTCCATTATGTTTTATTTTAGGTCCAATAAAGTTATCAGTCCCGATTTTATTTGAGTTATCACTTTTTTGGGTATTTTTAATGCACGTGCCTATAGAGGTTCCAATTTTCATTAAGCATCCTAGGTTGGCAAAACAGAGGGAGAAGAGCGGAAAAGCCATGCAAGTCAGAAATCGATGGTGCATGCTAAGTAAGAAGACTTACAGTGCCTCCAGCTCTCTCCATGTGGGATGCATAACAGAATTTGAAACCTAAGCTATATGCAAATGCAAGCTGAAGAAATCGCCCTAGGTTCAGAATTGCTATTATCGTGAAGCACCACAAGTCGCTCGCCGATCTTTAAGCCAGGAGTCCGGTCTAGGCTCACCCCTCCTCCTCTCGACACATCGAGTTCAGGAGAAGTGCTTGGCAGGGTGAGCTCGCGGCGCGTAGGCTCGAAGATGGCGAGGCGACTGTTTAGAGTTTGATCTAGGTCCAAAGCGAACTATAGGTACATGCAAATATATTTGGGCGTTTGGACCTAACTCTACGAGCAAGCAACTCCTATGGCTAAGGATCATTCACACAAAAATAATAAAAATAAAATAAAGAAAGAAAAGCATCAAAATCATCGAGGCCCCCAAGGGAACAATCCCTCGAGCAATGGACCTCGGGAGTCGGAGTGTACCTGTGAGAGTCCTGTATTATTACAAATTTCTAAGTGTCACTCTTTCACATAATATACATAATAAAATAAAATGCATAAAGTAGACTGCCTTCAAAAATTCTCCTCCATCTGCCTTCGATGCTCTCTCCTATTGGCTGGTGTAGAAGAGCCAACTCCGCCTTACTTGGAGCATAGGACCTCCTAGGAGGTCCTCCTTCGCTTGGCGGTCCCTCGCATCAAAGATAAATAAAATAGATGGGTTGGAACAGTCAATCAATAATCTCAATAAAAAAACAAATAAAGAAATGAATAATGGACATGAGCAAAGAATTAAATAAATGAATTAAAAACCACACAAAATTCATACAAAATCCGTTGCCTCCCCGGCAACGGCGCCATTGATGAAAGGGGAAAATCAAGGGTCGTATTAATCCACAAGGCGGATCAATAGTCGATGCGGGTGACGCTCAATAATCCTCAAATCAATCAACAATTAACCCACAATAAAATATATGCAATGAATATAAAAAATGTGGAGTTAAAATTTATTATAACTCTACATGCAAGTGGTGTTATAGGTGTAAGCACAAGTAGAGGTCGAACACTGGGAGGCGAAGGGATGTATGTGTTGTATAATTATTCAATTCATTGTTCATGTCCAATTTTTATTATTTTTGTGGGTTTTTGATTTTATGAAATTTTTTATATATAATTTTGTTTTTATAATTTTTATTTTGTTTTTATATTTTATAAATTTGTTTAATTTTCTATTAATATTTTTAATTATATAATAGATATATGTATATATATATAAAGAGATATACATATAAGAAGAGAGAGAGAAGTAAGATAATATATGGATATATATAGATATAAATGCTTAAAATATATAGATATAATATTTTTTGTTTTTGATATTTTTCTATTTTTTTTTCTTTTTTTTGTTATTTTTCTGAAATATTTTCTAATTTTTATGTATTTTTAATTTCAAAAATGTCCTCAATATGGACTAGGTAAATAAATCGTGATTAATTTGGGTTTAAAAATATGAAATAATTCCCAAAATTACTCAAGTTAATTTTAATACATTAATAATAATATATAGATAATTATAAAAGAGAAAAATATATTTTTGGGATTTTAAGGGTTTTTCTATTTTTTTGTGGGATTTTGGAGCTTTCTGATTTTTTTATTTTTTTATTTTTCTTGTTTTTAGGTTTTTCAATTTCTGGACTCAATATATATATAATTATACTATATATAATTTTTTGTAATTTTTCAAATGCATTTTATAATTTTTTTGTATTTTCTAATTTAAACAGTACAAAAAGGGCTCCTTTTTCATTTTTAGTAATTAGGAAAAATGCAAAAAATGCAAAATAAAATATGGGCGTGAAAGAATATTACATGAAGCATCTATCCTAATTTTTCTGAATTTTTAGAAGCTACATAGGTATTTTTAATAAATAGGTAAAGACACAAAAATTAAACAGCCTAGCATGGGCATTTTTGCAAATAAAAGAATTCTCAGGGGCATCAGTGCAAAAATCACTACAGAAATAAACATTTATTTTTATTTTCGGAACTCATTTACAATTTACAAAAACCGTCAGGGCTAAAGTGCAAAAATCACGCGCCTCACGTGGGACTGCACATGAGGCGCTGGAGGACCAAATTGCAATTATAAGAACCACAGGGAGCCTACTGCAAAAATTACAATTTATTTACAACGTGAAAGTTTATTTATAGCATTAAAATATAAATACAAAATGTGGGGGACATGTCTGGAATTTACCCCAAACAGGCGCGAGATCCAACGGCTGATCTTCGTCCACTTGACACATGTCGCCTCCACGTCTGCCGATGCCGCTTCGCGGATCCACGGCGAGGATTAGATCTCCAAGCAAGATCTGGCGGCTGAGGCGTGCATGATCCGACGGCTGATCTTCAATCTGGGCCTTTGTCTTCATCCAACGGCGGAGAGGACGTCTGGAAGAACGGGGAAAAAAGCTCGCCTGGGCGAGCTTCTTCCGGTAAGATCTCGCTGCTCCGCCGGCCTTCGCTGCTCCGCGGTATCCCAAAAGCTTCCTGGGAGGTTCCTCTACTGCTGGAGGTGTCGGATCGGTCAGAGGATCACTGGAGCGCCACTGAGAGCTCGATGAAGAAATGCTGCTCCAGGTACCTCCGGCGGCTTTGGATTTCGTCTCCTAGTGCTTGATAGCGCACCTAACCTGCTCAGGAAGAAAGCTCGGCTCGAGGCGATGCTCCTCGGCCAAAAATTGAAGCTGTTAGCACCATAACGGATGAGGGTGGCGATGCTCCGACGAAGCAGAGGAGACGAGCATTGATTCACAGATCCAGGGAGGATCTGGTTGGGTCGGAGTGGTCTGGAGGTGGAGAAAACGGTGGGTAACGAAATGACAGTGAAAGGGAGTCGGGAAACAGTCGAAGGCACGGTGGCGAAGTCGCCGGAGCTCAGCTCCGGCGAACTTTGATTTAACTAAATTACACTACTCTACTGATCTAAATGCAAAATAAAAGACCGAAATGAAATACGGGAATGCAAACCTACCTAGAAACCTAAATGCGCAGCTCGAACTTGGCTGTTGGGCCAAGGAGCAGGACGACTGCCGGAGCGCCGCCGTGGGCGCATCTCCTTCCTCCGCGAGCCTCCACAACCTTCAGGGGACCTCCACCTGTCACATGGATGCACACTAGGCCGAAGGTGGGAGCTCTAGGGCTAGGGAAATGGCCAAACAACTCGGAAGAAGGAGATGGAGTTATTTATAAACAGGAGGGGGCGCCCTTATTGACCGACGAATCTCGAAGAATCTGGGCTATGTACACGCACAAATGTGCGGCGAGGATCATCATGGTTCTGGGAGAAAATTTTGTGAAGAGATCGAAAGCGATGGAGCTCTGAGTCAAGCGGGAAAATGCAAGAATCTCGGGGAGTTGACGGTTCTGACGGGAGTCAGAGGCGCAGGGGGAGTTGACCAGAGGTAACAGTCCCTGGCCTCTGATTGGCCACATCAGCCCGATCTTGACCTAATTATTAGACATAATAAATTATTTAATTTGATTTTATTTATAAAAAAAATGTTTATAAAATAATGTAGTATTTAATTATTATTTTTATTTATTTTTTGATGTTTTTTATTAAGGGTTTATTTTAATAATGTATTTATAAGTATATTTATATGTATTTATTTTTATTTTGTTTATTTTTATTTTATTATTTTATTTTCTTATTTTATAAATTTATAACTTATTTTTGTGAGATATAAATATATTTTTATTCAATTTTTTACAAGTTTATTTATATTTTTAAATAAATAGGTATAGGTATATGTAGTTATACTTATATGTATTTTACCTATATATATACTTTATTTATTTATGTATTTTATTTGTTTTTATTTTGAATTTGTATTTTTAATAAGTTATATGTAATAATTATATTTAAAAAATATAGATGAATAAAGAATAAAATAATTAAATCCCCTTTTATTTATGTACATACTCAACATAGGTATTTTGCCTATGTATTACATAAGCTTATTTTATTTTACAAATTCTTTTTGGTTTTCTTTTAATTTCAATATGTACATGTATTCTATACATTATTTACAAAATTCTAAAAATATAAGTTTATAGAAATAATGAATGAAGAATAAATTGAATATTTTATTCGGGTAAATTGTACAATAGGGGCCAAAAACCTAACTTTCACAGGTGGGCTCCAAAAATTATGAAACCAATTTTATTAAATAGTTCTTGGAAAGCTATATACAATTAAAGGTGAGTTTGGGTGATTTGGAGTTTTTATTTGCAAGATATGGGTCTGTGAAGTTGAGATTTTGGCTTTTTATTCTGGGTATAAAATGTACACAAAGTATTATTTTTACACAAACTTAATTTTGTATTTTTATTTACATTATTATCTACAACTTCCATGTACAAAGTTTCTTTATTTGATGAATGAATAATTATATACAAAATAGGTGTCAAAAATTCATAAATAAATGAAGTATTTATTGTACTATTGGCCCGTATCTCCCCCTACTTTATTCCTTGTCGACCAATTCCATGCTGGCCTTGGTCTCGGGGTTAGGGTCATAAAATATTTGCAATATTTTATTCCTTTTTCTTTTCTTCTCTTTATTCTATAATTTTGGCATTAAAAATCTTATTTAATGTATAATTAATACAATGAATGATGAATGCTATTATGTACAAATTAATGTTATTTACATGCATTTGCTGGGGTTTTTAAGGCCAAAATGATAGAATAAAGGTGATGAAATGGAGATTCATCAACCCCCCACCACCAATCATCCAAGAGGTAAATAACATCTAGAATAACGATGCCCAATTGTCTTGTCCAGGCGCACGCAATAGGGCCAATCTTCGGCCATTTCTCCATATCACCAGCATCAGGGTGGGAGGTTTGTCCAGCCCAACCAGCCTCAGCAGCACTAACCTCCATAGTATCAAAACAACTGGAGGCACAATTAGTAGACCAACAGCCCATGTACCGCCCATATCTGCCATACCACCAGTATGTGGGTGCTTCTTTTAACCAGTATCCTCATCCTCCGCAATTTCATCAACAACAACTCCCTCCTCCTCACCACGATTCCTAGAATTCTCAGACTCAGTAGTACCGTTTTCAGCATACCCAGCATGTTGAATCATCGGAGACCGCTCCATTGAACCCAACACTTGACTGCTTGACCCAACACGTCAAGGTCCTAGCAGAGATATCCCAAAAGCTAGATGACCTCATTGCCATCAAGACACCCATTCTATCGCAAGTTGAGATGAACCCCAATAATTTTAAGTACAAAGAGTAAGTACTTTGTGATGTTCCCATCGGTCTGTCACAGTTAGATATTTCAGATTATGCTTTGTCTCATGCAGTGACTCTTAGGAGCGATAGAACCTTGTAACCATCCGCCATCGCCAAAGGGAAGAATAAAGTGACTTCTGGTAAGTCATCTTCTGCACCATCAACAGTGCCGAGTGAGGAAAAACATGATGGAGGAGCATCACCGGCCACCATCCACCACCACCTTCAATAGAAAAATTGACAAAAAATCAACAAAAAGAAATGAAGAGTTGAGTCTAAGAAGGACCCGCAATGGAGGAGCCCACACCATTAGTTGCCGATCCAAAGCAACATGACGAAGCTAAAGCTCATGCCAATAATTTTTTGCATGATTTGCATGAAGGCCCTTCTGTTGTCCAATCATATGTAAATAAGTCTGTAATTAAGAACAATGTCTTTTCTTATGTGAACATTCCATTCCCAGGAGCTATGGAAAATACCAAAAAAATACAAATCGAAAACTACATTATCCGACCCTAGTGGTTGAAATGATTGAACATCTTGTTCTAAAAATATCACTCGTGAAGGCCATGAACTGCATGCCATCCTTCAAGAGAGGATTGAAATAAGCATGTACCTCTAAGCGCTCGAACCGCAAGAACATGTGCACCTGAGGAGAGAAACACATCTTGACCATGATCACATTGAATGCAATCAGTGATCTCATGCAGAAAAAGAAAGACAAGGGAGCACCCAATATTATATGCCAGTCCTTTGACAAAGTTTTCGAGCGGTTGCTGCTAGATAGAGGGTCTTCAATAAACCTCATGCCTTCCTCAATACTGCAAGAATTTGGGATTGGACCGCTTAAACCGACAAGAATGATCCAGCATTTTACAGATCGATCCGTGAAATGACCCAAAGGTATGTTGGAGGACGCTATCGTGACTGTGCAGGACATGAAATTTCCAATGGATTTTGTATTCCTAGACATGAACTTACCTGTACTGTTACTCCATACAACCATCATTCTAGGTCGACCGTTCCTTCGCACAACCGAGGCAGTCAACGACTATGGTTCCAGAAAGGTTATCTTCTGCTCCATCTTTGACAAAGTCACCATGGATTTGGTCAATGTGCTGAAACCCACGTCTGATACAGGGCGAGTATAATCATCAGCGGACTGTGACATTGTGGACATCCAAGACCCATCAATTTCTCCGAATGACATAATCACACAAAAAATCCTCTCTTTAGAGGAGGATATGGATAACACAATCAACCCATGCTTCCTTATTGATTGGGAGACCGAATAAGAATTTGAGTCATCGATCAACATGTTCGAAGAAGATTCAAGGCAGTACAAACATAAAGAATTCATTGCAGATAGGTTCGTCACATTTCATTCAGAGCTAGGAGTGATAGAGGTGGACAACAACTCGTTGAAATTTGCAGATCAACCATCTACTAGCACTGTTTCTGAAGTAACCACGGGGCAAGCTAAACAATTACCTGAACTCAAACCGCTCCCGATAGGTCTGAATTGCGGGCGAAGAACACATGTATCTGGTCATCATCAATAACAGACTGACTCGAGATTAAGAATCACGACTTCTTGAGGTTCCAGAAAAGAACAACAAGGCACTTGGTTGGAAAGTCTCAGATCTCCGAGGAATAAATCCAAGTCTGTAATCACACCATATTTATCTTGAAGATGATTACAAGACGTCCCAAGAATTCCAAAGAAGATTGAATCCAAACTTGCGGGACGTAGTGATGAAAGAAATCATGAAGTGGTGTGAAGCAGTCTTCATTTATCCCATCTCCGATTCCAAATAGGTGAGCCCACTACATGTCTTTCCCAAGAAATTAGGGCTCACCGTGGTGTAGAATGACCAAGGAGAGGAGATCTCTACTTAAGTATCGACATCTTGACGGGTGTGTGTTAACTACAACCATCTGAATTCCACGACAAAGAAGGACCATTTCTCCCTACCATTCATTGATCAAGTTCTTGAGTGACTAGCATGGAAAGAATACTTTTGCTTTTTAGATAGGTACTCTGAGTATAACCAAGTGGCGATCGCCCCTGAATACCAAGAGAAGACAACTTCACCTACCCGTTTGGCACCTATGCTTTTAGGAGAATGCCCTTTGGCCTTTGCAATGCTTCAACCACTTTCCAGAGGTGCATGCTTGTTGTTTTTGCCGACATGTTCATGAGTTTTCTTGAAGTAATCATGGATTATTTCTCCCTCTACGGTGACAACTTCAACTCTTGTCTTCAACACCTAGATAGAGTACTCCAGAAATACCATAAACTCAATATTGTATTGTCTGGGAGAAGAGCCACTTCATGGTTACAGAAGGAATAGTACTAGGCCACGTCATCTCCAAGCGAGGCATGGAGGTCGACCCGACGAAGGTGGATGTGATATCTAAACTCGAGCCACCTCTGAATGTGAAAAATATGAGGTCATTCTTAGGGCATGTCAAATTCTATCACTGATTTATCATGGACTTCAGCAAACTTGCTCGACCTCTCACAAAGCTGCTTTGCAAGAAGACCAAGTTTATTGTTGGTCAGACGGTTCTCCAATCTTTTTATCAATTGAAAGAGTTCATCACTTAGACTCCGATCCTACAGCCACCCCATTGGTCTCTTCCATTCGAGATCATGACAGATGCACCAGACTTCACAATTGGGTTATTCTAGGACAAAGAAGGGATAAACTGCCCTATGCTATTCACTACGCCACGCTCGATGAAGCACGGAGAAATTATACAGTCACAGAGCAAGAGCTACCAGTGGTAGTCTTTACTTTAGAAAAGTCCAAATCCTACCTTCTTGGATCAAAAGTCATTCTTTTTACTGACCACTCTTCCATCCAGTACCTACAACAGGAGAAGGACGAGAAATCCAGATTGCTCAAATGGATCCGTCTCCTCCAGGAATTTGACTTAGAAATTATAGATAAATCTGGAGTTCAGAATGTGGTGGTAGATCACCTCTCCCGAATTGAAAGCCAAGATACTCAACTTAGCATTACACCGATCACATATACCTTCCCCAATGAAGCAATTCTCAGCGTTGGGCCCCTTCCATGGTTTGTCGATATTGTGAGCTACCTTGTCTCTGGGGTAATTTCACAAGATCGAACGAGAATCAAGAAGGACAAATTCATGTCCGATATTCATTTTTACTAGTGGGAAGATCCACACTTGTTCAGGGAAGGAACAAATTGTATATGACGTTAGTGTATTTCTCAGGAGGCGTACACAAGTGTCCTCAAGCACTGCCACGAGCTCGAATCTGGTGGACACCATTCTAGGAGTAGAAGGGTGTTAAAGATACTGCAGTGTGGTATCTGGTGGCCCACAATTTTCAAGGATGCGAACGACTATGTGAAAGCATGACTGTCAGAAGATGGGAAAACCCTTGGTGTTAAAAATAACATGCCCCTCAAATTCATCCAGATATCTGTGTTCGGTGTATGGGGCATCGACTTCATGGGTCTATTTCCTAACAATCAAGGCTTCGAATAGATCCTTCTTGTCGTTGATTATGTGAGTCGACGAGTGGAAGCCGTTCCAGCTCGAGCCGCATATAGCAAAATAGTCTGCAAATTCCTGAAAGATAACATCATTTCGCAGTTCGCAATTCTAAAGATTCTGATTTCAGATGGAGGCAGCCACTACATCAATAAAGAGGACAAGAAATTAATGAAGGAGAATGACATCGACCACCAGGTCGCATCTTCCTATCATCTGTAGTCAAATGGCTTGGCATAACTATCTAATAGAGAAATCAAGACAATATTGTAGAAACTAGTAAGGTTGAACAGAAAGAGCCGGTCACAACTTCTGGACTCAACTCTCTAAGCATACAGAATGACCTACAAATCTCCCTTGGACATGTCACCATATTGCCTTGTCTATGGAAAGCCATGCCATCTGCTAGTGGAATTGATTCACAAATCATTGTAGCAAGTTAATACCTGCAACTTCGACTCACAAAAGAGTGGTCAACAAATAAAACTTGACCTGAACAAACTCCTAAAATTCAGTATTATGCGTACGACAATAGCTTAATGCACGAAGAGAAGGTCAAATGATGGCATGAAAAGCACTTCAGAAGGAAGACCTTCGAACATGGACAGAAAGTCTGTCTGTTTGACGTGAAATTGAAGATTTTTCCGAGAAAATTGAAGAGAAAATGGATAGGGACGTACAAAGTGAGGACCGTGCGTGACAACGGAAGTGAACTGATATTAGAATTGTCAGCTGACGTGCAACCCTTTATAGTCAACGGTTAGTTGCTGAAGCCATATCTAAATCACGATACATTCCAGGCTGTTATCGACAATGTGCAAGTAATTTTTGATGAAGACTTCATTACTGCAACAACTTCAATGGAGCCGGACAATGCTCTAAAAAATATCTTTGATACATTAGATTTTCTTCTTTTCTTCTTTTCGTTTTCATTCTTCTTAATTCTTTCTTCCATGTTGCCCTCACTCCATTCATCAATGTTGTACTTAGGATATGCTTCATCCTAAGTATATGTGGGGAGGGTGCCCTCGAGTTATTCATGATTCTTTCTCTCGTGTGTTCCCCAATTTTTGACATTCTATCTATACTTAGGGATATTATATCCTAAGTACAGGAGACAAGCCAAGCCCATTGATTTTGTGGATTCTGGTCCTCAGTCATCCCCATTTTTTATACAACATGCTATACTCAGGATTCATTGATCCTAAGTACAGGGGGGACGACCGACTTCTCATTCTTCATTTTTAGTCGTTATAGTATAGGCTTTCTTATACTTAGCATGAGTCATGTCTTCTTTTTTTCTCTTTGACCTATGAGGACACAACACAAACTAAGTATATGGGGTCGTATATACATTTTTATATACTTTAGATATAACTCGTACTTACGTATTTGCAATAATACATCTTATTTACTATATGAATCAGAATAATCACTTGCAATAATAAGCTAGTAAAAGTATGTACAAAATTCTTCAAAATACTTTGTTTATACTGATCAATAAATCAGGTTAAAAATATTTTGCAAAATATTTGAAAAATAGTTGGAAAATTCTTTGAAAAATCTTTTGGAAAAAATGTTTGAAAAATATTTTTGTGAAATGTTTTCAAACCTTTGTAAAATCTTTTGTTTGTAAAAAATTGTTTTATTTGTATGAACAAAATAATTTGAAAATCTATTTACAAACAGTTTGGAAAATGATTGTAAAAATATTTTGAAAAATCTATACATACTGTTTGAAAAATCTTTGTAAAATGTTTTTCAAATGTTTGTAAAATGTTTGTCAAATTATTTGCAAAAATAAAGCTTTCAAAATGTTTGATTAGATATTTTTAAATTATTTTGAGAAGTGTATACATATTTCAAGCAAATAAAAATTCTTTACAAACTATGTATACAAAATCTTCTAAATAATCACTAACTTAATCCATGGGAATACAGAATACCTGGTGTAAATTCTTCATCTAACTC
Source organism: Ottelia alismoides (assembly GCA_037367405.1). NCBI lineage: Eukaryota > Viridiplantae > Streptophyta > Magnoliopsida > Alismatales > Hydrocharitaceae > Ottelia > Ottelia alismoides. The sequence goes on from JAZKJV010011364.1 coordinate 21,737, forward strand.
TTGTAAATAACTGAAGCACTCCAGTGTAAATATCAGCACATAATTATTTTACTAACTCTTTTATTTTTTAAAAGTCAGTAAAAATTTGCAAAATTCAAAACCCATAAAAATTTACAAAAATTTTCAAAAAATACATAAAAATTCGCAAAAACTTTTTCAAAAATACATAAAAAGATCAAAATCAGAAAAATGCTTCACAAAAAATAATTTTTTTTGCATTGTCCATAGCATTCGTATTTTCCTGAATAATCAAGACAATTGAACAAGTTAAAATAAAGTCGGAAGATTGGAGCTTGGTATAGACCTTAATGCACTTAATTTCGGAGGAACCCATTGAGGACTGGAAATGAGGATACTTCAGGTCACCTTTATTTAATTCTTTAGGTTCCATAAGACTATGTCCATGAGTCGATTCAATGTGTCTAATAGAATCCTCCATATCATATATAAGACTCTTGAGATAGTGGCTTGATCAGAAAACTCGCACTTAATAGTTAGCTCAACCCAGATGGATTATTGAAAAATTTGGTGTCTAGGTCGGGATGATGCCAGGCTGCTTCATCAAGGGTGGCTCAGGAACCATTCCTAAGGACTGCTGAAACCTGTACTCTAACCCACTATTTTTGTAACAATGATATCTAAAGACTGGGGATGGATTGAGACAATGCTTCGGATGAGGTGGTCTACTAACACAACTTTTTACAAGACCCTAAAAAAATGGGCAGAACAAAAGATGTTATATCCCCCGGGACAGAAACAAGAATGCAGATGCTGTACAAAGTCAAAAAAATATCCAAAAAAGGCCCTACACTAAAAATTTGAGCTTAAAGAAAAGGTTACTTCTTGGTGAAGACTCAGTTACACTGATCGAGCTTCACAAGGGAATGAAGACTACACTGGTCCATTCCCACTTCTTTTCTCATTCTTCATGCTTCCTCCCCCATTCGATTGTAAAGACCGACAACACCTGACCTAGAAGGAAATATCCGTCTCTATGAGGACGAGTTACTAGAAGAGCAAACTCCTTTCTGGTTCAATGGTTTGTCCGAGAAGAGTAGAAAAATTCACACACATGGTTCTATTATCTCTAAGTAGCGAGCGTATGCTATTGAGAGGATGATTCTGACATGGCTGTGATCTGGACTGGATAATAGGATTATGGAACCTAAGGGTGTTGGGTCACACTTCCTAACCTTAATGCGGTTTCTGAATACAAAAATAATCCAAAGGTCTTCTCTGAGCTCCAAACTTTTACTTTATCAATACAAGTTTAAAATTTGAAAAGTATTCCAAGTTCTTTCTTTTCTTTTCTTTTCTTTTCTGCACTTATTGCATAAGTGTTTGCTAGGGACTAACAAAGGCAAATATAGGGAGGTGATGAATCTTCATTTCATCACCTTTATTTTTTCATTTTGGCCTTAAATCCCTAGATAAATGCATGTATATATCATTAATCTGTGAAAATAAACACTCAATAATTCACAAGTAATATTGTACAGAATACTATATAAATACCATATTATTGTCAAAATAAGGAATAAAGAAAAGAAAAGAAAAATAATGAGGTGTCAAATACATCGAGTGATACTAACCCTCGAGTCTTAGTCATCATGATGACTTGGTCGACAAGAAATTAAGTAGGGGGAGATAGTGCGACCAATTGTACAGAAATTACACTCAAAACCCTAAGATTTATAGGTTAATCATTACAGTTATGGACTTATTTTATTTTTCCCATTTTTATTCACCAAATCAATAAACTTTGAATATCAATATTTTACATAAAAACACAAAGAAAAATATAAAATTTACTTCACTTGAAAATAATGCACAGTGTGCCCGGGACACACAAAGTAAAAAGTCGCAAAGACAACTTTGCAAACATGTATCTTCTCTGTACTGTATCAAAATTGACAAACTCACCTTTATTATTCATAAACTTAAATAAGCTATTTAATGGAGTTGGCTTCATTTATTTTGGAGTTAAGATGCAAAAGTTTGGTTTTGGGCTCTCATTGTGCACAATACATGCATAAAATATTTAATATATTTATTCTCTATATTTTTCAATCTCTTATAATTTAATAATATTGTAAATATCATTTAAAACATATATCTATATTTAAATTAAAATAAATCATTCAAAATAAATAAATAAATAAAAATACCTTAATATACATATGAATTATACTTGTAAGTACCTATATAATAATTATACATGTTTATTTATATAAATAAATAACTTCAGAAAAATACAATAAAAATACTTAAATGTTTGTTTAAATAAGTTATACATATATAAAATACATATTAATAAAAAATATAATTAAAAATAAAATATACAAAGTACATGTATATCTACCTACATATACTTGTAATTAATAACATGTTATAAATAGCCTTGTAAAAATAATTAAAAATCAGAAATACTATATTAAATTATGATGAACCCAAAAATCAGGCGGTCGTGTATTCCACACAAGGCGGGAACACAGTCGATGCGTTGACCGCTCAGAAATCCGGATTTAATCAACAATTAACCCACAAATAATATCAAGCAATGGAAATCAAAGTGCGGAGTTAAAATTTATTATAACTCTACAAAATATGTGTATAGGGCAAGTAATGTAGGGTGTCGAACACAGTAAGCAAACAGTTAGATTGGGACAATCAAGCTCAAATGCGAATGTGCTGTATTTGTCTATACAAGTGCTGTGTTTTTTGTGGGTTTTTTATTTTTAAATTTTTATTTGATTTTTAAATATTCAAATGTTTTTTAGTTTTATATTTATAAATCAAATTATAGTAATAATAATATAAATAATAAATAATGACAGAGATATATAGATATATAGATCTACTAATGAAAGAAATAGAGAAAATATTTTTTGAATTTTTAAAATAAGTCAAATAAATTCAAAATAAAGATTCTAAAATATTTTTGATGTTTTAATTAATTTTGCAAAATGTTTTTAGATTTTTTTAGAAAAGAGCTAGTAATAAAATAAAACGGGCAATTCTAGACTTGGAAAAATAAGGCAAATAGGACACTCAAAAAAGTACTACCAATAGTTCAAAATGAAGTCCTAAAATTATACATATATTTTTTATAGATAGAGAAGATTATATCAAAGAAAACATGACTTTGTTTTTGGGTTTTTGACACTATTTCAATTTTTAGTGATTTTTTGCAAGTTTGGAAGTGTTTTTGGGTTTTTGGACACTAGGCCTAATATTACTGAATGCCTTTCGAATATGATATAGATATAGATGAGAGAAAGCTAAAATATTTTTTTGGTATTTTTCTGAGATGTAATGAATATATTAAAAATAAAAGATAGCAGGATAGTAGAAATGATGTTTTTGAATTTTTGACTAATCAAACAAGAGGATAAAAATACAACAAAAATCTCATATTGGAGAAAAAACTCAGGGGCACACGAACATATTTTTAGATTTTCAAATAGATGAAAGATGCTCAAGAAATAAATCAATCACTCGAAATATTGTAGAAATTCTACATGACACAAATTGCAACATCTTTTGATGAAATTTGAACACAACTTCGGCCCTACTAATTTCTACAATGTAAAAATGAGCAAATAATATCAAGTATTTAAAGAGTTATGAGAAAAATACACCAAATCAGTATCCTGAGTTTAAAAATTCACCATTAATAGCTTGTACATCAGAATATTTTGAAATTTTTATACGATGTGTAGAACTTTAAAGCAGCTTTCTAACAAAAAAATCTCATAGAAAACAGAGTTCATATGAATGATTTATAAGTGTTTAAGTGCAGGAATACAAATGAAAATATAAGAACAAAACTGCAGTTCAAAAGATACTCGAAAACTTCCCAAAATATGCCAAAAAATGAGGGGACATGATTGCAAAATGTCCCACTAATCCAGGTGGCACCAAGCTGCTCTTGGACAATAAGGGGATGTGCATGAAATTTCAAAATGATGAGGGCTTATGCATAAAACTTCTACCCCTTGGCTGGATGGTTAAGATTAGAAGGAAGGGGATAGATCCAACGGTGGCTGCTATCCACCCCCTCCCTTCTTCTTCTTCCTTTGAAATACAACAAAAAAGCCGAGGGCCGACGAAGTGCCACGGCGTGGAGCTCTACGCGAGAGATGGTGGTGCGGCTGTAGGATGTTCAGACGGATACCTACGAGTAGAAATGATAGCTCGAGCGTGGTCTCGGCTTGCGTTACACACACAAAAAATATATGGGGTGTATGGATTCTCCCACGAAAATGGTAGAAGGAGATGGTCTCCAGCCACCGTGCATGGCTGGAGTTGGTTGAGGTTGTGTGAAGGGGGTACGAAGAAGCGGATGAAGGCGGCGGTGAGGTGTTATCCGCGTCGAGGAGGATGAACGAAAGTTGAAGATGGTGGGTTATTACACTACAACAAGAAGAAAAACTAAATCTAAAAGTTACCTACAAGAAGGAAAACGTAGCATATGAAGGTAATCGCCTATGGTGGTCGTTTCTCTGATAAGAATGACCGGTCATGACCTCGATTCCGGTGGAGAAGAGGCTTGACAAGCTAAGAGCTTGTGATATAATGGACCAAGAACACCAAGGGATCATGCTAAAGAATCCTCCCTTTGTCATGGCTTCGTCTCCAACCTTCAATCTGTCACAATGGAGGTAGAGGAGCTAGAATGAAGACTCTAATGGTGGATGAATTCAAAAGTGGGAGATGAAGCTCTTTTATTTGGTGGAGGAATGGAAGAGATGATGGCTATTGGGGGAGGCCTCCACCAATGGGAGTGGACTATTTCAAATTTTTTGGACACTAGTGATTGTCTTTATGTTCATGTGTACTAATAAAAAAAGAGAGGTCTTTCCCAATGAAAATATGTTTGAAATAAATAGTAAGAGACCTCAAAATAAAAACCCAAATTATAAAACTTTCTCAAAGTAATGTTATCCAGAATATTGCAGAACAAAGTTTTTTTTATCAAAAGATGTTAATTAAAAACATAATTTTTTTGAAGGTATAAAATACCCATTTTGGATTTTTAAGATTTTTAGTTTTTTTTCTTATTAATAATACAAAACTTGGAAATATTTTTGTTGATTTTTAATTTTATAAGATAAATAAAAAACGCTAAAGATAGAATACAAGCCAAATTAACTTGTATAGAGAAGATCTATTTTTGTATCTTTTTTATTTTATATTTTTTAATTGATTTTATATTTTTAAAAGAAAGTAGAATATAAAACTAATAAAATAAAATTTAAATCTAAAGAAAGGAGTTAAAAATGGAATCTATACAAAAGAAAGAAAAAAACCATAAACTATTGCATGCCAGGGGTCCAAAACTTAACTTTTGCACCATAACTCCAAAAAATATGAAACCACCTTCATTAAATAGCTTATTAAAAATTATATACAAATAAAGGTGAGTTTAATAGATTTTGAGTTTTTATTTGAGAGATACAGGTCTGGGAAGTTGGGATTTTGGAATCTTATTCAGATCATAACTTTTTATTTGTACATTATTTTTGGGTGAAATAAATTTTGTATCTTCTATATTTACTTATCTACAACTTTTATGTACAACATTTCTTCATTTGAAGTATAAAAAGTGAAACTAAAAACCTAAAATGAATAAAGAATGAATTAAATAAAAGGGATTTTTATTGGTATTTTGGCCCTTATCTCCCCCTACTTTATTCCTTGCCGACCTAGTCATCGAGATGCCTAGGTCTAGGGGTTTCGGGTCATAAAATATTTACAATATTTTATTCTTTTTCTTTTCTTTTCTTAATTCTATAATTTTCACTTTAAAAACAGTAATTTATACACTATTTACACACACATGCATGGATACTAAAATGCGGGAATTAAGGGAATTTACATGCATTTGCCAGGGTTTTTGAGGCCAAAATGATAGAATAAAGACGATGAAATGTGGATTCATCAAATTACAAATACTTTTTGTATTTTAACCCAAAATTAATTCAATCATTTATTATTTAATAATGATTTTCCAAGGTATTTTGGCATTGGAATTTTCTGGTTGATCCACATGGACCAACCACATGCGTTCAGATGTTGACCTTGGTCAACTATCCTCTCTTCTCCAGCTGACCTGTCAGAAGGTCACGAGTCCCAACTTTCTCCATTTTCCACTCCAACTCCTCACCTCCATTTTCCTAGAGCCCTCCACATCTTTGTAACCCACACGATCGACTCCCACGCCGGCCCATCCTCTTCCACCTACCACCATCGGGTTTCACACCATCTCCTTCTCAAAAGTTATCGGACATCTTTCTATAAATAAGGAGGTCCAACCTCCTTTTTCTTTTTGACCCCTCTTCGGTTTTTGTAACCCCCATTGGATGCCTCTGTCGAGTCCTAGGTCCTAGTAGGAAGACCTCCGGTCCTTTGTGGTGTGGATAAGGAGCCGTAGAGGAAGATCCAAGTTCACCGGACCTCCCCTACAGTGAGCTTCGTCTGCTACAAGCTCCAGAGCTCATCAAGCTGCTAGATATGTCCTTACTTTTCACATTTAGTTCCCTTAGCTTAGATTAGGTCTTAAATCAGTCTTTTAATCATGCATTTAGAATAATTTTAAAAATCAAAATAGATAGAGCTCCTCGCTCCGACACCAAATTCACTATATCCTTCGACTATTCCGCTCCCCTATCGCCTCTATCTGACTCCTCATCGCCTTCTCCATCATAACCCCTTGTTTCCACTGTGATTCCTACAAGGAATCACTATCACTCTACCAGAGTTCCCATTGCTGCCTTTGTCGGAGCTCCCATCACCTCGTTCATCCATCGCTTCTACGCTTCAATAGCGGGTCGAGGGAATAGCCCTGGACTCCCTTAAAAGTTTGGTGCAGGTCCGTGATAGCCTAGCCTACTCGGAGCTTCAACTAGAGCTATGAATAGGAGCTCCATGTTATCCAACCTCCAAGGCACTTCCAGTGAGCCTCGGACTTTGTGAAGGTGCCTGCCAGATATGAAAGGATCCCAAGAAGGAGGAGAGCTTTTCAGAGGAGAAGGAGGAGGCCGAAAGCGATCATGACCATTGATTCAAGCTTGCCAACGGTGATTTCTTCAGTGTTCTTCCAGCCATCCTCCCGACCGTCGGATCAAGCTCGGGGCCCAGATCTGGGCCCTTGATTCCAAACGAAGTGGTATGTAACCAGGATCGCTCACTTAGACATGTGGGCACACCTCGTCCCTCCGATCGTGCATCTTTTAAGGGATAAATTTATTAGTAACCTCTGTCCTTTTGTGTTATTAAAATTTAGTCCTGTAAATATTTTATTTCATTGTAAATTTTATTTAAAAATTGCAACTGGCCCCCCAAGCTTCCTGTATATTGCGTTTAGGTCCAATGCCACGTCGACTCACGTGACGCTCTACGTGAGTTGGCTATTTACATTCAGGCCCCTCCAGCTTTTTATATTTACAATTTAATATTAAAAATTGATATTAATATCAAATCTTTGGGATATTTTGCATGTAACCCCCTGAATTTCCTTTTAATTGTAAAAATACCCATGTCAAGCATGTGTAATAATTTTATGTATTTCATTTTAGATGAAATATCTACCTTCCTCCAAAAATTACAAATATTAATGTGCTTTAAATGATGTTTATTCACGTTGTAATTTCTATTTGTCATTTCATTGCATTTTTAGTTTATTAAAAATAATTTTGGTGCTATTTATTCCCTGTTTAGAGAGAAAGATACAAAAAGTAAAAATGTCTTTAAAAATTCCAAAAAAATTAGAGATAATATATTATTATATAATATGATTACATACCAAAATCACAAAAAAAATAACAAAAGAAAACCCTAAAAATTGAAATCCCTCTAACCCTAAAAAATTAGAAAATATTTTGAAAAATAAAAAAATAGTTTTACTTATATTGTTATATATATTACTATATATCAAAAATAGTTTAAGGAATTTTGGGCTATTTATCTATTTTACAAACCTTAAAACTTTCGACCTATTTAATTAATATTGATTTATGATATTTTGCATCTTAAAAAGACATAAAAATTAGTAAAAATCATTAAAAAATTATCAAAAATAGAAGAATATTTAAAAAAACCCAAAAATATTTTATTTTGTAATATTTGACTATATATAACTATATTCATAAATAAAATATTATATATTATATTATATACATATATATAGATATATAGTGAATATTATTATTAAATATTATAAATCCTATAAATATATTTTAAATCATTTAAAAATAAAAAAGATTGTTATTATTTGTATTTTCTTATATAATATAATATATTATATATACACCCTATATTATACATATTATTACACATATATAGTTATAAATATATACTTATTACAAATGTTAAAAAAAGGAATTAAAAATTAGAAAAATATAAAAAAGGAAAAGGTATAAATTTATAAATAAAAAATAATATAAAATAAATCCATAAAAATTCAAAATTCCAAAAATACACAAAAATAGTTGTTGTTTCTTCTTGTATACAATAATTATTTGCCTATCCCCCGTAGCTCTCTGTGTTCAACACCTTACTCTACTTGTCCACTATACACATTTAATTATAGGGTTTTTAATAAATTTTTGATCCATTGTATGCTTTGATTGATTGATTATTTTATTGATTATGGGTTAATTTTTATTTTATTCAGCTTTTGTGTGCGGTCACCTTAACGACTGTACCCTCACCTTGTGAGCGCACATGACCGCCTCTAAAAGTTGGATAATCAGGAGGAGAAACCATGAAGGGCATTTTACAGAAGTTAGTCCACCCTAACAGGAAGAACTGGACCCAACTCTTGGACAAAGTTCTATGGGAATACAGAGAAGGAATATGCTCTCTAGGAGCATTACTTGTTCCCAACCTTTTTTTCCACATCTTTTTTTTTTCATTTTTTTGAAATAAAACCTGAGAGAATTTAGATCAACATATATCATCATGGTGTCATCTAAAATTCAACTTAATTCGAGACTTCTATCCCCTCCACCAAGACTGTCAAATTTTAACGATCTTAAAACTATTGAAATTGATCCCTCCAGATGGACATGTTAGAAACGTCTATTTTCCACAAAATTTGAAATAAATATTCTATTTATTATTTTAAGTAAATCTTTTATGGGTTTCATTTTGATAGAGCTCTATTCATCACTCTAAAAGATGAAAATAGAGCTCTGTTCCCAAGTGATTATTGCATTTAATCATCTAAATTGCATTTTTATCATTCATGCATGTGTAAATGATGTTCATATTTTAGTATTCATAATTGCATAAATAAGAAGCCAAAAATATTACGTATATTATCACTTGTATAATACGATAACTTCCCCTATTTTAATTATTTTTCACTAAATTCAAATAAAATCAATTTAATTGTGTACACGTGTGCAAAAATCCAAATTAAGATTGAATTAGAAAAAATGAGTAACTTTGAGTCTGTATATATCGTATGTATATATGTCTCTTTTCTTATACTTATTTATTTTATTAATTATTAAAATTATCAAAAAATTAGATTAATAAGTAAATATTTATTTTGTTTATTATTTGATTTTATCAAATTTAAAAATCACAAAAATTGCTAAACTTATACATAGAAGACCACCAAAAATATACTTGGTACAAATGGTTTCTTTTGGTTTTGATTTCTTCATAAAAATTGTAGATCTCATCAAGGCAAACAACTTTCATGAATACAACTTTTTGATTTGAGGTCTTTTACTATTTTAATTTGATTTTTTTATATTTAATTTCATATTTTCTGGGAGGGACATGTGGCCACTCCTGAGCACGTGTCCCTCTACCTTCTCTTCACCCGCCCTCTTACCTTTATTGTTGGATGAAAAGTGCTTCATCTAACATTCCAGATATTTTCATTTTTTATTATTTTCATTTTTTTATTTATTTTTGTTCTTTTAATCCACACCACGTGGTGCATTGATAACGGGCATTCTGCGAGGGTGAAAATGTAGTGTCGCTGAGGCGACCGCTCACAGAACACCAGTTGATCAACAATTAACCCACATTAAAGAATAAATCAATTAAGTCCCAAAACCGTGAATTAACATTTAACTCTACCACAAAAATGCATAGTGAATAAGCATGTAGAGGTCGAACCACAGAGAGCAATAAAATTCGGTAGCCCACCTTGTTCAAATACATCAGAGTCATCCTTGTATGAATCCTAATTATGTGGGTAATTAATATTATTATATTTTTTATTATTTTATTATTTTTTCTTTTAATTTTGTATTTTGATTTTTCATTTTCTGATTTTATACTTTCTTTTTATACTATATATATTGTTTTTATAAATAGGATAGGATAAATAGATAATATAAGAAAAAAGGTGAGAACATATTTATAGAAATAAGTAAAAATAGTCAAAAAGTAGGAAATAAAATATTTTTGGTCTTTTTATAATTTTTTACTATTTTTGTGATTTTTGGGTATTTTTCAAAATATTTTTGGCATTTTTAAATGACAAAATCAAGGAAAACAGTGAATTAATTACTGGCCGAAATTAAAATGGGAATGAAAAATACCAAACAATATCAAAATTTTCCCAAATTAATTTTAAAATAAAGATAATAAAATATGGAACCTACAAACTTGAGTTTCTATTTTTTTGATTTTTCTACTATTTTTTAGATTTTTTTTGAAGTTTTTAGGTATTTTTTAATTTTTAAGGTTTTGGTTTTGAATTTTTTTAGGGATTTTTAGATTGACACTAGGATACAATAAAATAGACAGTAGGTAATTTTTTTGAGATTTTTCAAGGTGTTTTAACATTTTTTTAGTATTTTCTAAAATAGACAGTAGCTAAAATGCATGTTTTTGATTTTTAATAAATATTAAAAAGCAACAAAAATGTAATGAAAAAATATGGCGTGAATGCACAACTAAACAGGAGCTTACATTAACTTTTACGGAATTTTTGGGGTTTTAAATGTGCATGAAACAAATAGACAAAGCATACAAAAATACAAGGCTTGGCAGGGGCATTTTTGCAAATAAAATAAATCCCAGGGGGCACTGTGCAAAAATACCTACAGAAATAAATATTAATTTTAATTTTTGTAACTAAATTACAATTTACAAAAATCATCAGGGTTTACATGCAATTTTCACACGCCTCACGTGGGATTGCACGTGAGGTGCGGAAGGACCTATTTGTAATTCTATAAAGTTCAGGGTCCCTTCAGCAAAAAATACAACTTTATTTACACTTGCTATTTTATTTACAAAATTAAAAATCTAATACAAAAATGCGGGGGGTCATATGTGAAATTTACCCCTTAAGTGGGCGCGGACGGACGGCAGAGGTGATTTCACTTGCCACGTGTCGCACATCCGACGGCTGATACCGGTTCGCAGATGAAGGCTTCTGATTAGATCCGCCTCGCGGATCGGACGGTGATGGTTGGGCTTTATCCGACAGTTCTCGTTCAATCTGGGGTGCTCCTCCTGATTGGACGGCGATGAAGGTGTCTGGAAGAACACGGGAAGAACTCGCACTGAGCGAGTTTCGATCTTGAACCATGGGCTCCTCCAAGCTTCCCCCTCGCGTCTGAGATGTTCAGATCGTAGATGGAGGCGTCCCGCATCTTCCGGTGGTCTTGGCATGGCTCCTGGAGGTCCAAGGAGCCCAGGCGAGGTCGATGAAGGTCGGGACCTCCAAGAGCCTCTTCCTGGATCGAATCGAGTCCAAAGGGCCTCGTTGCTTCGTGTAACCTGCATAGGAAGAACCAGGGGAATGAGGGCTATCTCCCCGCCCCTGGGTTTTGAAGCTTGGGTGCAAGATGGGGTGAGGCGGAGGAGCTCCGACGATAGGAGGAGGTGAAGCTCCGATTCGCAAGGACTGGGGGTCCTTGGTTGAACAAATACGGTCGAAAGATGGAGAAAATGATGGGGAACGAAGTGAGGTGAAAATGGCGGTCAGAAACAGTGGGGATCACGGTGAAGAAGTCGCCGGAGCGGAGCTCCGGCGAACTTCAATTTCGTTATTTTACGCTACTCCACTGATCTAGAAGCTAAACTAAGAACAGGAATGAAATGCGGGAACTCAAATCTACCTAAAAAGAAAGAAAGAACAGCTCTTATACCTGTGGGCCTCCAGGGAGCAGGACGGACGCCTGAGCTCCACCGTGACGAAATTTACCCCTCCTCCGGCTGATTCACGTTGCTGAAATGCTCCTCCTGTCACAAGGAACCTCCCAGGAATGGATTCAAGGCTTTTGGGTGGATGGAAATTGGCCAAATTTGTGGAGGAGGTCGAGGGCTATTATTTATACAAATTCTGGGTGCCCTACTTGGCCCGCATATTCCGGTGAGTACAATGATCATTTTCTCGATCCAACAAGCATGTGTGATAGATGGATGTTCCCTCTACAGATCTCGTGAAGGCGGCGAGAGAAAATAAGGGACGGCACGCCCAGGAAAAATGGCGCAAGTTATGGAAAAAGCAGGGTTCGGAGGCGCCAGGTCCCGATGGGACAGTTGACCAGAGGTCAACGAGGGCTGGCTCCTCAATGGTCCACGTAGGCCGCTAACGGACAAAATAGGCCCCTTTATTCTAAAATGAATTATTTAGCATAATAAATGATTTTATTAATTTTTTTCTTATAAAATAAAAAATGTGTATTAATTCATGTAGTATTTATTTATGATTTTTATTTATTTTTTTGATGTATTATGGGTTTATTTTAATAATGTATTTATAAGTGTATTTACATGTATTTTGTGTATTTTATTTTTATTTTGTATATTTTATTTTATTATTTTATTTTCTTATTTTATAAAATTATAACTTAATTTTGTGAGTGTAAATATATTTTTGTTTAATTTTTATGAGTTTATTTACATATTTAAATAAATAGGTGCATATATAAGTAGGTATACTTATAGGTATTTTACCTATATAAGATATATACTTTATTTATTTAATGTATTTTCTTGGTTTTTATTTTGGATTTTTATTTTTAATAAATTATATGTAATATGTACATTATTACAAAAATATAGATGAATAAAGAATAGAATAATGAAATCCCCTTTTATTTTATATACATATACAATACATGTATTTTGCCTATGTGTTGCATAAGCTTATTTTATTTCACAAATTCTTTTTGAGTTTTATTCTAATTTCAATATGTATGTGTAATATATATATTATTTACAAGATTCTAAAATTACCAATTTATAGAAATAATAAATAATGAATAGAATGAATATTTTAATCAGTCCTATATACAATGAGGACCAAAAACCTAATTTTCACAGATGAACTCCAAAAATTATGAAACCAATTTTATTAAATAGTTCTTGGAAAGCTATATACAATTAAAGGTGATTTTGGGTGATTTTGAGTTTTTATTTGCAAGATATGGGTCTGTGAAGTTGAGATTCTGGCTTTTTATTCTGTATATAAAATGTACACTGTGTATCATTTTTGTACAAACTCAATTTGTAATTTTATTCACATTATTATCTACAACTTTCATGTACAAAGTTTCTCTATTTGATGAATGATTAATTATATACAAAATAGGCGTCAAAAATGCATAAATAGATGAATAAATAAATGAGGTATTTAATGTACTATTGGCCCTTATCTCCCCCTACTTATTCCTTGTCGACCAATTCCATGCTGGCCTTGGTCTCGAGGTTCGGGTCATAAAATATTTGCAATATTTTATTCCTTTTTCTTTTCTTCTCTTTATTCTATATTTTTGGCATTAAAAAACCTTATTCTATGTACAATGAATGCAACAAATAATGAATGCTTTTATAGACAAGTTGATGCTATTTACATGCATTTGCTGGGGTTTTTAAGGCCAAAATGATAGAATAAAGGTGATGAAATGGAGATTCATCACCCTCCTATACTTGCCTTTGCTAGTCCCTAGCAAATACTTATGCAATAAGTTCAAAAAGAATAAAGAATCAGAAGAAAAGAAAAAGAGAATTGAAGAAGGATAGAGTGAATAGGGTTGCTTTCAGTGCAATATATGTCCTTACAAAATCAAATTTGGAGCTTCTGCTAGACCTCAGGTATGGATGTGTGTAGAACCTAGTCGGGAACCAGCTTTAAAACACAACAGCCTTCGAGATTCACAGAACTCGGTTCAACCCACCTCAATAGCCTGGTCAGAACTGGTCTACATCATACGCAAACCCTTATGATTATGAAGCTGACTTGTATAGTGTAAGTGATAGTGGCTCTCCCCAGCTGAAATGACAAAGGGACTGACTTCTCCAGAATGACAACCCAATGATTCCCCAATCCAACAGCTCTTTCCTCGAGGAGCGGGGTATTCCCTTCTAAGTTCAAGTGGCAACCAGCTCAAGAGGAGGGGGTGAAGAGAAGAATGGACGGTAGCCAGTTTAGCTACCTATCCTAGGATGCAAGACCAGTGTAGTCAAGTCATCCAGCTGCAGGCTCACATATTTGACTTTGGAACTCAAGCTTGCTTATTGGCTTTACAACATATGTACATACTTTGCAGGCATTTTATTTTTGTACATGCCTGACCATTTTTTTTACTATTCACAGTAGCATTTACATAAGAAGTTTTTCCTCTGAGCCAGTAGACTATCCCTCTTTTGAAGCTTTATTTCAACCCACACTCTCTTATCGTTAGACCTCATGGCTACTAGATCAGGTTGGGGTGCACTTCCCTCCCTAGACGAGGACGAGTGTTTCCACCCGTGTGCGTCTCAGACTGGCGAATCCAACCCCCTCACCACTCCAACTGAGTTGAGCCAAGTGAAAGGTGCAAGTATTCAAGTTAGGTCACGGTCGACAAGAGTCATGCATGTGTCTTGAAAAGTTCTAGTTAGTCAGTTGAGGTGACTTGAACCCAGCCCTGATTTCTCAAAGAATTAAGTCTGCATAGACCTGAAGTACCTTAAACCTAGTTCCCATAAGGTTCCAGTGCAGTTAAGTGCGGTAAGGTCTAACCAAGTTCCAATTTTAGACTTTATTGGACCGGTTCAATCATCAAGCTCACTCAAAAAGAATATGAATGGTATGCTCATGCTATGCACAATGAATGATGCAATTTTTCACAGAGAATTCACAAAAATCAAAGAATCTTTTTACACAAAGAATTTTTGCAAATAAAAAGCTTGACACATACAAAAAGTACATACAATTACTTACACAGGCGTGCCGCTTTATTTACAAAATTTATAGATTTTTAAAGACTTTACAGGTTTTAATGAAGTAATTTATTCAGGTTATCTTTTTATACAGAAAGAATTTTATGTATTTTATTACAAGTATTTGTAATGATGCTTTTATTCCTCAGGTTTATTTTGAAAAGAATATTTGCACACTATAGTACACGATAATTTTTACAAGCATTTACACACATTTGAAAGCTATTTTTGCAGAGATTTTTCACACTATATATACATTTTCCACAATAGTTTTTACAAACAATTTTCAAAACATTTGCACGTAGGTTTTGAAATCCTTTATTCCACACAAAGAAAAATTTTTCAAACAAAGCAACTTTACACAGGTTGAAAACACGTCACAGAAAATTTTTCCAAACGATTCACACTATTTTTCAAATCATGTTGTAAAGGTATTTAACATGATTTATTAATCAGTATATACAAAGAAAAACTGTATTTTATGTACAACATGGTTTAGGCTCTTATAAGTTTTATTTGGAATTTATTGCTTATTTTTGTATGAGAGATTTTTGTGCAGACTCCTCAGACTTATTCAAGAATCATTTTCAAAAGATTTTTGAGGACTATAGTCCAAAATAATTTTACAAACATGTACACGCATTTGAAAATGATTTTTGCAAAGGATTTTCACATAGAATAGGTAGATTTTTCAAAATAATTCGACAACCAAATTTTTCAATCATTTGCAAACTAATTTTCACACATTTTTATTTCACTCAAAGAAAATAAATTTTACAATCAAAACTTATTTACAAAGGTTGAATACTTGTACACACTATTTTTCAAGCAATTTTCATAAGATTTTCTCAAAGAGACATTCTGCACAAACGTTTTTCTTGACTTATTAATCAGTATAAGTACAAAGAGTCTGAGGAGCTCACAATCATCTTTTATTATTATAGAACTACTTTTTACATTACTTTTTAGCTTGAAGTGATGTTTTATTTTCCAGTATGAATTATGGCTTATAGTATATACATAGTATATACGACCCCCCTATACTTAGCTTGAGCTATGTCCTCATAGGTCGAAGAGAAAAGATAAGACATAACTCGTACTGAGTATAGACAAGTCTAAAGAATATATGAATAAGAAATGAATGAATGAGAAGTTGACCGTCCCCCCTATACTTAGGATCAAGTAATCCTAAGTATAGCAGACTGTACATAAAGCGGGGAGGGTCAAGGGTGGGAACACACAGATCGTGCTCAGATTGTCTCCCCATATACTTAGGGTAAGATACTCCTAAATATAGACAAGAAGAGGAGACAATGGAGAGGATTAGAGACTAAAAGACTCGAGGTGCATACCCCCTATACTTAGGACAAAGTGCGTCCTAAGTATAGAAGACTGACAACAAGGGGCAACACGTCTTGATAGAAAAACGAAGATAATAGAGAAAAGAAGAAAAGAAGAAAATCAGATAAACAGTTTTTGTGGTGCAACGTCTGAATCTTCTGACGCCGCCAATGTTGTGGAGATATCATCATGGTGCGCTAGTTGAATGAGTCGACAACGGCCAAGAATGTATCTGGCTCTAGGTAAGGCTTCAGGAGTTGACCGTTGATGACGAATGGTTGTGCGTCAGGAGACAATTCTGTTATAGCAATACTTCCATTGTCACGCACTTCACAAACTCGGAATGGCCATGTTCACTTACTCTTTAATTTGCCCGGGAAGATCCGTAACTTTGCATCAAATAACCACACCTTCTGTCCAACATCAAAGGTCTTTCGTCTGATATGTTGGTCACGCTAGCGTTTCACCTTCTCCTTGTACATTGATGTGTTATCGTATGCATAGTCTCGGAACTCCAAGAGTCTGTTCAGATCATCCTTTCTTTTCTGACCACTTTTTCGTGAGTCCAAATTGCACCTGTTAATTGCCCATAAAGACTTGTGAATTAATTCGACGGGCAAATGGCACGGCTTCCCATATACAAGACGATAGGGCGACATGCCCAAGGGAGACTTGTAGGCGGTTCTGTAAGCACATAGGACCGGGTCCAAGAGTTGGGACCAGTCTTTTCTGTCCGGCCTGACAAGTTTCTGCAGGATAGTCTTGATTTCTCTGTTTGATAATTCTGTCATGCCATTGGTCTGAGGGTGGTAAGGAGACGCGACGCGATGATCGATGTCGTACTCCTTCATTAATTTCTTGACCTCTTTGTTAATAAAATGGCTACCCCCATTTGATATGAGAATTTTCGGTATCCCGAATCGCGAAATGATGTTCTTCTTCAAGAAGTGACACACTGTTCGGTTGTCGGTGACTCGAGCGGAAATAGCTTCAACCCAACGACTCACATAATCGACGGCAAGAAGGATGTGCTCAAAACCTTGACTGTTAGGGAAGGGTCCCATGAAATCAATGCCCCATGCATCGAAAACATCTGCTATCTGAATGATTTTCAGGGGCATCGAATCTTTTGCAGTGAGTGTACCCTTCAATCTCTGACAGTCAATGCATCGTTTGACAAATTCTGCTGCATCCTTAAATAATGTGGGCCACCAGAAGCCACACTGAAGCACTTTTGCTGTCGTACAGTCTCCAGAGTGGTGTCCACCAGATTTGAGCGAGTGACAATGCTCGAGGACACTGTAATGCTCCTCCTGTGGAATGCACCTGCGCCAAATGCAATCCGCCCCTTCCCTGAATAAAAGAGGATCATCCCAATGATAGAATCAGATGGTCGACATAAATTTATTCTTTTGATTCTTCGTCCAATCCGATGGTGTTACCCCCGAGGCGAGGTAATTGACTATGTCAGCATACCAAGGAAGGGAATCCACTGCTAAGATTGATTCGTCAGGAAAGGTTTCTGTAATGGGTGCACTGTTCAGAGGAGACTCATGCTGCTCAATTCTGGAGAGATGGTCTGCTACCACATTCTAAACTCCAGGTTTGTCCTTGATTTCCAAATCAAATTCCTGGAGGAGAAGGATCCATTGAATCAGTCTCGGCTTGGCATCCTTCTTCTGCTGGAGGTATCGGATAGCAGAGTGGTCTGTAAAAATGGTGACTTTCGATCCAAGCAAATAGGATCTGAACTTCTCAAGGGCGAAAACCACGGCCAGCAATTCTTTCTCTGTCACTGTGTAATTTCTTTGCGCCTCATCTAATGTTCTGCTGGCATAGTGAATGGTATAGGGCGCTTTCTCTTTCCTTTGTCCAAGAACAACCCCGACTGCAAAGTCTGATGCATCGGTCATGATCTCAAAGGGAAGAGACTAGTCCGACGGTTGTAGGATTGGAGCCTGAGTGATAAGATCCTTCAGCTGATTGAAAGCAAGGAGAACCTGCTGATCTACATTGAACTCGGTTTCCTTGCATAGCAATTCTGTCAAAGGTCGGGCAATGCAGCTAAAGTCCTTGATGAATCGTCTGTAAAATCCCACATGCCCCAGGAATGACCTTACATTTTTCACTGACTGAGGTGGCTCTAGATTGGCAATGACATCCACCTTCGCCGGGTTGACTTCCATGCCACGTTTGGAAACGACGTGGTCCAGTACAATGCCTTCAGTGACCATGAAGTGGCTCTTTTCTTATGAAAGTACTAAATTGACTTTGCTGCATTTCTGAAGCACTTTGTCCAGGTGCTCTAGACAAGAATCAAAACTATCACCATAGACAGAGAAGTCGTCCATGAACACCTCGAGAAAACTGCCTACCATCTCGGCGAAGACTGCTAGCATGCATCTTTGGAATGTTGCAGGTGCATTACATAACCCAAAGGGCATTCTCTTGAAGGCATAGGTGCCGAACAGGCAAGTGAAGGTAGTCTTCTCTTGATCTTCAGGAGCGATAGCCACTTGGTTGTACCCGGAGTACCCATCCAAAAAGCAGAAGAACTCCTTGCCTGCTAGTCTTTCCAGAACTTGATCAATGAATGGCAAGGGGAAGTGGTCCTTCTTAGTTGCTGCATTAAGATGGTGTTAGTCAACACACAACCGCCAGGATGTTGGTACCCGAATGGATATTTCCTCTCCTTTGTTATTGGTAACCACGGTAAGCCCGGATTTCTTTGGAACAACATGCAGTGGGCTTACCCATTTTGAATCGGAGATGGGGTAAATGAAGCCTGCTTCACATCATTTCGTTATCTCTTTCATGACGACGTCCTAGAGGTTTGGGTTCAACCTTCTTTGGAATTTGCGGGACGGCTTGGCGTCTTCTTCCAGTATATGTGGTGTGAACACAAAGCTGGGTTTATCCCTCAGAGATCTGATACACACCAACCAAGTACCTTGCGGTTCTTTTCTAGAATCTCGAGAAGACAAGATTCCTGATCCGGGTTCAGCCTGTTGCTGATGATGACCAGATACATGTATTCTTCACCCGCAAGGAAAGCATACTTCAGGCCTGCAAGAAGTGGCTTGAGTTCTGATTTTGACTTGTCCAACTTGTTGGTCACTTCAGACACTGTGCGGGTGGTAGGATGTATTTCTTTGAGGGAGCTACCATCCTCAGCATTCTGTTGAGATCTTGGTGAAGTGCCGAACGGTTCTGCGCTAGGGTCATTGTGTTCGGTCTGGAGTGAATACTCGGGCTCAAAGAGATGCGCCTGCATTTGAGAATCTGTCTCCCAAGAATCATCGGAGCATAAGGTAACTGTGCTTTCCAAGTCCTCCTCGAGAGTGAGGATTTATCAGGTCCATGAATCACTCAATAACAGGGATGAATCTCTGATCTCCGCAACAAAGTCACAGTCTGCTTCTGATGCTGCATGGCTCTCATCAGTCATAGCGTTCGGCTCTCTGATCATGTTTATAGTGATTTGCTTGTTGTTCGAGCTAAAAGTAATCTTGCCAGACCCGTAATCAACCACGGCACCTGAGGTACACAGGAACGGTCAGCCAAGGATGATAGGGGTCTGGAGCAGAGGTGCTAGTGAGTCCATATCAAGGACTACAAAATCAGCTGGAAATTGCATCTCCTGTACCTTAACTACAATGTCTTCCAACAGACCCTAGGGCCGCTTGATGGATCGGTCAGCGAACTGAAGGATCATTCGTGTCTGCTTGAGCGGACCCAGTCCAAATTCTTGCATTATTGATGATGGCAAAAGGTTGATGGAAGACCCACTGTCGAGGAGAGTGCGCTCGAAGACTTGATCGAAGATCTCACAACTGATAAGAGGTGCTCCTGTGTCTTGTTTCTTCTGTGGGAGATTGCTGATAGCTGCAACAGTGGCCATGGAGAGCACGTGCTTTTCTATAATTTTGCGTCTGTTCTCCTGTGCTGGGCGATGCTTGCTCGTACATGCTTCTTTCAGTCCTTTCTTCACAACTGGCATGTACTCCATGACCTTCAGTAAGGGAATCTCAACAGTTAAATTGTCTAATATTTCCACAACTCCAGGATCAGACAAAGCACGTTTTCTTTTTGCAATTTTTTTGGATTTTTGCATTGCATGAGGGAAAGGAATATGTACATATTTAGCAGGAAAAGAGTTCTTATTTACATCAAAACCATCGCCCATAGAATGTTGTACATCCGGATTATAAAAAGGAGTACAAACTGTATCCTGACATGCAGATACTAAGGGGTGAGCAAAAAGTATAGCGTCTGCTCCGTCAGCTGGCGAGGGATCGGCTGCTGCTGGCGGCTCCTCCAAGGCTGTCCCGGCTTCGCTTCGGCTGCAAACTTCTTTTTGTTATTTTTGATTTTGCTGATTTTTTTGTATTTTTAGCTGGGGATGCTGGCACTGCACGACGACTGGAATGGCTTCTCCTTCTTCTTCCTCCTCACCCGCCCCTGTAGCTGGCATGGCTGATGCGGAAGATGACGATCCACCTGTTTCTTTATTCACCCCATTCTTGGTAGCTGGCAGAGGCAAGGCCCTACCGCTCCTGAGAGTAACAACATTAGAATAAATAGTAATATCATTTTCAGACACGGACATGACATCACATTCTACCTGCTCTTTCTTTTTGAAGTTATTGGGGTTGACCTCGACCTGAGCTAGGATAGTGGTTCTGGTGGCGGTCAGGTCGTCGAGCCTCTTAGTCATATCCGCTAGCCCTTTGACGAGTTGGGCCAGACAATCTATGGTGGGGTTCACAGGGGGTACCTCAGTGGGTTCAGCGTGCGGACAACGTTGTTGTTGCACGTGTGGGTGCTGAGGTTGTTGCTGGTGGTGCTGGGGTGGTGCAGGAAGTTGAAGCTGTTGATAAGAGGGGGGAGGATACTGCTGATACTGCTGAAATGGAGCAGCCACATACTAATGAAACGGCTGTGGGTGGCGGTATTGCGGCTGCTGGTATGGCTGATTCTGCCTCCATTGATTTGCATACTGGGGAGGCTGATGATACTGTTGCGGTAGTTGAGAGGACTGTCCAAAGCGACCACCCTAAGGTTGGTGGTATTGCCGGTTGGCAAGTGGCTGACCCTACGATTGTCCCATAGGACGGGTCGGCTGTGCTTCGTTACTCCATACCCCGTTCACTTCCTGAATCAGGAGTAGTGGTGGGAAGACTGGATCGGATCCTGGAAGAAACTCTGGTTGGTACACAACCATCTGCTGCTGCGGCTGGCCCTGATCGGGTGCCTGCACGTAGTACACGTGTTGGACTGCCGGTGGCTGCTGGCTCGGCTGAGGCTGATGCTGCGGTTATTGGTCGTCTTTCTTCTCAGCTGGAGCTTCTGATGGTGCTGTCGGTTGAACAGAGTTGATGGTGCCCACCAACAGTTCAAGATTCTTGGTGATTTGATCAATCTTGTCAAGATTTTGGGTCCTCTTCTCGATCACAGCGAGTTTCTCAAGATCCTATGATCGCTTCTCAATGATATCAACTTTAGAGAGATGGCCCCCGATGATACTGAGGTTGAAGCTCTCATCTCTCTCTGCTTCTCGCGACGCTGCCATGTGTACTTGTTTCTGGAGGATCTGGGGCTGCTTCTGGTAGGCTTTTGATGAAGAGAGGGCGGCCTCTCCTTCAACCATTTCTTCGAATATCTGCCAAACCACGTCTTCATCCTTGTTGAAGTGCGAACCCCCACATGCTGCATCAACGAGCCTTTGGCTCTCGATGTTTAGTCCCCCAAAGAAGTGCTGGACCAAACTGGTCTTCGGAATCTCATGATGGGGACATTTCTCCTGCAGATCGGTGAATCTCTCCCATGCTTCATGTACTGACTCGTGGGCTCCTTGGGAGAAATTGCTGATTCGGGCTCGCATCTGGTTGAGCCGACCGAGAGGGTAAAACTTATGCAGGAAAGCTGACTTCAGCTCCTCCCAGGTCGTCACAACCTTCCCCAGATGGTTGACCCAATAGAGGGCCTTGTCCTGTAAGCTGAAGGGGAATGCCATCATTTTAACAATGTCCAAAGGGACATTGGGATAGTGAGTGGTGCGGTAAATGCGTGAGAACTGCTGCAGGTGGATGTATGGCTCTTCACTGGTGTTTCCATGGAATACTAGAAGAAGAGCAAGGAATGGGGTTTCAGCTCAAAGTAAGCGTGTACCGGTGGAGTGAGGATCCACTCGGTCATCTGGCTGTCTCCCGGATTGTATGTCTCTTTTAGTGTAGGCTGGGTGGCGGTAGTTCTGGTTCGTCATCGTCATGTGGACCACCACCTCCACCTCTGCCTCTGCCTCTGCCTCCGCCTCCTCCTCCCTCGGCTCGGTTTATCACATCGTTCAACATATCCTGAAAAGCTGTCTGTGCTAGGGCCTGCTCGGTCAGCTGTTGTTGGATGGCCTAGATAGATGACAACAGTCGTGCATTAACCTGATTCTGGTCTGGCATCTGTCCTTCTGGTTGGGGCGGCTGCTGACCCTTGCCCTTTCCTTGGGGAGCCATATCGGGGTCTGAGTCTAACGAAATAACTCTGGAGTAGTCTCTAGGGCTTGATCTGGCTTCTATCTGCAGAATGAGATAGTCTACATCAGACCACTTGCAAAATTTTTCAGCTGTCATGATGAAGCTGGAATTCAAGTCAACCCCAGCGTGTTGTGAATGGAAAAAAGATGTGGATTGTAATCAACTTCCATTCACAACGGTGAAAGCGAGACAGAAGTGATCCCAGTTTATTGGGTGGCCAAGAGAAAGGTAGAAAACGAGGAGTCTGGAGATCGATACGCAAAGTCCGGATCGGGTTCTCGGGAATCGCCTCGAATTTATTGGCGGAGTTGAGTCCATGGAATCGATGTGGGTGTCGGCGAGGTCCCGACGGAAACCATCCATGGATCAACTTCGCGAAGCACAAAGGAGGATTGGATTTTGGAAGAAGGATATGGTGGTCAACGAGGAATGAAAAGGAGTGCAAAACAATAGAAAGGCTCGTCTGAGCGGGGTGGTCAAAGGAGAATGACACAACAAAATTTACGCAAAGGCACGGGACTCGATCTTTGAACCTTAATCTAGATCCATACAAACGCAATACAAAATTGGGTTCACCAACGCACGCCATGTGAAACCGTAAAGGTTCGGCTATTTATTATCTTTTCAGATTTAGCGTTGTTATTTTAGGCAAATCTTTTAATAAGTCCTTAGCACGCTAACCCTATAGGAGAGAGTGCTGCCAGAAAAGAATCACGTACTTGTCCTCCTCCTTTGTAACCTGTAGTCTGTACTTTTTGAGGTCCTTGTAACCCTTCCTGGATTCCTACTCAGCCAAAGAAAAGAGAGAGGAAGCTGATAGGCGAAACCAATACTTCGGTTCTCGCTCGCAACGGAATCCTTCGTGAGCGTGCAAGAACCTACTCGGACGCAAATCGATGAGACAGACACCCCCGTGAAGGCGTGGCCTATGCTCAGTACTTCAGACCATGTCGATGTTCCACACAAGGTGGGAACACCATCGCTGACAAGGCCCTACTCGGTCACGTACGATAGAAGCGCCATTACTTCGGAGATCCAGGCGATACACAAGGCAGTTGCAGACTGGGATTTTGGCTCTATTCCTTATGGGACGTGTCTCGCTCATGGGAGTAGGGTTTTGGTCCCCCTCCAAAGGTACCTGAAAACAATGAGGGCTTTATGAACCTGGTACAATGATAGTCCATTACGGATTTTAATTAAGGTCAAAGTTTATTTAGCAGTCCCCTTGTTTTAGCTTTTTGGATTTTCACTTTTTTTGGGTCTATTTTCATACCAGCGCCTAACGTTTTGTAGATTTTCATTTAAGTCCTACGTGCTCAAAATCAGAGGGAGATAGCAGAAAAGTCGTGCAAGTGGTTCCATGATGGAAATCTCACCATTGAACCGAATGATGCATGCTGAGTTAGAAGACTTACAGTGCATCCCAGCTCTCTCCATGCGGTATGCAAAACAGAATTTTTAAACCTATCTACATGGCGGTATGCAAGCGACAAAATCATCCTAAACATTAGCTGCTATTAGCGTGAAGAACCACAAGTCGGTCACCGCCCTTCAATCCAGGAGTCTGGTCTAGGCTCACCCCTCCTCCTCTCGACACATCGAGTTCAGGAGAAGCGCTTGTCAGGGAGAGCTCGTGGCACGTTGGCTTGAAGGTGATGATGCGATTGTTTAGAGTTTGATCTAAGTCCAAAATCGTACTATAGGTGCATGCAATCTTATTAGGGTGTTTGGACCTAGTCTACTCGATCAAGCAAGCCAATGTCTAGGGGCTCCATGCACACAAAACAAAATAAAATAAAGGCGGAAAACTCAAAACAAAGGGAAACAAAGAAAATAAGGCAGAAAAAACACGAGAAAACCGCGATGAGGCCCCCAGGTGAACAGACACCCGGGCACTGGACCTCGTTGTGAAGAGTAGAGTCCAAATTATGTTACATGCCAAAATTTCTCTCTCTCACAATAAATTACAAAAATAATCCTAATTGCTTGAGGCATATCTAATTCCCATCTCCTTGCATCCTTGGTGCTCTCTCCAGCTGGTAGTGAAGTGAAGACCGACCTCCTCCAAGCTCGGCTGCCTTGGCTCCCTAAGAAATCATCCTCGCGTGGCGGACCCTCGCAACAAATTCACAAAGAGATTGAATTAGTATAAGCTCAATCAATGAAATAAAGCAGGAAGGAATTAATCACAATAGATAAATAAATCATGTATGGTGATCAATTGCAAAGAAATAGTTGCTCACAAAATCAATAATAAATAAATTTCCAAACAAGAATGACAAAATGTGATAGACTACGCTCATTGCTCCCCGGCAACGGCGCCATCTGATAACGGGCATTCTGCGAGGGTCAAAATGTAGTGTCGTTGAGGCGACCGCTCACAGAACACTAGTTGATCAGCAATTAACCCACATTAAAGAATAAATCAATTAAGTCTCAAAACCGTGAATTAACATTTAACTCTACCACAAAAATGCATAGTGAATAAGCATGTAGAGGTCGAACCACAGAGAGCAATAAAATTGGGTAGCCCACCTTGTTCAAATACATCTGAGTCATCCTTGTATGAAGCCTAATTATGTGGGTAATTAATATTATTATATTTTTTATTTTTTTTCTTTTAATTTTGTATTTTGATTTTTCATTTTCTGATTTTATACTTTCTTTTTATACTATATATATATTGTTTTTATAAATAGGATAGGATAAATAGAAAATATAAGAAAAAGGGTGAGAACATATTTATAGAAATAAGTAAAAATAGTCAAAAAGTAAGAAATAAAATATTTTTGGTCTTTTTATAATTTTTTACTATTTTTGTGATTTTTGGGTATTTTTCCAAATATTTTTGGCATTTTTAAATGACAAAATCAAGGAAAACAGTGAATTAATTACTGGCCAAAATTAAAATGGGAATGAAAAATACCAAACAATATCAAATATTTCCGAAATTAATTTTAAAATAAAGATAATAAAATAGGGAACCTATAGAACTTGAGTTTCTATTTTTTTGATTTTTCTACTATTTTTTTAGATTTTTTTGAAGTTTTTATATATTTTAAAATTTTTAAGGTTTTGGTTTTGAATTTTTTTAGGAATTTTTGGACTGACACTAGGATACAATAAAATAGACAGTATGTAATTTTTTTGAGATTTTTCAAGGTATTTTAATATTTTTTTAGTATTTTCTAAAATAGACAGTAGCTAAAATGCATGTTTTTTTTAATAAATATTAAAAGGCAACAAAAATGTAATGCAAAAATATGGCGTGAATGCACAACTAAACAGGAGCTTACATTAATTTTTACGGAATTTTTAGGGTTTTAAATGTGCATGAAATAAATAGACAAAGCATACAAAAATACAAGGCCTGGCATGGGTATTTTTGCAAATAAAATAAATCCCAGGGGGCACTGTGCAAAAATACCTACATAAATAAATATTAATTTTAATTTTTAGAACTAAATTACAATTTACAAAAATCGCCAGGGTTTACATGCAATTTTCACGCGACTCACGTGGGACTGCACGTGAGGTACGGAAGGACCTATTTGTAATTCTATAAAGTTCAGGGTCCCTTCACACAACTTTATTTACACTTGCTATTTTATTTACAATATTAAAAATTAAATACAAAAATGCGGGGGTCATATGTGAAATTTACCCCTTAAGTGGGCGCGGACGGACGGCGAAGGTGATTTCACTTGCCACGCGTCGCACATCCGACGGCTGATACCGGTTCGCAGATGAAGGCTTCTGATTAGATCCGCCTCGCGGATTGGATGGTGATGGTTGGGCTTCATCCGACGATTCTCGTTTAATCCGGGGCGCTCCTCCTGATCGGACGGCGATGAAGGTGTCTGGAAGGACACGGGAAGAACTCGCACTGGGCGAGCTTCGATCTTGAAGCACAGGCTCCTCCAAGCTTCCCCCTCGCGTCTGAGATGTTCAGATCGTAGCTGGAGGCATCCCACATCTTCCGGTGGTCTTGGCATGGCTCCTGGAGGTCCAAGGAGCCCATGCGAGGTCGATGAAGGTCGGGACCTCCAGGAGCCTCTTCTTGGATCGAATCGAGTCCAAAGGGCCTCGTTGCTTCGTGTAACCTGCATAGGAAGAACCAGGGAACGAGGGCTATCTCCTCGCCCCTGGGTTTTGAAGCTTGGGTGTAAGATGGGGTGAGGCGGAGGAGCTCCGACGATAGGCGGAGGTGAAGCTCCGATTCGCAAGGACTGGGGGTCCTTGGTTGAACAAATACGGTCGAAAGATGGAGAAAATGATGGGGAACGAAGTGAGGTGAAAATGGCGGTCGGAAAAAGTGGGGATCACGGTGAAGAAGTCGCCGGAGTGGAGCTCCGGCGAACTTCGATTTCGCTATTTTACGCTACTCCACTGATCTAGAAGCTAAACTAAGAACGGGAATGAAATGCGGGAACTCAAATCTACCTAAAAAGCAAGAAAGAACATCTCTTATACCTGGGGACCTCCAGGGAGCAGGACGGACGCCGGAGCTCCGCCGCGACAAAATTTACCCCTCCTCCAGCTGATTCACGTTGCTGAAATGCTCCTCCTGTCACAAGGAACCTCCCTGGAACGGATTCAAGGCTTTTGGGTGGATGGAAATTGGCCAAATTTGTGGAGGAGGTCGAGGGCTCTTATTTATACACATTTGGGCGCCCTACTTGGCCCGCATATTCCGGCGAGTACAATGATCATTTTCTCGATCCAACAAGCATGCGTGATAGATGGATGGTCCCTCTACAGATCTTGTGAAGGCGGCGAGCGAAAATAAGGGATGAGACGCCCAGGAAAAATGGTGCAAGTTATGGAAAAAGCAGGGTTCGGAGGCGCCAGGTGCCGATGGAACAGTTGACCAGAGGTCAACGAGGGCTGGCTCCTCATTGGTCCACGTAGGCCGTTAACGGACAAAATATGCCCCTTTATTCTAAAATGAATTATTTAGCATAATAAATGATTTTATTAATTTTTGCTTATAAAATAAAAATGTGTATTAATTCATGTAGTATTTATTTATGATTTTTATTTATTTTTTTGATGTATTTTATTATGGGTTTATTTTAATAATATATTTATAAGTGTATTTACATGTATTTTGTGTATTTTATTTTTATTTTGTATATTTTATTTTCTTATTTTCTAAAATTATAACTTAATTTTGTGAGTGTAAATATATTTTTGTTTAATTTTTATGAGTTTATTTACATATTTAAATAAATAGGTGCATATATAAGTAGGTATACTTATAGGTATTTTACCTATATAATATATATACTTTATTTATTTAATGTATTTTCTTGGTTTTTATTTTGGATTTATATTTTTAATAAATTATATGTAATATGTACATTATTACAAAAATATAGACGAATAAAGAATAGAATAATGAGATCCCCTTTTATTTTATATACATATACAACACAGGTATTTTGCCTATGTGTTGCATAAGCTTATTTTATTTCACAAATTCTTTTTGAGTTTTATTCTAATTTCAATATGTATGTATAATATATATATTATTTACAAGATTCTAAAATTATCAATTTATAGAAATAATAAATAATGAATAGAATGAATATTTTAATCAGTCCTATATACAATGAGGACCAAAAACCTAATTTTCACAGATGAACTCCAAAAATTATGAAACCAATTTTATTAAATAGTTCTTGGAAAGCTATATACAATTAAAGGTGATTTTGGGTGATTTTGGGTTTTTATTTGCAAGATATGGGTCTGTGAAGTTGAGATTCTGGCTTTTTATTCTGTGTATAAAATGTACACTGTGTATCATTTTTGTGCAAACTCAATTTTGTAATTTTATTCACATTATTATCTACAACTTTCATGTACAAAGTTTCTCTATTTGATGAATGATTAATTATATACAAAATAGGTGTCAAAATGCATAAATAGATGAATAAATAAATGAGGTATTTATTGTACTATTAGCCCTTATCTCCCCCTACTTATTCCTTGTCGACCAATTCCATGCTGGCCTTGGTCTCGGGGTTCGGGTCATAAAATGTTTGCAATATTTTATTCCTTTTTCTTTTCTTCTCTTTATTCTATATTTTTGGCATTAAAAAACCTTATTCTATGTAAAATGAATGCAACAAATAATGAATGCTTTTATAGACAAGTTGATGCTATTTACATGCATTGCTGGGATTTTTAAGGCCAAAATGATAGAATAAAGATGATGAAATGGAGATTCATCACGCATCTGTGGCCTTTCGATCTCGGCCGATTGAACGACCAAGGACATCGCCCCTCTCCTTCAAAGCTTGTGGTGGTGCCCCATTACCTCCGCCTTCGTCGCTCCATCACTGCACCCCTGTGATCGAGCTACAAACCACTACTCCACCACCCTCTTCTCCGCCTTCACCGCTTCGACCACCACGACCACTCCCCTCGCACCTTCGCATCACCTAATCACCTCTGTCTTCCTCGCAAACCCTAACCATCAGCCATCAAAACCCCAACAAAGGTAGCCTTCGAACCCATTTGCATGAAGAAAGGTTGAGCCACCAACTTCTGAGTTACACGAGAGGCGACAACGACCGACCCACCTCCAGGCAAGATCGAAGGCGAAGAAATCCACCTTGTCGTTGTTCTTCTTCTCTGAGGAGCAACTCAGACACTTGACCACCTTCGTCGTGTCGATTGAGGCCAAGATCTACTGATATACCTCGATTTTCAGGCTCCCAGGCAAAACCCATCCTACATCCAGATCTAGGTAAATACTCTATTTGGTTCTCTTTCTTTCCTATCTTTCTTTCTTCTTCTTTTTCTACTACTCTTCTTTCTCACGTGCTTCCACACATTCTATTATGTTAAAATCCCCCAGTTTCCATATCGAATTTGAAAACCCAAAAACCTATCCTCGATCGGACCATCTCCACTTCGATTCCCGTCGCTTCTTTCTATCTTCCAGCCTCTCTTATTGATCGCTCCAGATATCCCACATCCAGACGAAGCTCCGCCCTCACCATTTCCCCTTTCCTTTGTTCCTCACGATCAAGATGAGCGTAGGCTCGAGCCTGTAATTCATCGCATGCACACCAATGGGAGGCGGTGCAAGAACTGGAGCAACTCCCCAACCTTCAGGTTGCACAATGTGAGCTTCTCCACATCCATCGTTGGAGCTGCAATAAACCTTTTTCCTCATCCTGTAGACGACCAACTTAGATCTTCTGACCTGTCTATAGGAGCCATCCGATGGAGATTAGGAGACTCTAAGGCGGTCATGCTCACTGCATGCATTTCCCCTCCGAGCCTTCTGCCTAGCCTCGTGGTTTGACCCTCCCCAAAGCAACTAGATGCCAGCCATGTGGAGCTTCGGGAACCAAAGCATAGCTCTCCCCCCTGAGCCTCAGGCCGCACGTGCCTCGCATGTGGGGGAGGGGAATTTTGCATGCATGCCTTTGCGAGTTTTGATAAATAAAGAAGTGCTCCACGCTATTTTCTTTTGCATTTATTTTGTTTTATTTCATTGCAGAAAGACCCCCATCTTTGTATTTTCATTTGAACCATCATTTGACATCTTTTTCTAATTCCAAAAATTACATTATATGTTCAATTAATCCTCTATGATTAGGTGACTTATTTAAATTTTTAAATATTTGGGATTGATTATTATTTTAATTATGGTGATAAATTGCATACTTTACTCAATTGAGGAGTAATTCATAATAAATTATATATTGCTTCAAAAATCAGGAAAAATCATATTTTAAAGAATTAATTCTGCTCTTTATTGTCTCCAAAAATCACATTATTTTCGTACATATTTTCCTTAAAAAAAGTTATTTATGATTCAAGTAAATGATTTTTTAGTTATCTGTAAACTCAATATTTTTATAGTTAGATTTTTTTCTAGATAGATCTTGATTAGACATATCTAGGATAATTTTATTTCTGAAAAATAATTAGTTTTACTATTTATTAAAATTATTTACTGAAAATCACACAGTATGTTTATTCAATTCATAGAAAAATTCAATTTATATCAAAAACACAACAACAACAACAACAAAGCCTTTTCCCACAATTAAGTAAGGTCGGCTACATGGATTCTTCGCCTCCATGCAGATCTATCTTGGGTCAACCTGGGCTTATATCCACAAAACAAAGATCCCTTCGAATGGTCTCTTTCCAACACTTCTTGGGCCGTCCCCGCCCTCTCTTAGCTGGCTCAACATCCCAACACTCTCATCTCCTAACTGGTGCATCAACTGACCTTCTTTGCAAATGACCAAACCATCTTAAGCAGTTTTCTCGCATCTTATCCTCGATCGGAGCAACACCAACTTTCTTTCTGATTGCATCATTCCGAATCCGATCTTTTCATAATTTATGTCAAAAAATTATATTAGGTTAATTTAATTATTTTAACATACTGTAATTTTTTTCATAATTTTTGCATTCCATTTGTACAGAAATTTACATAAAAACCCATAAAAATTGTTCATTTTTCATACATGCACATTAGCACTTAAAATACAAAAAAGTGTTCTGGATTTGCCATTGCGTAAATAAATAAGGAAAATGGCTTTATGTATTTTTGAGCCCAATTGCTTGATAATTCAGATTTTTCATCTTAGGATAAATTGACCTTCAAACTTTCATCAGGCATTTGCATTTCATCGTTATTTGCATTTTTTTAAAAAATTTCTCCTAAGAAACCTATCACCTAAATAATCTAAAAACCAACATAAGGAGACAATAACCTTCATGAGTTCGATATTAGGCTTGCCCAAGTAAAATAAATTTGATCGCTCTTAATTTAATTCGTTAATCAATTAAGTGATCTTTTTTATTAATATGAATTTTCCTGCTGCAAAGACACATCAATTAATTCTCATGAATTAACAAATGGAATTTTTGAGTTTGTCACATTAAAAAAATGAGGAAAGAGGGGTGAGAGGATATCCTTATATGCTCCCGGGGAGCATATACATTTAACCCATGTGTGTGTGCGTGCACCCATGCATATTAACTCGAAAAACTACAATTATGTGTTCGAACACCTCATGGTGTTGAAACACTTGTTTTGATTAATTGAAAAAAGATTGACTAAGGAGGAGATAATTGTTTATCCGAGAAACTTGCACGGTGCAGATTTGACGATAGTGTGTAGTGGATTACAAAGTATCTCAAAGCAAATTTTGAGGATTATGTACTACTCAGAATTGTTGAGTTTGTGTACCGATTTAATCATCATTAAGAAAATCAAAGGAAGTTGACAAAGAAGCCATGTTTATTTTTTCATCGAGTCAAATTGAAATAATATAGCACACAATTGAAAAATGTAAAAGCTTTTTATGCATAAACTCACTTGTATACACTTGTTGAATATGTTGCACATCTTATAGACACAAAATCAATAATCTCCTTATTGTTGCACTTGCACATCTTATACACATAAGTACACTTTTAACTATTAGCATGCATTTGAACTTAGTTTTTTCAACGTGTATTTAAAATATAATTGAAGTTATATCAGTATAATTCTTTCTACATAGGTACACCTTGATAATTGCTTTTCATATAATGTGTTTAGCCTCTAATGCACCGATATACATTTTTTTGCTCTGGTATACCAGTAACTTAGCTAATTTTTTAGCTGTTTGAGTGAAGATCTTTTGCTATTTGCTTTTCTTAACACTATAAAAGGATCTTATACTCACCAATTTCCAACACGTTGAGGAAAAAATTTCTCTCCTCACTTATAAATCGTTCTACTCTCTCGTGAATCATTTTATGTGTCAAGAAATAGCCCCGAAAAGCATTATTTGACCTTCATGTACTCTACGCTCTCTACTTTCTCTCTCGAGCCTTCTGCTCCTATCCACTTCTATTTGCATTTCATATTTGATTTATGTTTTAATAGATTTTATTAGAATACTGTATTTTACTTCATTCATGGTCAGGAGGCATTTTATACGTGGATGCCTCTCTTCTCAAATAGAAGTTTAACCCTTGTGTTAGTTTGTGTATCTTTAATGGTACACAGGTTATGGCGTGTTAAACTGGTAGAGGGTAACTTATTTTTGTGTTTTGGTGTTTGGATAGAGGGTTAAACTGAGGATGGGTTTGAAGTAGGTTTGTTGTGATATGATTGTATTGATATTTGGAAAAGTGAGTACTTATTGTGGTGTGATTGTTGAAGTTTGGAAAAGTGAGTAGAAGTTGAGTAGTTTATATTTTTATATGATATGATGGTATAATATATTATTTTTTGATTGAGTGGATGAAAAAAATTGATTTATTTAATGTATTAAAAAGAAGAAATGTGTGGCCCACCTTGGAGAGAGAAGAAGTGGGTTAAGGGGGAGTTTACCCAAACGCCCCCTTAGGGTGCGTTTGGTTGACGGGTTAAGGCGGGTTAAACTGATAGAGGGTAACCCGTTTTTGGATTTTGGTGTTTGGATAGAGGGTTAAACTGGTGGTGGATTAGAAGTGGGTTTAGAGTGATATGATTGTATTAAAGTTTGAAAAAGTGAGTAGTTATTGTGATGTGATTGTATTGAAGTTTGGAAAAGTGACTAGAAGTGGAGTAGTTTATATTTTTTTATATGATATGATGGTATAATATATTATTTTTTGATAGGATTGATGATGTAAAATTGATTTATTTAATTTATTAAAAAAGGAATAAAGTGAGACCCACAGGGAGAGAGGGGGATGTGGGGTAAGGGGGGTAAACTCTCCAAAGGAGAGTTTAACCCGTCACCCGAACGGTACCTTAGGGCCTGTTTGGTTAATGGATTGGGGTAGGTAGGGGTATCCTCTGTGAATAATAGCTGTCTGGAGGGTTGGGAGGCTTGGAATGATAACTGTGATGTGATGTGACATTGATTATGTGTTATATTAACTTTTTTAATGATTACAATATATTTTTTATGTTAATAAGTTTATTTGAATATGATTAAAAAATATTATACCAAAGAAATTGTAGGGTCAATACAAGCAATCCCAAACCAAGAATACAGGGTTGGAGCTAGAGGTGTGCCAGGGTACCCTGGTGTACCAAACGAGCCTTAGGATTTCTATGTGAAAGCCTTTCTACTTGTATAGGAGATAAATCTTGTGAGCTACATGTTTTGTAAATGTTTTGGACTATAGCAGAAGTAGTTCAATAAGTGAGAGTTAATAAGCCCGAGAAGACCAAAGTCAGTCGCACGATGTAGCCATTATGCATAGTGAAGCTATATAATTCTCTTTGTGTTGTTAGTTGGTTTTTGATTTCCTATAATTCTCTTTGTGTTGTTAGTTGGTTTTTGATTTCCTCTTCTATTTCAAGCTATACTTGTTTAAAATGATCATATTATGCATACAACATAATTCACCGTTCTTTAGTGTTTCTTCATATGTTTCTTTGTACCCAAGGTTTTAAAAATTAAATCGGGAACGTATCGATTTTTGGTTTTTTTATCAATGGGACGGACCGGTCGAGCTGGTGATGACGCCAACAGTTCAAAGAAATCAGAAAAGACTGAACCGTTGTATTGTTGGTTTGTTTCATACAGTTCAACAGGGTCGAACCGAGTTAGACCGGTATATCATACAAATAAATATGAAAAATGCTACATTATATCTTTCGAGAATTTGTTTACTCTTGTCCTCCCAAATTTTTCCACTAACACTTACCTCTATTTTCAATACAATTGATGTGTCCCCTACATTTTTATAAAATCAATCGTAGTGGCCTTTTATTAGTACACTTGTGTTCTCATTTTATACCAACACAAGGATGATATTGTCAAGTTTTTAAGAAAATATAGAAGTACAAGTGAAATTGCTTAAAAGTTAGGGGTATAAATATTCCTAAAAAACTTGAAAGTGCATAATAATCATACTTCGTAAAGTTTATATAAATACATATATGTAATGTAAAAAATTAATAATCTTATAACTATTTAAACTCTAATTAACAACAAGTGTTGTTAATTTATTGCTTCTCATAGTATGAATATGACAACATCTTCTTCGTTTGTTATAGTTATAAGTGGACAACCTCATGCATAATGTGGGAAGAGAGAGTCAATTCTCATATGGCATGAAGACCAAGCGATAATGAGTCATTGACACATATGAAAGAAAAGAGAAGTTGGTACTATAACATGGATTAGAATGAGACTAGAATATTTCTGAAAAAATTTGTATTTTGTTGAATTATTGGATATCATTTTTGTCAAAAAAATGGATGGTTGAACCGATGATTTGGTTCAATTGATTCAAAAGCGGTCTAACTGGCCAGTTTTGACAACTTTTTATTTTAAGAATAGAAATCGGGTGTTTGGACCGTTTTTCCTCCGGTTCTTGATTTAATCGGTCCAACCAACCGATTCAGTTCGATTTTTAAAACTTAGTTTGTACCATCGGAAAAAGTGAAAATAGTATGCAGCAAAAAACAATTGGAATTCGAGAAGAGGGTAAAATTAAAATCTTAAAATCTTCGGGCAAAATAACTCGAAAAAAAGAGGTTGACGGACTTTCATGTGTTACAACATGCACTTTTCAACATGATTTTCAATAAATTATAAAGTATTTTGTAATTTTTCTTCGTAATCCATTAGTCATCTCCAATTGTTTGCCCCATTCATCTTAACGGTAACATTACACATGTTAACAAACATCTATTCAATTTTAAAATAAGTGTAATCATGAAAAAGTAATACTATAATAAGTGTTATTGCCAAAGTTTGGAAGATTTCCAAAACAAAATGGTTGGCAGATGTCACTATTCAATTTTAAAAGGATTTTTTTAGTCCACAACTCCTAAGTTCATGTCCAATTACACTCCAATTTCTATAATCTTTGTAATTACGTTACGACCCTGCTAAGTTATACCACGACTCATGTAATCTTACTAAATATATCACATACCACAACTCATGTAATCTTACTAAATTTATCACAACCCTCATAATTATACTACAACTCATGTAATCTTACTAATTCTATCATAGCCATCGTAATTATACAACAACTCATGTAATCTTACTAAATATTATAAATATTACACCAGAACCTGGAGTTTGGTAAGATCCATATTTCCAGCCTCATGTGGGTCACATACACTCTCTCTTGTAATATAATAATAAATCATTTCTCTTCCATCTATTCCATAAAAAATATATATTATCTCATCATATCATCTAAAAACTATAAAATATTCAACTCCTACCCACTTTTTCAAAACTCCAATACAATCACATCACAATAACTGCTTACTTTTCCATATTTCGATGCAATCATGTCACAACAAACCCTCTCAACCAAAAACCATCTATCCAAATATTAAAACAAAAAAACGAGTTATGTTCCCCTAAGTTATCCTGAGATAACCCACCAACAGAACGCAGCCTTAAACAAGAACACATGCATTACATAGAGTCGAATCATAATTGCAAATATTACAGGGTCTGCAGTGTGATTGTACAAGTTTCAAGGGTCGTTCTGTAAAAATCCCAATTATAAAAGTAATTTTCAATATGCATAGAAATGATACTCCCTCCTAGTTAAAATCCAAGAAAAAGTAACGTTTTCACAACATATGGATACAGAACGTGACAACTGCCTGCAAAAAGGCAAACCAAACAACGCAACAAACAAACGTGAAACGTCCTGTGACCGTCTCTCTCTTTCTCTCTCTCACTCTCTCATCCGTAGCTTGACAGCGACCATGTCTCCTCTCCTCCTCCTCCTCCCGCTTCTCCTGCTCGCCCCAGCGGAGCCCTCACCGGTGGCCTTCCCACCATCTCTCCTCTCCTCGAGAGCCCATCCAGAATGGTCTCGAAGCGTCGGATCAGGGAAGAAGATCGAGTACGAGACCCGGTTCTTCCGCCAGGATCTCGATCACTTCAGCTACACCCCGCGGGCCTACAAGCAGTTCGACCACAAGTACCTCATCTGCTCGCAGTTCTGGGACGAGGGCCCCGTGCACTCCGCACCCATCTTCGTCTACACCGGCAACGAGGGCGACATCGGCTGGTTCGCCTCCAACACCGGGTTCATGGCCGACATCGCCCCGAGGTTTCGCGCTTTGCTCGTTTTCATCGAGGTGAGGCTGATGGTGATGGCTTTTCTCTCTGCTTCCTTTCCTCTGCAAATGATGAGAAAGGCTCTCTTTTCTAATGATGAGATTTTTTATTACTTAAGTTTGTCTTTTGAGTAACATACAGAGCTTCTAAGGCCTCCGAAAATACAATATCACGTGGAGAATAGCCAAACGATATTGTATGTGTAATTACGTAAGTTTTCACGGCGATATATTTATATATAAACCCAATTTACTATGTAGTGTACATTTTAGGATGTATTTAGCATTTCATGGTTAAACTTAGCTTTCAACTATCGCTTTGGTCCCAGAATAGCCCCCCGTTTTCAGAAAAAAATAACGTGCATGTACTTCCAATATTTCATTTATTTAGGAATTAACGCATTAATAACAAGTCTCTATCAGCCAGTTTACGTAATTATTTACCATTTTAACAAGGTCGAGATCATTTTTCTAAGATGGTGACCCGTTTTGAGAACAGATCTATAATTGGAGACCTCGAATGTAATTTATCCGCGCAAAAATATATATGCAAAAGTTCTAGGGGAAGTTTGCTTAGTTGGGGCGTTTAAAACCAACTTCTACTAAGAGCACGTGAAATTAATTCACAGGGCATGCGATAATACTTTTTTTATTGCAAAACGTTTAATTATATCTAAACCAACCGGAATACAATCCAGAGAGCATTGCAACAAAAGGTTTTTTAAACAATTACTGCCTTTGTGAGATTCTACAATTACATTAATGCCCTAACATTTTTGCAATAGTACTTCTGCGCCCATGTATTCTAATAGAATTTACATTACTGCCATTTGGTTTTACAGTATGCCCTTTTATTACATCAACAGAAGGGCATTGTTTATTTCAAAAAAATAGGAGCATAATTATAATTGTAGAATCTTGGACTGACACAAGTATAAAAACCCTATAACTAAACATATATTTTTCGAAGGAAACCTTTCTTTTTTAACGTCAATTAATTCCTCTTTCAAAAGGATAGATGAATAAATGCTAACATGTGTACTATGATTTAATATGATACGTACGTGAACATTATTTTGATCTCTGTAGATGTTTGCACATTGTATATTTTACTTCTTGCATACCCTAACATTTTGGATCTTATTGGTATAATTGTCACGAAATAAACTTAGTCAGTGTATTTAGATTGTATGTCAGACATCATTACACATGATTAAAAAGGGCAGAATAAGAAGGTGAGACAAGGAACAAGGAAGTTTATTCTCCATTATCAACTTATGTCTTTGGGTGATTTTGCATGATGGGATAAAGGTGTAGGTAATGTCTCGGGTTTGGGACCCTAGTTTGTTATCGAGGAAAACTGACCTTGATAATTTGTTTGGTTCGGGCCGAGATAGGCCTGTTGACAACCGCCCAAAATACTTAAGCTCAAGTTGTGAAATAATAATCCTCACCCCTTATAACTCACAACCACACTTTGTGAGTTTCCATTGTGGAACTATGTTTGAGAGTTGGGGTATTACATAAACATTTGAATTATTCATATCCATTGTTTTTTTGTTGCTTGATAACATGTGGTAAGCGATGGTATATGACACTGTTGCAAAAGTCAGCCAACTAGGCCGATTAGTCGGCCCGACTAGTCGCGTAGGTGGGGTAGCCGATTGGACTAGGCTTAGTCGGCCATTAATCGGTCAACCCGACTAATCGGGCCGACTAGTAGGCCTAGTCGACCGACTACAAGGCCGACTTTTACATAGAGATTTTTATTTTTTTAGTTTTCCAATTTTTTAAAAGCAAACTTATTCTAATGTGCTTAATATTATATTTAAAGATAATTACTTCTTTTATTTAATTATGATATTATAGAAAATGTACAAATCAAAGTAAATATATAAGAATATGTGTATAAAAATTGATTTATATGTTTAAAATAATTAAAAAAATTCAAAATCGATTAATGGTCAACTAAATCCGATTAGTCACCCAATTGCTGATTAATCCTTAGTTAGTGACCCTGCCGATCGAGTACCGACTACGGCTTTCTGCAACCTTGATATATGATACATACTATTCCGGGAATAAAGGAATATCACAGGATTTCTTATTATTATTAGTGGTCACATGTTTGGCTGTAAAGATAAGGGGACTTTATTTCAGGATAAACTATCCAAAGATAAGTGGTCGTATCGTACAAAGATAAGTGGTCGTATCGTAATTACATCATCCGTCGTGTCTCTGTGTACAATATATATCCCTCAATCCAACCAAAGGATACACCTCACTTATTCCTTAACACGGCTTATTTCTTTTTTTAATCTTATCAGTAACTATTGCTAATATATGTTTAAACATTTCTCAATATCAGTTGGTATTCATGTGTTTATCCATATTTTAAAACAAATAAAAGCAGTTTAGTACATGAAATTCAATCTTTATCCATTTATTTGCATCCTTGATAATACTTCATGAAACCTGGACGTTGACCATATATTCTCTGGGAAATTGATTGCAGCATAGATTTTATGGGGAATCTCTGCCATTTGGGAATAAATCACATGATTCTGCCGAGAAACTGGGGTACCTGAATTCAGCACAGGCATTGGCAGACTATGCTCTTCTCATCAGGAGTTTGAAGCAGAACCTGTCAGCAGATGCCTCACCCGTTGTTGTCTTTGGTGGCTCTTATGGAGGAAGTAAGTCCACATCATCCCCTTCATTTGTTTTTTTTTAAATTATTTATTTTCATCTAAAATCGATCTTTCCATTGGAATGTCACGGGTTAGGTTTGAACTTAATATTTATACGCACTCAGTTTCATGCATGATATAAGTTAGAAGTATCACACACGCGCGTGTATACATCTATACACACATATCCATAGATGTGCACATACTTATATACCTAAGTATACACATGCGTAGATTGGAAAGTTTACATATAGTCGCACTAACTCTTACATCATAACCCTTAATCACCAATTAAAATAAGATATAAGGGTCCGGTGTAGGAATGAAAACAATCAGATATGGATTCAAAATGTATATATAATCATTATCAATACCATTGTAAAATACAAATACAACTACGGATACGAATATTTACGGATATTAAAAAGAGGATGGGGAGCTTGCACCAAGGTGCATGTAACTTTACATGCACCGGCGCTTGTATCTTACACATTTTTTTACTTTTTTGAAAAATATCACCATGTATATTCATCTATATATCCCTCCAATATGTCATTCGAATTTTGTCAGAAACAGAGACTCCTATGACCTCCATCTAGAACATGCCGATTACAGCAATTCTAAGACCGTTAAAATTACCTGTTCTAGATGGAGGTCATAGGAGTCTCTGTTTCTGACGAAATTCGAATGACATATTGGAGGGATATATAGATGAATATACATGGTGGTATTTTTCAAAAAAGTAAGAAAATGTGGAAGATATAAGCGCCAGTGCATATAAAGTTACATGCACCTTGGTGCAAGCTCCCCATCCTCTATTTAAAATATGTTACCATATCCTTAAAAAATAAAACAAATATGAATCACAATAGAAATATTTTATAGATTAAATAAGATATACATGTTTAGGATGATTTACACATAAAATAGATACATTAAATGTACTCATTTCATAACAATTACATCGACAATAATGACTATAAGTTTTTTTATACAGCTATAAATACTAAAATGGATATCCAAATAGGAATGTGAATATTCATGAATGTCAAGGTGATATCTATATTCGCATCTACTTTAAAATAAATACGAATACAAATGTCGAAATTCATATAAAATGAATACGATCGCGATCATTATATACTACACCACAACCCACATAGTGTTGCTAACTCTTACACCATAATCCTTAATCATGAGCTTATATGCTAAACCAAATAAGATTATAGGGGTCTGGTGTAGGGATGAAAAATGTCAGATGCGGATATGAGTGTAGATATAATCATTATCCTTATTCATTTTAAAATTTATTTATAAATGTATTAGAAAGATTTCATTGATTTATAAATGTATTTATCCTTAAACATTGATTCTAAAATTGTATTATAAAGGTCTAATGGCCGAATATGAGTATATTTATATTCATTTTCATCCTTAGTCTTATGTATTACAAAGATTATTGGAGTTATGTTGTAAATGGACAAGATCTTAGAGCTTATCATATAAAAGTTCACATGTACAATGAGAGGAAGACACATAGATATATAACCAAAGTAAATTCATACTTATATAGTGTAACGTCCCGGGCTTAGGTCCCCGGTCCGTTATCGAGGAAAACTGGCCTTAACAACTTGTTGGGTTCGGACCCAATTAGACCCGTTGACAACCACCCAAAATGCTTAAGCCCAAGTTGTCAAGTAGTAATCCCCATCATGGCCCATCACTATTCCCAGTGATAGTGCCGGCTGCACACTCCGGGTAGCCATTTCCTCCAACCTCTTTGTAGGGGCGGCTCCACCTCTCGGGGAGCCCTTTCCACTATCAGAGAGAATTTGGCTCTGATACCATTTGTAACGTCCCGGGTTTAGGTCCCCGATCCGTTATCGAGGAAAACTGGCCCTGACAACTTGTTGGGTTCGAGCCCAGATGGACCCGTTGACAACTACCCAAAATGCTTAGCCCAAGTTGTCAAGTAGTAATCCCCACCACTTATAAACCACACCCACACTTTGTGAGTTTTAGGTATGGCACTATGTTCTGGGTTGGGGTGTTACAACCTCCCCCACTTATATTCGCAACGTCCTCGTTGCGACATGGCCCATTCACTTATTCCCAGTGACAGTGGCGGTTGCACGCTCCCGGCTTAGTTCCCTTCAGGTAGCCCTTTCCACTATCAGAGGGAACCCGCTCTGATACCATTTGTAAAGTCCCGGGCTTAGGTCCCCGGTCCGTTATCGAGGAAAACTGGCCCTAACAACTTGTTGGGTTTGGACCCAATTAGACCCGTTGACAACCACCCAAAATGCTTAAGCCCAAGTTGTGAAGTAGTAATCCCCATCATGGCCCATCACTTATTCCCAGTGATAGTGGCGGTTGCACACTCCGGATAGCCATTTCCTCCAACCTCTTTGTAGGAGCGGCTCCACCTCTCGGGTAGCCCTTTCCACTATCAGAGAGAATTTGGCTCTGATACCATTTGTAACATCCCGGGTTTAGGTCCCCGATCCGTTATCGAGGAAAACTG
Source organism: Ottelia alismoides (assembly GCA_037367405.1). NCBI lineage: Eukaryota > Viridiplantae > Streptophyta > Magnoliopsida > Alismatales > Hydrocharitaceae > Ottelia > Ottelia alismoides. The sequence goes on from JAZKJV010011364.1 coordinate 64,076, forward strand.
GCCCTGACAACTTGTTGGGTTCGAGCCCAGATGGACCCGTTGACAACTACCCAAAATGCTTAGCCCAAGTTGTCAAGTAGTAATCCCCACCACTTATAAACCACACCCACACTTTGTGAGTTTTAGGTAAGGCACTATATTTTGGGCTGGGGTGTTACATATAGGGTTTTAGTTCAACTAGATCAATGCCAACTTTTGAAATATTAGCTTTTGAGCATGTTTAGCAAGTGAGTGGTCCCCAAGAAAAGGGAGATCACTGGAATATTTTTGGGAAAGTCAGGGACCAAATAAGCATTATTCACTTTTCAAAGACCAAATTGGAATTAAAGTAAAAGTACGGACTTTCCTCTTACTAGCTAATCTGATTACCACGAGATATAGTTACTCAAGTTACTAAGACATAGTTGCATACCATTGTGCAATGACGAACAACGTTATATCCATATAAGATACTTCAAGCTTACAAAATAGGAATTTTCCAGTTGTATTACTGCATAAGATTGCAATTGTACTCTGATTCCTATCTATATCGAATTTACACTATGAACCTTAACAACAATAACAACAGACTTTTCCCACATTAAGTAGGACCGGTTACATGGATTCTTTGTCTTCTTTCATATCTATCTTGGGTCATTCTTGAGCTTAGATCCAAAAAATTAAGATCTCTTTGGATAGTTTCATTCCAACACTTCTTGGGCCTTCCTCGTCCTCTCTTAGCCAGCTCAATATCCCAACACTCGCATCTCCTAACTGGTGCATCAGCCGACCTTCTTTGCAAATGATCAAACTACCTTAAGCGATTTTCTCGCATCTTATCCTTGATCGGAACTACACCCACTTTCTTTCTGATTGCATCATTCCGAATCTAATATTTACGTGTATGTCCACACATTCACCTTAGCATTTTCATTTCTGCTACTGCCATTCTCTGCACATGTCTATGGTTCACAGGCCAACCATCAGATCCATAGAGCATAATAGGTCTCACAAATACTTTGTAAAACTTTCCTTTGATTTTCATAGGAATTTTCTTATCACATAGAACAATAGATGCTCCTCTCCACTTTAGCCAACCTGCATTTATTCTATGGGTAACATCTCCATCAATTTCCCCATCATGTTGTAAAATAGGTACCAAATATCTAAATGAATCTTTCTTCTGAATGTTATCGTCCCAAGTTCGGATAGAGTAGATGCGTTGAATTAAAAGTCCAAGGGTTGTGTAGTTTAAATATTGTAAGTATGGATCATTCTATATTTGTAATATTTTGCATAGGTAAAAGTGTAACCATCCTTTGAAACTCATGTTATACAAATAATTTATCATTATAATGTTCAAAAATCAACATGGGTATATCAAGGGCTTAAACATTGATATCAATTCTATATTGATACCATGTCGATACGTTATTTCAACAAAATTTCGTCAAAATTTTGTCCATATAGACTAACATTTGTGAAGGAATGACCTGAAAAAGACCTCCATATCGCCATGTCGATCGATATTCCGGTCCCACGTCGAAACCGAAATATTGGTAAAATTTCACCTTCTTGAAATTTGAAACCCCAGAGCATGGAACAGAGAGATGGATACTGATACTAGAAGAAATACTTCGTAAACAAGATTAGATATATATTAAATATTTTATTTTTTATTAGTAAAACCAGTCACTTTGGGTTGGATCACCCCATTTATTGATATAAAAGCTATATACAATGAGATACCATATTGTGAGGGGCATATATCCTTCCATAGAAAAAGTTATGGAGCTATATTGCAACCAACGTGACTTTGAAGAAAGCACTACCCATCTTCTCGAAAGCTTCGCGGGTCTCCCTTGATGACGACGGAGGACCGCCCTAGGGGGTTTACTGCACAAGGCCCTTGCAGAAGAAAAGCTTGATACTAGCGAATAGAAGATGCTCAGCTCCGCACAACATAGGGATTAGCATGCTTTCAAAAAAACCATATCTAGATATGATCATGTCATGGATAACATCACCTTGAAATGAGAAATGGTATAGAGATGAAATGAAATTAAAACCATGAACTCACCACCCTCTTTTCTCTTTCAAAATGTTTATGATCCAATTTCTTGAGTATCAGATATACACATGTTGGATCTCTTCTTCCCAACCTCTTCTTAAAATCTGTAATCTCTTCCACAATCCGTCCATTATAAAGTATCCCACACTTCTCCTTTTTCACCTTCAAGCGACCTTACAATACATCTCTTCCTTGCCATCCAATCATCACTAAATAGAAGTCAATGATTTTCTCATTCTCTTACGTTCTTTGATTGTCGAACATCCAATTTGTTTTTTCCTTGTATTCATCACTTCTACATTAAAAAATGTTATTTTCTCTATTGAACTCCTCTACTCCCTATTCTTTACAACTAGGAAGAAACCTCTTTGTTAGTCTTCTACCTTTTTAGGCGTATCCATGTTCATTTCTGAACAATAATCATCACAAATGCATGAAAAATTTAAGCTCATCTTGCATCTTGAAAAAGTATCTTTAAAGCTTTGGACTTAGATCAAGCTCGAATTTTCCAACGACCCCCATGAAGGCTCCTCCTTGAACACTCGAAGACTCTCCATTCCTTGCTCTCAACTATTTTCATCCATGCCTCAGAATCCCTAGGGATCCATAGAGATGAAGGCTACGAGTGAAAGATTTGTTTTCTACTTCTACTATCTGACCAAGCTATAGGCGTCAACGATAGGTTTAACAACAAATTCCTTGACTACCAGTGTACAAGGACTTAATAGTAGGAAAGACAGAGCCTTGACTACCAGTAATGAAGAAAAAGGGAATAGACTCAAAAGGTCACGTTCGTACTAACATGCTGATGTTGTGAGACGATATCAAAACAAACTTTTGATGCCGAGTACACCCCAATAAGACACCATGGACTACATCTATCACTTTCTCTCTCTCAGATTCTTGGACGTGGATATAATTACTACATTACAAAAGACACTGAGCAATAGAAAAAAATAGGTAACTTAGAAAATTGACATGACTAGGGATTCGCTCATCTCAACCAAAGAAGGCATGAGACTAATAAGAAAAGTTGCGACAAGAACATTATGTTCCTAATACGTAAGAGAGGGCTGTTGGTACGAATCACCTCCAGAAGTATATAGAAAAATTAACATTAGGGAACTCCTTTGTTGATGATTGGCTATGCAAAGGTGGTCTACAATGTTTCCTCCAATGTAAGAGTAACTGAACTGGACTCTACGATTGCATCTGGGGTCTCCTATTCCATGCATTGTTCCTCATGAAGAAGTACATGAGTCACGTCTACTTTTTAGAAAAGATTACCAATGCTAGTGTAACATCCCGAAATAATCACACGATGAATTTCACAAAGTGTGAGAGTGGGTTATAAGAGTGTGATATTACTACTTGGCAACTTGGATTTAAGCATTTTGAATAGTAGTCGATGGGTTTAATTAGACCTGAGCCCGATGATGCCATGGTCAGTTTCCTCAATACCATTTGCGGTCTAGGTCTGAGATGATATAAATGCTACCAGAGCGGTTTTCTTTTAATAGTTGGATTTTTGTTTGCATGCATCATTCAAGTCAAAGATGAAAAATGTAATCCACATTACGGTAGATAAGGAGGGTGTCGAAGGTGAGAGTATGAAGAAATACCAAAGGAGGGGTTCAAGGTGTTGTGTTTGGATCCTCTATGTAAGTTCACTTTTACCTAGAGTAAGTAATATAGCATGGATCAATTCCACATCATCCCTCATACATGTGGCAACCATTTAATTAAAAGAAAAGATTGAAGTTAGTTGGAACATTAATGACAAATCTCCTGCTCTTAATGTTGGTTACTTTTAATAAAGCTTGAGTGTCACTTTATATATTTTTAATAATTAAATATTTTCTTATGCCTAAAAAAATAGATTCGTATCACAACATCAAATCATTTTCATCAAAGTAATCACTTTCCTATGCACACAAAAAAATTACAACATCCAATTGATTTATATGATCAATATCTAATGATAAAAAATATAATATGAAACAATCGAGTTATTAGTATGTATCTATCAAATGGATTTTTCAGATGAATGACATAGTTTTCTATATATTGGTTGAAGATGGCTACTCATATAATATGCATCCGTATCATTATGATATATATATAAATATCCGTAAAAAAATACAATATCAAACAAATGATTTCGGAAATTTTTTAATTGAAAATACATAAAATAGTAGACATATATTGATATTAAAGTTATGTATATATATCTACGTAGTAATATATCATCTTCATTCGTATTTGTTTCTATAGTTTGATTGTAAAAAATCCCTATCAATTTCCTAAAGAATATGAATATGGATATGGTAATTTTTTACGGAATCATCTATATGGTAATCGTCCATAATCGTAAAAGATATCTGTATTTGTTTCCAATCAAAATTTTTTTGGATCTATATATCTAATGTAATTTTTTTTCACGAATATAGATATACATATCATAATGACACAAATGCAGAATCCATGGTCAATCATCTTCGAACAACATTTAGATATCTGTATGTTATATTTTCCATCTTCAACCATTTTTGTTGCTATTGTATTTTTTAACCAATTGAATAATCATGATGGTATGAATCTATTCAATATTGTAATAATTTTTATGTGTCAGAAAAATGATCACCAATGATAAAAAGAAAACGTGTAATTAGTAAAAATATATAAAGTAACCTTCAAATTTATGAAACTTAATCATAATTAAGAGGGAAGAAGTTTGTCATTAATGTCCCAACTAATTTGAATCTTTTTTTATTAGATTGTTGTCACATATACAAGGGAGATGATGTGTCATTCATCCATACTATGTTACCTACTCTATATAAAAGTGAACTTACGTATACGATCCAAACCCCCAAGGTGTTGATACAGCCACATGAGAATTTGTGGCATCATAAGGAGGAGGGCTTGATCGCTTTTAAGTTTGTTGCAGTGGAGGCGATGCTTAAGACATTGGAACAACCCCTGAGAGTTTGCGGCATCACTGGACGATGTTGAGATGCTGGCAGAACCACTTGAGAATTAGTAGCATTGAAGGAGAGGCTCTAGATGTCGAGCGAAGATAGTGACATGGAGATGAACTATGCGATGATTTGTTGAGTGATACAGATAGATTTTTATGAGCCGAGGAAGATATCTGGGATTGTTGAGTTGTGATCGAACTGGAAGGGTCGATAATTTCTCAGTGGAAGGGGAAATGGGTTAAACTTAGAGCGGAATCCAATCCATATGATACCCATTCAACCTCGCTTCCGCGAAAGCCCCTGATCCTTACCCATCTTCTTGAAGCCCATGCTTCAAAAGAAGGTGCTTCTTTTTATGACCTTTTTTGATTCACGGGATCCTCCTTGAGAGCAATCATGCAAGCCGAGCCTCCTTGTGCATTGTGACAACTCCCGCGCGTTCACAGGGCGACGGCAGGTATGGGGAACCTACGCAGTACGCACGCTGCCTTGGCTGCGAACGAGGCTCCTGTGCGCAGTGATCCCTGTGCGTGAGGCTCCTGTACGTTCATAGGTAATAATATGGATAAGCAGCAATAGGGTGACAGGTATGGGGAGTAGCCGAGTGGGGCTAGGAATCCCGTGTCGGGTGGCCGATGGGCGGTGGGATTGGTGGATAGGAGCAGAGCCTACTGTAGCTCCTTTTTTTGCGGAAGTATAAAAAATTCCAACCCTGTGAACCAATCTATGCATGTTCTTCTATCTACCCACCGAGTTTCATTTTGATCGAATATGTTAGTCTACATGCATGTTGATCGAATCTACTCTTGCTATTTTATCTCAAAGGTAAAAAAAGTCAACTTTGGAAAGTGTTTGAGTTCAACTCATGTTAACTTTTTCTTGGAAGATCCGATCAAAAAGAAACTTAGTGGGGATGTAGAACAATACGATTCATACCGTTGTATTTTTGAAAAGCTTTTCACAAAAAAAAGAAAGCTACAGGTTCTGCTGTAGATGGCTCTTATACCGAGTAAAGAGGGCGAGTTTTATGATTTTTATTAAAAAAATAAAGGTAAGAAAGGCGACATGGACGAGCTTGAAAAAATAAAAGGTAAAGAGGGTCAATTTCGTGATAGATACAAAATGGAGAAAAATACAACAAGGATATAAGTTGATAAATAAATCCACATTCTCAAGAGCATGTTGCTCAGGGACGAAGCTAGAAAATTCTACTTGGGGGCCAAATTTTTGGAACTATATATATGATTCATCATTTTTATTATTTCTCTTTGTAATTATTAGATGTGTTTACAAGTTTATTTCACCAAGATATTGTTGTAAACTTACAATTTCACATACATATCCCAACAAATATTGTATTGACAAAAAGATCCTTACATCTTCAATTAACAATACGCTTTCATTAATACGATGTTAAATTATACCATTAAAATTAAGATTTTTAAATAAGTAAAACTGCATCACTCCTAATAATTCCACCTTTATATTGAATTTATTTATTTTTAAATGAAAGTGTTTAGAAATATATAAATACACATTTTACAATATGTAAATGCTAATAGTCGTGTGATTCTTTAATAATGGGAATGATTTACTACAACAAAATGAGTCTATACAGATTATTTCAAATCTGTCATATTTCATCTATTTTTAAGTATATATCGATGAATAGTATTTGTTACATAATAATTTCTATGTTAGAACTAGCGACGAATGCCATATTTATTGCTATATCATTAGTGAGGGATCATATAGAATACTTATCCATCGCTGTTTTCTAGAATTTGAACTGTTCGTCACTAATAAAATTGCGATAGCTAAGCATTTCTATATGGATCACCAGTATTGATGTAGCAATGGGTATCAATATAAAACGGATACCGATCTGTTTTTAAAACAGATATCATTTCTAAAGCATTCCCCCATCTTTATCTGTTTTTAAATACAAATGCGAATGTTTATATAGATATTGACAGATGAAAAATATTATACCACATTCGTAAAAAATGGATATCGGTATAAAACGGATATCAATCGCATAGGAATAATATTAGAAATACTATAGATATTAGCTTAATATACATGTATTGCATGAATTACATATGATAAAAATATACTAAATGTGTTGAGATCATAACCATTATACCAAATATGATGAAAGAAGGTATACAATTATGTTATATAAAGTTAAAATTGAAAGTACAACACTATTTGTATATTAAAATGGATATACGGATACAAATATAGACGTTTGTTGATATGAAAGTGATATCAATATCCATATCCATTTGAAAACAACCGCGGATACAATGTCAAAACCTGTATGATATGGATACAGTGACAGATCAGATACAGATGGGGGTCATTATATACAACTTGTAAATGAGAGATGGGGGGGCTATTATATACACCTTATTGATGTTTATAATTCACTAATTTATATATAGATCATATTATATTATAATAATATAATAGTATATAAAGAAATAAATTGGGAGACGGGGGGGCAGGCCCACTCCCGCCCCCCCTTGTCTCCGTCCCTGAATTTGCAAATACTCCCTTTTTTTGACTTGATGTTTTCTTTGTTAGTGTTGGCCGCTTGGTTTAGGCTCAAGTACCCACATGTTTCCATCGGTGCCTTGGCTTCCTCAGCTCCAATCCTTCACTTTGATGACATTGTACCAACCAATGCCTTCTATGATGCTGTCTCCCAAGATTACAAGGTTTTTATTACCTACAAATATCTATGTTTATGCAATTACTTGCTGATGAGTTTAAGTAATAGAGAACTGAGATACCACATCTTTTTAATTTCATTTTCTTCAGGATGAAAGCCTGAATTGCTTTGAAACCATAAAACACAGTTGGGATGAGCTGATGAAGATGGCACATCAGAAGGATGAGCTTAGCAAGGCTTTCAATAGTTGCAAGTAGGATATTTTCATGCAATCTTATTCTAAAGCTATGCATCAGTGCTGCTAAGCCAATCAAATATTTTCGTATTCTATTTGAGGTTGTTTGGTAAAAGTTTGACAAAAAATCCGTTCCAAACACAAGTCGAATATGAACTTTGAATCTTGAGTCAACATCTAAATAATCCTAAAATGAACATAGTGCATCTTCATTGGATAAAAAGTGTAGTATGGTAATAAATTCATAGGTATACAAAGGTGTATTATGGTCCATCTTCATTAAAATTATTATCTTTTATATAAATATAATTTTGGAAAAGTATTTTGACGTAAATTTTAATTAATCTTCTTACCTGATTTTCTGTCGCATGATATTGTATGATTACTTAATTTAAGAAGGTGTACTCAAATTGCATATGCTTCAAATACTTCATGACTACATTTAAATATTAGACTTGATGAATTCTTATAGATTAAGAGATACAACATAAACATTATCTTCAAATTTATTCCAGACATATGTGTTCGAATAAGCATGACTCTAGTTAAATCATTGATGACTTGTGAGCAAACAAAACTTGAATATTACAAATTATAGAGGTACTATTATGGCTATGTACTGTTTTCATAATTTATATTTATTTCTTCCATCTTATGTAATTTATTCATGTGCTTCTTCTTTATACAAGAGAGCTCTAGGGTTATTTGGAATATAGATTTTGATTTTTTTCCCAACATTGTCTCAGATACGTGGTCCTAGATCGGAGCTCTCGTACCTAAAAAAACCCTAGCCCCCACCCGCCATCCCCCATCCTCTCGGAGCGTTGCCGACAGCTCCCGCTGCCGTCGCTCTCTGCAGCTTCCACCACCGCTCGTTCCTGCAGCTGCTGCCTATTGATGTATCTTCTTCTAGTAGCGGATGCGTTTTGCAGCATATGTTGTTGATGGGATTGGTTGCATCCTAAGTGTACATATGCAACCACTTCCTCGTATTTCTATATATACGAATCTTATTTTTGCTCTACAAACCCTTGTTTTTCTCAATCCGACAGTATGTCAGAAAACAAGGTTGACATCCCCGTCACATGTGCTTTCCGAGATCCAATGCCAATAGTCAAGATGGACAGGACAAATTATGAATTATAGGGCATGCAATCATGAGCCTCATGTAGTCTACTGTAAGAAACATTTTCTCATCGAGGAGGAGTTACTGAGAAAACTAGGGCGAATGCCTCATGGGAGGCGGACGATGCCTATACACATGTTTGGTTATCTGGTACGTTGATGATAAAGATCGTCAATGATGTTCTACATCAGTTGCACCAAGGCGATGCGAGACATTCTCACTGCCACTTATTCCCAAGCAAGGAACAAGACGGAAACCTGCAACTGCAGCATGACATTTTCACAGCCAATGGACACCCTCTTCATTCTCTATACACTTCTCTTCACAGCATGTTCGAGAAGCTCCATAGTTTTATGCCTTTTGCTACTACCCCTGAGCAGTAGAAGGCATATAGGAACACTACCATGGTTGGCGTATTTCTAGCAGCACTTGATCCAGAGTATAATGCTGCTCGATCACAGACACTTGCAGATGCTATTGTTCCCCCCATGGAAGAGGCTTACCGTAAACTCAACAGGTTCACTTTCCCATCATCCGTCTCTAGCTAAACCTCTTCTACAACTGCCGCCTCTCTTTGGTAGCGGAGGCTCTTCTCAGTTTCGTGATTGTGATCCTCGTGATAGAGGAGGTCATATTCATTAGCCATGCATATATTACTAGTTACCACCATCCAGGACACTCGGAGGATACATGCTACTCTAAGCATGACTTTCCCACATCTGCATGTTTAGCTGAGCAGGTTGAGCCCCCCACTGCTCCTACATCTGATCAGAGATTTGATTACTTTGTGGCTCGATTACGGGAGATTATGCCCCTGTTGGTTCTCATGCTTCCCGCCTATGTCGGGAGGTCATTCGGATGTTGCAGCCTCTGCTTCTGCCAGTATCTCAGGTAGCATCTACGCTCTTACCAATTGTCATAGAACAGATATTACATATTGGATTATGGATTCTGGGGCATCCCATCACATGTGTGGAGACAGGAGTCAGTTTGCTGAATATAGACTTGTTCCCCCTGACAGATCAGTTATCATAGCTAATAGGACTCACTTTCCAATTGCAAGACAAGGGGAGATCAGTTTGACGCCTTCAATGCGTCTACACAATGTGTTGCATGCTCCTGATTTTTCTATGAATTTATTATCTATTAGTCAGATTATGAATGATTTACATTGTCGTGATATTTGTGATCCATATTCACTTATATTTCAAGACATTCTTACAAGCATGGTGATTGGTTGTGGTTGTGAGCAGACGACCTCTATCGACTGGTTCATACTCCATATGCTGGTATATCTTCTCATCTTATAGGATCAGTGTCTCCATTTATGTGGCGCATGCGCTTTGGTCACGTTCCTCTTCAGATGATGTGTCACGTTCTTCCTCAGATCTCACCTCTCTCATCCTTCCAGTGTAAGGCATGTCAGTTAGGAAAACATCTGCGATATGCTTTTCCTAGTAGTCAGGGTCAGAGCAGTAGCTCTCTTTTTGAGTCGATTCATGTAGACATTTGGGGTCTGAGTCGTGTACTCGATCACTAAGGACATATTTTATCTAGTAGTTGTAAATGATTTTTCTCGTTTGTCATGGATTTTCTTATTTAAAATAAATCTGAGGCTAGAAATGTGATAAAATCTTTTATCAATGAAGAAAAGAATATTTTTGCTTTATAATCAGATTTATGCGAACTGACAACGCATTGGAATTTCGTACTCATGCGCTCTCATAGTTCCATCTTGTAGTATTGTTCATAAAACTTCATGTACCTACATGTCTCAATAAAATGGTGTTGCAGAATGTAAGCATCACCACTTACTTGATGTTACTCAAACCCTTCTCATTCAGAGTCGTGCTCCACATTCGTTCGAGGGTGATGCGGTTCTTACTGCTTGTTATCTTGGGAATCACATGCCCTCATCCGCACTGGGTGAGAAAATTCCTTTCTCACTTGCCTTTCCTGAGAAGGATTTATTCTCATTCACTCCTCGTGTTTTTGACTCAGTTGCCTTTGTACATTCCTTATCTCCTAGTCTTGACAAGCTCTCTCCTAAAGCTGTCAAATGTGTTTTTGTTGGGTACTCCAGGACACATAAGGGATACCGATGCTATAATCCGTTGTGCAGGAAGTATTATGTTAGTGCTGATGTCTCATGTTTTGAGTCGGTGATTTTTCCCCCTACATGAGATAGATTGACTTCATCTGATTTAGATGATGAGGTCTATATGCCAACTCCTCCTATAAGCCCATCATCACCTCTTGTTGCTCATGTTGCTCCACCTCCACCACCTTCATCGCCTCCTCCTGTACCACCACCACCTATTTCACTTGTTCCATCCTTGCACTTTTCTATGCTCGTCAGCCAGCTTTTGCCCATGGTCCTCGCTCGTCATCCAGCACGCTCCAGGTTTGTTCTGAATACATTATTTATACTGATGGATCTGGAGATGTGTCTGAAAAGGAACCTTTGCAGGAGGGTAGCATACATATTGAGGAGATCCCCAATGACCTGGATGTACCTATTACACTTCGGAAGTAGAGGCACACGTGTGCATCGTATCCTCTCTCTTTCCATATTTTTTTGATCGCCTAGCAGGGGATTTAAGAAGTTTGCAGCTGGTTTATCTACTGTGGAGATTCTGCGTACTTACCCGGAGGCCTTGAAAGATAGTAGGTGGCATCTTTCTATGGAAGATGAGATGGATGCATACAATCACGTGGCACCTGGAGCTTGGTTCCTGCTCCTACTGGATTAGTTGCAAGTGGGTGTTTACTATCAAGCACCAAGCTGATGGAAGTATTGATCGTTACAAGGCCATATTAGTTGCACATGGGTTCACTCAAACCATGGGTTGGACTATCTAGACACATTCGCCCTGATTACTTGCCACTCCACACTTCGAGCTCTCCTTGCTATAGTAGTGGTACATTATTGGCCTTTATGTCAGCTTGATGTCAAAAGTGCATTTCTGTATGATGATCTCCAGGAAGAAGTCTATATGCAACAACCTCCTGGGTTTGCTATTGAGGCGTAGTATCAACAGGTTTGTGGACCATATATGGCCTTAAGCAGAGTCCAAGGGCCTGGTTCTAGAAGCTCTTGAACTCGATTGAGAAGTAGGGGTTCAATATATCAAATGTAGACCATTCGTTATTTGTTCAGAGGACCCACAGAGGTACGGTCGCTATTATGATCTATGTTGATGATATCCTTGTTACATGATGATGTGCATGTGATAAAAAAGGCAGAAAAATTTCTTGGTCACCAGTATGTCACCAAGGATCTTGGCACCCTACGACACTTTCAGAGGTTAGAGTTTGCCAGAAATCAACAGAGCTTTTGATGACCCAAAGAAAATATATTACAGATATGCTCATTGAGACAGGCATGAGTGGGTGCCGACCTGTCACTACTCATATGGATCCGAGCATGAGGCTATATGATGTTGATACAGAAGAGGTGAACATGATAAGATACAAAGAATTAGTGGGAAAGCTATTTAATGTTACCATTACTAGACCAGACATCTCATTTGCTATTAGTCGGGTCAGTCAGTTTATGGAGAAGCCCAAACATGTAAATATGGATGCAATCCAAATGATCTTGAGGCACTTGAAGTCATCCTAGAAAAGGGACATCTCTCACTATCACAGCTTGCGCAGATGCATACTATGCAGGATGTCCTAAGGATAGGAATTCTACCTCATGCTTTGTTGCATTTGTTGGTGACTCTTTAGTGTACTAGAAGAGCAAGAAACAGACCGTGGTTGCTAGGTCTAGTACCGAGTCAAAATATAGAGTTATGGCACAAGGGAGCATGCAGATGATTGTGGGTCTGACCTGTTTTAGCTGACTTATATTTTGATGTGCCACTTCCTATGCAATTACAATGTGATAATCAGACAACCTTGTTCATTGCAAATAATCCTGCCTTTCATGAAAGAACTAAACATATTGAAGTAGATTGTCACTATATAGGAGACATGATTCAGAAAGGATTTATTTCTACTTCCCATGTAAGCTCAGGGGAACAAACTGCGGACATTTTCACCAAGGCCTTACTCATAAGACCATCTCAGAAGTGTACATCCAAGCTGAGCATGATTTACATCTATGCTCCATATTGAGGGGGAGCGTAGAGAAACTATTATGTTTATGTACTGTTTTCACAGTTTATATTTGTTTTTTCCATCTTATGTAATTTATCCATGGGCTTCTCCTTTATATAAGAGAGCCCTCGAATTCTTTGGAATATAGATTTTGATCTTTTTCCCAACACAAATGAACTTAAAAATCATTATAATTTCGTAACTACAAGCTCAAGATCGAATTCCATAAATGAACCAAAAGGACTGCTAAGTACAGTTTAGTTTGATAGCAGCACTACAAATCTAGGATTGGCTCTAATGTCATGTATTTTGTTGTGAATAGGCCCATCCAAAGTGTCTACTCTGCAAAGGACTGGTTGTGGGAGGCTTTTGTTTACACAGCTATGGTTGATTACCCAATGGAAGCTAACTTCATGAAGCCATTGCCAGCTTACCCCATTAGACAGGTACTATTATGCTTTGTAGTAATTATTTTTTCCATGCTAATTCTGCTTAATAATGTTCATTTACAGTAAATTACAGATAATGTTCTGACATGTTCGATAAATTCCAGACAAGACCCGATCACAATTATTTTGAATTTAATATTACCTTTAATCGGTATTTTCATTAACTAAAATGCTGTCTTTCTTCGGGTAATCTTTTATGTCTACATAGTAAGGCCATAACATGCAATGTTGCGCCCTTAAGTTAGTCAAAAATAAGATCTGATATAATATCACTCACAATAATTAGTTAGGATAAAAAAATGGACTCAAATAAGATATTTATTTACATTTCTATTAAGTTAGAGTCACAATATATGATCTGATATAATATCATTCACATTAATTAGTCAGGATAAAAAATGGACTCAAACAAGATATTTATTTACATTTCTATCTAGCCTCATATCAAGGATGAGAGAGTTCGTTGAGAGGATAGAGAATGCTACTCTCTCCTTATTCTACCTATGAGATTTTCGTATGCATTGAACACAATCCTTTGGGTTGCAGTCGTGTTGCTCAACCATCAAATTGTCCAACTGGTTTTTTCTTTCTTTCCTTTTTTTGTTTATATACTAAATAGAAGGAGTTGAAAGTTGCGGAGTATCTGCATGCAAGCAATTCTTCACGTTAAGGGATTAATCTGCTTCCATCTATCTGTCTTTCTTCTGTTGTTTAATTTGAACAGACACATGTGCACCCACGCATGCGTGTGTTGTGTGTGTTTCTGATGATTAATGCCAAGAAGCTAAAGTGTTCATTGATATGATTCTACTGTTTCCAAACGATTTAGTTTTACCAACTTTCTAGAATTTTTTTTCCTGCATTGTCTATGTCGCTCAATATATTTGATTTAATAAGAACCTTATTTATTTTATTTGTTTGGATTTATACCAAATAATGAATGGAGAAAATCCATTTTCTCACTTTACTGTCAACTTGCACTCCCCCTCAATATGAGGAGAGTTTATTGTTCATATTTAAATTGCATATTAAAATTTGTATAGCTTGAAAGGTATTTTAAAAATAAATTTATTTGAGAAATTCTAGATCTCGCAATATCTTGAAATCTACCAAAGACCAGGAAACTTTCTTTCCTTTTTGCAGAATGAGAAATTGTTAGATTTTGGTTCCTAAAATTTAGGATGAGAGTTTACATGCTCAACAACCAAAGACATTCCTAATTGTTGAATCTGAATGGGTTCCGGGCCGCATGTTGAATTACCGTCTGGTACTGGGCTGTCTTTGAAACTGGCAACTGACATGCTTGCTTTTTCGTGCAAGTTAAGGAACTATCTTGGCGACTCAGTAGCAAATGATTTTAGATAGCATCCTATAAAATGTTTATTAAAGATTCGAGTCTCATTTGAGATCGCACTAATTGATTTGAATCCTATGTGTGATTTACTGTACTCAAATTACAATCGGGTTTGTGGATTATTAGTTTATGTTAATGCTTTTGTTGTTAATAATTAGCTTTCTGATAGTTGATGATGGTTCGATTAATGTCATTATTGTTGTTGGATTATGAAGATGTGTAGGATCATAGATGGGTTCCCAGCAGGAAGCAGTAATCTCTCCAAGGCAATCGCTGCAGCGAGATTGTATTATAATTACCGCGGGAACAAGACATGCTTTGAGATAGAGGATGAGAAAGATGAACATGGTTTAAGCGGGTGGAATTGGCAGGTATGCACTATTTATAAGATATTCATATGTTTCTCTTCATGGCATTCTATGCGTGTTAGAACACCCTTATGTTCTTGATTATTAATCTATAGGATTTATGCCGTTATTAGGCACTTACATGAACTATCTCCAGGAGCCACCTCAAATGGTATATACCATTTTTTGCTTAAATTATCCTTAAAATAATAAATACTATCACTACCAAAAAAGGTTTAACATCGTCCGTTAGTAAATGTACAATAATAAATATTGTTCACTTGCTTGATTCTTTGAACTCACAATGAATATTATATTCATTGATATATTTCTAGCAACACGTCGTACATATATATGTTGACTTATTCTTCTAATCGTTGTTAAATGAGCTTCAATTAAGATCAACGGGTGATTGCATATGTAGATTTGTCGGATGATCCTTAATGGCTGAGTGGAAGCAAGAGAAGATAGGGATCATTGGGTATGTAGAGATGGTGATTTCATGGTTAAAAAGACCTGCAAAAGTGTTGACATGCCCCTGAATCCAAGTCTTGAGAACCTGATTAGAGATTACAAACTTGTTGGGGGATTTGAAGGTCTTATCTCGAGTCAGGGTCTTCCTGTGGCTGATCCATAGAGGGAGTATCACTACTCGGGAGCAGTAGACTAGACTTTTTGGGGACGGTTTGATGAATCTCGTATTCATCATATTAAAATCAAATTATTAATCTCCTTGATTAAATAATTCAATAAAAATCACTAATAATTCATTGTTCTTAACATGTATTATTGTATTATATTGTATATTATATTGTATAGATTATGTGTATAATTAACACTATATTCATTGTATTTAATTACTAATCATTTTCCTTATTTTTATATTTTATTGAAAACCCCTAAAAATTAGATTAATAATTGTCTATATTTGTTCTGACCTTTATAAGAGTTAAAAAATACCAAAAAAATCTCAAAACATAAAGCTGTGTTTTTATCCCTTTAAAAATACCCCCCAAAAAATACCTTTGTACAAATGACCTCTTTTGACTTTTTGTCCAACATGAAACTTGTAGATCTCATTGAGATCTACACCTTTCATGTTTTGACTTTTTTCTAATTTTACCTCTAACTAATTTTTTATTTTTTCTTTGTTTTTGTATTTTTCGATTTTTCTAGAGCGGCCACGTGGCGCCCTCTGGGCTGCCCACGTGGCCCGCTCTCTCTACCACCCGGCTTCAATCTCCACCGTATGATCTCTTTCTGGTGCCTCTATCTCTGCCATCCATCACTGCCTCACCCATAGCCGTCCGATCGTCGATCCTGATGATATCTCATATGCTCCCTCGCACTCTAACCTTGCCCGCATGATCTCATTCCATCCAACGCCTCTCCTTGCTACACATAAGCCACTCCTCCGCAACCGTTGATCCTTCTCTAACCTCTTTATCACAATCGTTCATCACCGCAGCACCCCACAGTTGGATCAGATCTGATGATCTGATCTCAGCTCTACATCTGAGCCCCTACCTTGACCGTTGGATCGAGAGATCCAACGATTAGCTGTCATTTTCCTCGCCGAACGCCCCTCCCTCCCCCCGTCCATTACAACCTGACAGCCCCGCCCCCTTCCATTTCTGGCCACATCTCTGATCCATCTCTCCGCTCCCTAACGGCTCCTCCCCATAGCCACGAGACCCACTTTCCTCGCGTAACCCCCATTGTCCCTCGCCATCACTCCCAGCCTTCAAGACACCCGTTCAAAGACTCGCCATCACCACTTGAAACCATCCTACTTATGGAGCGCTAAATGTATGTATTAATATAGATCCGTTGTAGAACGAGCACTTAGCATCTCATACGAACCAAGAGGAAACTCAATGACGAAGTTCTCGGCTTTAATTTTTAACATGGGAAGTCCAGGGTCGAACACAAGGATGCGAGCACTTTAATAATTATCTTTAGAGGATAAATAATTTCAGTCAGTTATTTATGGATTTATTACTTCGAGCTTAATACACTTTACTCAATTAACAAAGAATTTGAAAATATATAATTTTTCTATTTATTTTTTATTTATATATTTTTATATATATGCCACGATTTTAAATGCACAAACAATACATATGGGGAAAAGGAACACTTATAACTCTCAACAAACAACTTGGATTAATGATGAGAATACCCTAAATTATTTTCTTAGGGAATCATTTCAAGAAGAAGAAGTTGATCCCAAAATCTTAACTCTTCCTCACTCTAATAATTTAATCAGTAAATATGTCTTTTAATGATCCAAAAATGACTCACATTCAAAAATAATAGATCTTAAAGATAATCATGCTTGAAGGGATAAAAATGAGCATGCAGAATATTTGAATTCAACTAGATTACAACAATCAATCAAAGCCTTCAAACATTAACAATTAATGCGTAAATTATTAATTAAAATCAACCACATCTGATGTTACAAGATAGAGTATCAAACCAGCTTTCAAACGAGACCAAAATTACATTAATTGGACTTTATGATAACAAGATATTCAACAAGGAATCCAGGGGTACAACTGTAATAAAAACTTCCCAGTTTTATTACATATAAGGACTAACATGGACTAAAATGCAATTTAATAAAACTACAGGGGTTGATATGCAAATTACAGCAAAGCGGGAGGACTTATCAATAATTGTTGAAAACCTCAGGATTGAATCTGCAATTTTTCCAAATCCCGTGCATACCACATGACTCGTTGCAGGTTCCGACTCAGGTTGGGGCCACACATCAAATACTGATGCTCCGTGCGAGGATTGAGTACTGGCTTGGCACACGAACCTGAGGGTCGAAGCGTTGCTTCAGGCTGGCAACGTGGATTAAATTGGACCGATCTCACCCAATTTAGTGATATCAATGATATCTGCTGCATCGTTGTTCTTGAGCTCCTCCTTGCACGGTGGCGACGGAGCCGGACTCCGGTGAATGAACTAAAGCTCCACTTGGCTTCTTCTTGATCTCCAAAGGTTCAAACACCTTTGTGACACTCTCGCGAAGTTGTATAGTGCTCAGAGAAGGATCAGGAACGCCTAAAGTTCTCTATCACAGGAACTTTATCGACAAGAAAATATGAGATCGGGGCCAAGTTTCTGGTTTCGATCATTGAAGTCTTCCACCCTACAGAATTAGCACAGGAAATACAAGCACTTGCGGATCTATTAAAGCTAAAATTTGCATCAAGATGGTTTACTCGAAGATGATCATAGGATTGTACGGACGTAGAGGATTAGCCCTATTGGGAATCCTTCTTCACGCGGAAGAAAGATTCTGGTCGAAGGATCATATAGATAGATCAACGGATTGAAAATGATAGAAAAACGCGAGAATCATGAATAACATGCGATAGGATACGACGATTCAGGTAAAAATGCTAATAGATACTTCAGATAGAATCTGAGATCTACACTGAGATACAGAGGTAAGGTTTGACCTGCGATTTGAAGAGTAGAAGATGACACAAATGCGATGGAGCCTTGTGAAGCTCAGAGCTTCATGATCTTCGCATGGGATTCCTAGCTAAAGAATCCAGCTCAGACAACCTCATGTTTTGGGCTGTAACTTGGCAACATGGCCAAGGATCTCGCCAGTGTTACACTCGTCTTGGAGCTCGATCTTTCCCTCGATCTGTCACAGGAGGCTTAGAGAGGCTAGGGTGTAATTCCTTGAAGTGGCAGATAGCAGAGCAAGGGGTTGTTAAGGGTTATTTAAAGGTGAAATAGCGGAGATTGCGAGGAGTTTTGCGGTGGTTTTGATCATCATGCCGACGCAACACAGTGACCTCTGACGGTTCTGGTGGTTGACACGAAGGAAAGGGAAGTTAGGGGAAGAGGTTTGCTAATGGAAGCTGGACGAGAAACCACTGGAGATGGATGGTGAAATTGGCAGAAACGACCATGTGACAAACAATCGCGTCTCTTGGCTGATTTGGCTGGAGGTTGAAGATACACCTCAACCATTCGATTAGAAAGATCCGATGGCTGCTATGCATGCGTTAAGGGGTGGTTTAGATCATCTGGTCAAAAAAATCGAAGGGTTGCGGAGAGAGAACGCTGATGAACAGTTGAAATCGACTGATTAAGAAATTATTAGACAGTGCATATATGAAACAGATGGCACAAGCAGATGCGAGCCACTTGGCACAATCTGAATTAAGTTAAATCAGAAAATCAATGTTAATTCTAAAAGAAATAGTTAGAGAGCGATTTAGAAAAAGTGATGAACATGAAACTTGTAGATCTCGATAGATCTACAACTTCCATATAGAAGTCAAAGAGTACCGAAAATTGTGTGGTGGTGTGGTGGAGCGAGACGAGGATCTATGTGCGGATTTGAAGATGATTTGGGCGACAAAGATCCCTACTCGGGTTAAAGTGTTCCTTTGGTGCCTGAGGAGAGGTCGTCTGTGTGACAAGGTCATAAGGGGTAGATTGCTGGGCGTGACGGACATCAGTTGTGACAGATGCGTGGATGGCGTGGAAGATGTGAACAACATCTTCTTCGAATGCAGGCTGTCGGTAAACGTGTGGGAATCTTTGGGGCTGCCATAGGTGCAATCATCCCGTGCGGATCTTTTTTGGGGATCTATTCGTGCGGTGGGGGTCGGGTCCTCCGGTGATGTCTCCAGGGTTTTTGCGGTGCTTTGGGCTATTTGGCTTGGTAGGAATGATGCCACTTTCAAGGGGCAGCGGTTTTACTATGAAAATGTTGTGGCACAATGTAACGCTTTGTACAATTTCTGGGTCTTCAACTGATGTAACTTCTTGCAAATCAATGAAAATTTTGGTGTGGTGACTCCCAGCTTGGGAGTTCTCCCCCTCGTTCTTACTCAAAAAAATATAGAAGTCAAAGAGATAAGTGGTCATTTGTATATGGATAAAAATTAAATACTATTAGAAACTATATAAAAATATTTTCTTTATTTTTCTTTTGCTTATTATTATTATTTTATTTTTATGTTATTTTATTTATGTACAATTTTTATTCTAATTTTTACTTGATTTTTAATAAAAACTAAATACATAAAATAATACACCATATTAATATATAATAATTAGTGTTAATTATATACAACACATAAATTAGCAATTAGTTTTAATTAGTCAATGAATCATATTATTAACTTAAGTAAAGGGGATAAATATATAGAATTAAGCTGATAAATCTGGGATTTATCACTACCTCCGCCTATAAACCTTCCGCTCCGCCTCCTGTGACCTTGATCCACAACTTCCAGGCGATAGCCCAGCTTCAGTCGCCCCTCCGGTGACAACGGAGGGGTGGTTTGTTGAGGCGACGATGACTCTCCACCGTGTCGACCCACAACCAACATGGCTGTGTCGCGGCGGCTCTATTCGCTGAGCACCCCGCCGTGGCTGCACGGGTCATACGAAGATCGGAGCTTCCTCTGAAGCTCATCCCAAGCCTCCGCTCCACCCCTTTCTTACTCCTTGCTCTGCCAGGTACTCCTCCCTTGGTTTTTCATCATTGTTCTTCTAATTTTTCCGCCGCACACGATACACTCCATTATCCCCTAACCATGCAATAACCTCCGCCATCCATCCCTCACCTTCGCCGACCAAACCACTCACCTACCCTCTCCTCCAGAACCTCCACCCCCTCCATTCCATCTCTCCTCTGGACCGTCGGAGAAGAGCATCGTCGGGTCCTCGCCTTCTCCGTTCTTGGACCCCTCATTCCATTCACACCTCACGCAAACACCCGCTTCGACTATTCTAACACTTGCATGTGCCCACATTTTTAATGGCCGGACTATGAGCTCCCTCTTCGATCTAGAGCATCGTCTCCGACGATGCGTCGTGGTCCGACGTCTCCAGCTACCCTTGCCTCTTCGTCGATTGTCCACCATCTTCGCCAGGTGGCCACTGAGGTCGTTGAACCTCTTGCGTGCACGGAGGAGCACGGAGGAGCTCTGGCATCCTCGTTGGAGCTACATCTACTCCGTCGCCTCCTTCGATGGTGACAAAGTGTAGGTGCCATTGGATGGCACCCCTACGACGACCATCCAACGGCCTAGATCAAGCCACGGTGCATCTCCGATCCTCCTAGCTCGTAGTCCAAGCCGTCCTTCCCGAAGCCCGAGGCTGCCACATCATCCACCGAGCCTCAACACCCTCCAAGCCTAGTCCCTCACGTGCCTTGCACGTGAGGGGGTGGGCAAATTGCAGACGAACCCTCGGCAGTTGCCAGAATTATAAAGAGGTCCTCAAGCACATGCCTCATGTGCGCGCCTGGGAATTTTACACAAATGTACATCCAAGTTTCAATATTTACATCTGGGCCCCAGCGCGTAATGGATAAATTGCAGAAGGGCCCTGCCGATTCTTAGTATTTGCATATGGTTCCTTTAGGGACCCATTTGCAATAGTTATCTTTTATTTTTAATGCATTTTTATTACATTTATGCACTGCACTGTTTTATCATATCTTGCGCATTTTAACTCCCAATCACCTGATTTCAATTTCATTGTATTGCTACTTTTATCCTCTTTCTAATGGCATGACTCATTTCTGATTTATAGAAGATCCAACATGCAGAACACGACGATTATTAGAAATTCACAAATGAGAAATGCGAGAATATACTCTTTCCCTTAACTTCGAATACCATACCAACCCACTAAAATGCGAACGTTCAGATGCTGAAAAAGAGTCCACCTATCTCTGTCTTAAAAGAAGAACAAGGGGAAATTGGAAACTCTTCTATCTATAAGGCATTGTGATGCGATTGTACGCCTTTACCTGAAAGAGGATCAAAACCCTCAGGCCCCGGCTATTAGTAGTATGGGAACAGGGTCTAGCTGTTAGAGTTCAAGCTTTGAGCGTATATATATAGTTTTTCGAGTCAACAAGCAACACTTGATTTATGGAGCCAATTTTTTATCATCTATTGTGTCCCTTGCATCGATTTTAATGCCATTATTCATCTTTAATACTAGATTTGAAAATGATGTATATCTTTAATTGATTGCTCATAGATGTGAAGAAATTAAGGCATATTTGTATATCTTTATTTCTATATATTTAGTTGCGTTCATTTAACTTAGTATATGCATATCATTCATTCATCATCTTATAATTGCATTGAAAAATCCAACAAAAATTACATGCATCATTCTGTGTGTTGTTTGATATGTATTTTCTTGTGCATCTGCATGAAGACCTAAGACATGAAAAATATTTTCATAGCAATTAATCGACAAAATCTGATAAATAGATGAAGAAGCTCGTGTCTCTGTGTTCGATCTTGGTACATTTACCAAGTAAAATAATGTCCACATATTCGAAGGTGTGGTCTTTGCATGATCGAAATCTGCCTCCTGTACTACGACAATTCCACATTCTTAAAGATGCAGATTTCGCGTTCATCAAATGACGTCGTTGCAGACACGGCTTACCTTTTGTCGGATTTTGCTGAAATCTTTTTGAAGTGAATATTTTCAAGAATTTTAGGTCTTTTTATCATGTTATTGATTATTATTCTTGATATTTTCTAACATTATTCTTTTGCGGTAGGGCTCATCATTTCTGTATACACACACACACACCCCTCCCTACATCTTCATCTGTAAAAATACAACACTCACCCCCTCTATCTCTAAGCAAACATCTATATAATTCTCCCTCTAACCCTAACAGCCTCGGTCCCCCCAGCTTAATTTCCAGATCCTTTACTTAGGCTATTTTCAGCCTAAGTATCGGGGGACCCGACCAAATCATCCTTCCCTCTATCAGTCTTCTAATACTTAGGTCATTTTTTGACCTAAGTATAGGGGGAACCTCCGATCAATTCCTCTATATCACCTTGTATTTAACCAGAGCTATGGTTTCATATCACTTGTCCTATGAGGACATAACAAATGTTAATTAGAGGGGGTATACTGTATATTATTGTATATATACTTTAGCCATAACTCGTGTTTTAAATGTTTTTAAAATCTTTTTGAGCTTGGTTTAAGTTAACATGTGAACTGATTTTTGTAAAAATTCCAGTAAAAGTTTTTTCTTAAAAATTGAGGGATTAGCTTTTGTAAATAAAATCAATCTTTTCAAACACTCCATAAAAATTTGAAAAATTTTAAAAATTCTTTAGAAGCTCTGACTACTAGGCTTAAAAATGAGTAGCTACTCTTTAGTGAGGGAACTTTGGTCTCCTTTAGTAGATTGGGTGGTTTAGAGGACACTGTATATGGCTCCGTCCTCAAGGAACACGGGTCCGTTTAATGGTGCGTACTTACACCCATACCGGCTGGGAGTAGATGCAACTATTCATATGAGCCTGGGCCAGTCATTGTCTCTCAAAGGAATTAAAAAGAAAATGAAAAATTAAAATTCATAAAAAGTTGCAAAAGATAAAAATCACAATAAAAAAATTCACTGACTATGGAGTTGGTGTATTCCTGACACATTCACTATCACTCAAGGCTTAAGGATTTGAGGACACTTGATTTCTGAGATCTCGGGAGTCTGAGGTAGCTAGCCTTAGTCATTAGGGTTTTAAACCTAATAGTCCACACTTCCCTGGTTTGAAAGATCTGAGCGCTATATTGCACTCTTCGCCTCTACTCTCTAAAGAATATAGTCAACACATCACTTTCACAACTACATGATTGATGAGATGAGTTGAGTTATCACCTGAGGAATTAGGACAGGAGATTTGAGTCTAGACCCGATCTAATACTGCTTGAGGATGGGATAAAGTTAATGAAGGCTTCAAGTAACCTGAGTGTCATCAAAACCCTAGCCAGTATGTGAACAAGTTCATATGCTATCTTTTGATATTTACCTATGTGCCAGGGTGTGATGAAGCCTAATTAAATTGTTGATCAGTGTGCGCCCACTTTTGGTAAAAACAGTGGAGCTAGCCAAAAGAAAAGAAAGAAATTCATCAAGAAAAAGCTCTATCCTTCAAAACCAAATTTCAAAAGAGCTTCCATCAATGACGAGCGCTCCCAACCATTTTCAAAGTGTCCACTTGGACCAAACGCTCTTAGGACCAAGGAGTTGCGCTAACACCATAGAACAACTCTGCATCATATAGTGACACAAGTCTGGGTGTCGAAGGTATCTTAGATACTCAAAAGAGACACATCCCGGTGTACACCCGGAAAAACAAGTGTAGACGACTCCGAATTTTCTTGACGGACACATTGATTAACAAAAATAAATATACATGTGTGAGTAATAACACACTCGAGAGGCCCCTTGTTCTAATGTGAGGGAGACAAAAATAGAATCCTATGCCCTCCATCATATGGCCGTCCATCTATACTTTCAAGTCTGACGAACTAATGAGATGGTTGACTGAAACAAGAATAGACTTATTCCCTAGTGTTGAGGAGAGTTTCCTGGACTGAAACTTTGGGTGATGTCTCGACTCGACTCTCATGATTGCAGTACACTAAAGTTCATATTCTTATATTTTATGTGCAAACAGATAGTCTGATAATTAGAGAAGTTGGATTCCTTCTGACTAAAGCATTGTTGAGCCTAGAATTTTAGGATCACTTAAATTAAGGGTCTTCAAAGAATTGAGCCTTGACATTTTCACATGCACTGTCAGGAATTAATCCGACTCCTTCATTCTTTAGATGCTCGAGGATGAGCATAGTTTAAGTATAGGGATATCATGAATCTCATATTCATCATATTAAAATCAAATTATTAATCTCCTTGCTTAAATCATTCAATAAAAATCACTAATAATTCATTGTTCTTAACATGTATTATATTGTATATATTATGCGTATAATTAACACTATATTTATTGCATTTAATTACTAACCAATTTCCTTGTTTTTTATTTTATTGAAAACCCCTAAAAATTAGATGACTATATTTGTTATGACCTTTAGAAGAGATAAAAAATACCAAAAAAATCTCAAAACCTAAAGCTGTGTTTTTATCCCTTTTAAAATACCCCTAAAAACAGATTTGTACAAATGACCTCTTTTGACTTTTTGTCCAACATGAAACTTGTAGATCTCATCGAGATCTACAACTTTTATGTTTTGACCTTTTCTTAATTTTGCCTCTAACAAATTCTTTTTTATTTTTCTTTGTTTTTGTATGTTTTGACTTTTCTAGATCGGCCACGTAGCATCCTCTGGCCCGCCCACGTGGCCCGCTCTCTCTGTCACCCGCCTTCAATCTCCACCGTCTGATCTCCTTCAGGTGCGTTCATCTCTGCCATCCATCACCGCCTCACCCATAGCCGTTCGATCACCGCTCCTGA
Source organism: Ottelia alismoides (assembly GCA_037367405.1). Lineage (NCBI taxonomy): Eukaryota > Viridiplantae > Streptophyta > Magnoliopsida > Alismatales > Hydrocharitaceae > Ottelia > Ottelia alismoides. The sequence goes on from JAZKJV010011364.1 coordinate 89,700, forward strand.
TAAGATCTCATTCGCTCCCTCACGCTCTAACCTCGCCCGCACGATCTCATTCCATCCAACGCCTCTCCTTGCTCCACGTAACCCACTCCTCCTCAACCACTGATGCTCCTCTAACCTCTTCATCACAACCGTTCATCACCACAACACCCCTACCGCTGGATCAGATCTGATATCTGATCTCAGCTCTACATCCGCGCCCCTAGCTTGAATTTGTCATCTTCCTCGTCGAACGCCTCTCCCTCCCCCGTCCATTACAACCCGACAGCCCCGCCCCTTCCATTTCTGGCCATATCTCCGATCCATCTCTCCGCTCCCTAACAACTCCTCCCCAAAGCCACGAGACCCACCTTCCTCGCGTAACCCCCATCGTCCCTCGCCATCACTCCCAGCCTTCAAGACACCTGTTCAAAGACTCGCCATCACCACCTGAAACCATCCTACCTCCGCCTATAAAACCTTCTACTTCACCTCCCGTAACCTTGGTCCACCACTACCGGGCGATAACCCAGCTTCAGTCGTCCCTCCGGTGACAACAGAGGGGTGGTTTGTCGAGGCGACGGTGACTCTCCACCCTGGTGTCGACCCACAGCCAACATGGCTGTGTCGCGGCAGCTTTGCACCGCTGAGCACCCCGTCGTGGTTGCGTGGGTCATGCGAAGATCGAAGCTTCCTCCGAAGCTCAGCCCAAGCCTCCGCTCCGCCCCTTTCTTCCTCCTTGCTCCGGCCGGGTACTCCTCGTTTGATTTTTCATCATTGTTCTTCTAATTTTTCCTGAGCCATGGCCGGTCCCAAGCCCGGGTAAATGAGGAGGGTTGCGCGTTAGGTAGCCGACAGCCAGCGCAGGAGAGATAAATTCGTAAATAGTATTCTTAAAGTTCTTTTAAGAACACTATTTATGAATTTATCTCGAAACCGTTCGTATCTTTTAAACATGGATTTAAGCAAACATACAGATTTCGTTGGGGCGTTCCCTACTTGCGACGCGTTGCATCGCCCGAATGCAATGAAAAATTGGCAAGGGCCGCTACATCGCAGCCTGGATGTTGTTCAAAATTTGCAAGGGTTCTCGCACGAGGAACGCATGCGGGTAAATAAACTAGTTCCGCTGCATCACCGCCCGGATGCAGTCCAAAATTTGCAAGGGATCTCGCATAATGGACGCATGCAAGTAAAGAAGTTAGTCCAAAAGAGATTGCAAAGGAAGTTACGGATTGGTAGTTGGAATATCGGAACTTTAACTGGAAAATTGATAGAGATAATGGATACAATGGAAAGAAGGAAGATTCATATATTATGTCTTCAAGAGACTAAATGGGTTGGAGAGAAAGCAAGGGAGATCGAGAAGACAGGCTTTAAACTTTGGTATTCAGGTAAAGATAAGGGCAGAAACGGTGTTGGAGTGGTTGTTCATAAAGATTTGAAGGATTGTGTGGTTGAGGTGCAAAGATTTGGGGATCGGATTATTTTGCTAAAGTTGGTGCTTGAAGAAGAAATTCTGAATATCATCTCAGTTTATGCACCGCAAACTGGTTTAGATGAAAGGACTAAACAAGCTTTTTGGGAGGATCTGGATAAGATTTTACAAGGAATCCCACAATGAGAGATGGTTTGCATAGGTGGAGATCTTAATGGACATGTGGGAAAAGATGTTTCAGGGTATGCAAGTGTGCATGGAGGACATGGAGGGAAAAGTCATTCTGGATTTTGTAACTGCTTATGATCTTTTCATAGCAAACACTCTTTTCAAGAAGAGGGAGGAGCATTTAATTACTTATAAGAGTGGCTCAACTAGAACACAGATAGATTACTTTACGTTGAGGAGAAGGGATCGGTTGTGTTGCAAAGATTGCAAAGTAATCCCTGGAGAGAGTTTGACAACCCAACATCGCTTGTTAGTCTTGGATTTACAAATAAAAAGGCTGGTAAAGAAAAGGAAGGTTCCTAAGATCACAAAACTAGGTGGTGGAATCTTCCGCTGAAGCAATCAAGCTTCAGGGAGAAGGTTTTAGAAGATTTATCTTGGGATTGTAACGGTAGTGCAAACGAGATGTGGGAAGCAGTAGCATCTTGTATCCGAAAGATAGCCAAAGAGATGCTAGGCGAGTCAAAAGGAGGAGCTCCGGGTCAAAAGGAGGCTTGGTGGTGGAGTGAAGGGGTGCAAGAGAAACTAAAAATTAAAAGAGCTTGCTTTAAAGCTATGTCTAAGGATAGAACAGAGGAAACTGTCACAAACTATAAAATAGCGAAGAAGGAAGCGAAGAAGGCTGTAAGCGTAGCTAAGTCAAAAGCTTATGAAGTTTTGTATAAAAATCTCAACTCTAAGGAGGGCCAGAAGGATATATTCAGGTTGGCCAAAGCAAGAGAAAGAAAGACCAAAGACCTTTCTCAAGTGAGATGCATTAAGGACGAGGAAGGTCACGTGCTTGTTACTCAGAAGGATACAAAGACTAGATGGGAGCAGTACTTCCATAAACTTTTCATTGGAGAAGGAAATAGAGAGATCGCTTTGGGTTATCTAGCTAGTAGTGAAAGTTACTTGAATCGTGCATGCTATAGACGCATACAAAGAAAAGAAGTAGAGGAGGCTTTGAAGGTTATGAGACCTGGGAAAGGTGTTGGACCGGATGACATCCCTGTAGAAGTATGGAAAGTCTTAGGTGAGCGTGGTTTGACTTGGCTTACGAATCTATTCAATGTTATTTGGCGAAGCAAGAAAATGCCTGAAGATTGGAGGAGGAGTATCGTGGTGCCTCTTTATAAGAACAAAGGAGACATTCAAAATTGTTCAAATTACAGAGGTATCAAGCTGATGAGTCACACTATGAAAATTTGGGAACGTGTGATCGAAAGAAGGTTGAGGCAAGTTTCCCAAGTAAAAGAAAACCAATTCGGATTCATGCCAGGTCTCTCAACTATTGAAGCCATCCATGTGCTGAGGAAAACGATGGAGATTTATAGAGCTAAAAGGAAGAATCTCCATATGATCTTTATTGATTTGGAGAAGGCTTATGATTCCGTCCTACGAGAGATACTGTGGAGAGTTTTGGAGAAGAGACAAGTACCTGGCCTATACATTAATCTCATAAAGGATATGTATGGTAGGGCTTTATCTTGTGTAAGGACCCCGACGGGGAAGACTGAATATTTTGATATCAACATTGGTTTGCATCAAGGTTCAGCTTTGAGTCCATTTCTTTTTACTTTGATTATGGACGAGATGACAAGTCACATTCAGGATGAGTTACCTTGGTGTATGTTATTTGCTGATGATATTGTGTTGATTGACGAGACTAGAGATGGAGTAAATGAGAAGCTTGAGGTTTGGAGACATGCATTGGAGACTAAAGGTTTTCGCCTAAGTAGGGCTAAGACGGAATATATGGAATGTACCTTTGATGGAAGCAATGGTGAAGGAATCGAGGTGAAGATTGGTGACGATAACATTCAGAAGAGAGATTCTTTTAGATATCTGGGATCTATTTTGCAACATGATGGGGAAATTGATGGAGATGTTACTAATAGAATAAATGCAGGCTGGCTAAAGTGGAGAGGAGCCTCCGCTGTTCTCTGTGATAAGAAAATTCCTTTAAAAATTAAAGGAAAGTTTTACAAAGTAGCCGTGAGACCTGCTATGCTTTATGGTTCTGAATGTTGGCATGTGAACCATAGACATGTGCAGAGAATGGCTGTAACAGAAATGAAAATGCTAAGATGGATGTGTGGACATACACGTAAAGATCGGATTCGGAATGATGCAATCAGAAAGAATGTTGGTGTAGCTCCGATCGAGGATAAGATGCGAGAAAACCGCTTAAGATGGTTTGGTCATTTGCAAAGAAGGTCAACTGATGCACCGGTTAGGAGATGCGAGTGTTGGGATGTTGAGCCGGCTAAGAGAGGGCGAGGACGGCCCAAGAAGTGTTGGAAAGAGACTATACGAAGGGATCTTAGTTTTTTAGATATAAATCTGAGATTGACCCAAGATAGATCTGAATGGAGGCGAAGAATCCATGTAGCCGACCCTACTTAATTGTGGGAAAAGGCTTTGTTGTTGTTGTTGTTGTTGTTGTTGTGTTCTTCTAATTTTTCCGCCGCACACGATACACTCCATTATCCCCTGACCTCCGCCATCCATCCCTCACCTTTGACGACCAATCTACTCACCTACCCTCTCCTCCAGAACCTCCACCCCCTCCATTCCATCTCTCCTATGGACTGCCGGAGAAGGGCATCGCCGGGTCCCCGCCTTCTCCGTTCTTGGACCCCTCATTACATTTACACCTCACGCAAACACCCTCTTTGACTATTCTAACACTTGCAGGTGCCCACATTTTCAATGGTCGGACTGTGAGCTCCTTCTTCGATCAAGAGTGTTGTCAGGTCCTACGTCTCCAGCTACCTTTGCCTCTCCGTCGACCGTCTGCCATCTTCGCCAGGTGGCCATTGAGGTCGTTGAACCTCTTACGTGCACAGAGGAGCACAAAGGAGCTCTGGCGGCCTCACCGGAGATCCATATACTCCGCCGCTTCCTCCGACGGTGACGAAGTGTAGGTGCCGTTGGATGATGCCCCTACGGTGGCCATCCAACGGCCTAGATCAAGCCATGATGCATCTCCGATCCTCCTGGCTCGTAGTCCAAGCCATCCTTCCCGAAGCATCCGAGGCTGCCACATCATCCATCGAGCCTCAATGCCCTCTGTGCCTAGTCCCTCGTGTGCCTTGCATGTGAGGGGGTAGGCAAATTGCAGAAGAACCTTCGACAGTTGCCAGAATTACAGAGAGGTCCTCAGGCGCGTGCCTCACGTGCGCGCCTGGGAATTTTGCACAAATGTCCGGTCGAGTTTTGATATTTACATCTATGCCCCTGCACGTAATAGATAAATTGCTGAAGGGCCCCGTCGGTTCTTAGTATTTGCAAATGGGTCCCTCCAGGGATCGATTCGCAATAGTTATCTTTTATTTTTATTACATTTATGCCATGCACTCTTTTGATCATATCTTGAGCATTAACTCCAAATCACCTGATTTCAATTTCATTGTATTGCTCATTTTATCCTCTTTCTAATGGCATGATTCATTTCCTGATTTGACACTTGATTTATGGAGCCAATTTTTGATCATCTATAGTGTCCCTTGCGCATCGATTTTAATGTCATTATTCATCTTTAATGCTAGATTTGACATTGAAATCTATATTTAATCGATTGCTCATAGATGTGAATAAATTAGGGCATATTTGTATATATTTGTCTGCATATATTTAGTTGCATTCATTTAACTTAGTACATGCATATCATTCATTCATCATCTTACAATTGCATTGAAAAATCCAACAAAAATTACATGCATCATTCTGTGTGTTGTTTAATATGTATTTTCTTGTGCATCTGCATGAAGACCTAAGACATAAAAAATATTCTCACAGCAATTAATCGGCGAAATCTGATAAATAGTCGAAGAGGCTCGCGTCCCTGTGTTCGACCTTGGTACACTTACCATATAAAATAATGTCCACATATTCGAAGGTGTGGTCTTTGCATGATCAAAATCTGCCTCCGATACTATGACAATTCCACATTACTAAAGAGGTAGATTTCACGTTCATCACGGTTCGAATAGATTTCCCTTGTGTGAAAATGTGGTCGAGTCGGTGGACCATCTTTTTTTCGGGTGCGAGAAGGTGAGGAGTGAGGACCATCCCGCCGTACACACTCGAGATTGCTTGTCAGATTGCAATGACCTTGTTTGTTTTTGGAACTTAGCCTATAGTGAGGGATCTCGAGTAAGCACGTAGCTATTTCCTTCCAATCGCGGCTATCTGGGCACGGGGCTCGCTCATAATGTGGTGATTTTTCTTCGGAATGTTTTTATATTGAGAATGTAATTTTTCAAACCAAACTCTAATCGAGTCTTGGCTTTTGGAAGGTAACTTCGGTTTATTTCTTTTATTACACGTGGGGCGAATACTTTTGCATGTTTCCCCCAATTTTGAATCAATTTTTTTAAAGAATAAATGTTGTCGTGTAAACTTTAACAATGATAATGACATTCATTGCAAAGTACAAGAATATAAGATAATTTTGCGATGAATAATATGTACAGTTTTTTACACTTGTGCCTCTCTAAGATTCTAGAACTTTCGCTATACCCCTACTTTTTTGCCAAATTACTTGAGAACATACCTTCTTCAGCTATTAACGCTTGGGCTCCTCAGGTTAGTTGTCGATCATTCCCCACCCAAACAGACGTTTACCTAAGGGTAAAAGTATAATTGGAACGAAAGAGGAGGGGCATAAATGTAAATTTTATTTCTTCTTGTAGATATGCCTTGAATACTAACTATATGTTCTGTTGAACCCAGTTAAAGAACCGTCTTCTACCCCCCCACCCCCTGTCGCACCATACCCTACCATAGTACAAGGGTCTCGTTGGTAATAGTATATAAACTCATTAGGGTTAGGGTATTAAGATCCGTTTGTATTTGAAATCAATTTATAGTCTGTAACCTTAGGGTTAGGATTCTCAGTATCTTCTGTATTGTATCCCTTTCTCTACATACAATGAAATGATCATCGTTGCCTGAGTATGTTGCCCAGTTAAGGGTAAAACTCGTAAATCCACGTGTTTTCATGTTTTCTTGATTGTTCATGTTTGAGTGTGTTTACTTATGCTACTGGAACCCTCTTGTCGCCCATGCAGGACTGCACCTGCGCCTGAGGTCTTCCAGCAGTTCTGCAAGCCCCAACACGCCTCCGGTGTTGATGGGAACATTTGTGCTTTGAGTCTGTACATACAACCGGTTCCCCATATGATTGTGTAGGCATCTTCAGATCGTTCTATAGCCTCAGTCGCATCCTTCCCAGACTTCTTTTTTCATCATGATAGAGAGTGAGTATCCTTCTCCGGATCCTTCAAATGTCGACTCCCATTGTCAGCATGGATGGGACCGGTTATTAGTTATGGTCCATACAATTCATGAACATTATGGAGTGCAACAACAAGGACTACATTCTGACATACTTGAGATGGCCAACAAGATTAGGGTAAATGCTTCTTGGAAGAAAGATGACAGATATGCATGCGTTTGGCTTTTTGGTATATTTACCATCGAGATTGCAAATAACATTCTCCATCAGCCCATTGTGATGGCAATATGGGATGTCCTTACCGTCATATATTATCAAGCGAGTAATGCGGTGAAGATCCTCTAGCTTCAGTACAATATTTTCATAGGCAAGCAAGGTGGTCGTCCACTTCATGCTTCCTACTCATGGCTTTGGGGCATATTTGAGAAGCTTCGCAGCTTCGTGCCTTTAAACCTTCCATAAATCATCATAAAGCGTATAGGAATGCTGCCAAGGTCAGAGTATTTTTGGTAGTGCTTGACTTACAGTATGATAGCACATGTACCCAGCTTCTCACATGTACATCTATACCTCCCATGGAGGAGGCCTACAACTGACTGAGCGGGATCACCATGCCTCTTGTTGCCACTACTTAGACTTCCTCTGCGATGGCCACAAATTGCGGGAGAGGAGGTCAACACAGTTCAGAGAATGTGGTGTCCATGTAAATGCAGTGGATGCTCACGTCAGCAGTGTACATGTTTCCACCATTTTGGCCACTCCAAGGACACCTACTACTAGAAGCATGGTTCCCTCATTTATGCCCATGTTGTCGAGTAGGTTGGGTCTACAACCACTTCTACTGATCAGAAGTTCAACGACCTTATCTCCATTCTAGGGAGATCATGATTCCTCTAGGCCCTATTAGTGCTCCTTTGAGCCCTTCTAATGTCAAGCCTATGCCTTTGCTAGTACCTCAAGTATAGCCTATGCACTTACTAGTTGCCATAGGAGTTTTAAGCTCCTCTCAGTTCTCCAAGTCCCATGGCATCATAAATCCGACCTCATATGCTTATACTTCTTAGGTTTGAAGGTTGTCTCAGGATGCAGTCCTCTCTGTTTACTACCTAGTCAACTGTATGTCGTCTTCCATGTTAGGTTTGAAGGTTCCTTTTTTAATTGCCTTTCTTGATAAGGACCTCTTCTCTTTAAACCACATGTATTTGGCTTTTGTTCATTACCTGACTCCTAGCCGTGACAAGCTGTCTTTGTTGGCTACTTCCGGTCGAGAATGGGTACTAGTGCTTTGTGAGTATTGGCATCACCTTCTTTGAGTATGCCATGTATTTTTCTCCCAAAGGTGACATGATGACTTCGTTTGAGTCTGGTGAGGTTTATATTCCACATCCTCCTTCGCCTCCACCTCTCACCATACCTCCTCCTTGGCTCACTCTTTGCCTCGTCACTACATTTGCTAGTTGACTATTGTACTCCTTACTCCCATGCCTTCCCCATCATCCAACATGCCTCAAATAAATTTTGAGCCATTGGTTTCTACCGATGGCAATGTTGATTTGTTTGTACATCAGGAGACTATAGGTTGAGCATGTATCTCCTCAAGAGAGTATTGTACATGAGACAGATCATTAAGATGATCTTGATTGACCATTGCTCTTCAAAAGAGGAGACATACTTGTGCTATATACCCTCTTGCAACTCATGTTTCACTTTGGTGTCTCCCAGAGGATTTTAGGAAGTTTGTGATGGGATTGTATGTTGTTTTGATCCCATGCACTTATCAAAAGGCTATGCGAGACAATTAGTGGTGTCTTACTACGAAGGAGGAAATGGATGTGTTCCAGTCCTGTGGCTCATAGAGCTTAGTTTTGCCATAGGAGGGGCGTGTATGATTGGATGCAAATGGATCTTTATAGTGAAGTAGCAAGAAGATGACGGTGTTGATCACTATAAGGCTAGGCTTATGGCATATGCATTTACCCAGACATATAAGGTGGACTATCAAGACATATTTTCCTCCGTGTCTCGTCATTCTATCATTCAGATCTTCCTCTCAATTGCTATGAAGACTGCTCATTTTCCCAACTTTATGTCAAGAATGCTTTCCTGTATGATGACATGTAGGAGGAAGTCTATATGCAAAAACCACCTTAGTTTACTGCTGAGGGGGTTATGCCTGTTGGACTCAATCAGAGAGCCATCATATGCCTCCGGCCACCATACCCTACCGGAAGGGGTTCTCGTAGGGATCACTTTGAACTGGGAGTAGTACATAGTACATAAACTCCCTAGGGTTAGGGCTCACCATATCCTATGTGTTAGAAAATAGGAATGCGGATGCGTATCAGAGAATAAAGAAATAAAACTTATTGAACACCGGGATTTATTGTGGAACCCTACTCCCTAAGGAGTGGGATGAAACCACGGGAGAACGCCTCAAAGGGCTGATTTATGCATTGCGCTTTCTCAATGGATACAGGTTGTCTGGGGCTCCTTATATAGTCTCCACAGAGCCTCCAAGTCCCACCACTGGTAGATGTGGGACTAAACACATGGATGGGGTAAATGGATCCTGGAGGTATCCATTCACCCATCTATAACATAAGAGTCGCACAACCAAATACTTCAACACTCCCCCTCAAGCTAGAGCATGCAATGCTCAGCTTGGACAAACGGAAAGAAACTCAACTCACGCTATATGACACTACAGACAATATCAACTCAACGCGCACAACTGTCAGCTGCTGATGCTGTCGAGGACGTTGTTTCTCATGTCATGTAGGTGAGGAGGATGAACGGGCTGGAGTGTGAGTTAACTAAATCTCCTCGTCGGAGAACATGTGCTCTGAACTGCGCCTGTTAGAGTCAGTGCAATTGGAAATGAGTCTCCTCGTCGGAGAACTGGGTCTCTCCCATCTGGCAAAGAGAATGGTACTCTACTCTGGAGTACCTATGATACCACATGAAAACCCTTGCCTACATGGCATAGGTAATGGTCCTTTACTCTGTAGTCCCTATGGCTCACATGAAAATTCTGGTCAAAACAACAAGAATCATCGGGACCAAGACAAAAGATGAAAAACATGTGCACATCTAAAAATACCACATACATGTGCATGTCTAAAACCGAAGACTCGGAACCAATCGTCGAGTCTGAACAACTGATCATCTGTAGAGTCTGAAGACTGGTTCGTCTGGAGAATCTGATATCTGAATGAACCTCTGACTCTACATAATACTCCCCCTTTCTCCCATACTAGTCGGAATATATGCCATCGATTATGTTGGGAGAAGACAATCCAAATGGGGAAAAACATGAAAACTCTTAGCCAATAATGATTTTTCAGCTTTCTCAATCAATCATTTTTTTATCATTTTCCCAGCTATTTCATTTTATAATAGCCATCAATTTTTTAAAAAATAAGCCATTGACCCATTTTTTACGGCTTTCCCTTCTCACATTTTTCTTCCTTTTCTATACAGAACTAAATATCTTGGCTCATAAAGGCCCAACAGGATATGCTCTTTCACCTTTTTTATAGAAAAAGCCCACTTGGGCCCGAAGGCAACAAACCCTTCTTAGGGTTCCCTTTGCAGGAACTCGTCGATCGAGGAACGTCGCCCCCCGATGGGGATTCTTCAGTGAGCTCGGAGGAGCGGCACAAGGGGGAAGAACGCCAGGAAGAGGCTCCTCCTGGAGCCAATTAGAAGATCTGCGCCGCCGAGGGAGATCACCGCCACCTGGGAGAGCAAGAAGGAGGAGGTCTGTGCCGTCACGTGATGGAGTGAGCTCGAAGGAGGAGTTGCATGATGGAGCTCCTGACACTGGAGCACTGATCTGGAGTTGCGAGTTACGCCTGGGTTCCTCTCTTGGGAGTATGCGCTGCTTGGGAAGAACTGCTTGGAGGAGCTTCTAGACTGGAGATCACACAAGAAGATCGCCACCCCTGCTCTGGAGACGGAGAGGTGCGAGGGTTTGCGGTGAGCGTAGACTGAACATGCAAAGGGGTAAGACCTCGATCGAGACTACTAATACTCCATCTCTTCTTCCGATCTCGAGAAAGGGCTTCTGTTCGACATTGATGTCGCTTGATGGTGAAGGTTATGCCTCCGCCTAGAAGCTTCGTGTGCGGCCACGGATTGAGGAGGACACGCCGCTGATTTAGCGGGAGATCGGTGGTCTTATGTTCCACACAAGGCGGGAACTCAGTCGATGCGTCGAACACGCAGAAATCCGAACTAAAGTCAACAATGAACCCACAATATAAATCAAACAATGAAACTCTACAAATAGGTGTATAGTGTAACTATGTAGAGTGTCGAACACAGGGAGCACACAGGATAGATCAAGCAAGTGCAAAGAGTGTGATGTGTTTAAGTGTCTACAAATATGCAATTTTTTTGTGGGTTCTTAATTTTTAATTTTTTTATTTAATTTTTAATTTTGTATTTTGATTTTTAAGTTTACTGATTTTGTATTTTCTTTTTATATTTTATATTTTTTTATATTTTTCTTTTTCAATAATTAAGTATATATACAATATAAGAAAAGATAAGATGGGGGATTTATAAAAATAATGAAAAATGCTCAAAAATCAAAAAATAAAATGTTTTTGGTCTTTTTATAATTTTATACCGTTTTTGTGATTTTTGGGAGTTTTTCTGACTATTTTTGGTATTTTTAAAAGTCAAAATACATGAAAACAGTGAATTAGCTACTGGTCGAGATTAAAGTGAGGATTAAAAAGAGAAATCAGAGTCTAAAAATCCTCAAATTAATTTTAAATAAAAGAGAATAAAATAAGAAATCTACATAATCTGAGTTTGCATTTTTAGGATTTTTCTAGGATTTAATAGATTTTTATGAAGATTTTTAGAGTTTTATAATTTTTAAGGTTTTTGTTTTAAAATTTTTAATGATTTTTGGATAGAAGTTAAAAAACACTAAAATAGACCTAAGTTATATTTTTTGGAATTTTTCAGTATGATTTGATATTTTTTTGGTATTTTCTAATGCAAACAGTACCTAAATTGCATGTTTTTGATTTTTAATAAATATTAAAATGCAATAAAAATGAAATGCAAAAATATGGCGTGAATAAGCAAGCAAACATGAGCCTATGGTATTTTTTTGGGAATTTTTTTAGTAAAAATGATGCACGAAATAAATACAAACAACAAAGAGAAACTACACTACTGGCAAGGGTATAAGTGCAAATAGCAGGAAGTACAGGGGCCAAAGTGCAATTTTTACACAAAATATATAACTAAATAAAAAGTTTCTGGACCGATTACAAATACCCAGAAGCCCAAGGGTATGCCCGCAAAATGCCCACCCACGCACGCGCAGCGCACGCGCATGCGGAGGACCTATACGCAATTATACTAAACGTTGGGGGCTTAAGTGCAAAAATTCCAGAAATATTACATTGCAAGCAAATGTTTATGGAGTGAAACTAAATGATAAAACAACCGGGGGTCCCCCCTGCAAAATGCCCGCACCTCACGTGTACTCGTCACGTGAGCTGACGTGGCGAGGGACCTACATGCAATTAAGGGAAGTTTAGGGGCTTAAATATAAATATTACAAAATATTAAAGAGGCAGATGAAAGTTTAGGGTTTAGGGTGAGGGTGAGGGTGATTTGAGTGACGAAATCGAAAGATCCTTGGGGCTAACTGTTCTTAGGACCAAGGGGAGTAAAATGCAGAAGAAAAGAGGGGGAAAAGGGGGCTGCCTCGACGGTGGAAACCGGAGGGAAGAAGTACCTAAACGCCGGCAAAGACGGAGGTGGTGGAACCGCCTCAGTGCTTGCTCGACCCGCCTGAAGGCCGCCGGAGGAAGCTGTCACCTTCCTGGGGCTTTTGGGCACGATTAGGGGAGCGACACTTGTGGAAGAGGGGTTCAAAATTCAAATAGAAGTCAGGGGTTCGCTTATATGGGGTTGACGAGTGACGAGGAAGAACGAGGTGTAATAGGTTCGGCATTGATGCAATCCCCGAAAAAATCATTGTGCGAGTATGCCCGATCTACAAGGAGCAAAAGTCGTGAAGATTGCGACTTGAATTGATGCAAGATGCGGCCTGGAAAATTCGACAAAAACGAGGTCAAACGATGCTCTGACAGGCGCACATGGGTGGGGGACGACCAGTTGACCAGGGTCAAGTGGGGCCGGCACCTGGTTGGTCCACGTGGACCAACCAGGAAAAACCCCTGGTAAATGATTTGTAAAATCAATTTAAAATAGTTAACAATTTTATTATTTTTAGGTTATTAAATGAAATTTTTTTGTTATTTTCTAAATTATTTTATGATGATTTTTAATTATTTTTATGAGGTATAAAAATAAGAGTTGCTATTTTAGGCTATATAGGTATTTACATCTATATATTTTATTATTTTATTTTTATTTTGTGAATTTTATTTATTTATTTTTGTTTATTATTTTATAAATTTATAATATATTTTTATAGCCTTAAATATATTTTTATTTTATTTTTATGAAGTGTTTTGTATATTTATTAAAATAAAAGTATTATTTGTACAAGTATAAGTATTGGTATTATACCTATGTCTTATATATACAGGTATTTTATTTTATGTTTCTTTTATGTTTTTATTCTGAGTTTAATGTACAAATTTATAAGTAATATTTACAAAAATATGAAATAAGAAATTATAAAAAATAATTAATAAATAATAAAATGAATATTTTAATCTGTACATGTATACAATAGGGGTCCAAAACTCAACTTTCAAATCGTAGCTCCGCCAAATGCGAAACTACCGCCATTAAATAGCTTATTTTAAATTATATACAATTAAAGGTTATTTTGATGCATTTGGAGTTTTTATTTGGGAGATACTGGTCTGGGAAGTTGGGATTCTGGATTCTTATTAAGATCATATCTTTTTATCTGTACATTATTTTTGAGTGAAATTAATTTTGTATTTTTCTATATTTAATTATCTACAACTTTCAGGCACAAAGTTTCTTTATTTGAGGTATAAAAAGTGGAACCAAAAATAGGTCCCAAAATGAATAAAGAATGAATAAAAACAAAGGTATTTTTGCTGTATTTTAACCCTTATCTCCCCTACTTTATTCCTCGTTGACCTATTCATCAAGATGCCTAGGTCTCAGGGTTTCGGGTCATAAAATATTTACAATATTTTATTCTTTTTCTTTTCTTTTATTTATTCTATAATTTTGGCTTTAATTACAGTATTTTATACACTATTTACATGCACATGCATGAATGCTAAGATGCTCTAATTAAGGGTATTTACACGCATTTGCTAGAGTTAGGTCATTATCAACAAGAGTCGTGCGTGTGTTCCGAAATACTCTACTTAGGCAGTCAAGAATCCATTGAACCAAGTCTCGTGATCCTCAAAGAATTAAGTCAACTAGACCTGAAGTACCTCAAACCCAGTTCGTATAAGGTTCCTGTTATTAGGTAGATTTTAAGGTCCAATCAAACTCCAATCTCCGGATTTTACTTAGACTCGTTCAACTATCAAACTCAATCCGAAAAATGCTCATGCTATGCAAATGATATGCAGAATGCAGAAAATATTTTTGTGATGCAATTTTTAAAGATTTTGAACTTTTTATGGGTTTTTGAAAAGATGATGCATATGCATTTTTTGTATTTTTCAAAAGATTCTTCACATGTTTTTGGATTTTAATTTTGCAAATGTTTTTGGTATTTTTGAAAACAAAAAGATTTTTGGCTGAAAACTAGGTTAAAATATTTACACGGGAGTGCTCTTATATTTACAAGAAGTGGTTTTTAAGAATTTACAGGGTAAGTGATCAATTTTATAAATATATATATATATAAAGAATTTTAGGTGTGATGTACATATTCCTCAAACTTATTTGAAAAATCATTTTACAAACAATTTTTGAAAACTATAGTCCAAAATAAATTTTACAAACAATTTTGCAAACATGTACACACATTTGAAAATCATTTTGCAAAGGTTTTCAAATAGTATAGATAGATTTTTCAAAATATTTTTGCAACCATTTTTCAAACCATTTGCAAATCATTTTTCAAACTTTTTATTTCACACAAAGAAAATAAGCTTTACAAAACAAAATATTTTATAAAGGTCGAAAACATGTAACAAAACGTTTTCAAACTAGTTTTGAAAAGATTTTTCACAAGGATTTTCAAACTATTTTTCAAACATTTTGCAAAAAAACATTTTCACCTGATTTATTAATCAGTATATACACAAAGAATTTTAAGGAATAATCAACATCTTTTTATTTAAGGTTTTTAATGAATTGTAAAGAATTATTAACCCTATTATTTAGAAAATACGAAAGTACGAGTTATGGCTAAAGTATATACATAGTATATACGACCCCCTATACTTAGCTTAAGCTATGTCCTCATAGATCGAAGAGAAAAGAGAAGACATAACTCGTACTAAGTATAGAAAAGTCTAAAGAATAAATAAAGAAATGAATGAACAAATGAGAAAACGAATGAGAAGTTGACCGTCCCCCCTATACTTAGGATCAAATAATCCTAAGTATAGCAGACTGTACACAACGCAGGGAGGGTCAAGGGTGGGAATGAACAGATCGTACTTAGATTGTCTCCCCCTATACTTAGGGTAAGATATCCCTAAGTATAGACAAGAAGAGGAGACAATGGAGAGGATCGAAATGAATGGAAGAATTCGGGGTGCACACCCCCCTATACTTAGGACAAAGTACGTCCTAAGTGTATAAACTGACAATAAGGGGCGACACCTTTTAGATAGATAAAGAAAATAGAAAAGGAAAAGAAGAAAAGATATCAACAGATGAAAGAATGATATGGACAGATGGATCTGTACAACGGAAGATGGAAGTGATCACCATATATGAGATGCAGATGATATGAGTCAAAGAACACATCTCATACCAGAAGAATGGGGGCAACGTTAACGGTCGACGGATCATGGTCTAGATATAGCTTCAGGCGCTGACCGTTAACACGGAAGGTAGAGGAAGATGACGGCTCGGATATATCAATGCTACCATTGTCATGTACCTTCCTGACCACATATGGACCTTTCCACTTACTCTGTAATTTCCCTGAAAATAATTTCAGCCTGGAATCAAACAACCATACGCGTTGATCGGGCTCAAACTATTTATGGCTGATGTGAGAATCGTGCCATGTCTTCACTTTTTCCTTATATTGTAGGCTGCTAGAAAAGGCTGTATCTCTCAACTCCTCCAGGGCTGCCAACTCTGCTCTCCTCTGTTCTCCTATACTCTCGGGATCCAATAATAACTCAATAACTGTCCAAAGTGACTTGTGCTTTATTTCCACTGGCAGATGGCACGACTTGCCATAGACGAGACAAAAGGGAGATGCCCCTAATGGATTTTTGAAGGAAGTCCGATAGGCCCACAAGACCGAGTCCAAAAGTTGTGACCAATCCTTTCGGTCTGGACGGACAACCTTCTGTAGGATAGTCTTGATCTCCCTGTTTGATACTTCAGCAAGACCATTAGTCTGAGGGTGATACGGCGTAGCAACACGATGGTCAATGCCGAACTCGTCTGCAAGGGCCCTAACCTTGTCATTGATGAAGTTAGACCCCCGTCTGAAATCAAGACTCTAGGTACCCCGAACCGTAAAATGATATTTTTCCTCAAAAATCGACACACGGTCTTAGCATCTGCGGCTCAGGCGGGGATGGCCTCAACCCATCGGCTGACATAATCTACAGCGAGCAAAATGTGTTCAAACCCCTGACTCTTAGGAAATGGGCCCATGAAATCAATACCCCATGCGTCAAAGACCTCACAGAAGTAAATAGGCTGCATGGGCATCATGTCTCTCTGTCCGCAAGTACCCATCTTCTGACAGTCAGTACATCTCTTCACAAACTCATCTGAATCCTTGAAGGGAGTAGACCACCAAAGGCCGGATTGAATCACCTTCTGTGCTGTTCGTCTCCCATAATGATGTCCTCCTGCCTCAAGCTTGTGGCAGTATGTGAGGACGCTATGCTGCTCTTCTTGAGGAATGCACCTCCTCCAGATGCTATCCCCTCCTTCATGATAAAGGACGGGATCCTCCCAATGATAAAACTTGGCCTTCACCAGGAAGGTCTCAAGATTCTGCCTGAGCCAACCTTGTGGAACCGTCTCGGCAACAAGATAGTTCACAATGTCGGCGTACCATGGGAGCGAGGTGATAGCCAAGATCGCCTCATCTAGAAACGTCTCTGTAATAGGTGCGCTGGGCTCAGATTCCTCAAGGTTCTCTAAGCGGGAGAGGTGATCCGCCACCACATTCTTAACTCCAGGCTTATCCTTAATCTCAATATCAAACTCCTGGAGTAGAAGGATCCATCTGGTAAGGCGTGCTTTGGCATCCTTCTTGGCCATTAGGTACCGGATGACGGTGTGATCGGTAAAGATAGTCACTATAGATCCAAGAATATACGATCGATACTTATCCAAAGCAAAGACTACGGCCAGCATCTCCTTCTCTGTCACAGTATAATTCCGCTGAGCGGCATCCAAAGTCCGGCTGGCGTAGTGAATGGCATACGGCAGTCCATCCCTCCTCTGTCCAAGCACAACCCCAACGGCAAAATCAAGAGCGTCCGTCATGATCTCGAATGGGAGAGACCAATCGGGTGACTGAAGGACAGGAGCCGTGACAACCATACTCTTGAGAGTCTCA
Source organism: Ottelia alismoides (assembly GCA_037367405.1). Lineage (NCBI taxonomy): Eukaryota > Viridiplantae > Streptophyta > Magnoliopsida > Alismatales > Hydrocharitaceae > Ottelia > Ottelia alismoides. Next base: position 107,271 of record JAZKJV010011364.1, read on the forward strand.
AAAGACGCAAGACACTTATCATCGACAATGAACTCAGTGTCTTTTGTCAGCAAATCAGTGAGCGGTCGGGCAATACGACTGAAGTCCTGAATGAACCGTCGGTAGAAACCGACATGCCCCACAAAAGACCGCAATTGACGCAGATTGGACGGTGGATTGAGTTTTCTAATGATATCCACCTTGACCGGATCGACCTCCATGTCCCTGTTGGAGTGATATGACCAAGGACCGTCCCTTGAGTCACCATAAAGTGACTCTTCTCCCAAGACAAGATAAGATTGACCTCTATGCAGCGCTGAAGCACACGGTCTACGCAGTCAAGACAAGCATCAAACCCATCACCATAGACCGAGAAGTCATCCATGAAGACCTCTAAACAGTCACCCACCATGTCCGAGAAAATGAACAACATGCACCTTTGGAATGTCGTCGGGGTGTTATATAGACCAAAGGGCATCCATCTGAAAGCATAAGTCCCAAACGGACAGGTGAATGTCGTTTTCTCCTGCTCTTCGGGCGTAATGGCCACTTGATTGTATCCGGAGTACCCGTCAAGAAAACAATAATGACTCTTCCCAGCTAGCCTCTTGATAATCTGATCAATGAATGGCAGTGGAAAATGATCCTTCTTGGTGGCCTGATTCAATCGTTTGTAGTCCACACAGACCCTCCAAAAAGTGGGTACTCGAGTAGCTATCTCCTCTCCAGACTCACTCACAACTGTAGTGATACCCGTCTTCTTGGGTACCACATGTAATGGACTAACCCACTTGGAGTCGGAGATGGGGTAGATAAAATCGGCTCTCCACCACTTTGATATTTCTTTCATGACCACATCTCGAAGATTCGGGTTCAGCCGTCGCTGGAACTCACGAGACGGCCTAGCGTCCTCCTCAAGATAGATGTGGTGGGAGCACAGGGCCAGACTAATCCTCTGAAGATCAGCTATACTCCATCCTATCGCCTTGCGGTTCCTTTCAAGAACCTCCATCAAATGAGATTCTTATTCTCCAGTCAAACCTGCTGAGATAATGACTGGGTGCATATCTGGCTCACCCGCAAGGAATCTATACTTCAGCGACTGCGGCAAGGGTTTCAGTTCTGGACAACTGGGAGGTGACAGATCTAACTTCTGATATGTCTGTGTAAAGGCGACCAGGTCTGCATGTGAGAACTCTCGCTGTGAATGAAAATCTGACGAAGGGAACCCTACTGAATCATCCATGAACTGTACTGGCTCGCACTCCGTCCTAGTTGTCGGCTCAGAAGGAATCAGGCACGGCAAATAGTCATCAAAATCATCTCAATCAATGTCTGAATCCGAGGGATCTGAATTAGAAGGACAAGATTGAAAATCAGCACTACTCGTCCCACAACTGTCAGCCTCAAAGGTATCCTCGTCCATGGGTGTGCTCTCCAAGCTCTCAACTGCCATGAGCTGTAAATATGGTGAATCTGCGAGCAGGATGAGGGCTTGTGCTACTGGATCTGTCCAACTTGATTCATCATCTGTCATCATAAAATCACACTCCTGGTGGATGTCTAACTCGTCCTCTGTCATCTGCGCGGCATCACTGGACTGTTCTGAGCAAGCATATTCTCTCGCTCTAGTCTCCTCGATCGTCTCTATTTGTATGATTTAACCCTATACGCGAAAACATACCTTCCCGCTATCATGATCGGTCACCTCCTTGGCTGTGGCCAAGAATGGGCGTCCAAGTATGATGGGGGCATCGGTTACCGACTCAGGGATCTCCATGTCCAATACAACAAAGTCCACGGAGAATTTCAGGCCCTGAATGGTAACGACCACGTCTCTCAACAACCTCTTTGGCCTCTTAGTCGACATATCAGCAAACTGAAGGACCGTCCTGCTCCTAAGAAGAGGACCAAACTCGAATCGGTCGAGTAAGGCTGCCGGAAGAAGGTTAATAGAAGAACCGCTGTCTAATGGAGTACGATCAAACTGCTGCTCCTGAATCTCGCATCTGACATAGGGAGCTCCTGCATCGGGTCTCTTGGCTGGCAATTTGTTCTGAATAGTGCAGCAAGTGGAATGAGTAAGCACATGGATCTGATCTCTGTGGTTCCTCCTCCTCTTGCGGACTGTAGTCTTCTCTTTTAAGTTCTTTTTGAAGAGGGGGATGTGCTCAAGTACTTCCTGTAGAGTCAGCTGAATGTGGAATCTATCAATCAGCTGGTTGCTGAACTCTACCTGCTGGGTCTTTTTTGGATTTTCTCTTTTATTTCCCTTCGCCAAGCAGAGTGCTTTGGGGAAGGGGATAGTAGGGGCCTCCGCAGATGGAGGACTAGGAATAGGTTCCTGTGCCTGTGAAGGAATATAATCCATACCATGATCATCATTCAACACATATGGACTCGAAGTAGATACAAAAGCTTTTCCTTTATTCATTTTTTGGTCTTTTTGTTACCACAGTCCTTAGATACAAAAGGTGGCAACACAACATGTGGGATCTCAACAAAAGTGGTAGTGGTGGCCTCAGTACCACCAACGGCACCTGTCTTCGCGGCATCAGCACCACGCTCTGGCTCTACATAAAAAATGGTGGCATCAGCACCACCGTCTGCATCTGGTGTCTGGACGGCCTCGGCACCGTCATCTGGATCTCCATCATTGGTGGCATCAGCACCACCGTCATCGACATCGTCATCAGCGGCATCAGCATCGCTACCTTGCTCATCTGGCGCTCTTGATTCTTCGTGTGGCTGTCGGTCACATGAGGCGCCGCCGACTGGCATCCTACCGCTCCTAGTAGTCACAAAATCAGCATCATACAAAGAAGACGTGTCACTCAAATAATCACTAGGAGAAGTATCTTCTGTAAACTATACCTGCTCAGACTTCCTCTTCAGATTGTTCAGATTTGGTTCAATCTGAGCTGGTATGGCGGCCTTGCCCTTGATGATATCTCTCATTTCCTGCCGGAACTCATCCATTTCCTGCCGGATGGATGCTCGATGATCAGAAAGCAATCGGGCGAGGTCATCTAATGTTGGGTTCTCGAAGGTAGGTGCCTGAGAACTGGAAGTATTCCCTTGCTGGAAATGAGGTTGCTGCTGGGAGGAGAAGTGCTGGGATGACTGGGGGTATGTCTGTTGAGGATGCTGATGCTGCCTCCACTGTTGTCCCTGATAGGCGGGACGAGGACCGTGCTGGTATTGCTGGTGGGCATACTGGGGCTGTTGTTGCTGCGGCTGCTGGCTGTTCTGCTGTCCCTGAACTGGAGGCTGCTGCTGGGAAGAGGTGCCACCAGTGGTCCATCGGAATCCGGGGTGATCGCGACGAATCCCGGGCTGCGGGTACCGGTCGTACCATATCCCATTGACTTCCATCAATGGCTCCTGCTCAAAGGATGGTGGAGGTAGAACTGTCAGTGGCTGATCCGGCTGATAGACCACCATCTGAGTGTCCTGAGATGGTGGCTACGATGGGTAGTACTGCAACAGCGGGACCGGCTCTGCCTAAATGTGGTTGACCTGGCGATACGAGGCAGAGGGCTGGGTTGAGCTGCTACTGCTGGCATCAACCCGTGACCTGGGAGGCTGCTGAGAAGACATTTGTGCCGCCTGGACGCAAAGAATGTGTCACTCATGGTCTTGGTTATGTGGTCCATCTGGGCCAGTCCTTGCATCTGCTTTTTCTCGAGGATCTCGAGACGGTCCAACTTCTCACTAATGATGCCCATGCCGGCTGCGGCTACCGACGGAATATGGGGACCATCATCGATGCGGGCGATCCTCTGAAATCCAACTGCCTATGGTGGAAGCTTTGGTTGTGTGTAGACTCGGGCTTGGGACATGACTGTCGAGTTCTCTGCCATCCCTTCATAGATAGCCCAAACGTCGTCTTCACCCTTGGAGAAATAGGACCCACCACAAGAGGCATTTACAAGCCCCTGCAGCTCCGGTGTCATCCCACAGAAGAAACTCTTAACTAAGTTGGGCTTGGATATGTCATGATGTGGACACCGGTCGATGATCTCTCTGAAGCGATCCCAAGCCTCATGGAATTGTTCATTCGGGATCATTGTGAAGTTACTGATCATAGCTTGTGCTGCGTTAGTCCGGCCGAGAGGATAATACTTATTCAAGTATGCGGTCCGGAGTTCTGCCCAAGTGTCGACGAACCTCCCCAAATGTTTCAGCCAATAAGAGGCTCTGTCAACCAAAGAGAATGGGAAGGCTATCATCTTGATGGTGTCCTCAGTCACCAGCCTGTTATGAATGGTACTGCAGATCATCTCAAATTCTTGCAGATGGAGGTGTGGCTCTTTGGTCACCAGCCCATGAAATTTAGGCAGTAGCTGAATAGTGTGCGGGCGAAGCTCAAAGTCTCCATGGATAGGAGGGAGTCGGATCCATCGATGAGTGAGGGATGCCGCAGGATTGTGCAATTCCCTCATGATTGTCTGTGGTGGTCTCTCCTGGTTAGGATCTCCGCCTTCTGCTTCTGGTATATCACCGCCTCCGCCCCGAGGTCTGTCTTCACGTCCTTCTCGCATCTGCGCGATCTCCCTCATGAGGTCACCCATGAATGCTCCATGTTCTCGGATCTGTCTCTGCATAGTCTCCAGGGATGCTAACAATGAATTGTTGATGGCAGCTTGGTCATACAGAAATGGAGGGTGCTCATGCTCATCTGGGTGTTCTCCTCTGTCTGTCATGGCTGGATTCTCTGAAAAGGCAAAAGAACCCATCTCAGGTGCCATCGATGATCTGAGCTCCGTGATGCACTAAACTCTGACACTCTTGGATTGATGGAAAAAGAAGGGTGGTCGAGGGGGAACAGGGTGGAAGTGAACTCAGGCTCGGAGAGTGAGTCTGGACTCCTCGAGGTCGTCCTAGATAAATAGGGAGGAGTGCTGGATAGCGGTGCTGCCAAAGTCGGCCTAAGAGACCTCCTTCCCATCATCGTGATTATTGAGAAGAGTAAGGTTTAGAAATGAAGAAGAAAGGAGAGGGCAAAATTGCGCACAATTGTGCCGGTGTTTTTGATCTCGACCTAAATTCAACTAGCAAATCAAACACAAAACAAGGGGTTCACCAACTCAACACATGAAGCCGTGAAGGTTCGGCTTTTATCTTTGTGATTTTCAGATTGAATTCAGGCAATTATCTTTCAACGAGTCCTTAGAGCGCTACGCCTATAGGAGAGAGTACTGCCGGAAAAGTATTCCCATACTTGTCCTCCTCCTGTGTAACCTGTAGCCTGCGCTTTTTAAGATCCTTGTAACCCTTCCTGGATTCCTACTCAGCCAAAGAAAAGAGAGAGGAAGCCAATAGGCTAAACCGATACTTCGGATCTCGCTCGCAACGGAATCACCCGTGAGTGTGCAAGACCCTACTCGGACGCAAGACGATGAGACAGACACACCCGTGAAGGCGTGGCCTATGCTCAATACTTCGGACAAGGTCAATGCTCTACACAAAAGAGAGTCATCAATGGTGACCAAGCCCTACTCGTCTACGTACGATAGTAGCGCCAATACTTCAGAAATCCAGGCGATACACAAGGCAGCCACAGACTGGGTTTTGGGCTCTAATCCTTACGAAGCCGCTCTACTCACTTGGAAGGAGACATTCCCATACAACCTGAATACAAGTGAGGGTATTACTCACCCCAAGCAATGAATCCAATTAACCAATTTATTTAGGTCAAGTTTTCTTTAGTAGTCCCTTTTTTTAATTTTTTTGGTGTTATCACTTGCTTTGAGTCAATTCAAACAAGCACCTAACGGTTTTTGTATTTTCTTTGATTCCTATTTGATCCAAAAACAGAGGGAGAAGAGTCGGAAAAGCTATGCAAGGCGGCACCAAGATGGAAATCTCACCTTTGTGCCTATATGATGAATGCAAAGATAGAAGACTTACAACGCCTCCCAGCTCTCTCCATGCGGGATGCAAAACAGGAATTCATAAACCTAATCTATATGTCGATATGCATACGGAAATTGTCCTAAGCAGGCAATTGCTAGCGTGAAGAACCACAAGTCAGTCACCAATCCTCAATCCAAGAGTCCGGTCTAGGCTCACCCCTCCTCTCGACACATCGAGTTCAGGAGAAGTGCTTGGCAGGGTGGGCTCGCGGCGCGACGGCTCGAAGATGATGAAGCGACTGTTTAGAGTTTTAACTAAGTCCAAAACACACTATAGGTACATGCAATGGTTATTAGGGTGTTTGGACCTAATTTACTCGATCAAGCAAGTCTAAAAACTAAGGGCTCATTCCACAAAAGAAAAGAAAAATAAAACAAAATCGGAAAATGACAGCAGCGGTGAAAACGCGATAAAAATCGCGGTGAGCCCCCAGGTGTACAAACACCTGGAAATTAGGCCCGAGTGTCCGAGTGTCCAAGGTACCTGTATTATTACAAATTAATAATGAATGTCTCTCTCTCACTGAAAAAATAAAACACTATCTATCCTCTCTCTCTCTCTCAAATCCTCCTGCTCTCTCCTATCAGCTAGGCTAGAATAACTGACTCCGCCTCCCAAGGTTGCACCGGATCCCCTAGGCGATCCTCTTCGATCCGCGGTCCCTCGCAAGAAGACAAGAAAGAAAGGTGGTCAGATAATCCAACAATGTATATCAAAAATGGAGAGATAAAATGAGCAATAATGTAAGTAAATAATCACAATTACAAAATAATGATCTAAACGCTGTTGCTCCCCGGCAACGGCGCCATTTGATTTAGCGGGAGATTGGTGGTCTTAAGTTCCACACAAGGCGGGAACTCAGTCGATGCGTCGACCACGCAGAAATCCGAACTAAATTCAACAATAAACCCACAATATAAATCAAACAATAAAAAACAACTGTGGAGTCAAATTTATTTTAACTCTACAAATAGGTGTATAGTGTAAGTATGTCGAGTGTCGAACACAGGGAGCACACAGGATAGATCAAGCAAGTGCAAAGAGTGTGATGTGATTAAGTGTCTACAAATATGCAATTTTTTTGTGGGTTTTTAATTTTTAAACTTTTTTATTTAATTTTTAATTTTGTATTTTGATTTTTAATTTACTGATTTTGCATTTTCTTTTTATATTTTATATTTTTTTATATTTTCCTTTATCAATAATTAAGTATATATACAATATAAGAAAAGATAAGATGGGGGATTTTAAAAAATAAGGAAAAATGCTCAAAAATCAGAAAATAAAATATTTTTCACGTCTTTTTATAACTTTATACTGTTTTTGTGATTTTTGGGAGTTTTTTTGAATATTTTGATATTTCTAAAAGTCAAAATACAAGAAAACAGTGAATTAGCTACTGGCTGAGATTAAAGTGATGATTAAAAATAGAAATCAGAGTCTAAAAATCCTCAAATTAATTTTAAATAAAAGAGAATAAAATAAGGAATCTACAGAATCTGAGTTTGCATTTTTAGGATTTTTCTAGGATTTTTTAGATTTTTATGAAGATTTTTAGAGTTTTATAATTTTTAAGGTTTTTGTTTTGAAATTTTTAATGATTTTTGGATAGAAGTTAAAAAACACTAAAATAGACCTTAGTTATTTTTTTGGAATTTTTCAGTATGATTTGATATTTTTTTGGTATTTTCTAATGCAAACAGTAGCTAAAACGCATGTTTTTGATTTTTAATAAATATTAAAATGCAATAAAAATGAAATGCAAAAATATGGCGTGAATAAGCAAGCAAACAGAAGTCTATGGTATTTTTTTGGGAATTTTTTGAGTCAAAATGATGCACGAAATAAATACAAACAACAAAGAGAAACTACACTACTAGCAAGGGTATAAGTGCAAATAGCATGAATTACATGGGCCAAAGTGCAATTTTTACACAAAATATATAACTAAATAAAAAGTTTCTGGACCGATTACAAATACCCAGAAGCCCAAGGGTATGCTCGCAAAATGCCCACCCACGCACGCGCAGCGCACGCGCCTGGGGAGGACCTATACGCAATTATACTAAACGTTGGGGGCTTAAGTGCAAAAATTCCAGAAATATTACATTGCAAGCAAATGTTTATGGAGTGAAACTAAATGATAAAACAACCGGGGGTCCCCCTGCAAAATGCCCGCACCTCACGTGTACTGGTCACGTGAGGTGACGTGGCGAGGGACCTACACGCAATTAAGGGAAGTTTAGGAACTAAATATAAATATTACAAAATATTAAAGCGGCAGATGAAAGTTTGAGTTTCAAATTTTAAATACAAAAATGGTGCGGGGGTCAGATGCAAAATACCCCGATGCGCGCGATCCAACGGCCGGGGATGCTTCACTTGACACGTGGCAGATGATGGACGGCGGATGACGCTTCGCGTTGGACGGCGAAGATTAGATCTCCGGCTGAAGATCTGACGGTGGCGGCTTGGTGCGATCCAACGACTGGTGTTCAATCTGGAGGCGCGGCCCGATCTGACGGTGGGGAGACGCGGAGGAAGAACGGGGAAGAACGCCGGCGATGCGAACTTCCCCGAGCCCAATCTCCGTGCTCCGACGATCTGGAAGCCTCAAAATGGGCCGGGGGACTCCTGCGGTCTTCCTCTATCTCCTGGGTGCTCCAAAAATCCTCAGCGACAGCCGAGGCTCGCGAGGGAGGGCGACAAAGCTGGAGAGCTCCACGGAGCTCCGGCGAGGCGTAAAAATGCTCCCAGGCTTGAGTCAACGGGCTTTGACCTACAAAAAGACGTGAGAGGGTCCATGGCAAATTGCCTGGACCCCACGGAGGTGGAGTGATGCGTGAACGGCGGTGTACGGTGGTCGGCCGGAGGAGCGCTCCGGCGAGGTGAGCGTGAGGGTGATTTGAGTGACGAAATCGAAAGATCCTTGGGGCTAACTGTTCTTAGGACTAGGGGGAGTAAAATGCATAAGAAAGGAGGGGGAAAAGGGGGCTGCCTCGACGGTGGAAACCGGAGGGATGAAGTACCTCAACGCCGGCGAAGACGGAGGCGGTGGAGCCGCCTGAGTGCTTGCTCGACCCGCCTGAAGGCCGCCGGAGGAAGCTGTCACCTTCCTGGGGCTTTTGGGCATGATTAGGGGAGCGGCACTTGTGGAAGAGGGGTTCAAAATTCAAATCGAAGTCGGGGGTTCGCTTATATGGGGTTGACGAGTGGCGAGGAAGAACGAGGTGTAACAGGTGCGGCATTGATGCAATCCCCGAAAAAATCATTGGGCAAGTATGCCCAATCTACAAGGAGCAATAGTCGTGAAGATTGCGACCTGAATTGATGCAAGATGCGGCCTGGAAAATTCGACAAAAACGAGGTCAAACGATGCTCTGACAGGCGCACATGGGTGGGGGACGACCAGTTGACCGGGGTCAACTGGGGCCGGCACCTGGTTGGTCCACATGGACCAACCAGGAAAAACCCCTGGTAAATGATTTGTAAAATCAATTTAAAATAGTTAATGATTTTATTATTTTTAGGTTATTAAATGAAAAATATTTGTTATTTTCTAAATTATTTTATGATGATTTTTAATTATTTTTATGAGGTATAAAAATAAGAGTTGCTATTTTAGGCTATATAGGTGTATACATCTATATATTTTATTTTTTTTATTTTTATTTTGTGAATTTAATTTATTTATTTTTGTTTATCATTTTATAAATTTATAAAATAGTTTTATAGCCTTAAATATATTTTTATTTTATTTTTATGAAGTGTTTTGTATATTTATTAAAATAAAAGTATTATTTGTACAGGTATAAGTATTGGTATTATACCTATGTCTTATATATATACAGGTATTTTATTTTATGTTTCTTTTATGTTTTTATTCGGAGTTTAATGCACAAATTTATTATAAGTAATATTTACAAAATTATAAAAATAAGAAATTATAAAAAATAATTAATAAAAAATAAAATGAATATTTTAATCTGTACATGTATACAATAGGGGTCCAAAACTCAACTTTCAAACCGTAGCTCCGCCAAATGCGAAACCACCGCTATTAAATAGCTTATTTAAATTATATACAATTAAAGGTGATTTTGATGCATTTGGAGTTTTTATTTGGGAGATAGATGTCTGGGAAGTTGGGATTCTGGATTCTTATTCAGATCATATCTTTTTATCTGTACATTATGGACTCATGAATTCAATCTACGAGCCCCCTCTTTATTGACTCCATCATATGAGGCTCCGACCAATATTTTCCATTCGGATGGTCCATACTCAACCCAACATTACATGCCAGAGTTTAGGTATGCCGGCTTTGAGCCGACTTCCCTTTAGGCCACGTAATCCTTGCTATTTTCTTGAAAATCACACTTTAAATCAACCAGATTAATCGAACCCGGCTTTGGGTCCTTCACTATGTTGAGTTGGTAAAATCGGCGTTTTCTCTTGCATTTGTTTTATATCTGTCCATGCGCGTTATCCTGTGTAATTGCACGTTTTCTACCTCAATCTGCCTACATTAATTATTTCCTCTTCAAGATGTCGGGATATTGGTCCCATACTCTGAGACCTCTTGTCATTCCTCCTCGACCATATACTACTCATCTTCGCCTTTTCCTTCTTCCATGTATCCTCTGCCATCCACGGGAGACCCTTATCCGTGTTCGGATCCATCTCGACCCGATTATGAAAACATGACTTCAACTGACTTCTCCACTACTTCGCATTTCTCACCTACTCCATATTCTACACTCCAGATTCACTTCCATCTTGAGTTGACTGTCCTTATTCTCGAGAGATTGCTGGAATCAAAGAACCGAATGAAGAGCAAGCCACTGCTGAGACAGATGATTGGCAGAATTATGTGCCCCCACATACTTCATTCTCACCTTAAGTAGGGACCAGACAACAATTTACATATACACATCCTGACTTGACCTTAGGGCATAACATGGTCGATCAAACATATCGAATGGAGAGGCATGCACCTAATGATCTTCCTGACTTGATTGACCCTAGTAATCAAGCCTATAGTGACCAGCCATTCGGAGAGCCTACGTGCACTAGGATCGGGGTATTGTATATTGCGACAGGCTCATTGCAATATGCTTAGCCTATGATCATGTGCATCATGAGAGGACAAAGCACATAGATGTTAGATAACACTTCATTCGTTTTGAGAAGAGGATCAAGGTAAAGGTCAGTGCAACAAATAATCCAATCAATATATTTACAAAGGCTCATGAGAGTACGTGCAAACATTATTTGGACTCGATTAATGTCGACAATTGGTAGTATGCCCAAGGAGGGGCTGGCGACATCACAACGAAGCTTGGCAAAGCTTCTCAGGGGATTTATTTCAAGATGGAGATTGTAAATATGCCTTGAATCCAACTCATATGTTTTGATGAACCCAGTCGAATAACCATCGTATGCACTCCCCCCTCTGTGCCATCATACCCTACCAGAGGGGGTCTCACAGGGATTCGTTTATATCAGGGATCCCTATGTAGCGAGAGTAGTATATAAACTTCCCTAGGGTTAGGTTTCTCAGTATCCTTTGTATTCTTTTTTATCCATATAGTGAAAATTGATTGCCACCATCAAAGGATGTAGCTTAGTTGTGGATGAACTTTGTAAATCCATGTATCTTAGTGCTTGCTTGATCGTTTATGCATGTTTGCTTCAGCCATTCGCAACATCAGAAGATATATAGACTTCATAAGACTATTTATGCTCTTAAGCAGAGTCCCAGAGCTTGGTTCCAGAAGCTCTCGGACTCGATAGAACTGCTGGGATTCACGAGAACGATTGCAGATAACTTGCTTTCGGTATACATAACACACAAAGGTATTGTTGTCATTCTAATCTATGTTGATAACATCCTTGTTATGGGACATGACTTGCATCGTATCAATAAGGTTAAGGAGTTCCTTGGACACTAGTTTGGCACAGGAACCTTAGCGGACTACGATACTTCCTTGAGTTTGTGTTTTCCTGGAACCAAAGGTGTCTTATTATGATACAAAGAAAGTACGTTACGAATCTACTTCTAGAAATAAGGATGACAAACCGTAGACTTGCCACTACTCCCATGAATCCCAGTATGAAGCTCTATAGTGATGATGTAAATAAGGTAGACAAGATGAGATACATGTAGTTTGTTGGGAATCTCCCCTATGTGACTATTACCGGGCCATATATCTCCTTTATAATGAGCAAAGTCAGCTATTTTATAAAGAAACCATGGCATGCTCACATGGATGTTGTTTACATGATCCTAAGGTATGTGAAGTCTTTTCAGGTATATGGTTGCTATTTACCAAAGGGACATCCCTAAATATATGAAGTTTGCCTCTGTTTTTGCAGTATTTGTAGGGAGTTCCTTGATTAGAAAAGTAAAAAGCAGATAGAGGTTGCCAGATCTAGTGTTGAGTCTGAATACATATCTATGGTGCATGGGAGTATTGAGATAATGTGTGTCAGATCCATTCTAAGAGACTTAGATATTTATGTGCCTATTCCCATGCAGTTGCTTTGCAATAACTAGACTGCTCATTTCATTGCCAAAAATCCAGGCTTCTATGAGATGACCAAACACATTAAGTTAGATTGCCATTACACATGAGATATGATACAAAAGGTTTTATCTGTACATCCCACGTCAATTCAGGGGAACAAACAACATATGTATTCTCCAAAGCCCTAGCCAGAGGGCCATTATTGTTGTATTGTTCCAATCTGAGCATGATTGACAATAAAGGAGTGTTGCGAGTTATGTTGTCTGTTTCTATATATTGTCTTTCTTATGTAGTTTACCCTATAGGTTTTCTCCTCTCTATACAAGAGAGCCCTATGACTCCCTTAATAATCAATTCATTTTCTTCTACACCTTGGATTAACATTCTCGGTATCCTCTGTATTTTTCCTTCATCTACATATAGTGAAACGATCGTCGCTACCCACTGGCGTAGCTCAGTTAAGGTGAGCCTCGTAAATTTGTGTGTTGGTGTGTTTATTTCATTATTTGTGTTTGTGCGTGTTTGCTTAAGCTACTTACACCACTTCTTCCCCCATCTTTTTCCTTCTCTTTCCTTCTTCCTTGTTGCTTTCCTCCACCCCATCCCTGATCATCCTCTTCGTCCCTAGCCCAATCCTTCCTAACATCCTCCTCGTCGCACCCAACCCCATCTGCTCTGCCCTTAGCCCCCTTCAGCCCTCAACCACCTCCACTCCGTTCCATCCCCGACCCCAACCCTCTCATCCTCGTTGCCACCAACCCTTCCCCCTTTCCCTTTTGGCTATCTCCTCACACTCAATCCTCTATTGCAACCTCCTTCTTCTCGCCTTCCCCACCTCATCACCATCCTACCAACCCCCTCTGCCCCTTGACAACCTCCAACCTTGCCCCCAACCCCGACCTCCTCATCGTCCCCAACCCTATTTCCCCCTTCCCAACCCTCTCCTCCTTGACGCATCCTCCTCCTCCTCTTCCTAGCCCTTGACCCCTACACCCTCCTCCTCATCGCTTCTTAACCTCCTCCTTCTCATTGTTATCCCTAACCACCACGATTGTTTATTAAGCTTTGAGCTTCTCTCATTTTCATACCCCTCTCTATGCAGTCGCGGGCTTAAGGCGGAGGGGTATGCTCGGGTGAAGGAAACTAAGGGGTTGCAAGCTTGGAGTAGGCTCGGGGTAGATGGGTGGAGGTCATGTCGCTAGCGGGTTGAAGAATAAGAAGATTGATGGGTACTATTGCAATAAGTTTTTGCACTTGTGCCCCTATGAAGGAACTCTATTAATGGCCCGAGAAGTTAGGGGCAGAGCTATAAGTGTAGAATCTCCATAGGGGCACAAGTGTAAAAACATTTTCCTTAACTACACCTTGGTTTGTGTAAACTATGGGTTGGTTCATCCCATTGACGACCAAACAAATGCAAGGATACAAGTGTTAACGGTGCAAGAAGGTGGAGCACACATGATATTGCAAAAAAAGTAGGGGAATATCTGTAATCGGAGGGGTACAAGTGTAAAAATCCTAATATTTATAGTTAGGTATTTAACAAAATTCCGAGAGAGCTACACCTTCCCTCATCTATATCCACCGGGTCTTAAGGTCGAGAGGTAACTATTATAAAGAGTCAACTTTTCCTTTTAAACGATCTTCCAATTCCGTATCTTTATCACTACTATTCCAGTATGATCCATTCTTAGATTTAAAATATTTTAAGTTTGATGGGACCGAATTTGCTTATGTTGAGATGGTTTGAATTCTAACCCATCCATTTGATCCAATGCATTGCAAAGTCTATTTTTACGACTTGCCTCACATTATTGTTGGATGAAGCATGTCGTCTAAAAAATAAAATTTAGTTTTTAGGTCATATATGTATTTGGGTTTGTGATCTTCAATTTTAGGAAATCCATCCAAGTTAGAGTGTTATATATACATCCTTAGGGTCATGTCTTCCTATATCTTCAATATCAGAAAAGAAAGAGATTTACATTGCTCATGGGCTAGTAAAGAGTGTGTTGTATTTAAACTTATTGTAAGTAGGTTTTAACTTGGTAAACCTATGCAAGTACATTAGATGATCAACTTGGTTTCAAATGGGAAACCAAATGGTATTGGAGGGAAAGTTGAGAGTTCCCAAATTTGAAACCATGAGAGTTTGGGTGGAGTTTTAGTACCACATCTAGTAGTTCTAAAATTTTAGTGGACTTGTATATGAGTTCATACCCCAAGCTTTTTTAGCAGAAGTAGAGAGGGGGAATGGATGACCACATGCGCACGCACTTCGCTCCGCTCCGTCTCCGGCTCGGGCTCGGGCTTGGGAGAATCAATTCGGATCTTAGATCTTGATAATTTTTCTACAGGTTTCATTTTGCAGGTCAAACAAATTGATACTACAGATTAATTATGATTAAACCGCTGTGAGAATTCGACTTTACCCAACGGCTCGGACTTAGCCGTCATTTCAGAATCCAAACAGGCACCCATTGAGAGTGCATTTTTGAAATACAAAAGGCTGCACACTAAGTTTACTTATACCTATCCCTATACGTCTTTTTCATTCACACACAAGAAAAGGTCTAGTACACTGCAACTGCGACTCTCTTCTTCTCTTGGCTGCAGCTCTCTGAGATATTCTCGAGGACGATCTCATTGGTGTGCACAAACGATGATCACATGCCGTCGTATCCTGAGAGAGGATCACCAGTACTTTTCGCACCAGTATTGTGGGGGTGATTTCCTCTCCAAGGACAATCCATTACATGGATGCTTCGGTGATCTCTAATCTAATCTATTTAATGTATTGTTTGCTACAATCGGTTTGCTCTTTTGTCTTTAACGGATTTTGCCATAATATGATGTATTAATGTTTTAACTAATTCCTGCGTGTATATCGTAATTATGATATGAATCGAAAATACGTGACTATAATCCTGTTAATCTGCGATGCATTATCAATGACTCGTATTCATCTGAATAATTATTGTTTATTGTATACCCTGTTGATCCTTTTAACAACAATCTTGGAGAGTATATCAGGAACCATGATTAAAACTATGTTAGATACGATATTTAAATCGAGGGTGGATATGAACAAGATTCTTGAAAAATTCGATGATCGGAATTTCAAGCATTGGCAACAACACATTAAAATCTGGTTAACCAATATATGGTTCATCTCTATACTTGAAATTGAATGCCTTATAGTGAAAAAGGAAAACCCCTCACCCAATATCCAGAAGACGCAGTCTACGTGGAAGGAACACGATCATATATGTTATTGCATCTTGTTGGATTTGTCCAATACGTTGTTTGATGTGTATTGTTCGTCCACGTAGACTGTGAAGGAGCTATGGGAAGAACTGTACATGAAGAATAACATAGAGGATCTCGGTAATATTTATATTGAGTTTTTACTATGTTCACAAAGCTCTTAAAGTTTTTCCATGGTCGAAGGGAAGTCAGTTTCTGAACAGGCACATGAGTTTTTGTTCCTACTCCATGGATTAGAAGACGTCAAAGTGAAACATCCAAATAAGTTTCAAGTCATGTGCATAATAGAAAAGTTCCCCAAGTCTTGGGAAGACTTCGATATGACCTTGAAACATAGAAAGAGGACAATTTCTATAAATGATTTGATGATGGCAACCGTCATAGAGAAGGAACAAAAGCCTATGGTTCCTGTTGATGTTCAGGCTAAGGTTAACTTTATAAATGTGAAGGGCAAATAGGAAAAGGGAAAAGGGTAGTAACAACAATAAAATAAAACCAAAGGGTAAGATCCAAAAAAAGCAAAGAATAAACCTTGTTGGCACTGTAATCAGGTTGGCCATTGAAAGAAGGATTGTCTATCCTTAAAGGCTCAGCCAAAGACTACAGATGGGAGTCCTCAAGTGAATATGATCACTACGAGACTTCGGGATAGCGAGAGGTATGCCTACGTAAAATTTGAACTATACCATATTCATGATCTTATTGAGTGGCTCGTAGATATGTGAGTCAATGTACATATCTATTCTAACAGAACCTTGTTTTCTTCTTATCACACCTGTAGTGGTGGGACTGTGAAGATGAGGAATGATTCTATGACTAATGTGCTAGGGTCAGGACAAGTTAACTTGAGGTTCTCCTCTGGACGTGTATGGACATTGCTTAAGGTGTTACATGTCCCCAACGTGAAGAAGAATGTTTTATATGATTCTATCTTAGTTAGACATGATTTTGAGTTGAACATTAAATGTAATAAAGTTCTCATTATGAGACATCAAATTTTTTAGGAAAAGGCTATTTAGCAGATTTTGATTTGTTGTTTAGAATTAGATGTGATTCAGTAAACATCGACTCAGTGAATGTTTTGGGTTCTCAACATTTTAATTCCGCGTCTCATGTTGTTAATAATTTAGAATCTTGTGATATGTGGTATAGCAGATTGTAACTTGTAAACTCTAAATTCAATTAAAAATATGATGAATTTAGAGTTGATCCCTAAACACACTGTTGATAAAACTCAAAAATGTGAAATTTGTATGCAAGATAAGACACCTAGGAAATCTTTTCAGTCTGTCTCTAGAGACAGTAAGATCTTGGATCTAGTGCACATGGATATCTGTGAGTTTAATGGTGTGTTGACTAGAGATAATAAAAAATACTTTATCACCTTTATAGATGAGGGAAATATATACTGCCATGTGTATCTAATGAAAACCAATGATGAAGCCTTAGAGAAATTTCTTTTCTTTAAGAATGAGACTGAGACATAAATAAGAAAAGTGCTTAACGCCTTAGGTCAGATTGAGGAGATGAATATACTTCTAACTTGTTTGATGAACAATGTAAAATGCTTGGCATAGTTCATGAAGTTACTGCTTCATATTCATCATAATCAAATAGGAAAGCAGAACAGAAAAATAGGACATTAACTGACATGATCAATGCTCTCCTACAGGGTTCTGGAATTCTAACCTATATGTGGGGAGATGCCTTGAATATGGCTTGCCATATTATGAATAGGATCCCTCCAAAATATATTAAAAAAGTATACTTTCAAATTATTAAAAAATAGAAAACTAAGCTTATGGTATCTCAAAGTGTGGGATTGTCTCGCTAAGGTGTTAGTCCCATAACATAAGAGAAACAAGCTAGGTCCTAAAATGGTTGATGCGGTCTTCTTAGGTTCTCTGAAAAAAAGCTATGCATATAGGTTCTTGGTAATTCAGTCCGAGATACCGGTATAGATGTCAATGCCATTGTTGAACTTTGTGATGCTACCTTCTTTGAGGATGTCTTCCCATGAAGATTGAAATTCCTCATAATCTGACCTATGATGTTGCCTCCACATCAGAATTTAATTCAGATCAAGTGGAAAGGATAACGAATGTGGAGGTTGAGACTCAACTCGAACCCAATGATCTTTCAGAAGAAATCGAGACAAGGAGTAAACGACCATGGATAGCCAAGGATATGGGTAATGACTTTGTTATTTAGTAGATCGAGGGAGATCCACCAAATTACAAGGAAGTCGCGGCTTCATCTGAAGCAAAACAATGGAAGGAAGCTGTCAACTCTGAAATGGATTCTATTATGGCTAATGAAACTTGGGAACTGGTTGATTTACCTAAAGAGTGCTCCACTATTGGGTGCAAGTGGGTGTTTAAGAGAAATCTTAGGCTTGACGGACCAATTGAAAAGTATAAAGCCATATTAGTTGCTAAGGGCTTTAGGCAAAAGGAAGGTATCGATTATTTTGGTACCTATTCCCTTGTGACTAGGATGATCACAATCCTGATGCTTATAGCATTGGCATATGTATACCATCTCTCTATCCACCAAATGGATGTAAAGAGACCGTCTTCTTACATGCAAATTTATGGAGGTTATATATATGGATCAACCTGATGGGCTTGTGACTCCTAGGAATGAGGGATTCATTTGTAAGCTTGTTAAATCCCTTTACGATTGAAACAAACACCAAAGCAGTGGCTTGAAAATTTAACAGAACTATTTCGTCGGCTGTAAGGTTCATGAGTCTGATAAGTGTGTCTATTCCAAAGTAAAAGGTGATGAGTGTATTATATTGTGACTCTATGTTGACGACGTATCGTTGTTTGGATCACATGTGAGGATTATTAACGAGACTAAAGCATTCTTAAGTAACAAGTTTGAGATGAAGGACATGGATGTTGCGATGTCATCTTTAGTCTCAAACTGACAAGGTCAGTTGATGGGTTTGTAGTTTCTCAATCTCACTATGTTGTGAAGGTACTTGAGAAATATGGATATCAAGATTGCAAAGTTATAAACACTCCTTTTGATTCATCCAGAATGCTTTTTAAGAATAAGAGTGGAGTACTTGTAGCTCAGCTAAGGTATTCACAAGAGATTGAAGCTTACTGTATTTTGCTAATTGCACGAGGCCTAATATTTCATTCTCGATTGCAAAGCTGAGTAGATACAGTAGTTGTCCTGAATGAACTCATTGGGAGGCTCTGGATTAAGTGTCGAAGTACTTGAAGGGAACTATTTCCCTTAGTTTGCATTATGGTAGACATCCATCTGTACTAGAAGGCTATAGCGATACAACCTGGACATGGAAAATAGAAGAGTCTGTGAATAATGGTGTTATTGGGCATGTCTTTACTCTTGGAGGTAGTACAGTCTCCTAGAGGTCTGTAAAACAAACCATTCTAGCTCGATCTACGTTTGAGGCTAAGTTATGTGCTTTGGATACCAATGGGATTGAGTCTGGATGGCTAAGGGAACTTCTTTCTAAAATTCCTATGGTAGGTCAGGCAGTTCCCGTGACCTCTGTATATTGTGAGAACATGACCATAATTGCCAAGATTAAGACTTCAAAGTTCAATCAGAAAATAAGGAGACGCATACAAATCAGACTTAAGATATTAAGGGATTTGTGTCTCGAGTTGTGCTGGCTTTGGATTTTGTTGGATCTAAAAACAACACAACAGATCCGTTGACTAACATACTTTATAGATCTTTAGTTCCAAGGTCTAGACTTGGGATGAGACTAAGACCATGTATTGTGTCGTCATATCTAGGGAACTAATCGCTAGTACCCTTCACACTTGTATTGTGGTGGAGATATCATCTCTAAAGACAATCCATTACATGGACACTTCAGTGATCTCTAATCTAATCTCTTTACTGTCTTATTTGCTGCAAATGGTTTGCTCTTTTGCCTTTGACAGATTTTGCCCTAATATGTTATATCAATGTTTTAATCCATTTTTACGTGCATACTGTAATTGTGATATGAGTCAGAAATGCATGATTATAATCCTATTAATCTGCAATGCATTATTAACGATTAATATTCATCTGAATAATTATTGTTTATTGCATACCTTGTTGATCATTTTAACATCATAGTGGACATCATACATCCGTGTGTTGTGGTTGTCTCGCTTGCTTACTTGTTTTGTCTATGTTCTATTTCCATAATGGGCAAAGGCTTCTTACATTCATCATCAACAAATATGCTTAACATTAGCTTTTTATTGACACCCTGAAGGCATGCACTGAGATGGTAATGCCCATGTCTGTATCTAATGAAAGCATGCTTCCACCATCTGGATATGACTACGAAGCATTCAAGTCATCATGCCGGATGAAGTACGGAGTACCTCCACGGCCCCATTGGATCACAACTGAATACTGTGCCCACGTAAGCGCTCCATTCCACTTCCACTTCTCAACTAGACTAGTATTAGTTTTTTCTGAAATTTTTTGCTTTATGTGGCAGAGAATCGAAACAGTTCTGAAGCGATTTGGGAGCAACATTATATTCTCCAATGGCATGAGAGATCCTTGGAGCAGGGGAGGGTAGGTACCAAGTAGCTGATCTTGATTTCATTCCATGATGAAAGAGGATTAAGTTACTAATTCAAATGGTCTAACACTAAGTTTTATTTAATCAGATTGTATTTGTTTTCCTCCCACTGATTCTGGTGAAATTGTGCTTTTTTTCTCCAAGTCAAAACCTGGAAGATTATTGCACTGAAGTGAAGATGATGGTGCTTCACATCTTGCTTCTGATATCCCAAAAATTACACCAAAATGAAGATTATTTACCTTCAAGAAGGGCACTCACAGCAGCCTTCTGCTCCATCTTTCTCTTTCATGATATCTTTATCCAAAGACCATTTTATGATGGGAAAATAAGGAAGGATGAATGTTCCATATCTTTGAATTCTCTCTAGCACATTTTCTCTGCAAAAGGCTTTTTCTTTATAAAAAAACATTCTGAGCGCATACGGAATGTGATGCATGCACGAGAAAATGTGTTGCATGAAAAATTATGTCGTATGATCATAGTAGATGAATGACATGAAGGCTGCGGATGATTTTCTATAAACATAAATAAGTAAAATAATCTTCATATTTGACAGTAGTTATTACTTATATTCAAATCAGCTCACTTTGTCTTTGAACTTTTGTGCTGATCACAGGGTGCTTACAAACATATCAGACAGCATCATCGCACTAGTCACGAAGGAAGGTAACCACTATCCCACGCAAACATGGTAGGTAGGAACCTATGGATAACTGCAACTTCCTCTAAAATCACATATCTTCAGGTGCACATCACTTGGATTTGCGTTCTAAGAGCGTTGAAGATCCAGACTGGCTGGTGGAGCAGAGGAACAAGGAGGTGGAGATCATCCAGAAGTGGATAGACCAGTATCATGCAGATTCCAGGTGATATCATGAATATCGAATATGAGTTGGATGTCAATGCATGGGGCTGTAACATATGCTGCAGGGTTCTCATTTTGTTACTCTTGCAGTCTCATTATGTGATATATATCTTGACAATTCGTGGTCCTTATTTGTTTGGAAAATAATTTCAACGACATTGAAAATTTTTAGTGATTGTCAGAGTTGGAATTACGCCTCTTCATTATTACGTTATTATTTAATGGGGCAATACTGTGCATTTTGTAAGAATATAGGGGTCCAAGTGAAGTTACGAAAAAGTTTAGTAGAAGAAAATATAAGCGCAAATAATTGTAATCAATAAGTAAATAGTCTTCCGATAAATTCTCTAGAAACTGAAACTCAGATAAGTTCTTATAAACGCAAGTGGATGGACAACTGGAATTACAAAGATTGTTTTTTATATATATATGGAACTCAAATCCTCATCTTTTAGGTGTGAATATTTTTTAATTAGCATGGAAGTGAACACAAACATGAGAAAGGGGGTATTTGTACATTGCGAGAAAGCATGATCTAAAATGTGATCTCAAATCGATAATCTGGTGGTAGAGCAGTGTGTCCAAATATTTATCTACCAAAAAAGGTGATAAAAAGTTTGTCACTTTCTGTTTCTTTCCCTAAACGAAACTTCTTCGTCTTGTTACGAAAGTATCTTTGTTGATGGATGATAAGATAACTAATCATAAGAAGGCGACAACTTAGGGAAGTAAGAGAGATTATTTTTTAGTATTTAAAATATTTTACAATTTAATACATGTAGTTTCTTTGATTTATATTATTGATTTTATCGCATGTACCTTTCTTAACTTCTGCAATATCAATTATACTTCTTCGTTTTCATGCAATATCATTTGTACTGATATTACAAGAAAAGGAGGGTCGTAACTGAAATTGCAGAAGTTAAGAAGGATACAAGTGATCACAACCCTTATATTTTTTTGTGAGGAGAATGCTAATTAGCAGAAATAAACTAACTCTTTTGTATATGATTGATCTTAATTTAATTTTGATATAAGCTATTTTTTGGTTATTACGTACGTATATCCTTATAAACTTTTAATATTAGAACTTCACGTGGTAGTGGTACTGATTCCGGTTCACCAAGAGGACGAAAGAGCTCAACGAACGGGAGGGCACTCCATTCCATCCCCTAGAGGCTCGGGGGACCGACATGTCTCAGAGCCGGGGGACGGATGAAATGATGCCACGGATCCCATGACTTTCCAACCCCCTCTTATACGAAGCAAGGTGGAATGTTTTAGACCTACTCCCAGTCTGACACCTCTTCATCCGGGACCCTCTCCCTGATCTCAACGGCCGAACTAGCCCCACTCGAAGAGCAGCGGGTTGAGGAACCACAAATATATTACTTTTCATCTTGTATTTGAGAGAGGCACGAGTCAAACTTCTGAGATTTCTTGGAACATCATATTTCTAAACTATCAAGATATTATGATCAATATTTAAACTTAATTTTTTCTACAAAGTGAGTATTACCTAAATATCATTCTATTATACGTATTTGTACTTAAAATTTTAAACATTGATTTGTTTATTCACATAACCCTTTTTAATTTGATGATGATTGTTGAATATAGACTCAATCAGGAGGTTGATTTTTTCACATGAATTCGCAAAAAAATAAAAAAAAATAAGCATGGATAACATCCTGATCTCCTATTGCACGAGCATAGATTCTCTTCTACAGTGGGAATTCTTGTGATCCCTGCTGGAATTTCCATTACAGCAGAGGATATGTGTTGTGTTGCATACCCACATTACATGCCTCATGCAACAAACATGTTAGAGTATTTGGAGTATGCGTCACTTATTTAATAGGTGGGTAAATGGATCCCTCCAAGATCTATTTACACCACCACTGAGTTTTGTTCAATAGAATATCCGCCCCTTTGAGGGCTTCTCCCGTGGTTTTATCCCCCTCCTTACGGAGTAGGGTTCCACGTAAAAAATCTTTTGTTCTTCATATTTTATCATTCTAGATTATACTCTGTTTTATCATTCCGCTTCTGCTTCTGATTTTCTAACATGATATCAGAGCGGGTTTGATTCTCAGAATTTTAAGTTTTTTTTCTGTTCGAGATTGGATTGTTTGTTCGGGAAGTTCCAAGATATTTTCATGATATTACGTGGTTCCAGTCTAGAACCTTAGATCTGGCGGCTAAGGCCATCCAATGCCGTGGTTCCTCCAGGCTGAAGCCCTGTGGTGTGTGCATCCCAACTGTGCACCAGGCCACGAAGTTCCTTCATAGTGCCCGGCGATTTCTTCATGGTGCCTGTTTCTCCACGCTGAAGGTGCCAGCCCTAGCGGTTCTCGAATCTTTTCCGACATCTCCATCAAGGTTTCATCGACGCATACCAAGCATGCGCCCCGGCCTGGGTCCGCATACCCGTCCCCTTCAGCCGCGACCCCCAGGCTCCCACGCGTGTCGCCCTTTCCCACCCTTGCGGCAGCGCGAGCTCCCGGGCCCCTCCTGCGCGCGCAAACCCATCCCAGGTCGCGGCGCGCAACCACCCGCGCGGCATCAGATCCAAGCGCCTCCCTTATCTCCAGACGGATCCCTTATCTCCAGGCGGCGCCCCTGCGCGATTCGAAGATATAGGCGTCCAGCCCCTTTCACCACAGGCGGCGACATCCCGCGAGGGGACCCCGTCGCCATCTCCCTCCTCACATCCAGACCCGAAGAACCAGGGGGGAGGCATCGCAGCCTCCTGCGCAGGACCCCCAGCCAGGAAGCATCATTGGGAGGCGGCAGCGGTAGTCCCACGCATACTGCTCCCTCCTGTAGCGGCGGCGGTGGTTGCCCAATAAGGCGGCAGTGGCTTCGGGTAACCCTAGGGCCCCATGGATTTAAAACAAAAATTTGGGGGCTTCTTATTTGAGGGGCCCAAGTGGCCATTTAAAAAAAACGAGGGTAAGAGAACGGTGCAGGGGCCTGACGTGAGAGTGTCCTTTTTAGGTTTTTTTTTGAGCCTCTGTGTTATTTAAAAAAAATTGTTCTGTAAAGCCCAAATGAGATGATGCATTATTTGGTTTAGAAAAAAAGAGAGAGAGAAAAAAAAGAGGCGCATATTGAAAAAAAAGCCGTACGCAAAGTTTGTCCAAAAAAGAGAGAGAGAGAAAAAAGGAAGAAAAGATGCATACAAGAAAGAGTCGTACGTAAGTTAAAAAAAGTTATTTTGAGAAAGCCATAAAAATATAAAAAAATATTGCAACGGCTTATAAAAAAATGTTCGAAAAAAAAATGGACAGCTTATTAAAAAAATGAAGAAAAGCCGCAAGAGAAATTTTTTGAGAATATTCATATTTTCCCCCATATTTATTTATTATCTTATCTTCTCCCAACGTGGTCAACAATGTCATTCCGACCAGTATGGGAGAAAGAGGGAGTACATATAGAGAGACAGGTCTAGTTCCAAAATTCAGATGTCAGTTTTTCCAGACCGATCAGATGTTTAGACTCTACAAATCTCAGATTCAGACTCGACGACGACGCATGCCAATCATTTGTCATTCTTGTTGGTCGGTCAGAGTTTTCATGTGAGCCATAGGGACTCCAAAGCAGATGATCATTCCCTATGCCATTGAGGGTAAGGGTTTTCATGTGGTACTATAGGGACTCCAGAGTAGAGTACCATTCTCTGAGCCAGATAGATCCAGTTTCACACTCCAGCCCGTTCGTCCTCCTCACATGCACGCCATGAGAAGGAACGTTCTCGACTGCAGCAGCTGTGCGCGTTGGGTTGATATTGTCTGTAGTGTCATGTATTGTGAGTTGAGTTTCTTTCTTTTTGTCCAAGCTGAGCATTGCATGCTCCAGCTTGAGGGGGAGTGTTAGAGTATTTGGAGTATGAGTCACTCATGTAATAGGTGGGTAAATGGATCCCTCCAAGATCCATTTACCCCACCACTGAGTTTTGTCCCACATCGTCCAGTGGTGGGACTTGGAGGCCCTGTGGAGGCTATATAAGGAGCCCCAGGCCTCTTGTAACGGATGAGAAAGTTCAATAGAATATCCGTCCCTTTGTGGGCTTCTCCCGTTGTTTCATCCCGCTCCTTACGGAGTAGGGTTCCACGTAAAAAATCTTTTGTTCTTCATGTTTTATCATTCTAGATTATACTCTGTTTTATCATTCCGCTTCCGCTTCCGATTTTCTAAGCATGGATAACATCCTGATCCCCTATTGCACGAGCATAGATTCTCTTCTACAGTGGGAATTCTTGTGATCCCTGTTGGAATTTCCATTACAGCAGAGGATATGTGCTGTGTTGCATACCCACATTACATGCCTCATGCATGTTGCGTACCCACATTACATGCCTCATGCAACAAACACAAATAGTTACAACAGAGGTGTTATAATCCCCTTTTTTTGTGATTTCTATTCCAAAATATCCAACCTTATGGATTGAATCTTAAATAAATGTTCTACATATCCTCCATATTTCGCTCATAACCAATTGATGTCGATATCTGAGAGGATGTAAGTCGCTATAGCAAAGGTGATGCCCATCGAAAAGGGTGTGCAAGACCCTAGGTCTCTAAGGGAGATGGTGACTAGATGTGTGTGAGTGGACTTGGCGGGGGCGACCCCCTCTGGTTCTCAATGAAGGTTGTATCGTGGAACATACATGGGCTCGAGAACTTAGATAAGCGAAGACACGTGCGGTCGCTCCTTAGCGAGTGGCATGCTGATGTAGTGTTTTTATGCGAAAAAAAGGATGGAGGTGTGGTGCACCATCTTTCAGAGATCGGTCTCTTGGGGCAAATTATCAGAGTTTATAGCAGTCCCATCGGCTGGGGCTCTAGTGGCATCCTTGTTGGGAAGAAGACCTAGGAGATCCTTTGGAAGGTTGACTTTTCCAAGGTGTGTAATTGTGTCATCTAGATATTCATTTGGGCATCTCTTTACATTCGAGGCTTCCCAGATGAGTAGATCGCAAGGGTGAAGAGATGTATGACTACAAGCTCCTATTCAGTCTTGATGAATGGATGCCAGGAAAGTGATTTCTTTTAGTCTCAGAGGGAGTCGGGAAGGGATGTCCTCGAGGTCCTTTACTTTTTGTTTTAGTAGTTGATGCATGGCACAAATGGTGTCTAGAGGGATGGACATGAATTTTTGTGCATGCTATTAGATGGATGGCTTATCGATCCCTATACTTCAGTATACAGATGATACATTTTTTAAGGAAGGGGGGTGCTCGAGAGGCAAAGGGGATTGCTACCGTGTTGAACATATTTGGATAGATCTCGGGCCACAGTCTCCACGGAAAGAAGTTTGTTTTTGTCCCATTCAATATGCAGATGATATGATTTTTTGTGTGGAATGGGGTATTGGATAGGCAAAAGAGGTTTGCTATCGTGTTAGACGTATTTGGAGAAATCTCGGGCTTCAAGCTCAACAAAGATAAGTCTGTTTTTGTCTCAGTTGGCATGAAGGAGGAGAAGGTAGTGGAGCATGGGATATAGTTGCAGGCTTAGCGTGGTGCACGTCTTGTCAATTATTGGGACTTACCTTTGGTTTATGGACGACTTCGACAATTGTATTGGATGCCCATGGTGGAGCGAATAGAGTGGAGACTTCCAGGATGGTGGACCTCCGCCCTCTCAATGGGGAACATCTGGTCCTTTCAAAGGCAATTCTACCTGCCATCCAATCTTCTACGTCGTATATGCTTCTTCCTGTGTTGATTCACAAATGTTTGGAGTCCCTAATGCATCGATTTTTCTGAGCTGAAACTGTAGATTCAAATGGGTTACTTTTGGTTAGATGGAAGGCATTGGTTCTTTCAAAGGATAATGATGGGCTGGTTGTTCATGATCTTGATGTGATGAACATGGTCATACTAGCGAAATGGGTTGTTCGTATCAGGGGCAATAGCTTAAACCATATGTACTCTTCATTGGGAAAGATCTATGAGCTTTTAGGGGCCCTCTTTTGGAGATCTGGTCGGGTGTCTGCGCCCTCTACCTTCTGGAGGGGTCTGCTCCGTCCTTCCACAGATTCATCATCGATGCGACTATGTCTCATAGATGGACACACCTTTCGCTTTTGGATTGACTAAGTATATATTGAATAATATGGGGCACATGTATTATGGCTCTCATTATCCCTCTTTCACTATTGCTTTCGGTTGCGACTCTTCGTCTTTGATCTAATGAGGTAATCAACTAAATAAAATAACTTGTGTACAAATAATTAAGCAGTGTAAAGACTTGCATTTTTATTACATTTAAAAATTAGAGAAAATGTAATATGTTACACATAGTCATGTAAATTTTATAGATATATGTCTATACATAGATTCAATGATAGAAATATGTAAATATGTAACTGAAATCAAAATTATATTCGCATGCATATCTTATAAAAATGAAAAATATCATCCATATCTAATTGTAAAAAAATTAAAAAATCATATCTTGATATGCATTTCTATCTACCAAAATTCAAAATTGTACATCTACATCTGCTTTAAAATGCATACAATAGTGAACTGATACAAACATATTAGAATGTCTCTTTTGGATAACATCTCGATCGTATACTAATATTCTTCACCTATCGTTAACGACTTTTATCTCAAGAGACAACCCAATAGGAGGGGTTAACCAATAAACTAATTAACACTAATTAATAATTGTAACCCCACACACATTGGGTGTTATGGTTTCGCCCATGATTTCCAGGGTATAATATTCTTTGTGGAAGGGGAGCTTACTTCATGCAGTCGGTAAGTTACCTACTACATATTCATTCTTCATCCCGTTTTTTATTTTTCGAGAAAATACCACTGTGTACTTTCATCACTATATTCATCTAATATGTCATTCCAATTTTATCAGAAACGGAGATTCATATACCCTCCATCCAGAACACGTCGATTACAACAAATTTAAGATAGTTAAAATTACCTGTTTTGGATGGAGGGCATAGGAATCTCCGTTTCTGAAGAAATTAGAATGACATATTAGATGAATATAGTGATGAAAATACATAGCGGTATTTTCCAAAAAAATTTAAAAAATAAGGCGAAAAGTAGATATGCAGTAGATAGCTTACCTGCTGCATGAAGTATGCTGCTCCCTTTCCTCATATTCTTTATGTAGCAATTTTCTGCTTCTTCCTCTGAAATGTATATTCTCTTTTACCCCTTTTCCTTCTCCTTTTTTAAGAAAACAAAGTTCACACCGTTTATCGAAGATAACCATATTATTAGATAACAAAAGCTATCGAATATTACAAGCCAAGCCAAGTTAACAAAAAATACACAGATCAACGATCATGTATTGCCATTTAAATCAGAGCTGCTGCAATTCTTTTTTCTTCTTTTTGCGATTTTTATTTCCAAAATCCAACCTTAAGGATTATATCTTCGACTAATTTTCTACATATCCTCTAAATTTCACTTAAATCCGAGGACATTTGCTATTTTATTTTAATGGTCAAAGGTCCGGTCAACATTTAAGCAACTTAAATCCCAGTTAAAAAATAATCAAGCTTTTGATCATTAAGATAAAATAGCAAATGCACACGGACTTGGACGAAATTTGAAGGATATATGGAACATTAGTCGAAGATATAGTCCATAAGGTTGGATTTTTGAAATCTAAAACGTAAAATAAAAAAGATTTACAGCAACTCTGTTGTAAATGGCATACAATAGAGGAACCTCTTCCCATATGGGAACAAACCACCGAAAAAGTGTCAAAGTTTCTGCAGTTGCAAAGGAAACAAACAGCCACCATAACTTCCCAAAAAAAAAAAACACATCTCCATTCCTTCTCAA
This sequence comes from Ottelia alismoides, assembly GCA_037367405.1. Lineage (NCBI taxonomy): Eukaryota > Viridiplantae > Streptophyta > Magnoliopsida > Alismatales > Hydrocharitaceae > Ottelia > Ottelia alismoides. The sequence continues at coordinate 136,239 of JAZKJV010011364.1, forward strand.
GAAAAATCCCTATCCAGTACAAGACAATTTGAAAAATATGCTGGGTAAATTTGCATTCATCAAACAGATGAGTATTCGTTTCACTGACCTCATTGTAGAGAAAACAATGATTACCTGTTAATAGGTAAACTTTCCATAACAAATATTGGGTGTATATTTTGTTATATTGCAGAAGCCACAGAATATATAATGTCACTTTAGTGTCAACTCTAAGGACCAAAACTTCTAGTGAAAGGACTCTAGGATCAAACTCTGAGGTCCTCCATCCTTTTCCTCTTTTTTAGAAAAAAAACTATCAGAGTTCATTCATCGAGGAAAAACATCAAAAAATTAGTGATTAAGGAGTACATCATAGTCGTAGACTGCTTGCACTGTTGGACATGCCCATGGCAAAGAGTAAAAATAGCAAAATGTTCAGCGTCAAAAATCCAATACTCCCAAAGAGCCGAAAAGCAACCACAGCAACAAAAAGGCACCATCATCGACAAGAGTGCAAAACAACTAGAGCAAATCCTCTGATGTACAACAAAAGACTGTTGTAATGCGTGAGGGTGTCCGAACCGCTCGATCATGATCGAGTAGTTTGCACGGTAAAGACCCATAATAACTCGGATTTTGTGCGAACCGCTCCATCAAGATCGAGCAGCTCGGAAGCCCTCCTGAATTACAACAGTCCTCTACTGTCCGGCAGAGGATCTGGCGACTGAGAAGAAGATCTCACCATAGTCCACTCATTCTTTCTGGCTAAATCCTTTTACCACCAATCTGACATTGTACTTGACCTTCTTGCCGCCATCATCAGACTTCAGCTTGTACACCCATTGTTCTTCAATGCTCTCTTGCCTTTAGGAAGCTCAACAAGATCATAAGTGTGATTCATTTTGAAAGATAGCATTTTTTCATTTATTGCATTGTGCCAATGACCCTTGTCCTTATGCATATGTGCCTCCTCAAAGGTATATGGCTCACATGCATCCATAAGCATCACATACCTAGAAGTGGGGTTACGGGATGATGGCTAGCGTGTCCTCTCAGATCTCCTAACCTGAGGCTCTGCTGCGTCTGCATGTGGATGAGGTTGTTCCCCCTGTCCTAGGTCCCATGGACCTGCATCAATGGGGTATGCATCTGGCTCGTGTTGCTCTAGCTGCTCATCCTCTCCACTTGTACCTTGTACTGGAGAGGGATATGTGTCCTCATCACTATCATCATCCATAGAATTCTCATCTGCATCATCATTCCCAATGTTGTTCTCAGCCAAAGTCTGATTCTCATAAAAAAACACATCTTTGTGTCTGGTGACTGTCTTCTTTCTTGGATCCCAAAGACGGTATCCAAACTCATGATCTCTGTAACCAACAAAGATACAAGGCACCGCCTTGTCATACAACTTCTTTCTCTGCTCCTTTGGTACCAACGCATACGCTTTGCATCCAAATACCCTCAAATGAGCATATGAGGGGTTCTTTCCTATCCAAACATGCTCTGAAATATGGAAGCCCAAAGGAACTGATGGAGATCAATTGATCAAGTAGCATGCGGTGCGAACCGCCTCAGCCCAAAAGGTCTTGGGCAACTTCGCTGTCTTCAACATACAACGAACTCTCTCAACAATGGTCCTATTCATCCTCTCAGCAAAACCATTGTGCTGGGATGTGCCTGGTTCCGTCCTCTCATGCCTGATACCGTGCTCTGCACAATAGCCCTGAAAGCTAAGGGAGGTGTACTCTTCCCCATTGTCCGTGCATAAATATTTCAGCCCTATTTCACGGTCAACCATGTCATTGTATTTCTAGAAGCAATCGAATACCTGATCCTTCGTTCTCAGCGCATACATCCACACCTTCTTAGATGCATCATCAATGAAGGTGACAAAATACATGTTGCCTCCCAAAGAGGCTGTGTCCATAGGACTACAAACATCCGAGTGAACCAGCTGTAGAAGATCTTTCTTCACCTTGGATCTGACTCTGAATGACGCACTCTTGCTCTTCTCAACCTCACATGCATCACAAGGAGACAAAGTGATGTCATTGTAGTAGGGGATCAACTCTCTCTTCCTCAGAAGCTGCATGCCCTTCTGGCTCATGTGCCCAAGACGACGGTGCCACAAAACTGAAGTGTTCGCCTCGCTAGCATGCAAATTGTCATCCATGACCTTCACTCAAGTCATTTAGAGTGTGCAACATAAACTACCTCTAGCCATGATGAGAGAATCCCTGCTTATCTTGCACTTGTTATCGTCAAACTTCAGATGGTAGCCTTCACTATCTAGCTGTGAGCCAAGTATAAGGCTAAGCCGCACACTAGGAACATGCCTTACATTCTGCAGGGTCATTGAGCACCCAACATCAGTCTGAATCGAGATGGTGCCGATTCCCATGATCTTAGAGTAACTTTCGTTACCCATCAAGACTCGCCCGTAATCACCCGTGGTGTAAGTGGTGAAGAACTTCTTGCGTGGAGTTACATGATAGGAGGCGACTGTATCAACAACCCACTCCAAATCACTCCCTGCATGCAAGCACTGATCCTAGATGGTGAGAACCACTCATCTGCATTGTCATCATCCACAACTGCAGCTACATTCCCATCTTCATTTTTTTGATTTGGCTCCAGCTTAATCTCTCTTCCAAAACCTACAATCTTTCTTCCAGTGATCGAGCTTCTGATAATGGAGACACTTTCCTCTATTCTTGGACTTGTCCCTGGATTGCTGCCTCTCTTGTGACTTTCCTCTACTAGTGGATCTTCCTCTCCTCTCAACTGCATACACATGTGAAGAGGAGGATGTCTCTCCGGATGAGCGATGCCTGATCTCCCCATTCAAGAGGATACCCTTGACATGGTCAACTTGCTATCCTTCACAGAATTATTCACAGTGACAACTAAGGTCTCCCCATTGTCTGGCAATGAACCCAACAAGAGAAGCGCCTGCAACTCGTCATCAAGTACCAAACCCATGGATCTCAACCAATAATTACAAAGAGCCAAAAAGCAACCACAACAACAAAAAGGCACCATCATAGACAAGAGTGCAAAACAACGAGAGCAAATCCTCTACTGTACAACAAAAGACTGCTGTAATGCGTGAGGGTGTCCGAGCCGCTCGATCATGATCGAGCAGTTCGCATGGTAAAGACCCACAATAACTCGGATTTTGTGCGAACCGCTCGATCAAGATCGAGCGGCTCGAACGTCCTCCTGAATTACAGCAGTCGTCTGCTGTCCGGCAGAGAATCTGCTTGCCGAAACAGCAGCAGGAATCTCAGCATCTCTTCACTGGAAAGATGGGGATGAGCATCTTTGACAAACCAGCAGAGGAGGACAACTTCAGAGACGAACCCACAGGAGAGGACATCTTCTTTCGTAACCCTCCACTACGACATGATCTGAAAAAGAAATACCATTATCATAATGGTGCTTAGGCAAAAAAATAACAACAAGAATTTCATAATCCAAAATTTAATCATTTGTTGTTATTTGCTTGAAAATTAAACCCTCCACCACGATACGGAACCCACAGGAGAAGGCATCTCTTATTCGTTTGACAATTAAAATATTGTATATAGTTTTACTTAAAGATCCTACAGTTATCCTATCGAGAGAAGGAATGACGATTTGATCTTCCGATGGAGATGCAATGAAGAGTGAGAGCCATTTAGTCTTTTTTTCAAGAGTTAAGATGTTTCTGATGTATCTATGCGGTGTATGGTTTGTCGACTACTTGAACTAGTTTTTCTTTGCTTCCATTTCTTTAGATCATCACTAAACGAAGTATTGTTTGATAGAAACGATCCGGTATCAACTCTTCTCTGATACAAATCGTTGGGAATGAACAACCGGATACGGATGCAGAAACACAATCAACCACCACCGAAGCACTTAAAAAAAGAACAATCAACTATAACGGTGGTCGATCACCTCTCGCGACCATCAGAGGAGAAAGATCACTATAAATTAGAATGAGTACAACTCTCTTCGTTCCATTGCTCTCTAATCTCTTTCTTCTCTCTCTCCCCTTTCTCCAGGGGTTACATTGTTCTTGTGGTAGTGTGGAGGCAATGCCTCTGACCCCCTATATATAACCCAACTACAACCCCATAAATAGAATACAACTCAACTACTATTAGGATTAGGAGTTCAATCTCATTAAGATTCCCAATCCTAATATGCTCCTAATCCTAATATTCTTATTAAGAGCAAGTGACTAAATTCCATGAAAAGAGGTTCTTGGGAGGGTTGGATCAAAGGGTTCCAAATTCTTATTGAGAAGTATTCTCGATGATGGAGGAAAACCCAAGTATGTCATGGGGATGGTTCCCTGATCCCATCCTAAACTGGTTTTAGGCCTCGACACAAGCCACTTTGCATTTACCTTTGCAAACTCGTTAGCTCTTATACTATAGATTCTTTGCTTAACTTCTATCCATTTGACCGTTAAAATGAACCTGATTCCGTCAATAAAATATCTAATTACCTTTTTTTGTTTATCAAATTTACAAATGTATCTTCCCCTTTACCCTCCTCTTCCCATCACTCAACCTCAGCCCTATTCTTCGTCACCGTCCCTACCCCTCCCAACATCGCCCCAACCTCCGACCCCCTCCCCATCATCGCTCGGCCTCTGCCCCAACCACACACACATAGTCCCTATGCCTGTAGAATGGAATATGACCAAGTAGGTCAAGAACCACCGCCGGCCGTTGCGGAGCCGGCGGCTACGACGACCGGGTCTCACAGAGGCCGTAACCGCAATGGGCGTGGTCGAAGGGGGCGGACGTGGCGAGGGCATACGCCCTATATAAACCTCCCCATAGGGAGGGAAAATGAATCATCGGAACTCACTCGCCTAACGGGAGCCTCCGACCATATCCATCTCTCTCTCTCTCTCTCTCGATCTCCCTCTCTCGTTCTCTCGCAGCCAAGAGAAAGGGCGTACCTCGACGAAATCTTTCACTGGTATCAGAGCGCAACTTGATCCCGATCGCTGCTTCCTCTAGCCAATTCCTGGATCCCTGACTCCGTGAGTGACGGTGTTGAAAGCCCTAGTCCTGATCCCCGCCGCCGCTGCACCTTCCTGTGCCAAGAAACCCTAACGCGAGAGTATAAAGGTAACACTTTTTTTATTTTATTTGACCTGCTTTAAGTATGGTGCGTGGAAATTTTTGTTAACATACCCCCATGCCCCTGTTTATTATTTCATGAAAGAGAATAAAGTTTTTAGGGTGTTGATGCTAAAATTACAGAAGAGAATGATGTCCTCCACGCCGCTGATTTATATGCTTTAAATAGATAGAGATATTTTTTTACTGCACGTTTAGGGATATTTGTTTATGTGAAGACCCTAAAGAAAAAATTATACGAGTACTTGATATGTCAAATAATTAGAAAGTAGTTGATGCATTGGTCAAACGTGTAAACTTTATTTTTATAATATCTCATTCTGCAAGTGCCATAGATTAGGCAAGGTACCGACATCTGCACATATTGTGAAGTAGGTTAGTGAAGTAATCTACTGTAAAATAACAAACTGGTAAGGTTGTAAATATAAGTCACTTTCCTAAAGTCACCTGTGTAATCCGAAAGTAGGTTAGTGAAGTAATCTACTATAAAAAAATACTAAACAATTTGTTTTCCCTATACAAATATTGGTATTTAATCTTTTTGAGTTTTTTTAAAAACTTGAGGAGGAAATGATTAAGATAGTTTTTTTAATCTTTATACCTTTATTGATTGAACTGAAGTAGTTTGTTTTGTTGTATTTTTGTTCGGATTCCCGTTGCTTAACTTATATAAAATAGGCTTCAACTTGTCCATCTGCGTCTTTTATTTATACTCATTAAGTTTTTGTAAATCTTTGTTCATTCCTGTAAAATTACACTATCTCACACAATCGTATATTTATTAGATCCAATATGACAAGTAAGACTATTGCCACTGAGGTAGGAAAAATTGAATACCTTAACGGTACTAATTATGAATTGTGGAGTAGAAAGATCTACTTTGGCCTACTACACGATATCATACACTCCATAATAGACAAACCTGACCCTACATTATCTGAGAATCCAACTGTGGAAGAACTTAGGTCCCGCGAACATTGGGAGAAAACAGATAATAGGGCTAGAAGTTTTATGCTGACCCATATGAAGTTGAACCTGATTCGGGTCTTCGAAACCTGTAAATCAACGTATGAGCTCTGGACTGCGGGTAAGGAGAAATATCACTTCAAATCCAAAGTGAGCGCCCAGCTTCTTCTACACAAGTACAACTCGTGTAGAATGAAGGAATCTGAAAGTGTCCTCGAGCACGTGAACAAGATGATCGTGATGGCCAAAGATCTTGCGACTGCTGAATGCACAATTCCGGAAAGGATGCAGATAGCAACCATCTTAAGAAGTCTCCCGCCATCATTCAACATGGTTGCCACATCCTTGAGGATGAACGACAACATAAAAAGTGTGACGGACCTACCTGCATAGCTGGAGATTGAACAAGGCCTCTCAAAGAAAAGATCGAAAGTCGAGATCTTTGAGGTTGAGGAGGAAGACGAATAAGCAAATGTTGTGCACGCGAAGAAAAGGCTGGGCCCCTCCAAGGTGAATTTCAAGGAAAAGAATGGGAAATACCCACGTGGCTCTTGCTATGGTTGCGGCAAATATGACCATTTCAAGGTCAATTGCCCCAATAAGAAGAAGTCAGGAATTAAATTGCCTGAAAATAAAGACAAGAAGAAAATAGAATTTACGGCTGTCGTAGAATGCAATTCCGTCATCACGAACAGTGACGGATGGTGGATTGACTCTGGAGCAACCACACACATCGCGAAGATGAAGGAGGGCCTGGTGGACTTCAAGGAGCTGAGCAAAGGAGAACAAAGGATCTTCATGGAGAATAACACCTACTGGATGTGGAAGGTGTTGGGATGTACAGACTTGACCTAGGGGATAACATTATGGTATTGAATGATGTACTATATGCCTAAGGGATACGTCGGAACCTGATTTCTGTCCCAGTGCTGCTCAAGAAGGATTTTGAAGTTCGTTTATATGCAAAAATAAGACGGTCTATGCGATGGGAAAGTTTGTGCCCGAGCATGACCTGTTTTGTCTTCCTGTAATAAATTCTAGTGAATCAATGAATGTCTCTTCTGAGTACTCCTTGTGTTGTTTGTCTGACTATGACTTGTGGCACATGAGACTGGGTCATCCATGAATCTCTAAAATGGATCAAATGATTAAGGCAAATTTGTTGCCTAAAATCACGGGTGTAAGGACATTTCCCTGCGAACACTGTCTGACCGGTAAAATGACGAGAAGACCCTTCTCTACCGGAACTCGGTCAACAGAGTTACTAGGTTTGATCCATTCGAACATATGTGGACCACTGAGCGTCAGCACACATAGAAGTAAGGAATACTTTATAACATTCATTGATGACCACTCGAAGTTCTCCTATGTCTATCTCTTAGGAAGAAAGTTGGAAGCACTTGAAACATTTAAGAGATATAAGACGGAAGTGGAGACAAGATTGGGAAAACCAATCAAGACTCTTAGGACAGATAGAGGTAGGGAATATACCTCAAAGGAGTTTGAGGATTACTGTATTCAGACATGCATTCGTAGACAGACTACAATACCCTATACACCACAACAGAATGGTGTAGCAGAAAGAAAGAATCGAACTTTGATGAATGCAGTAAGTGTATGCTTTCACACTCAGGTCTCTCTAAGAAATTCTGAGGAGAGGTAGTGTTGACTGCAAACTATATACAGAACAAGATTCCCACCAAGTCTGTAGAATCAATGCCATATGAAATATGGAATGGCAGAAAACCCGAGTTGGGCCATCTCCGAAAATGGGGATGTGTAGCACATGTTCTGGTACTGAGTCAGCTTAGAGACAAGCTAGACTTCAGGACATTAAAGTGCAAGTTTATTGGATATAGTGAGAATTCTAAAGGATGTAGGTTCTTCCATGAAACTAAAGGTCTGATCGAAAGTCGTGATGCTACTTTCCTTGAAATTCATCAAGAAAAGGAGCATGACGTAGAGGAATCAGATCCTCTGATTGTCCTACAGGACAATGAAGACAACTTGAGCATTAGACAAGAACTTGAGGATGATATCCATCATCCAAATGTAGAGAATGAACCTATGGAACATGATGATCCTTTAGAGGAAGTGGGTGAACCCACACAACCCACGAGTATAATCGGCAACAAGAGACCCAGAACACGATCCGCGTATATGGAAGATTACCATTTCTATGGATGCGAGGCGTCGTGTTACACTGTGGATGAGGATGTCGTGGATTGTACAGATCCCATATCCTTTGATGAAGCTATGGCTTCGTCTGAGTCGGAATCATGGTCGGCCGTCATGAGGGACGAATTGGACTCAATCAAATGAAACGGTGTTTGGAAATTATGTGATTTGCCAGAAGGTAGGCAATCCATAGGATGTAAGTGGGTATTCAAGAAAAAGTACAGATTAATTGTCAAGGGTTATATCAGCAAGCTGGAATAGATTTCCAGGAAACCTACTCTCCTGTGGCTAAGTTTGCATCCATTCGGATGATCTTAGCCATAGTTGCATATATGGATTTTGAATTGTTCCAAATAGATGTGAAGACGACCTTCCTTAATGGAGAATTAAAGGAGGAGATTTATATGCGATAACCTGATGGATCTTAGGTTGAAGGTCAGGAGAAAAAGGTTTACAAGTTAAGAAATTCATTATATGGCTTAAAGCAGTCTTCACGGCAATGGTATCTCAAATTTTATGAGAAAGTTATCCAATTTGGATTTGTTTCAAATAAATTGGATAATTGTGTGTATGTCATGAAGAGTGGGAGTAGGTTTGCAATCATGTCATTGTATGTGGATGACATTCTGCTTGTAGGTAATGACATACAAATGTTCAATGAAATCAAAAAGAAATTGAGCAATGAATTTGAGATGAAGGACATGGGCGAAGCATCCTATGTTCTTGGAATTTAAATAACAAGAGATAGGGACTCAAGGACATTGAGCCTTAGTCAAGAAATAAATTTTTACATACTGTATTAAGGAGATTTGGAATGCAGAATAGCACTCCAGCTCCAACACCACTTGTGATGGGAAAGAGACTCAGTAAGAGTCAGTGTCCTGGAAAGGGGCAAAAACCTTTAGATGTACCATATGCACAAGCGGTGGGAAGTCTAATGTATGTATTGATGTGTACTCGACCTGATTTAGCTTATCCAGTAAGCTTAGTCAGTAGATATCAAAGCAATCCCGGTCCAATACATTGGGAAGCTGTAAAGAGGATTCTTCGATATCTGAAAGGGACATTACATCTGAAACTTGTGTATCAAATAGAATTGCTTGAAGTTGTAGGATACTCCGATGCCGATTTCGGAGGGGATGTGGATGACAGAAAATCCACATCAGGTTATCTGCTCATGTTTGGTGGTGCAGCCGTTTCTTGGGGTAGCAAGAAACAAGGATGTGTATCTCGACATACACAGGAGGCTGTGTACATTGCATGTAGCATGGCCACCACTCATGCTGTGTGGATCAGACATTTTCTAGAGAACCTAAGTCTCGAATTGGTCAAATGGCCGAAATGTATTGTGACAATCAAGCTGCGATAAGCTTGATTAATAGTGGGGCTAATAGTTCTAAAGGAAAACACATTGAGATCCAATATCACTATATACAAGATATAGTGACGAAGCAAGAAATCACGATAAGCTACATACCTACCACTAACATGTTGGCTGATTCCCTTACCAAGGGAATAACAACAGGAACATACGTTAAACATGTTGGTTTAATGAGACTCAGGAATGTTTGAATCAAGGAAAAGGTTTCATAGATAATGATCCTCACATGATAAATCTCCATGTATATACTACACGAATAATGGGAGTATATATGTCTTGACCACTTTGGTTAAGTGGGAGATGTAGAATGGAATATGACTAAGTAGGTCAAGAACCGCCACCGGCCATTACGGAGCCGGCGGTTACGACGACCGGGTCTCACGGAGGCCGTAACCGCAATGGGCGTGGTCGAAGGGGGCGGACGTGGCGAGGGCATATGCCCTATATAAACCTCCCCATAGGGAGGAGAAATGAATCAACAGAACTCACTCGCCTAACGGGAGCCCCCGACCATATCCATCACTCTCTCTCTCTCTCTCTCTCTCTCTCTCTCGATCTCCCTCTCTCGTTCTCTCGCAGCCAAGAGAAAGGGCGTACCTCGATGAAATCTTTTAATGCCTCCGCCCCCATCTTTGATCTTGTTTAGCACATCCACCCCCATCATTTCCACCTCGTAAACCCTCTTTGCATGCTGATGTATATAGAACATAGACCACTCGAGGAGAATCCTGGATCTCTATAGCAAGTAGAGGCTCGGTCCCATGGACTCCCTCCCAACTAGGCTACACCACCTCGTTCCTCCTCATTCATCGTGTATTCGACGCGACCAGAGCTCCAGTTGATGTTCTGAGTGAAATCATGGCATGGGAAGTCATCAAGAGCATCAAAGCACTATGCTTCCTCTACCTTAAATGGTTAACGAAGGAAAACAACATCCAACTCCTCTTCGATCCTTCGTTACCACTCAAACCCCTCATAACACCATCCTCTTCCGGTGACATTTCCAAGACTCCAGTGACTAGAGTGGACCGAACTTGGATTCACGTCAAGATTGCATCAGAGGGAGAGGTCATGGAGGGAGGAGAGGGTGGAGGAGGCAAGGTTGCCAGCGACGCCAATAAGAGGGAGGCAGAGAAGGCACGTCGGGAGGGGAAAAAGGAAGGAAAGAAGGAGGCGGAAGATCCACCATTGGATTACTCAAGATCAACCCAAGAATTTGCCCAAATAAAGTTAAAACGGCAGGATTTGTGATGTAAGATAGGCTAAGTTTACATGGTTTAAGAGATAATTATAACAAATACATGGTTAAGAATGTAATTTGTAAAATTTATAGGGTTTATGATGTAAAAATATCTTAATTAATCTTGTTTTGTTTAATTCAAATGTTTTTTTATAGTTTAACCCCTGACTTTTTTTATCAAAATTACAATTTAACCCCTATTATTTTGTTTAAGCAAAATTCTAAAAAAAGTTATGTAATAGTCCTCAAATTTCTTAAGTCATTCAGAACAACTTATCATAGGTAGTTTTATGTTATGAACTTTCGAAATCTAAGGATAAGCATGGGGCTATTAGGTACATTTGAGTCGATTACTAGGTCAAAAATACACTCGAAAATTGTGGAAACTTGCCTTGTCCCTATGGATTAGATCTGTACTTGTTGTATCTGTTTTTAATGTCCCTATTATATTAATAGTTGTATTTTTATTTTTTTGATCTTGATTATTCTTGGAATGATGACTACTTGATAAAATCAACATTTTAAATCATGGAAAATTTTGTCAACAGTAGCACTAGTAGCAAAACCACAAGGAACAAAGGGAAAATGTGCGATAAAAAATGAGGAAAACTTTAGTGAGATCCAACCACTTGGCCGGGCTAAAATATGCTCAAGAAAAGTTGAAGTCTCAACTACAGACAGAGTCTGATATAAATGTACAGAAAATAAAATGCAATGCAAGAAATAAAATGCTAGACTATAAACCCCTCCTTTCTCTCTTAATGACTCAAAGTAGAAAAACAAACTCCTCTGCAGTGGGCTTGATCCACAAAATCACCCACTCTCAGTTCTCCTAAGATGCATCAGCTCCTAAAGCAGTTGCTCAAGTCATCAGTTTCTTGCCAAGAGCAACACATGTGTCAGATCAAGAGTGATAAAATGCAAATGAAATAAAAGATGCAATACTTACATGGGAAATATATAAACAAACAAACAAACATGAATCCAAGTGAAAATGAATAGAAAAAGTATAATGCACAAAAAGATCAAATTCACTAAGATTACCTAAGTCCTAAACGTTGTATCACCTCACGGCCAACGGTGCCATTTAAACAATCACTTTCTGTCATGTCTTAATTATGTCAAATTGTAGAAAAGGCATATATCAAGCAACAAATAAAAAAACCCATAAAATGTGTTGATTAAATGTAGTCAATTTCATTTATTTTACTTGACAAGTGTAACAAAGTCGAACTCAAGGTAATGGTGAAGTTTTCTAAATATAAGAATACTTATACGGATATTATGAATATAAAAATGATATCCACATTTACATTTATTTTAAAATGAAAATTGGTAATATTTTATTATTTCCATCCTTGCATAAAAGGGTAAATTATAAATTATATATAAATTATAGAGATAATTAATAAATGAGAATCATAAGCTACTTTATATATTAGAATCAGGGATAACGCCACTACCTTGGTATTAATTAACAACTTTATATTTAGAAAAATATGGAAGTGCTTTCATGAATTAGTTACAAGTTTGATAAGTAGACCTGGCCAAAGTGTGAGCCGGGCCGAACGGGGCAGGGTTCTAAAACCCTCTTTCCAAGGCCCAAACTGGCTCGATGCATGAGTCATACTTCAAGGTCCAAGCCCAGCCCTGGTCTGGGGCCCGCACCATGGACCGAATAGAAAGTATTTTTTTATTAATTTTTTAATCAAATTTATGGAGATAATTTAATTTTTTAGCATCATCTAATCTTTTTAAATCCAAGTAACCATAATATGTGTTACTTTGCATGTAAACTAAAAAAAGATGTAATATTGATAATGTAAAATAAAAACTTGAAGTATTTATATTAAATTTATCTAAAATATAATTTTTAAACCTACATTTTTATATGTGTGTGCCGGGTCGGGCCGAATTTTATGACACATGTCCACGACCTGTCCAGTTGACGAGCGTGTCAAAAAGCAGTCTGACCCAATCCTGAAATCTCTTGGCCCAAGCCCGACCCATGAGCGGGTTGAGCGGACTGGGCGGGCAGGCCCCTGACCCATTGGCCAAGTTTATTGATAAGACACCAAGAGAAATGAAAGTAGTCATTTTTTCAAACATTAGGCAAGTTCTATATTTTATTAAATGTATGAAAGTACATTATGCCTAGAGATAGATTTTCAATAAATGGTGAACTCCTCATTACCGGTGATAGTTAATGGTATTTATTTCTTCCTTGATATTGATTTAGCATCGATTTCAAAAATATTATTGTTAATCTTATAGTTATCTAGAGTTTGTGTTATTTATATTAAAATTTCAAATTTCATATGTAAGTCAATGTTACATCTTAATAATTTTGAATTTGATTTTCGATAAGAAACAAAGTACATGTTTTAAAAAGGTAAAGATGAGAGTACTTTGAAGCAATCAATAATGATGTTGAACTTTTTTTATTATGTCATATTTTGATATAATTTATAGGGTTTATAAGGTAGATGTGAATATAAATGATCAATAGATTATCGCTTCAAGTAGCCATTCCTAATTTATTAATAATAGAAAGTAAACTTCGATGCTTTCTAAGTATTCAGACGAGGGTGATATTAACTTATTGACGAAGGGACTGTGAATATCTAATTGAAATGAAGCATTATTGGTAATTTTTCACATTTAATTCCGATCCACCAAAAATTACAGCAAGATAAGATTAATATATTTTTAAAGAATTTGGTAATTTTTGTGGCAATTTTGTGAAAGTAATCATATCTTCTCGTTTAGTAAATCAAAATTTTCAATCAGTTTATCGTGTGATGTATGATACCTATAAGAATTATACGCCTTTATTTTCATTGTGTACCCTTAAAAACCATCCCTTCTCCTAACATCCGCATTTACGTGTGACAAGGGATGGATCATCTATTGTACCTATTGAGGATAACACAAGGTGGAATATCTCCCAATCCATCTTGCAGCAAAGATGGCACAACAATATGTGTTCCCCACACCGAAACTAAATGTCAACGATGATAAGCAATCACACACAACACAACAACAAGCGGCCAAACAAGACACTGATTTTTACATGGAAACCCTTACTCGATGTGAGCAAGGGAAAAATCACGAGGTAAGACTGGCAACGATTCCACGATGGTCAAATGAGCCAATGTTCTTTCGATTTTGTTACCAAACAAAACTGAGATACAACCACAAGCACAAATGATAGTTCTTATGCAAGCAACTAACTATCCCTAGGTATCTAAAACATGGAAGGAAATATCGATATCGATATCGTTTCGATATCGTGTCGATATCGATATATCGCCGATATATCGCTATATCTAGGAATCTTTCTGAAGAAAATGCCTGAAATCGGATATATCGATATATCGATTTCGATATCGGTCCCATGTCGATATCGATATATCGGCGATATATCGCCGATATATCGGGATACGGCCTTCCATGATCTAAAATACCAAAAATGCAATCAATCCAAGAAAGGTAGGTGACTTCCCTGTAGCTCCCAGATGGAGAACCAAAGACTGTGGCTTCGGCTTCTTGAAGTCGTCCACAACGACCTCACGCTGCTCCTCTCGAGCTCGCCCAAATGGCTGCTCTCTAGACCCAAGTTGTAGCTCGTGTCAATGGGAGAATCGAGGAGGAACCCAGCTGCAACCTCCTTCTCTCTCTCTCTCGTGGAGGAAATGGGTTTCTCAAAACCCTTGCTGCACTTGCTGAAATTGGACGAACACTTTCGGGTGTCGTTCTCTGGAAATGGGAATAGGGCAATGATAACCTCGGAAATCGATGCGGTTATGTCGACTCACAAGGCGAGTCAACAGTCGGTGTTTGACCACACGAATCCCGAAATTAATCAACAATTAACCCACACTAAGATCAACAAATTAGAAACAATGTGGAGTTAAAATTTATTTTTAACTTTGCACAAATGATGTAAAGGGCAAGTATGCAGAGAGTTCGAACACAGGGAGCAAACAGAGTAATTCAAGCAAGAGTGCTAAAGTGTGTGAGTGTGTGAAGTGTCTACACTAAGCTAGCAAACAAATAAGATTTTTGTGGGTTTTAAATTTTTATTTTTTTTTAATTTTGTATTTTGATTTTTGATTTTCTGATTTTTATATTTTATATTTTATATTTTTTTATTATTTTATTTTTCAATATTGGAAACTAAAGGAAATATAATACAAGGCAAGCTAAGATAATTATAAAAATGTGCAAAAATACTTAAAAATTCAGAAATAGAATGTTTTTGGTATTTTTAGGGTTTTTTTTACTGTTTTTGTGATTTTTGGGGATTTTTCTAGGTGTTTTTGGTATTTTTAAAGACTGAAATAAGGCAAAACAGTGAGAATAGGGCTGGCTGTGACAAAAATAAGATTTAAAAATATCAAACAGTAGCTCAAAATTTTCACACTATTTTTCTAATAAAGAGAATAAAATAAGGATTAAACAGAACCTGAGTTTATATTTTTTGGATTTTTCTACTATTTTATATATTTTTTTGAAGTTTTTAAGTGTTTTTAATTTTTTGGTGTTTTTCTTTTGAAATTTTTAATGATTTTTGGACTGACTCTAAAATAGGACAAAATAGACACTAGGTTATTTTTTTGGAATTTTTGGAGGTGTTTTTATATTTTTTTTGGTATTTTCTAAGGTAGACAGTACACAAAAAGGCTGTTTTTGATTTTTAATAAATATGAAAATCAAATAAAATCAAAAACTAATTAGATGGCATTAAAGTACACCTATCCAGAAACTTAAGTCTATTTTTGTGGAATTTTTGGAGTTAAAATGATAGGTCAAATAAATACAACAAGCATCCAAACACTAAACAGGCCTGGCAGGGGTAGAAATGCAATATTCAAAACATCCAGGGGCAACAATGCAATTTTCCGCAAAAATATACACTTTATATTCAATTTTTGGAATCAAAAAGCAATTACAAAACCCGCTAGGGCTTCTTCGCAAAATGACCCACCACGCGCGTGCAATGCACGCGCCTGGGAAGGACTGGAATGCAAAATCACACAAGCCTAGGGGTTAACATGCAAAATAACCTAAAATTTTACACTTAACGCCAAAATTTCAGGACCAAAACGAAATACCCAAACGTACAGGGGTGCCTCTGCAAAATACCCACACCTCACGTGAACTGGTCACGTGAGGTGACGTGGCGAGGGACCTAAACGTAAATAAATAAAGTACGGTGGGTTCCTTTGAAAATATTACAAAATATTTAAACTACCAAGGAAAGTTTATAGACTAATAAATAAATACAAAAATCGTGAGGGTTGGGGTGCAAAATACCCTCGCTCCGGCGCTCCGATGATGACGCGTGGCACGCATCCAACGGCTGGGCGACGAGATGCGATCCAACGGCTGGATGCGAACCACTTATCCACGTGGCGAGTCCTGAGCGGCCGATGACGGTTCGGTTCGTGCGGCTGAGATTAGATCCTCCTGAGTTGATCTGACGGTCGAGGCTGAGGAAGATCCAACGGCGGCTGTACGATCTGGAGCTGCGGCTCGATCGGACGGTGGAGAGGCGAGGAGGAAGAA
Source organism: Ottelia alismoides (assembly GCA_037367405.1). NCBI lineage: Eukaryota > Viridiplantae > Streptophyta > Magnoliopsida > Alismatales > Hydrocharitaceae > Ottelia > Ottelia alismoides. Next base: position 152,701 of record JAZKJV010011364.1, read on the forward strand.
CGGGGAAGAAGGCCGGCGAAGGCGAACTTCCCCGGCTCCGATCTCGCTTCTCCGGCGACGAAATGGCTCCAAAATGGAGCTGCAAGCTCCTGGAAGATCCCTCTATCGGCTGGAGGGCTCAGATTCGCCGGAGGGGCGTCGAGGCGCGGGCGCGAAGGCGGCGGAGCTCCAAGCTCCAGGTATCTCCGGCGAAGGTGCAAAATCGCCCTCCAGGTGCTTTCAAAGCTCTAGGACCTGCAAAAAGAGGTGAGAAGGCCCAGGGCAAATTGCCTGGGTCTCGCGAGGACCTAATCGAAGTGCGAGGGGGGTAGGTCGACGATGGCCGGAGGTGCGCTCCGGCGATGATCTTGGATTGGGCGAAATAAGCGATGGGACTTAAGGATTTTTTTTGGGGGTTTTGATGCTTAAGCTACCAGGAACAAAATGCAAGAAAGAAATAGCGGGGTGGAAGCCCTCGATGGCCGGAGCCAGAGGAAAAAGACTACCTCGACGCCGGCGATTGGCGGAGGTGCTGGAGTCGTCCTCGACCTCGGACGCCTTGGCTGAGAGGCTCGCGGCGAAGCTGTCACCTCCGGCGAGGCTTGGAGCGCAAGAGAGGCGATGAGGGGTGGACCAAGGGGACTCGAATTTGATTTGAAAATGGGGGGTTGGTTTTATTGGTTTGACTCAGTGACTGAGGAGCTCCAAAGATCAAGGTGCCCTGATCGCCTCAGTGATCCAAAGTCCAAGGTTTCACTTGGACTTGATTCACCGCATAACGAGGAAGAAAAGATGCGAAGAAATCATCTCAAAAAGATGCAAGGCACGGCTGGAAAATCTCGTCAAAGATGGGTGAAAACCCAGGTCTGACAGGCGGTAGGTGGGGGAAGGCAGGCAGTTGACCTAAGGTCAATGCTGACTGCCTCCTGGTTGGTCCACGTGGACCAACCAGGAAAAACCCCGCGAAAATGTTTTGAAAATTCAAAAAAAAATAATAAATGCCCGAATTAAATAAAAGTTATAAAAAATGTTCAAAATTTTATGTAGTATTTTATTCTGATTTTTATTTATTTTTATGACTTTTATTTTTACAAGTTGCCTTTTTAACCCTATATAGGTATAATACCTATGTATTTTGATACTTTATTTTATTTCATGTATTTTTAATCTTATTATTTTTATTTATGATTTTATAAAATTATAACATACTTTTATATACATAAGTATATTTTTATTTTATTTTTCTGAGATGTTTTGTATATTTAATAAAATACAAATGTATTCTATACAGGTATAAGTATATACAGTATACCTATGTAGTATTTGTACAAGTATTTTTATTTTTATTTTTCTTTGCATTTTATTTCAATTTTAATGCACATATATAGTATATGTAATATTTACAACATTATAAAAGTATAAAAATGAATAAAGAATAAATAAAGAATAAATTGAATATTTTATTCAGTACAAGTGTACAATAGGGGTCCAAAACTCAACTTTCAAACCGTAGCTCCGCCAAATGCGAAACCACCATCATTGGATAGATTATTTTATTCTATATACAATTAAAGGTGAGTACACTGCATTTGGAGTTGTCGTTTGTGAGATACGGGTCTGGGAAGTTGGGATGTTGGATTCTTATTCAGACCATATCTTTTTATCTGTACATTCTTTTTCTGTGAAATCAATTTTGTCTTTTTCTTTATAACTTTATCTACAACTTTCATGTACAAAGTTTCTTTATTTGATGTATAAAAAGTGGAACCAAAAATAGGTCCCAAAATGAATAAAGAATAGATAAAATGTATAGGTATTTTTCTGGGTTTCTGACCTTATCTCCCCCTACTTTATTCCTTGTCGACCTATTCATCAAGATGCCTAGGTCTCGGGGGTTTTAGGTCATAAAATATTTACAATATTTTATTCTTTTTCTTTTCTTTATTTATTCTATAATTTTGGCCTTAATTACAGTAATTTACATACTATTGAGATGCACATGCATGAATGCTAAGATACTTGATTTAAGGCTATTTACAGGCATTTGCTAGGGTTTTTGGTGCCAAAATGATAGAATAAAGATGATGAAATGTGGATTCATCAGGCAACACCAATCGCATCTCCCTAGAATGGAACTTCCAATTTATGGACAAATAGAAAAGGCGCCCCCTACAAAAGGAGCAAATGATTGCAGCCCCAAAGGATCCCAAGTTGGAGCTGGACTTGCAAAAAAACCTAACGACCTCCTGTTAGCAATGTGAGCCCGAGGCGAACCATTCCTACAATAAATGTTATTGTAATAAATGATTTATCAATAAAAGTTATTGATTATGTTTCACTCCCTTTCTGAAATTGATTGAATGAATGCACTATAAGGTCCCTCTGTACAATAAGGGTTATGTACCATGGCCAACTTGATAATTATACAGCTGTTGATTCATTGATTGAATCATAGAGGCTTATGCTTGGATGGATATCTAAGGAGTTAGATAGAGGACTCATCAAGCATCATCAAATGATTATCATGTGATGATCTCCAGCCTGAGTAGGAGATGACAATCCTTTCTCATTAGGCTGATATCTGATCGACTTCTTGATGCAAGACCTCTGCATGTGAATAGTGATTCGGAGGTATCAGATTAGTTGAGTCAATGGGTTGACTTAACGAGATCGAGATAACCAAAGACCTATGTTGAATGCTGTCACAACATAGGCACACATCCTCTGACCAGAGACAGATGTGTTGCTATATGTCTAAGTATGTACATTTTGCAGACCAATAGGTTGATGACCTAACCAAGGTCTATACACCGGTGAGCTGGTGTGCATGTAAGGGCATATGAGTAATACGATCTCTCAAAGGGATCATACAGGTGCACTTGTGAACCGGGAGACATGAACTCACTCATGAGGTATTGGGACTGATTAAATTCCATGCATGGTCATCATGCTTTGGAAGCATGACATGAATTTGAAGGTAAGATATATGTTTTGTGAAAGCATATGACCTGTACCAAATCCCAAGAACAAAGATTGAGAAACTTAGTGATCAAACCCTGAAGATGACAGTGCAAAAATGATCTATATCTTCAGGATGATCATAGATCTTCCAGTATGCAGGATGTACAGGTAGTGGGAATACGTGAGGGTGATTTGATCATAAACGATTTTGTAACCATGACGCTCCATTCCGAGGGAGTGATGAAACAGGTCTGGATTTTAGTGACTCCTCTCAGTAGAGAAGTAACCTAATCTTAGTCCATGTATTGGACATTGATCTGAATGAGATTCAGATGCAATGAGAAGATTAGGTTTACGGTCTTCATTTAATCAAGCATCTATGAGAGGTCCATGGGATCTGGATTTGAGATGTGATCTCAATATCCAAGTCACTAGACGTGGAACAATACAATCACCCTATCCTTATCTCCAAATATCTGAGGAGAAATCGCATTATTCTTGAAGGGTTCAAGAATAATTCCATAAGATCTAAGCATTGAGAAATTGATATTTAAATGAGATTTAATTATCATGATGCATGTGGAAATTATCCAATATAATTAAATGTGATTTAATTATTGTGGATAAGAATAATATGGATAACAATATCTAATTATTCATAATATATTATAAATACAATTTATAATGTATTAAAAGAGAGCTAATTATAATTTATATTTGTTGATTAATTATTAATTTGTATTGCATACACATTGTGTAATTAATTGAAAATATAAATTATATTTTGTTTTGGATTGTGAATGTGATTCACAATTTTCCAATTGCAAGATTGCATTATTCTTAAAATTAATTATGATTTTTTTTGGAGAATAAATCACAATAAAAGTTGTTGGATTAAATAATGGAGAATTTCATGGAGATATGCAATCTCATGAGATTTCATGAGATTGCCCCACTTGGTAATAAGTGGACGGCTACCAAGTTCTACTTGGAATTGGTGGCCGTCCACTATATTCCAATGGGAGATGAGATCTCCATGGAATTTATCTCCTTATTTGATTGGTTTAATTTTAGGATTGATGTATATTTGATTTGTCAAATATATTTAATCTAAATTAAACTATTAATTGTTGGCTTTTACCAACAACATTGGATTGATCATAAATCAATCTCAACCATTGATTTTATGAGTCCCATGGATTGAGATCCATAGATCCCAAAATCCTATAAATAGAGAGGCATACCATGCTCTCTAGGGCTAAGCTTTTGGAAGCACATCTCTCTCTCTCTCTCTTCCACACGCCAACTCTCTCTCCCTCTCCTTGGTGGCTGTCCACCAAACCCTAAGGGAGATCATCGTCGTCTCCTTCGCCACCGCACTGCCGCTTCGACGTTCTACGGTTCTCCGTCTTCTTGGAGTACTACTCTCGCGAAGGAGACGTTCGATCTCGTACGACGAGATCAGGAGTTCACCGTGCTTAGATCAACTTGTTGGATTGCAAGGATCATGCAACTCATCCTCGTGCTCGCAAGCTACTTCTCCGACGATCGAATTTGAGACAGGAGGTCTCTTTTTGTAGGGACTTGACCAACCACGCTTCAAGAGGTATTGCACTATACTTGTTGTGGTTATAGATGAAACGATCCGAGAATCGTTCTTGGATAATGTGGTTTCATCACATGAAAAATTTTAAATTCTGTTGCACCGAACAACTAGTACGACTAGTCGTTCTTCATCGTATTCGATACGACGATCACGCTTCCGTGATGCGCTTGAGGATTATTCCATATACTTCAAGTGGTATCAGAGCATTAGGTTGAAGGTTTTGGATACTATCTGCAAACCTAGGTCGACTTGGGTTCGTAGAGGTCGCGAAAGTTTTTATCGTATTTCATTTTCGCACTTCTGTTTAGTGAATAAATTCGGCCCTGTTTGAATTATTTAAACACTAATTAATCACTTGAGTTTTGTTCTCATTAAATAAGGAAACCATAGGATCTGAGTTTACGTAATTTGGATTCCGTTTGCTCGAGATATGGTTGTTTTAATGAACATGTATTCACTGTTGCGTGAACTGTAAATCTTAACATGATTAATGAGTTAATTACTGTTATGATCTACCTCAAAATGCGTGAAATATCACTTAGGTTCTGTTCAAATTAGCAATCTTTGAAAATTGATTTTGTCTAATTTGGATTTAAAATGATTGAGATATGTTAATTTTAGTAAGTAGGGGTCACTGCTGAAATTACAGTCCTAATCAAGAACCATGTGATTGTCAATTAATGAAATTAATTGTAATTTCAAGAAATATTATGGAAAATATTTGAGAAATATTAGAAGATGATTATTTCCTTAATTGACCTGGCCTCAACCAATAATTTGATTAGATTTGATCTAGATCATAATTGGTAACACAATCATCAAACTCCTTGCTTGAATAGGATTGGGAATTTTTCTAGCAAATTTCCTTATAATCAAAAATATTTTGATTATTAATATATGGTATAATTTCGGTTGAAGAACTGATGATCATCTCAAGTACAAATTGATCTATTTGTCATTATCCTTTCCCGAGGCGGATATGGTGTCTAGTCAGAGATCGCTGGGGTAGCGGGTTGCAATGTATGTGGTCCATCTCACTCTCGTCGGTACTGGCCATGACAGCGGGTAGGGAATTGATAACGCCAAAGAAATCAAGATGTATTTTCTAATTATTAAAAATCGAATTAATACGTACTTTGAGAATAATACCATATATATATTCAAGTAAAATAATCAAGTTTGTTGATTGAATTGGATTGATAATTAATTTAATATGATTGAATTAATTATGTCCAATTAAAATACTCTATTATGAATAGAGTTGTTGATTTCCTTGGAAGAATTAATTACATGAATATGATTCATAATAATTAATTAAAATTTGAATATGAAATGGAGGATCACACAAGTGACATCCATGGTCTCCTGTCAAGATGAAGAGTTCGTCGTCAGATGTTATATGTAGGAGACGCCTGTCCGAAGTGACAGCTCTTGCATATGACCATTTGGATCGGGCTCGTCGCTTCTCAAAAGAGTAAGGACGTATGCGTAGTGACCGCAATATCGGGTCCTCATATTATTGGGGTGATATCAGATTGCGCATAACGAGTTGTATTCCTGTTGATGGTTGGTTCAATTAATGACGGGTCAACATCACCTTAGGGGTGGTGGGCCTGGGTATTAAAGACCGAATTGGGAAATGCAAGTTGGACTTGCAAGGCGGAATGTGTTCCCGCTTCTCTTTATTGGATTCGTAGGTTCTCATATTATTGGGATATGACAAAGATAAAGAGGAGATCCCAGTTCTTGCTTGAGATATAACGGTAAGTATATCTCTTACTTTGAAAGTGATTAAGGGAATAAACTTTCAAAGCTGACAGAGCAAGAATAATTTGATTTAAAATGCCTTAATCAAAAATCATAAATATGAATATATGATTATATGTTCTAATATAGTGCATTCTTAATTTCAAAAAATGAAGTCCATGAACCCACTAAGCAGGCTTCTGGAGGTCAACCAGTTGACCGGACCAAATTACTCGGATTGGATCCGTAATTTGGAGCTTGTTCTCTCGGTTGAGCGCGTAAGTTATGTGCTCTCAGAAGACAAGCATGAAAACCCTAAATCAAAGGAAGAAAAAACATACAATGACAAGTATGATGAAGATCATGTTTTGGCTAGATGCTATATCTTGGGTTCTCTCTCCAATGTTCTTCAGAAACAACATGTGGAGATGAGTACTTGCCAGGAGATAATGCAGAATCTGAAAGATATGTTTGGTGATATTAACCGCACCCATCGATACAACATTATGAAAGAATTCGTTCGCTGCAAGATGCAGGAAGGAACTTCGGTCCGTGAACATGTACTCAAAATGTTTGGGTACTTGTAGGAGCTGGAGACTCTTGGGGAAACCATGGATGTAGACATGCAACCTGATTTCATTCTATTGTCGTTGCCCAAGTCTTTCAATAACTTTGTGGTTTCATTCCACATGAACAAGCTGGAATTGACAAACCTAGGCTTCTTGCTGTATTAAAGTCTGCAGAAGACGTAATGAAGAAAGATGGTCCTGTTGGCAGCGCAATGGTTGTACAGATCAGAGGGAAGCGCGGTCGGAAGCAAGGTTCTCGAAAGTCCCGGCCCAGAAGAGAAAGAAGAAGGGATAAGGTGTTGGCTCATCTTCCAATGCATCCACTCTAATGGCGTCGAAGAAACCCGACGTCTGTCACCACTACAAGAAGTCAGGGCACTAGAGGCGTAACTGCCCGGATTACCTAAAGTTGGTCGATAAAGGTAAAGTCCCAGCATGTATGAAATCTACTTTTATCATTGAAACTAATTTTCTCATTGGACGAGAAGGAAGTTGGGTTGTTGATTCTGGTGCTTCTTTTCACGCATGCAATTTGTTGCATTTGTTTCAGGAAACTAGAAAACTTGTAGAAGGGCATATAGTCATCCAGATGGGATCTGATGCAAGTGTTGCAGAAGTCATCGTTGGGACTTGTCGACTGTCATTATCTAATGGTAGAGTCCTAGTACTTAAAGAGTGTCTTTATGTAACTGAAGTCAGGAGGAATTTGATATATGTATCTAAGCTAGTTAGAAGTGGATATTCATTCCTATTCTGTAATAAATTAGTCATAAATCATTATGATAAATATATTGCAGATGGTATTTTGACTTCTGGTGGACTCTATGAATTGTGCATTAATGAACATGTCATGAATGTTACAACCACTAATAAAAACCCTAAAAGATCCAGGGATAATAAAAATCATTCAAATATGATTTGGCATCAAAGGCTTGGTCATTTATCTGTTGATAGGATCAATAGATTAATAAAGAATGGACCTTTAGATTTTCTACAGGTTCAATCTTTACCTACCCGTGAACATCATATTCGAGGTAAAATGACTAGGATGCCTTTCCGTAACAAGGTTACAAGATGTGAAGGTTTTATTGATACCGATGTATGTGGTCCCTTCAGTACCGCGACTCGAAATGGATATCGATATTATTTGACGTTTATTGATGACCATTCGCGATACGGGTTTATCTTCCTATTACATCATAAATCTGAAACCTTTGAAAAGTTCAAAGAATTCAAGGATTTGGTTGAGAACCAAACCGATAGGAAGATTAAACGAATTCGATCTGATCGAGGTGGCGAGTACCTCTCAGAAGAATTCAAGGAATACCTTAAGGAGAATGGAATTGTCTCCAATCTCACTACTCCTGGAACTCCCCAACTTAATGGTGTTGCTGAAAGACGCAATAGGACCATCATAGATATGGTCCATTCAATGACGAGGAAGGCACATTTACCACTTAGTTTCTGGGGATATGCAGTAGAGACTGCAATACATATCCTGAATAAGATTCCTAGCAAATCTGTACCTAAGACTCCTCATGAGCTTTGGTATGGAACCAAACCTAGTGTTAATCACTTGAGGGTTTGGGGTTGCTTGGTTCATGCGAAGAACGTGGACGCAAGTAAGCTAGAATCTCGCACTCGTGAATGTTACTTCATTGGGTACGTTAGAGATGGTATTGGATACCAACTCTATGACCCTGAGACCCAAAAGATTTTTGTCTCTAGAGATGTGAAATTTATGGAGGATGATTTCCTTAAAGGTCAAGATAAAAGTGAAGTAGAGGAACTCATAGAATCCCCTGAGGATTCTGAGCTTCCTAGACCAGAAACTGAAGAAGTAAATAAAGATGAAACACCCATACCTCTTCGAAGGAGTTCGAGGGTAGTTGCCTACCTGAAAGGTAAAGATTCCATGTGTCAAGTGAGACTGACAATGATCCTACTTCATTTGATGAAGCACTCGCGGATCATGACATGGATAGATGGATGCTAGCAATGAAGTCAGAAATTGACTCCATGCATAAGAATGGTGTATGGACCCTAGAGGATCCACCTAAAGGGGTAAAACCCATTGGGTGTAAATGGATCTTCAAGAGAAAGAGGGGACCTGATGGGAAAGTAGAGACTTTCAAGGCACGGCTCGTAGCCAAGGGCTACATACAGAGAGAAGGCATCGACTACGATGAGACATTCTCTCCTATGGCTATGCTTAAATTCATCAGGACACTGCTACTATAGCTGCATATCTTGACTACGACATCTGGCAGATGGACGTCAAGACGGCTTTTCTCAATGGATACCTCGAGGAGGATATCTATATGGAGCAACCCCAGGGCTTCATAACTGAGGATGGCAAAGTATGCAAGCTGAGAAATCGATCTATGGGCTCAAGCAAGCTTCTCGTAGCTGGAACATCAGATTTGACGAAACCATAAGAGTTATGATTTTGTGCAGAATCCTGATGAACCTTGTGTGTACAAGAAGCTTAGTGGGAGCGCCATTGTGTTCATCGTGCTTTACGTAGATGACATCCTTATCATTGGGAATGATACATGGATGATGACCAGTGTGAAGATTTGGCTATCCCATACATTTGAGATGAAAGATCTTGGAGAAGCCTCTTACATCTTGGGCCTGAAGTTGTTCAGAAACCGAGAAAAGAGGATTTTGGGATTGTCACAACATGGATACATTAAGAAGATTCTTGAACGATTCCGTATGGATAGTTCCGGGAAAGGATTCCTACCCTTAAGACATGGTATCCACATGTCTAAAGGAATGGCTCCTCAAACTGTTGAGAAAAAGAAGGTCATGGCTGGATGCCCTTATGCATCAGATGTAGGAAGCTTAATGTATGCCATGATGTATACTAGGCCAGATATCTCCCATACAGTGGGAGTGGTAAGTCGTTACCAATCCTGCTATGGAGAACAACACTGGAATGCAGTAAATAACATATTCAAATATCTAAGACGGACGCAAGATTACATCTTGGTCTATGGAGATGGTGATCTCCAAGTCTTGGGATACATAGATTCTGACTTCCAATTGGACATTGATGATCAAAAGTCGACATCAGGGTTTGTATTCCTGTTGAATGGTGGTACTGTGAGCTGGAGAAGCAAGAAGCAGGACACTACATCAGATTCAACAACAGAAGCTGAATACATTGCCGCATCGGATGCTGCAAAAGAGGCGGTGTGGTTGCGCAAGTTCGTCTTGGAGATTGGCGTAGTTTCCTCTAATACTCCCATCCCGCTACTCTCTGATAACACGGGAGCCATTTCCCAGGTGAAGGAACCCAGATGGTATCAGAAGAGCAAGCACGTAGAAAGGAAATACCACATCATTCGGGAGATTCAAAAGCGTAGTGACATCATCATCACCAAGGTGGCCTCTGCCGACAACGTTGCTGATCCTCTTACCAAACCTCTGACACAGAAGGTTTTCGACCAGCATGTAATGAGTATGGTTTTAAGGATTGTTCCTGAATGGTTCTGAGGGCTAGTGGGAGATTGTTAGCAATGTGAGCCCTAGGCGAACCATTCCTACAATAAATGTTATTGTAATAAATTATTTATCAATAAAAGTTATTGACTATGTTTCACTCCCTTTTCTGAAATTGATTGAATGAATGCACTATAAGGTTCCTCTATACAATAAGGGTTATGTACCATAGCCAACTTGATAATTATACAGCTGTTGATTCATTGATTGAATCATAAAGGCTTATGCTTGGATGGATATCTAAGGAGTTAGATAGAGGACTCATCAAGCATCATCAAATGATTGTCAAGTGATGATCTCCAACATGAGTAGGAGATGGCAATCCTTTCTCATTAGGCTGATATCTGATCGGCCTCTTGATGCAGGGCCTCTGCATGGGAATTAGTGATTCGGAGGTATCATATTAGTTGAGTCAATGGGTTGTTTTAACAAGATCGAGATAACCAAAGACCTATGTTGAATGCTGTCATAACATAGGCACACATCCTCAGACCAAAGACAGATGTGTTGCTATATGTCTGAGTATGTACATTTGACAGACCAATAGGTTGATGACCTAACCAAGGTCTATACACCGGCGAGCTGGTGTGCATGTAAGGGCATATGAGTAATATGATCTCTCAAAGGGATCATGCATGTTCACTTGTAAATCGGGAGACATGAGCTCACTTATGAGGTATTGGGACTGATCAAATTCCATGCATGGTTGTCATGCTTTGGAAGCATGACATGAATTTGAAGGTAAGATATATGCTTTGCGAAAGTATATGATCTGTACCAAATCCCAAGGACCAAGATTGAGAAACTTAGTGATCAAACCATGAAGATGACACTGTAAAAATGATCTATATCTTCAGGATGATCATAGGTCCTCCAGTATGTAGGATGTACAAGTATTGGGAATACCTGAGGGTGATTTGATCATAAATGATTGTATAACCATGACGCTTCCATTTCGAGGGAGTGATGAAACAAGTCTGGATTTTAGTGACTCCTCTCAGTAGAGAAGTAACCTAATCTTAGTCCATGTATTGGACATTGATCTGAATGAGATTCAGATGCAATGAGAAGATTAGGTTTACGGCCTTGATTTAATCAAGCATCTATGAGAGGTCCATGGGATCTGGGTTTGAGATGTGATCTCAATATCCAAGTCACTATAAGTGGAACAATACAATCGCCCTGTCCTTATCTCTAAGTATCTGAGGAGAAATCGCATTATTCTTGAAGGGTTCAAGAATAATTCCATAAGATCTATGCATTGAGAAATTGATAATTAAATGAGATTTAATTATCATGATGTATGTGGAAATTATCAAATATAATTAAATGTGATTTAATTATTGTGGATAAGAATATGTGGATATGTTGAACCGAAATCGTAGAGGTCATGTCGATTCACAAGGCGAATCAACAGTCGTTGATTTGACCTCCAGCAAAATCCGTAATTCAAACAATAATTAACCCACAACAATCAAATAAGACAATCAAAGTGAATGTGCAGAGTTAAAATTATTATAACTCTACAACAAGATGTGTATAGGTGCAAGTATGTGTAGAGGTCGAACACAGGGAGCAGATAGGTAGAACGGGGCAAAATGCTCAAAATGTGAGTGTGAATATTTGTCTACAAATGCTATGTTTTTGTGGGTTTTTAATTTTATATTTTTTATTTTGTTTTTAGATTTTGTTTTTTTGTATTTTGATTTTTAATTTACTAATTCTATATTTTCTTTTTATATTTTATATTTTTTTATATTTTCTTTTTCTATAAATAGGATATATATACAAAGTAAGAAAGAGATAGATAATGGATTAATAAAAGTAGGTAAAAATAAGGAAAAATCAGGAAATAAAATATGTTTAGGCTTTTTGTATTTTTCTAATATTTTTGTGATTTTCTAGATTTGTCTTAATTATTTTGGTATTTTTAAAGTCAAAAATACTGAAAATAGTGAATAAAATTGCTGGCTGAAATTACAATGGGAATGAAAAATAGTAAATAGTGACAGAATTTTCCCAAATTAATTTAAATGAAAGACAATACAATAGATAAAATTTGGAAACAGAGTTGTATTTTTAGGATTTTTGTAGAATTTTTAAGATTTTTATGAAGGTTTTTAGAGTTTTATAATTTTAGGGGTTTTCTTTTATTTTTTTATGATTTTTAGAATAAAGTTAAAATACACTAAAATAGACAAAATACATTTTTTTGGGAATTTTCTGAGGTGATTTTGTAATTTTTATGGATTTTATAATGTAAATAGTGCTGAAAATGTGTATTTTTGAATTTTTTATAAATATTAAAATGCAATAAATATGCAAAATAAAAATATGTCGTGATACTACAATACAACAGGGACTTAATTCTATTTTTTGAGATATTTTGAGGATTTATAGATGCATGCAATAATTAGAGATAACAATAAGAAAATACACACAAGCTAGGGGTATATTTGTAATTATGGAGAAGTGCGAGGGCCTGTACGTAAATTTCTCACTAAATAAATTACTGAATATCACAATTAATGGACTAATTGCAAATAGCTAAAGGCGCCAGGGGGTCCTTGCAAAATCGCCAAAGATCACGTGACATGCACGCGACCTGGCGGGGACACCACTGTGATATACGGAAACTTCAAGGTCTGACTTACAAATTACACACAAATATTAAAACGCAAAAGACAAGTTCAAGGGCAATTCAAAAATATAAATAAAAACGGGGGCCTTGCTTGCAAAAGAGCCAAACACACGTGTTTACGCACGTGCGCCTCGCTGGCAAGGACGAATATGCAAAATTCAAAAAGTCCGAGGTCTTCGTTATAAATTTTACAAAACTATTATACAATAAAGGAAAGATTTTGTGCTAATAAATATATAACAAAAATGATCGGGTGGCCTATGCAAAATACCCAATCAGGCGCCGGCGGACGGTGGATGTTGTGTAACTTAAGACACGTGTCCGCCCCTTGAAGCGCGATGCCCCTTCGGCTGATAACGGTCCAGAGTAGATCGGCTGAGGTTGATCAACGGTGGTGGCACTTCATCATCCGACGGCAGCTAAACCACAGGAGGAGTGTTCCTGATCCAACGGCATGGGACGCGGCTGGAAGAACGAAAGAAGAACTCGGCGGCACCGAGTTTTGTTTAGGTCCTGGGGTCGCCTCCGATCACCAAACCCTCGACCGAAGGGCGTGTCCGCCTCCTGCTACTCCTCCCCGACGCCCAGGTAGTTCCAAGACGTCCGAGGGCTGGTGTTCTAGCCCCTGGAGCTCACGATGCTTTAGCCGACCTGGGGGCCTTCCTTCGACGAAATCTGAGGCTTTAACGCATCCTTCAGGTCCTGCGAAAAGAGTGGGAACACGGCATCAGGAAAGAGCAAGATACCTGGCGTTTATTGGCGAGTGAATGGCAGATCTGGGGTTGATGAAAGTCGCCGGAGCTCTAGAGCTCCAGTGAGGTGTTCGAAACCGGATTCTATTCTAATCTTTAGGCTAACTGACGAAATAAAAGTGCTACGTTAAAGAGGGGACTCACAGCTAGATAATGGACATTAGAAATCAGAGGAAAAATGAGCTCAACGGGCTAATCAGCCAGGAGCAGGTACCTCGATGGCCACCCTTGGCCGGAGATGGTGGAGCCGCTCCTCGGCCACACGAGGCGCTCCCAAGAAGGCTGGAGGGTGCCCTGTCAAGGCCCCCGGTCCTGAGCGCAAGGAGGAAGGCCAAACGAGGTCAATAGGAGGGTTCAAATTCGAAAAAACGAGGAAAGGGGTTTTTGTACAAACGGATGGGAGGCTCCAAAGATCGATGCATATCTCACGAATCACTGATTTAATCCACGAGGTGAAGGCTAGGCATGTAAGATCATTTGTCGAGGAGAAAAAGTCGTCAAGGAACCATCACGAGATAATGCAAGGAAGAGCCTCGAAAAATCCGCAAAAACGAGACAAAAACCACTTTTGTCACTGTACAGACCTCGGTTAGAGAGTTGAACGAGGTCAACCAGCGGATGGTTCTGGTTGGTCCACGTGGACCAACCAGAAAAATCCCTGGTAAAAAGGTTTATTAATTTGTTTAAAAATAGTAAATGATTTATTTAATTTTAGGTTATTTAATAAAAATGTTTATTATTTTATAATTTATTTTATTATGATTTTTAATTATTTTTATGAGGTATAAAATTAAAAGTTACATTTTTAGACCTATATAGGTATATGTATCTGTATATTTTAGTATTTTATTTTTATTTTGTGAATTTAGTTTATTTATTCTTGTTTGTTATTTTATAAATTTATAAAATACTTTTATACACTTAAATATATTTTTAGTTTGTTTTTCTGAAGTGTTTTGTACACTAAATAAAATAAAAGTATGAATTCTATTGGTATAAATACAGGTATTATACCTATGTATATTATTTACAAGTATTTTATTTTGTACTTTCTTTATGTTTTTATTCCAGTTTTAATATGCATATATAGTATAAATAATATTTACAGAATTTTAAAAATATAAAATTATAAAAATAATGAATAAATAATAAAATGAATATTTTAATCTGTACAAGTATACAATGAGGGTCCAAAACTCAACTTTCAAACCGTAGCTCCGCCAAACGCGAACCTGCCATTAAATAGCTTATTTTAAATTATATACAATTAAAGGTGAGTTTGACGCATTTTGAGTTTTTATTAGGGAGATACAGGTCTGGGAAGTTGGGATTCTGGGATTTTATTCAGACCATAACTTTTTATCTATATATTATTTTTGAATGAAATAAATTTTGTATTTTTATTTATTTAATAATCTACAATTTTCATGTTCAAAGTTTCTTTATTTGGAATATAAAAAGTGGAACCAAAAATAGGTCCCAAAATGAATAAAGAATGGATAAAAACAAAGGTATTTTTATTGTATTTAGACCCTTATCTCCCCCTACTTTATTCCTTGTCGACCTCGTCATCGAGATGCCTAGGTCTCAGGGTTTCGGGTCGTAAAATATTTACAATATTTTATTCTTTTTCTTTTTTTCTTTATTCTATAATTTTGGCATTAAAAACTGTATTTTATGCACAATTTATACACAAATGCAAGGATGATAAAATGCATGAATTAAAAGTATTTACACGGATTTACTAGGGTTTTTAAGGCCAAAATGATAGAATAAAGATGGTGAAATGTAGATTCATCATCCCCCTATACTTGCCTTTGCTAGTCCCTAGCAAACACTTATGCAATAAGTGCAGAAAAAGAAAAATAAAGAAAAGAAAAAGAATGAATTGGATTAAGTTTAATTATCAAACTTGTCTTCACAAAATCAAAGTTTGGAGCTTAAGTCGGACCTCTGGAATTTTAGTGCGGGCGGAACCTTAATGAGAACCGAATTTGAAATCCAACAGTCCCTGAGAATCCCAAAACTCTGTTCAAGTCTCCTCAATAGCCAGATCAGAAATATCTCAACTCATACGCAAACCTTACGACTATGAATCTGACTCGTACAATGTAGGTGATAGTGGCTCTCCCCAACTAGAATGACAAAGAGACTGACTTCTCCAATATGACAACCCAATGATTCCCCAATCCAATGACTCCTTTCTCGAGGAGCGGGGTATTCCCTTCTAAGTTCAAGTGGCAACCAGCTCAAGATGAGGGGTGAAGAGAAGAATGGACGGTAGCCAGTGTAGATACCTATCCTAGGATGCAAGACCAGTGTAGTCAAGTCATCCAGCTGCAGGCTCACATGATATGACTTTGGAACTCAAGCTTGCTTATTTCCTATACAACATACATACATACTTTTGCAGGCATTTTATTTTTGTACAAGCCCGTCTCTCTCTTTTTTTTTGAAATACTATATACAACAACATTTACAGAAGGAGTTTTTCCTCTTGAGCCAGTAGACTATCCCTCTTTTGAAGCTTTATTGCAACCCACACTCTCCTGTCTTTAGAATTCCTCATCATTGGACGGGTTGGGGTGCACTTCCCTCCCTAGAGGAGGACAAGTGTTTCCACTTGTGTGCGTCTCATACCGGCAAATCCAATCCCCTCACCACTCCAACTGAGTTGAGCCATGTGAAAGGTGCAGATGTCCAAGTTAGGTCATTATCAACAAGAGTCGTGCGTGTATTCCGAAATACTCTACATAGGCAGTCAAGAATCCATTGAACCAAGTCTCGTGATCCTCAAAGAATTAAGTCAACTAGACCTGAAAAACCTCAAACCCAGCTCCTATAAGATTCCTGTTATTAGGCAGAATTTAAAGTCCAATCAAGCTCCAATCTCTGGATTTTACTTAGACTCGTTCAACTATCAAACTTAATCCGGAAAATGCTCATGCTATGCACAATGCAGAAAATATTTTTGTGATGCAATTTTCAAGAGTTTTGAACTTTTTATGGATTTTTGAAAAGATAATGATGCATATGCATTTTTTTATTTTTTTCAAAAAGATTTTTCAAATGTTTTTGGATTTTAATTTTGCAAAGGTTTTTGGGATTTTTCAAAACAAAAATTTTTGGCTAAAAACTAGGTACAAATATTTACACGGGAGTGCTTCTTATATTTACAAGAAGTGGATTTTAAGAATTTACAGGGTAAGTGATCAATTTTATAGGTGTATATAAATATATATTTAATTTTAAGTGTGATGTATATATTCCTCAAACTTATTTGACACAGGTTTTTCAAACAATTTTGAAAACTATAGTCCAAAATAATTTTTACAAACATTTCACAAACATGTACACACATTTGAAAATCATTTTGCAAAGGTTTTTCAAACCGTATATATAGATTTTTCAAAATATTTTTGCAACCATTTTTCAAACCATTTATAAATCATTTTTCAAACTTTTTATTTCACACAAAGAAAATAAAATTTTTCAAACAAAATATTTTTACAAAGGTTGAAAACATGTAACAAAACGTTTTCAAAATAGTTTTCAAAAGATTTTCACAAAGATTTTCATACTATTTTTTGAACATTTTGCAAAAAACATTTTCACCTGATTTATTAATCAGTAAATACAAAAAGAATTTGAGGAATAAAACATCTTTTTATTACGGGTTTTAATGAATTTGAAAGAGTTATTAGCCATAATTATTAGGAAAATAGGAAAGTACGAGTTATGGCTAAAAATTATACGCAGTATATACGACCCCCCTATACTTAGCTTGAGCTAGGTCCCCATAGATCAGAGAGAAAAGAGAAGACATAACTCGTACTGAGTATAGGAAAATCTAAAGAATAAAGAAATGAATGAATCTATGAGAAGTTAATCGTCCCCCTATACTTAGGATCAAATAATCCTAAGTATAGCAGACTGTACACAAATCAGGGAGGGTCAAGGGTGGGAATGAACAGATCGTACTCAGATTGTCTCCCCCTATATTTAGGGTAAGATATCCCTAAGTATAGACAAGAAGAGGAGACAATGGAGAGGATCGAAAAGAATGAAAAC
Source organism: Ottelia alismoides (assembly GCA_037367405.1). Taxonomy (NCBI): domain Eukaryota; kingdom Viridiplantae; phylum Streptophyta; class Magnoliopsida; order Alismatales; family Hydrocharitaceae; genus Ottelia; species Ottelia alismoides. Next base: position 170,536 of record JAZKJV010011364.1, read on the forward strand.
TCGGGGTGCACACCCCCCTATACTTAGGACAACGTACGTCCTAAGTATAGAAAACTGTCTATATGGGATGACACCTTTTTGATGCAAAAAGAAGATAGAAAAGAAAAAGAAGAAAAGAAGAAAAGGAGAAAAGAGATCTGAAGATAGAAGGAGAGATCAGAGGATATACACTTCACTCCCCCTATACTTAGCGTAAAAGAAGCCCTAAGTATAGGCAACAACAAGAGTGATGAAACGGAACGATGAATTGAACACTCGGCTCGTCCACCCCCCTAGACTTAGGACAAAGTACGTCCTAAGTAAGGCAAACATGGGAATGAGTGGATGAGCAATACGGGAGAGGGACGAAGATGAACAGAAGCGGATGTACAATAGAGATGGATGTACACAGGTTCAAGAAGGTAGAAAGCGAACCTTCTTGCGAGACCGTTGAGGAATGGATCTGGTGTGGTGCAGGTCGACATCAGGGTCCACATTGGACGGAAGCTGATCAGGGTCGACAGAGTGAAGATCCTCAGGGGCCCTTGGGTGTGAAGGCACAGACTGGTGAGTGGAAGAAGTACGACTAGGTCCGACCTTGGGAGTCTCGCTGATACCAAAGTGGAATGGGACGAACTCATCATCATCGGAAGAAGTGTAATCGGAGTCATCCTGCGAGGTCTCATCCAGGTCAAAACCAAAAGGAACGAACTCATCAGTGGAAGTAGTTGAACTCTGTTCGTCCTCTATAATCTCAACCGGATCATCTTTCTCATCAAAAGGCCTGAATTTCCAAATAAAAGCAATCAAATCAAATTCGGCCTTTGGCTTATCTGAATCGAAATGGACAGGAGCGGACCCATCAGTGAAAGTAGTCAAGTTATGTCCGTCCTGTCTAGTATCCACGTATGCCCTCATCTCAATGGTATCAATCGTGTAAATCCCGCGGATGTCATCAACACATCGCCAATCACAGGAAGCGAAAACACCAAGGTCTATGCTTTCCGAGCTTTCCTCCTTGGAGAGGAATTCTTGGGTCTCATTATCGATCATAAAGAAAGTCTCTCTGATATCCTCATATAGATCATAGTCCTCGGGGTCAGCCAAGATAGGTGAAGGTGCATCAGGTGCAGGTCTCTGGTCAACAGTCTGTATGGTGATCAACACTTCGCTTTCGTCAACAGGACAAAAGTGGATCTCTCCTGATCCGTAATCAATAACGACCCTCGCAGAGGTGAGGAATGGTCGTCCCAAGATGATGGAGAGTGCTCCCCTGTGGAGGTCTCCATGGGTAATACGACAAAGTCAACATGGTAATTCGTGCCCTGAATCAAAATGACGGCGTTTTCAAGGATACCCTTCGGCCTCTTTATTGATCCATCAGCAAATTGAATGATCATCGCGGTCTTCTTGAGAGACCCTAAGTGAAGAGACTGTACCAGCGAAAAGGGTATGATACTAATAGACGCACCGCCGTCTAGGAGAGTGTGATCACATGTGTGGTCAGAGATGGTGCAAGTGATGAAAGGTGTAGCAGTGTTCCTCTTCTTAGGAATGGGACGGTGTGTGATGGCGTGGGCAGTGGCCATGGTAAGAATGTAACGCTCAGATCTAATCCTCCGCTTTCTCTTTTTGGGAAGAGGAGCAGATAAATTGGTCATGGCCTGCTGAAGTGGGGCACGGATAATCTCATGAATGGTGGCCACCACTTCGGGTTCATTCAACATTTTTTTTGAATTTTTGGACCTCCTCCATACAAGGGAGGAAGTCAGAATCAGCATATACACGAGGCATGCCAAGAGCAGTCTGGACAGCGACATCCTCGGGGTCAAAGGTGGGACAAGGTGTGAAAGGCTGTGCGGTCAAAGGGTCTGGCAGATGGGCACTCTCCTCACAGTCTGACTCGATCATGTGTCTCCCGAACTCTTTTTGTATTTTTAAAATTTTCTCATTTTTTTGTATTTTGGGCGATTGCAAGCTCTCATGGTAATCCTCAAATGATTCCAAATCATCAGATCGTGAAGCATCAATGTGGCTCTTATTCATGCAAGTGAGGTCGTCAATCCTCAATTTCATTTGCTCCATGAACTGGGTCAAGGTCTCAAGTGTGGACAATGTGAGAGGTGATTCCAATAGTTCAGACTCGGGTGGATGTGAAGGTGGAAAATACGAAGGTGGTGGTGTATGTGAGTAGAAATCCGAGGTCTGATACTGTGGCTGAGGCGGATATGTACAAAAGTCAGAAAAAATAGGAGGGTCCTCCTGATAAAAGGGAGGTGGACCGGCTGGAGTGAACGAAGGATCCGCAAAGTCCGGATAAAATACGCTCCAGGGGTCCATCTAAAAAACAAAAGGAAAATGATCGGGAGAGCACGATGGTCAAGTCAAGAGAAGTGAGAAGAAAGGCGCAAATGCGCAGAGGCGATCTAGAACACACACAAAATAATCACAAACAAAAATGAAAATAATACAAACCCTCCATTCACCTACTCATCTCGGTAGAGACCGAAAAGTCGGTCTTTTTATCTTGTTTGTTTTAGAGTTAGGTGAGAAGTCAAAGATTGCACACACACTTAGGGGGCTAAAATGGGATTTGGGCACTAGTCCTTAGGGTGTGCGCGAGAAAGTAAAAGCGAAGACAATGAGGGGATTACTTGCCCCAAGAGATATTTTTGGTTGATTTTAGGGTCGAGTAATGTTAACAGTCCCAATTTTATTGGTTATCACTTTTTTTGGATTTTTAATGAGAATGCACGATCCTATCGGGGATTCAATTCTTTTAAGCACCTAGTTTGGGAAAGTCAGAGGGAGAGTCGGGAAAGCAATGCAAGCGGCAAACAATGATGGATGCTAAAGTGTAAATGCTCACCTTGCCTCCAACACTCTACATGCAAAGATGCTTAGTAGAATTGAAACCTAATCTATATGCAAATGCGAAGTCGATGAAATCGCCCTAAGGTGAGAAGCTGCTATTAGCGTGAAGCACAGTTTTCAGAATTTGACTAAGTCCAAAACATAGACTATAGGAGCATGCAAGGGTGATTAGTGTGTTTGGACCTAATACTATCGTCAAACAGATCCTACAACTAAGGGCTCAATCACACAAAAGAAATAAAAATAAAATCGGAAAACAAACGAAAAAATATGCGAAGAAAACACAAGAAAATAGCGGTGAGACCCCAAGTGAACAATAACTTGGAAATTAGGCCCAAGTGTCCAAGTGTTCTGTGTACCTGTATTATTACAATTATAGAGTCTCTCTCTCACAAAAATTACACAAATAAATACAGAAAACAAATGCTACAACTAAAGACGGTGCCCAGTCTTCAAAATTCTCTAAGTCTCCTTGGTGCTGGGTTGGCAGACTGTCGTCGGCTTCACGTAGGTGCACAGGCGCCTAGGGTGGAGCGCCTCCCTCGATCCACGGTTCCTCGCACGAAGTCAACAGAGAGAGGGGTTAGACAACTCAACAAAATATATCAAAAATAAAGAAAATAAAATAGCAAAAATAAAAGCCGCAAAATAGACAAACAATCACAATGAAAGCAAAAAGCCGAACTACGCGCTGTTACTCCCCGGCAACGGCGCCATTTGTTGAAGACGATTTTTCACAGGTCTAAAGTAATCCACACAAGGCGGGATCACAGTGTCGTTGAGGCGACCCGCAAGAAATCGATTCTTCAGACAACCATTAACTCACGACAATCAAATAAGACAATCAAAGTGAATGTACGGAGTTAAAATTTATTATAACTCTACAACAAGATGTGTATATGTGCAAGTATGTGTAGATGTCGAACACAGGGAGCAGACAGGTAGAACGGGGCAAAATGCTCAAAATGTGAGTGTGAATATTTGTCTACAAATGCTATGTTTTTGTGGGTTTTTAATTTTATATTTTTTTATTTTGTTTTAAGATTTTGTATTTTTGTATTTTGATTTTTAATTTACTGATTCTATATTTTATATTTTTTTATATTTTCTTTTTCTATAAATAGGATATATATACAAAGTAAGAAAGAGATAGATAATGGATTAATAAAAGTAGGTAAAAATAAGGAAAAATCAGAAAATAAAATATTTTTAGGCTTTTTGTATTTTTCTAATGTTTTTATGATTTTTTTTCTAGATTTTTCTTAATTTTTTTGGTATTTTTAAAGTCAAAAATACTAAAAATAGTGAATAAAATTGCTGGCTGAAATTACAATGGGAATAAAAAATAGTAAACATTGACAAACTTTTCCCAAATTAATTTTAAATGAAAGATAATAAAATAGAGAAAATTTGGAAATAGAGTTTGTATTTTTAGGATTTTTGTAGAATTTTTAAGATTTTTATGAAAGTTTTTATAGTTTTATAATTTTTAGGAGTTTTCTTTTATATTTTGTTTATGATTTTTGTACTGAAGTTAAAACATACTAAAATAGACAAAATATATTTTTTGGGGAATTTTCTGAGGTGAATTTATAATTTTTATGGATTTTATAATGCAAACATTGCTGAAAATGTGTGTTTTTGAATTTTTATAAATATTAAAATACAATAAATATGCAAAATAAAAATATGCCGTGCTACTACAATGCAACAGGACTTAAGTCTATTTTTTGAGAATTTTTGGGATTTTATAGATGCATGCAATAATTAGAGATAACAACAAGAAAATACATACAAGCTAGGGGTATATTTGTAATTATGGAGAAGTGCGAGGGCATGTACGTAAATTTCTCACTAAATAAATAACTGAATATCACAGTTAATGGACTAGTTGCAAATAGCTAAAGGCGCTAGGGGGTCCTTGCAAAAACGCCAAAGATCACGTGACATGCACGCGACCTGGCGGGGACACCACTGTGATATACAGAAACTTCAAGGTCTGACTTACAAATTACCCACAAATATTAAAACGTGAAAGACAAGTTCCAGGGCAATTCAGAAATATAATTAAAAATGGGGGCCTTGCTTGCAAAAGAGCCAAACGCACGTGCTCACGCACGTGCACCTCGCTGGCAAGGACGGATATGCAAAATTCGAAAAGTCCGGGGTCTTTGTTATAAATTTTACAAAACTATTATACAACAAAGGAAAGATTTTGTGCTAGTAATATATAACAAAAATGATTGGGTGGCTTATGCAAAATACCCAATCAGGCGCTGGCAGACGGTGGATGTTGCGCAACTTAAGACACGTGTCCGCCCTTCGAAGCGCGATGCCCCTTCGGCTAATAACGGTCCAGTTTAGATTGGCCGAGGTCGATCAACGATGGTGGCGCTTCATCATCCGATGACAGCTTTACCACGGGAGGAGCGTTCCTGATCCAACTGTCCGGGACACAGCTGGAAGAATGAAAGAAGAACTCGGCGGCGTCGAGTTTTGTTCAGGAGCTGGGCTCGCCTCCGATCACCAAACCGTCGACCGAAGGGCATGTCCGACTCCTGCTACTCCTACCCGACGCCCATGTGGTTCCAAGATGTCCGGGGGCTGGTATTCTAGCCCCTAGAGCTCACGATGCTTTAGCCGACCTGGGGGCCTTCCTTCGACGAAATCCGAGGCTTTAACGCCTTCTTTAGGTATTGCGAAAAGAGTGGGAACACGACAGCACAAAAGAGCAAGAAACCTGGCATTTATTGGCGAGTGAATGGCGGATCTGGGGTTGATGAAAGTCGCCGGAGCTCTAGAGTCTAGAGCTCCGGCGAGGTGTTCGAAATCGGATTCTATTCTAATCTTTAGGCTAACTGACGAAATAAAAGTGCTACATTAAAGAGGGGACTCATAGCTAGATAATGGACATTAGAAATCAGAGGAAAAATGAGCTCAACGGGCTAATCATCCAAGAGCAGGTACCTCGACGGCCACCCTTGGCCGGAGATGGTGGAGCCGCTCCTCGGCCACGCGAGGCGCTCCCAAGAAGGCCGGAGAGTGCCCTGTCACGGCCCCCGGTCCTGAGCGCAAGAAGGAAGGCTAAACGAGGTCAAAAGGAGGGTTCAAATTCAAAAAAAGGAGGAAAGGGGGTTTTTGTACAAACGGCTGGGAGGCTCCAAAGATCGATGCATATCTCACGAATCACTGATCCAATCCACGAGGTGAAGGCTAGGCGTGTAAGATCGTTTGTCGAGGAGAAAAAGTCGTCAAGGAACCATCACAAGATAATGCAAGGAAGAGCCTCGAAAAATCCGCAAAAAGAGACAAAAACCACTTCTGTCACTGTACAGACCTCGGTCAGAGAGTTGACGGAGGTCAACCAGTGGATGGTTCTGGTTGGTCCACGTGGACCAACCAGAAAAATCCCTGGTAAAAAGGTTTATTAATTCATTTAAAAATAATAAATGATTTATTTAATTTTAGGTTATTTAATAAAAAATGTTTATTATTTTATAAATTATTTTATTATGATTTTTAATTATTTTTATGAGGTATAAAATTAAAAGTTACCTTTTTAGACCTATATAGGTATATGTATCTATATATTTTACTATTTTGTTTTTATTTTGTGAATTTATTTTATTTATTCTTGTTTATTATTTTATAAATTTATAAAATACTTTTATACACTTAAATATATTTTTAGTTTGTTTTTGTGAAGTGTTTTGTACACTAAATAAAATAAAAGTATGAATTCTATAGGTATAGATACAGGTATTATACCTATGTATATTATTTACAAGTATTTTATTTTGTATTTTCTTTATGTTTTTATTCCAGTTTTAATATACATATATAGTATAAATAATATTTACAGAATAATAAAAATATAAAATTAAAAAAATAATGAATAAATAATAAAATGAATATTTTAATCTGTACAAGTATACAATAAGGGTCCAAAACTCAACTTTCAAACCGTAACTCCGCCAAATGCAAAACCACCGCCATTAAATAGCTTATTTTAAATTATATACAATTAAAGGTGAGTTTGATGCATTTCGAGTTTTTATTAGGGAGATGCATGTCTGGGAAGTTGGGATTCTGGGATTTTATTCAGACCATAACTTTTTATCTGTATGTTATTTTTGAATGAAATAAATTTTGTATTTTTATTTGTTTAATTATGTAAAATTTTCATGTTCAAAGTTTCTTTATTTGGAGTATAAAAAGTGGAACCAAAAATAGGTCCCAAAATGAATAAAGAATGGATAAAAACAAAGGTATTTTTATTGTATTTAGACCCTTATCTACCCCTACTTTATTCCTTGTCGACCTCGTCATTGAGATGCCTAAGTCTCGGGGTTTCGGGTCATAAAATATTTACAATATTTTATTCTTTTTCTTTTCTTTTCTTTATTCTATAATTTTGGCATTAAAAACTGTATTTTATACACAATTTATACACAAATGCATGGATGATAAAATGCATGAATTAATAGTATTTACACGCATTTACTAGGGTTTTTAAGGCCAAAATGATAAAATAAAGATGATGAAACGTAGATTCATCAGGATAGCAATATCCAATTATTCTTAATATATTATAAATATGATTTATAATGTATTAAGAGAGAGCTAATTATAATTTATATTTGTTGATTAATTATTAATGTGTATTAGAACATTGTGTAATTAATTGAAAAATGTAAATTATATTTTGTTTTGGGTTGTGAATGTGATTCACAATTTTCCAATGGCAAGATTGTAATATTCTCAAAATTAATTATGAATTCATTTTGGAGAATAGATCACAACAAAAGTTGTTGGATTAAATAATGGAGAATTTCATGGAGATATACAATCTCATGAGATTTCATGAGAATGCCCCACTTGGTAATAAGTGGACGGCTACCAAGTCCTACTTGGAATTGGTGGCCGTCCACTATATTCCAATGGGAGATGAGATCTCCACGGAATTTATCTCCTTATTTGATTGGTTTAATTTTAGGATTGATGTATATTTGATTTGTCAAATATATTTAATCTAAATTAAACTATTAATTATTTGCTTTTACCAACAACAATCTTGACCATTGGATTGATCATAAATCAATCTCAACCATTGATTTTATGAGTCCCATGGATTGAGATCCATGGATCCCAAAACCCTATAAATAGAGAGGCATACCATGCTCGCTGGGGCTAAGATTTTGGAAGCATATATATATGTATATATATATATCTTTCTCTTCCACACGCCAACTCTCTCTCCCTCTCTTTGGTGGCGTCCACCAAACCCTATAGGGAGATCATCATCGTCGCCTTTGCCACCGCGCTGCCGCTTCGACGTTCTACGATTCTCCATCTTCTTGGAGTACTACTCTCGCGAAGGAGACGTTTGATCTCGTACGACAAAATCAGGAGTTCACCGTGCTTAGATCAACTTGTTGGATTGCGAGGATCATGCAACTCATCCCCGCGCTCGCAAGCTACTTCTCCGACGATCGGACTTGAGACAGGAGGTCTCTTTTCGTAGGGACTTGATCAACCACGCTTCAAGAGGTATTGCTTTATACTTGTTGTGGTTATAGATGAAATGATCTGAGAATCATTCTTGGATCATGTGGTTTCATCTCATGAAAAATTTTAAATTCCGCTGCACCGAACAACTAGTACGACTAGTCGTTCTTCGTCGTATTCGATACGACGATCATGCTTCCGTGATGCGCTTGAGGATTATTCCATATCCTTCACTTCCCCCTCCAGCCCCAACAGGGAGGTGTAGTCTAGTGATGGAGATCAAGAAGAAGTGACACCGCTCAGCTCTCTACAGAGCTGAAGCTTGTCACAAGTGACTGCCTTGGTCAACATGTCTGAGGGGTTCTTATCAGTGTGAATTTTCTTCAAACATGGGTTGCTTCTGATCAATTGCATCCCTCAGCCAACGGTATCTCACTTTAATGTGTTTTGTGCGAGCATGGTACATGATACTATTTCTCAGGTCTATAGCGCTCTGGCTATCACAAAACACAACCGGTTCACTGTCACCCAATCCAAACTCACCAAGAAAGTGTTGTAGCCACAACACTTCTTTCACAGCCTCTGCCGCTGCTATGTATTCTGCCTCAGTAGTCGAGAGAGAAACACATTTTTGTAGCTTGGATTGCCATGATATGGCTCCCCTTGCAAATGTGAAAATGTATCTTGAGGTAGACTTTCTCTGCTCCATGTCTCCTGCCATATCTGCATCGGTGCAGCCACATAGTTTGGGATCTGACATCCCAAACACAAGACACATACTTGAGGTCCCTCTCAAGTATCTCAAGATCCATTTCACTACCTCCCAATGGTCCTTCCCAAGATTGGATATAAATCTCCTCACCATGCCCACTGCATGGGCTATGTCGGGTCTAGTACAAACCATGGCATACATGAGGTTCCCAACTGTAGAATAGTATGGGATATTGGCCATCTCTGCTTTTTCCTCAGAAGTAGAAGGACATGAATCTTTGGTCAGCTTGAAATGAGAGAGTAAGTGTGTGCTGACAGGCTTTGCATTCTTCATGTTGAACCACTCCAACACGCGTTCAATATAGCTCTCTGTGATAACCACAACATGCACTTCTTCCCATCTCTAGTAATCTACATCCCAAGGATGTGGCTTGCCTTTCCCAAATCCTTCATCTCAAATTCCTTGGAGAGTTCTCACTTGAGCTTTGCAATCAAGTTGGAATCATGACCTACAATCAACATATCATCCACACAGATCAAAAGAATGACGAACCTGTCATTTGGAAGACGACAAACATATACACATGGATTGGTTGTAGTCCTCTTGAAGCCTTGATTTTCCATGAAAGCATCAAACTTCAAGTACCACTGTCTCGGGGATTTCTTCAAGCCATAGAAACTCTTACTCAACCTGCGAACCATGTGCTATTTCCCTTTCTCTTGAAATCCCTGTGGCTGCTCCATGTAGATCTCTTCTTTGAAATCACCGTGAAGAAACGTTGTCTTCACATCCATCTACTCCAGCTCAAGTTCCATGGTAGCAACAAGTCCTAGCACCATTATCATTGAATTCATCTTCACCACTGTGGAGAAGATCTCATCATAGTCCACTCATTCTTTCTGGCTAAATCCTTTTACCACCAATCTGGCCTTGTACTTGACTTGCCTGCCGCCATCATCAGACTTCAGCTTGTAAACCCATTGTTCTTCAATGCTCTCTTTCCTTTAGGAATCTCAACAATATCATAAGTATGATTCTTTCTGAGAGATAGCATTTCTTCATTCATTGCATTGTGCCAATGACACTTGTCCTTATGCATCTGTACCTCCTCAAAGGTGTATGGCTCACATGCATCCGTAAGCATCACATATCTGGAAGTGGGGTAACGGGATGATGGCTGGCGTTCCCTCTCAGATCTCCTAACCTGAGTCTCTACTCCGTATGCATGTGGATGAGGTTGCTCCCCCTATCCTAGGTCCCCTGGACCTACATCAATGGGCTATGCATCTGGCTCGTGTTGCTCAAGCTGCCCATCCTCTCCACTTGTACCTTATACGTGAAAGGGATCTGTGTCCTCATCACTGTCATCATCTATGAAAATCTCATCTACATCATCATTCCCAATGTTGTTCTCAGCCAAAGTCTGATTCTCATAAAAAATTACATCACTGTGTCTGGTAACTGTCTTCTTCCTTGGATCCCAAAGACGGTATCCAACCCATGATCTCCATAACCAAAAAAATACAAAGTACTGCCTTGTCATCCAACTTCTTTCTCTTCTCCTTTAGTACCAACGCATATGCTTTGCATCCAAATACCCTCAAGTGAGCATATGAGGGTCCTTTCCTGTCCAAAGACGCTCTGGAATTTGGAAGCCCAAAGGAACCGATGGAGATCGATTGATCAAGTAACATGCGGTGTGAACCGCCTCAACCCAAAAGGTCTTGGGCAAATTCGTTGTCTTCATCATACAACGAACTCTTCAATAATGGTCATATTCATCCTCTCAGCAAGACCATTGTGCTGGGGTGTGCTTGGCTCTGTCCTCTCATGCCTAATACCGTGCTTTGCATAGTAGCCATGTAAGCTAAGGGAGGTGTACTCTTCCCCATTATCCGTGTGCAAACATTTCAGCAATTTTCTCGTTTCACGCTCAACCATGGCGTGGAATTTCTTAAAGCAATCAAATATCCAATCCTTCGTTCTCAGCACATACAACCACACCTTCCTAGATGCATCATCAATGAAGGTGATAAAATACTTGTTGCCTCCCAAAGAGGCTGTGTCCATGGGACCAAAAACATCCGAGTGGACCAGCTGTAAAAGATCTCTCTTCACCTTGGATATGACTCTGAATGACATACTCTTGCTCTTATCAACCTCACATGCATCACAAGGAGACAAAGTGATGTCATTGTGGTAGGGGATCATCTCTTCCTCAGAAGCTGCAAGCCCTTCTGGCTCATGTGCCCAAGACGATGGTGCCACAAAACTGAAGTGTTCGCCTTGCTAGCATGCAAACTGCCATCCATGACCTTCACTCCAGTCATTTAAGGTGTGCAACATAAACTGCCTCTAACCATGATGAGAGAACCCCTGCTTATCTTGCACTTGTTGTCGTCGAACTTCAGATGGTATCCTTCACTATCTAGCTGTGAGCCAGATATAAGGCTAAGACACACATCAGGAACATGCTTTACATTCTGTAGAGTCATTGAGCACCTAACATCAGTCTGAATCGCGATGGTACCAATTCCCACGATCTTAGAGTAACGTTCGTTACCCATCAAGACTCGCCTGCAATCATCCTTTGTATAAGTGTTGAAGAACTCCTTGCGTGGAGTTACATGATAGGAGGCAGCCGTATCAACAACCCACTCTAAATCACTCCCTGTATGCAAGCACTGATCTTGGATGGTGAGAACCACCTCATCTGCATTGTTATCATACACAACTACATCTACATTCTCATCTTCATTTTTCTGATTTTTCTTGGCTCCAGCTTGATCTCTCTTCCAAATCCTGTAATCTCTCTTCCAGTGATCGGGCTTCTGACAATGGTGATACTTTCCTCTACCCTTGGACTTGTCCCTGGATCGCTGTCTCTCTTGTGACTTTCCTCAGTAGTGGGTCTTCCTCTCCTCTCAACTGCCTACACATGTGAAGAGGAGCTGCCTACACATGTGAAGAGGAGGATGTCTCTCCGGATGAGTGATGCGTGATCTCCTCATTCAAGAGGCTACCCTTGACCATGGGCATGGTCAACTTGCTATCCTTCGTAGAATTGCTCACAATGACAACTAGGATCTCCCAACTGTCTGGCAATGAACCCAACAAGAGAAGCGCCTGCAACTTGTTATCAAGTGCCAAACCCATGGAGCTCAACTGGTTGATAATGCTTTGGAAGTCATTCAAGTGCTTCGCCACTTTGCATCCGTCCTTATATTTCAAATTCATAAGCTTCCTAAGCCTTGTTGGTTACGATCTTCTTCTCATAGAGTTCGGACAATTTTACGACAACTCCTTTGCATCCGTCTCTTCTGCAACATGATGGAAAACTGACATGCAAGCTACTTTCGAATGATCTTAATGGCCTTTTGATTCAACGTTATCCATTCACTTGCGAACGTGTTCTCTGACTTAGCGCTCTCTCCCTTCACGGGATCGTGGAGGTCTTTGCAATATATAATATCTTCCATCTTGGTTTTCCAAATCTGTCAATTGCTACTTGTGAGATTAATCATCGTGCCCTCATCATCTTTGCCCATCTTTCACAAACTGTGCTCTAATACCACTTATTGAGGATAACACAAGGTGGAGTATCCCCCTAATCCATCCGACAACAAAGATGGCACAACAATATGTGTTCTCCACACGGGAACTAAATGACAATGATGATAAGCAATCACACAAGCAACAACAACAAGCAACCAAACGAGATAACGATTTTTACGTGGAAATTCTTACTCGATGTGAGCAAGAGAAAAAACACGGGGCAAGACCGACAACGATTCCACTATGGTCAAATGAGCCAGTGTTCTTTCAGTTTTGTTGCCCAACAAAACCGAGATACAACCACGAGCACAAATGATAGTTCTTATGCAAGTAATAACTATCCGTAGGTATCCAAAATACCAAACATGTGCTCAAATCCAAGAAGGATAGGTGGATTCCATGTGGGCTCCCGGATGGAGACCCAAAGACTGTGGCTTCGGCTTCTTGCGGTCATCCGCAACGACCTCTCTCTGCTCCTCTCGAGCTCACCCAAACGGCCGCTCTCCAGATCCAAGCTGTAGCCCGTGTCAACGGGAGAAGCGAGGAGGAGCCCATCTGCAACCTACTTCTCTCTCGACCTCTCTCTCTTGTGTGGAGGAAATGGGTTTCAACCCTTACTGCACTTGCTGGAATGGGACGAACACTTTCGGGGCGTCAGTTCTCTGGAAATGGGAATAGGGCAACACCAATCACATCGCCCTGGAATGGGACTTCCAAGTTCTGAGCAAATAGCAAAGGTGCCCCTGCAAAAGGAGCAAGTGACTGCAACCCCAAAGGAACCCAAGTTGGGGCTGGACCTACAAAAAAACCCAACAGTAACCACCATTGTGGGTCGTCCGATGGTGTTCGATAATGATCAGCGCGCGAGATCACAGCTGAACATCACGCAAGGGACACTACTGTGGCCCGGCCGGTTACTCTTTGCAAAACATCCCTAAACAATGTCGGAGGTTGGATCACACGATATTGAAAGCATTTAAATGATGATCACAGATTCACATCTGGAATCTCATAACCACGTATCAGATCATGCCTTGTTTCCTGCTGGATTTACTAATCTCCAGCCCCATTCGTCGACACCTGAAACATACAAACGATACATATATATTTATATATATGCTTGTGAAGGCATGCCCATCGGCATTCTTTCATCAATTAAGAGTACATGTATTTATTGCGAACATTCCATCACCATTAACGCCAGATCAGTGGAAGCCATGAACGTATCAATAGAGATTATCCATTGCCCTCCCTCACTGGGAGAGGATCCTCTGCTGTAGAAGTTTTGCAGCAGAGGTGCTGTAAAGCCAAATAATTTTTTTTGTAATTTAGATTCTAAAATCCAACCTTATAGATTGAATCTTAGGTTAATACTCTATATATCCTCCAAATTTCGCTTAAATCCGATATTATTTGCTATTTTATCTTAATAGTTCAAGATTCGGATCTTTTTTAAATGGAGTTCAAGTTGCTTAGATCTTGACCGATTGTTTAACTATTAAGATAAAATAGCAAATAATGTCAGATTTAAACGAAATTTGAAGGATATATAGAGTATTAACATAAGATTCAATCTATAAGGTTGGATTTTAGAATCTAAATAACAAAAAAAAAATTATTTGAGTTTACAGCACCTCTGCTGCAAAACCTTCTACAGCAGAGGATCATCTCCCTCACTTTTAGGGGCTTGTGAATAAATTAACAACGCAGCACAGTCCGATCTCTTCATCCAACGGCTGCAAAGAGCCCCTCGCAGCCATTCTCCCAAGTGGTGCCGTCCACGCCCTGCCTAAGGCCACCTCCACGTAGAACGACTTTCCCACTTTACCCCCGACGTGCCCCCCACGTACAAGTGCCGCCCAGACCCAAAAAAGTCAAACCGGAATTTAAAATACGGGTAATAACGACCTTCCCTCCCATTTCCTCTCCACTTTCCCATCTCTTCTCCGAGCTCCATGTCACCGGAACGCCCACTCGCGGCGGCTCAGTCCGCCGCCTTTCTCCTCCTACTCCTCCTGTGCACGGCGTCCTCCGACCCGGCCTTCAACCCAGCAGACAATTTTCTCATCAACTGCGGCGCCAGTACGCCGGTGGCTACCTATCCTGCTTCACAATTCAAAACCGATTCTCAATCTCTTTCATTCCTCTCCGCCACCAGTAACAGCCTCGTAACCGGGGAGCCCAACTCCGTACTCCCGTCCCCTCTTTACCTCTCCGCCCGTGTATTTACTAATGACGCCACGTACTCCTTCCCGGTATCGCGACACGGGTGGCATTGGATCAGGCTCTACTTCCACCCGCTGAGCACGAATGGTACGCTGGGTTATAACCTCACGAACTCGGTCTTCACCGTGAAGACCGACGACTACGTGCTTCTGCACAGCTTCAGCCTGTCGGATCCCAACGCGTGGGCGTTCAAGGAGTACCTCGTCAATGCTTCGTCGGATAGGGTGTCCGTGCACTTCTCGCCGTGGAAGGGGTCGGTGGCATACATCAACGCCATCGAGTTCGTGTCGGCTCCCGACGAGCTGATAGGGGACTCCGGCTCGCTGCTGTTCCCGGTAGGGGAATTCCCCGGGCTGTCAAGGTAATTGCTTGGTGAAGACATTGGTCTCTTCTCCGTCTTCTTAAGATCTCTTACTCTTAGGCGATGTTTCGTGAGCAGTTTTTTACTCTTCGGGGTCCATTACGGAATTTGGATGACCCCTCCGACCAATATGCCAAATTTTTCCCCAGAATGTACAATTTACTTGGTAACAATATTTGTATCATTTTTAAGAGAGAACCATAATTTTAAGTTGGGATTTCTGCTAGACTACACGTCTTTACAGAAAAAAGACATATTCCTATGCATGTACTTGTGCTGTGTGTTCACGAGGAAGGTCCCCTTCTCTTGAAAAACCCGAATTTCGTATGGACCACTCGATCATGATTGACCAATTCGGCTCTGCAATAACGTCGAGGATCTGATGTCTACACATGCTAATTATAACGATAGTTATACCCAATGTGATGTCGACGTCCAGTTGAACCCGTCGTTTAAATATTACCACCCGCAATTAGCAAATTTATACTCTAGTATTCTGAAGGTGTTGTGGAATTTATTGTCGGATTTAAATGTTTATAGCAATATTTAGATTATTCTTTAGATATGTGACATGTTTCGTAATTTTATGAACGAATTTCCAACGTCTTGTCATACTTTTATAACAGGTTCGAAATTATGACATGAATTTACCAAACCTGCTATAAACTTAGGGAGTCAGAATCATGCCAAAAAACTTCTTACTATTCATTTAGTTTTTCCACAGCTTGAAGTTTCTTTCATTCTACTACAGATTTATAAAATCTTGTAATTATACCAAGACTGGTAAATTCGACCATGACCCCATTAAGCTTGTACAGTTACACCACAACCCTTCAACATGGGCATATCAGTTAAATAGATAAAGATTATAGAGGTTCTGTTATGATTACATAGATAATAATGTTTGTTGTGTAATTGGACAAGTTTTTAGGGGTCGTATTGTAAAAATCCTTTATTTGAACTACTTTTAGGATTATGAGAACGCTATAATTCTCATACATCAATAAAACTTTGATCCTCATGGTTTCCATGCAAAAACACGGCATATAGATCGTATACTTCAATTATGGGTTTCTCCTCAGGAAGACCGACTTGCATTGTATATGAGAAGAGAAGTATATTGGTAATTTCACACAACTATCTAACCTTAACCCCGTAGTGTTTAAGAAAACATATTATTTTTTTTCTTTTAACGCGTTCTGCTTGTATTTGTTGATCGGATTTGTTCCGATCAATTTACGTAGGTACGCTTATCAGACCTTGTACCGGCTAAACGTTGGCGGCCCTCTTCTGACGCCGGCCAACGACACTCTCGGTCGGACGTGGACCGCCGATGTCAACTACCTCCAGACCAAGACCGCAGCTCGCACCGTCTCCCTCCCACCCAACGTCATCGTCTTCCCATCAGGAACCTCGCCGTCAATTGCCCCGGCGTTCGTCTACTCCTCCGCAGCCGCTATGGCTGACACCGGCGTAGCACGTCCCAACTTCAACATCACGTGGCGGCTGGACGTCGACGCATCCTTCCAGTACCTCGTGCGACTCCACTTCGCCGACGTGGTCAGCAAGTCCCTCGACACCCTCTACTTCAACGTCTACCTTAACAAGGCCATGGCCATCGCCGGTCTCGACCTCTCCTCACTCACCAACAGCCTCGCCGCCGCGTACTACCGTGACTTCGTCGTGCCGTCCTCCATCGCCGCGGGGCTCATCACCGTCCAGGTGGGCCCCACCAGGCAGGACACCGGTGCCTCCGACGCGCTCCTCAACGGCATCGAGGTGTTCAAGATGAGCAACTCCGTCGGCAGCCTCGATGGCGAGTTCGGCGTCGATGGGCGGAGCGCGCTCTCCTCGCCGACACCCGCCGCGGCGCGCGCCGCAGCGGGCATCGGCCTCGCTATGATGTTCGGCGCCCTGGTGGGCCTCGGCACCATGGTGATCCGCTGGCGCCGGCGGCCGCGCGACTGGGAGAAGAAGAACAGCTTCTCCAGCTGGCTCCTCCCCATCCACACCGGCAACACGAGCTTCATGTCCTCCGCCACCAACAGCAAGACCAGCTTCGTCTCCGGCGGCGTCTACGCCTCCACCATCGGCTTCGGCCGCTGCTTCTCCTTCGCGCAGCTCCAGGAGGCGACACGCAACTTCAACGACAAGGCTGTGATCGGCGTCGGCGGCTTCGGCAACGTCTACCTGGGCGAGCTCGACGACGGCACCAAGGTTGCCGTGAAGCGCGGCAATCCACATTCCGACCAGGGCATCAACGAGTTCCAGACGGAGATTCAGATGCTCTCGAAGCTCCGCCACCGCCACCTCGTCTCCCTCATCGGCTACTGCGACGAGAACTCCGAGATGATCCTCGTGTACGAGTACATGGCCAACGGGCCATTCCGCGATCACATCTACGGCAAAGGTCTCCCGCCACTCTCGTGGAAGCAGAGGCTGGAGATCTGCATAGGCGCCGCGAGGGGCCTCCACTACCTCCACACCGGAACAGCGAAGGGGATCATACACCGCGACGTGAAGACCACGAACATATTGCTCGACGAGAACCTCGTGGCGAAGGTCGCGGACTTTGGGTTGTCTAAAGATGGACCGTCCATGGGGAACCACGTGAGCACGGCGGTGAAGGGCAGTTTCGGCTACCTCGACCCGGAGTACTTCCGTCGGCAGCAGCTGACGGACAAGTCCGACGTGTACTCGTTCGGCGTGGTTCTTCTTGAGGCGTTGTGCGCTCGACCGGCGCTCGACCCTGCCCTCCCGCGGGAGCAGGTGAACCTCGCCGAGTGGGCCGTCAAGAACCGGCGGTCTGGTCTGCTGGAGAAGATCGTCGACCCAAATCTGACCGGGACCATCAACCTCGATTCCATGAACAAGTACGTCGACGCCGCCGAGAAGTGCCTTGCCGAGTACGGCGTCGACCGGCCGTCCATGGGCGATGTCCTGTGGAACCTCGAGTTCGCGCTTCAGCTCCACGAAGCCAATGCTCCCTGCCCACCTCCATCAGTGGATAATAGCGGCGAAGCCATCGGGGATACCGGAGGTGGTGGCGGAGCGATACGTGACGACTCGGCAGTGACGTCGGATGTCTTTGCTCACCTGGCTGGGATGAAAGGGAGGTGAGCTTCATGATCTTTGATGAGTTAATCTTAATGTTGTTCTTAATTTTTTTTTTGTAAAGAACGGATACGTCGATCTGTCTTTGATTTGTAGTTCTTCTACCTTGATGAGTTGATCTTATGTACTTTGGATTTGAATTTGTGGCGTTTTTATTGTGGTTTGTGTTTATGTAATGTAAGATTCAACACTAAGAAGTGACTCTTTTGGCAGATCTTTGTGCGTGGAATGGGATTTGTCGTTGTTTGTTTTTGTATGGACTGATGCTTTGGATTTGAAGTATGCTGCACTTTTTGTGGATCATCGGAACACTCGATCTTGATCGTAAGAATTCTCATTTTTTTTAGATCCTATCGTGAAAATTCATGCCAACCGCTCGATCTCGAGCGGTTCCGGTGATGCACACAAAGTGCATTAGACTCTGCAGTACTGTAGAGGATGTGCTTCCTTGCATGCAAATGATGGATTATTGGACCTCGGGCTGGTAACCATGGAGAGTTATTTCCCAAGTGAGGCATGGCTTGAAAGTAATGCACAAAATGGTTTGTCCAAGTATATCCATTGTGGATAATATTTTGCATATTCTGAACATTACTTTCAAATCCCCTGGAAAAAAAATCCATCCATCGACACTTGGTCTCCATTAAATGATGAGATAGAGAGCAGCGCATAAGAGAAGACTCCCATTGCAAGGTTTTCAATCCATACCGATACATGGTAGGTTCCTTATAGATTGAACTCGAAATGAAGTGAAGGTAAAGATCTTCCAAATGAGAGTGGTGGGGCTCTAGGGCTTCTTTGATTGAACCTCATGGTAGGTTCTTTGATTGTCATTTCAGGATTATCTTTCATATTAGTAGTTTTTTCTAAAAGATACCTTCAAGGATTCTGGAGACCCCTCCTCCATCCAAACTCCCGAGGAGCTGTCACTACAAGAAAGTATAGAACATGCGATGGTCATTATCCGTCTCCGTTGATAGGCTGACCATCCCCTATTATCAGAGGGGACGGTCAAAAAACCATCTCCATAGATTGCGTCCCATTTGCTATAAGGGACGGTAGTTGACACCGTCCCCTATAATCATACATAGGGGACGGTCTTGACCGCCCCTTAAAGTCAATTAGAAGGGACAGTCATGACCGTCCCTTAAAGGGCACTTAGAGGGGACGGTCATGACCGTCCCTAACGTTAAGAGCAACGGGGACGGTCAGCTTCGTAACCATCCTATAAAGTGTGAGAAGGGGGGACTGTCATGACCGTCTCATACGATAAGTAAGGGGACGGTCATCACGACCGTCCCCTTTGTTCCTCTACTAACAAAAAAAAATTCAATACCACTGATATGCTCTTCATTTTACCCTGCAAAGAGTGACACTAAACATTGAATACCTGTAACAATATTTGTATCTTCATCATAAAGAGTAAGACCAACACAGAAAATAACATTCATTCCACATTCAAATTTAGATGAAATGTTTGAAACGACGACTACGCTAAGAGATTCAAATAAAACTACTCTACCATAAACTATTCAAACTATTTAAACAAAGTAAGCTACTTTGCAAAGTAATTGTTCAAATTGATTATACAATATACTAAACTGTATATCCTACCAACTAAAGAAAACATCTAAAGTAATCCTAATCGTCTCCATTCGCATTGTCATCGTCGTCGTCGTCGTCATCATCATCATCATCATCTTCTTCTTCTTCTTCTCCTTCTTCCCCTTCTTCTCCTTCATCGTCGTCGCCTAGCCTCGCAACTAGATTATCCACTTGTATTGGGTGGCTAGTCGACGTTGCACCTTGATGTGCCTGCATGAATGCATTAAACATTGCCATTTGCTGTCGCAAATCCTGAATCTCGATATTCATGCTAGATACTTGACTCTCTAATTCCCTTTCCCTTTGTGTCTTCTTGAAGGTATCTTTCTGTTGGATACATCCAACGATATTGAACCGGTACACCGATCCTTACTTCACCTGCTAAATGAACTATTAAATGAACCATTACATAAAAAAACAAGTGGGAATATCTGCTCTAATTTGCATAATGTGACAATAATGTCTTCTTCAAGTCTTTGTAAGATCAACAGATCTAAAACCTTCGAACACAAGACTTTGAAAAATCCACTCAATTCTGTTAAGGATTGTAGGACAACATCGTCAGCAATTCCACGAATAGCGGATGGGAGTAATACTTCCATGTACATGACAGTCACGACTTTTCAATCTGGTTATCTTACGTTCTCTTTTATTTACGCACCTCGACAACTAGGACGAGAACCCATCTGACACTTTCAAATTTTTTAGGAAGTTGAGAATTTTATCACGCTAAATGTTGGTTAATGTATATATTGCTCCAGGTATAGTAATCCATCCATTGTCTAATTCAATTGGTTGTAACTCTTCGTGTATACCAAGTTGAACTAAATCACGTCTCGTCCTTAAATTATCTTTCAATTGTCCTGCAAGATCTAACATCCCCAAAATATTTTTCAAAATATTATTCTCAATATGCATGACATCTAAATTATGAAGAATTTATAAATATTTCCAGTATGGTAACTCTTTAAAAAAAATACTTTGTTTCCTCTATCCACTGCTATACTTTTCTTCGAAGTCTGTCCTAAACAATTGCTTTGTACTAGTATTTCTTATTCTCAAATATTACTGCCAATCACACGAGTTAAATCAAGTCGGTGTCCAAATGGTAAACCGTCAAATTTCTTAATATTATCTGCCCTTTGCCATCTATACTTCAGTGGTAAGAATTGACAATGATCCAAATAGTAATGCTTCATACTTCTAGTAAGCCAAGTTGAATGTGTTTTTTCAAGATAGACATGATATGAGAATTTTCCTTAGTACTACAACCAGACAAATTTGTGTATGCTGGAAAATCATTTATAGTCCACAACAGTGCAGCATGGAATATAAATATTTCTTTCCTACATGCATCATATGTAGGTATTCCTGTGGTCCATAATAGTTTTAATTCATCTATTAACAGTTGGAGGTACACATCAATCGTATTATCAGGATCTTTAGAACCAGGAATCAACAGTGTCATCATTATAAATGAAAAACTCATTGACATCGTAGATTTTAGATCATCAAAATCACGGGTCAAATGTTGTAGCTCAAACTCATATTACCAAACGGATTGAAACCATCTGAAGCTAATCTGAACCGAATATTTCTCTCAACTTGAGAGAAATGAGGATATCTCTGATCAAATTTTATCCATTCTTCTGCATCAGATGGATGTCTCATAATTCCATTAGCATCTTGTTTATTTTAACGAGAATGCCATGCCATCCACTTTGCGGGTTTTTCCGACATAAAGAGACGTTTTAATCTTGGAATTAATGGGAAGTAACGTAATATCTTCACCGACTTCTTCTTCCTCTTTAAATTACTTTTTTCTTCTTTATATCTGGAAGCTTCACAATAGGGATAAAGTATTCTCCTCGTAAAAGTACACAATCATTAACACAAGCATCGATTTTCTCATATTCCAAACTTAGCGATCGGAATCGTTGCTTCTCCTCTTTCCAATCCTTTGGAAACTTCTCAAGGTTATTCAATAACTTTCGGATTAAGGACAATACATCTGTCATCATTGCAGTGGTTGATCCATTCCTTGCTTTCATCTTAAACAACTCTAATAAAAACTGTAAACGCATCATTTCCACCCCATGAGCCAACATGGCTTCAGCATCTGGCAAACTACTCTCAAACCTGTCATCTAAACCAATGTCTTGTGTTTCAGGTCTTCTTAAGTCATCCATTAAATCAAATAACTTGTGATTAACATTATTCAAGAATTTTGTAGTGGCTCCTACACCTACATCCATATCCTCATTCATTCTCATATGCTCTATAACCTCTCCATGTTCAGTCTAAATGGAGTAATGCAACCAAAATCTGTTGAGAAGGATATGGTTATAAACTTCCTCCTTAATATTACATTTAATATTCTTACATCTCACACATGGACAATAAATTTTGTTACCATCAAAATTTTTATTACCACTTTCTAATTGAAATGTCCAATCAAAGAACATGATCACTCCTCTCTTATACAGCTGAAAATCATCGTATCTCTTATACATTCATGTTTTATCCATTTTTCTACACAATCAGAATAATAATTACTGTCAATTCACCTAGGTGTTTTGGCTTTAGAAAGGCTGACATCAAGATAATAGTAAGTACAACCAAGCCTTGATTGCAACTTTTAACTAACTCCACAAACAAATAAATCATTTACTGATGAATACTCATTCATCACTCTTTATTCTTATATTTTAGCTACAAAAACCTTTGCAAATGCATGTAGATATTTGTAAATACAAATAATTATCAAAAAGCATTCATTGTGTAAAATTTAATAATTAGCATGTTTTTGTGCAAAAATAAAAGAATAAAGAAACAAAAGAAAAAGATGGAAATATTTAGAATAAATATTGAGCAACCTAATCCCAAGGGAGGGCTCAACATGGGCTTGACCGCATAAAAGCCAAAGTAGAGAGAGATAAGGAGCTCATGTGTGTAAATATACCTGTAAATATAATAAAAATATTTTCCTCTAAAAATAAAATAAAAATTGGTTTGTAGATACTTGTAAATATTTGTAAATACAAAATCAAAATAAAAATAAGAAAATTAAAAAGAAAAGAAAAATATTCACCTTATCTATAGTCACCTTGTACATAAAACCACTTTCTCTATTTATTTCACCCTATAAATAAATAAATCAAAATTCTATAAAACTTGTATATCTTTTACATTTCATGTTGTAAATAAATAAAATAAAAACCATAAAAATAAAAATTAAATAAAAAAAACAAAATTAAAAATCAAAAGAAACATTGTAAATATACAATGTATATAAATGTATATACCTATTTATTTTACCCTTATAAATAAATAATAAAAATAAAATAAAAATACATTTATATTCCTAATTTTATGCTATAAATAAATAAAATATAAAATGGGAATAAAAATGTACAAAAATAATTAATTAAAAATCAAAAATAAAAAAAATCAATATTGTATATATACCTATATATAGCTCTATATTGTAAATACCTAATTTATATTTAAAAAATAATTAAAAATCACAAAAAAATAGTTTATAAATAAATAAACATTTTTCATGTTTTAAATTTTTCCTAATTCAGCCATTTATTATTTTATTTTTAATTTCTAAATAATTATGATTTGGCGGGCTCTGATTGGTCCACGGGGGATGTTGACCCCCGGTCAACTCCCCCTGGACCACAGACCCGCGGATCCTGTGCACGGATCTGTTTTCTCCCAATTATCTCCGCTTGACCCGATCGCCATTTCGCCAAATCACGAGTCCTAATTACTCTCCAGATATCCGGGAACCTCGCCCGACACTTTACCTAGGGGTCCGTGCTTCACCAAGCCGGACCCGACCCTTTCTTCCCGGACCTTCACGCGTATAAAGCTTCAGCTATGGCCGCATTTCACGCATCCTTGGATCAGCTCTCTTCACCCTAGGACCTCCATAGCCACCGCGAGAGTGACAGCTTGCGCTCGGCCGTGTTGCAGCGAGGAGGGAGCAGCTAGGCCATCGATCTGGTAGCTTCACGCCGTCGTGTGCCGCCCAGACGTGGTGCTCGAACCTCGGGTGACGACCCTCGAGGCTAGGACCTGGAGCTTCCCCAGCTCTTCCACAGTCGATCTCATTCAGTAGCCTTCTTCCCTTTTCTATTTAGCTAATTTGGAGTTTCGCCCAAATCGCTCCGTCGCCGACGACCTCTGATTCCGACCACCCTCGCCTACATCTCGATCATCGGAATTGCCCACCACCTTCGCCTTTTCCCCGCGCATCTTCTGCACCCATCCATCCAACCCAGTTCGCACAGGAACTGAGATTGGGGCTCCATCGCCGTCGCTTCGCCGGAGCCCCTTCATCCCGACGCACAGCTCACCTCCACCACTGCTAACCGGGTCGAGGCACTTTGCCCTCGACCCAGGAGCCTGTTGTCATGCTTTGCAGGTCCAAGCGAGTCCATCTGAGGGCTCGACCTTCTGGAGCAGCAGCTCCTCCTCCGCCAGTGTCGCATGAGCTCTCCGGAGCTCTGTTGCACCATCGGAGGGTCTCGTCAGACGCGGGAGGCCCACGCGCATCTTCTTCAATCAGTAGCAGCCCGCGAGGAGAGTCACCGTGCGTGCACTGGGCCAGCGAAGTTCACCGGCCACTTGTTCTTCGTGCACCCTCCAGGACCGTCCGTTGCACATCCACGCTCCAGATCTTTCGAGGACCATCCGATCAGAGGCTAAGAGGAGACCCAGCGACCACCATCCGATCGACGTGTGGCCCCCTCTCAGCCCTCCATCTAGCGGAAGGCCTTCAGTGCTTCACGACCGTCAGATCCAGCACGTGGCATCCATCTAGCCATCCGCTTAATAAAAGGGTAGTTTACCCTCAGGCCCTTATCTTTTTAGTTGTTTATATTTAGTCTTGTAAATACGTTTGGTAGTTCTTTTATTTTTGGACATATTGCATAGAGGACCCTGTGGTTTATTTTGTTCGCATTTATACCCCTATGTGTGATGGACACGTGCATCGACACGTGAGCTTTGGTGTATTTGCAACTTTTATCCTATGTTTTTGGCATGTTATTGTTTATATTTTTATAAATAGGAATGACAAACAGGTCTTTCCATGCCTGAGTCACGCGTATCGTGCGTAGGCCTCGGGGACTTTTGCATTTTTGGCCCTACACTTTTATTGTGTGTTATCCAAGGGGCCTTGGAACTTAATCTAATTGCAGATAGGTCCTTGTGCACTGTGCCTTTGCCTTTATTTTTGATAAAATAGCAAAACTACTCCAAATTTGATGAAAATTGGATGGCTCCTGCCATGGTATAAAATTTTCTCTAAATTTTGGAGACATTTTTGACTCTTTTTACTATTTTAAAAATTCAAAAACACACATTTTTCTTACTGTCCAGTTTTAAAAATCACAAAAAAATATTAAATCAACTTTAAAAATTACAAAAAAATTATACCTTTTTTGTCTTGCCGTTTTGATTTTCTGACCAATTTTGGTCATTTTTGGACTTGTTAAAATTATAAAAATTGAAAAACATTGAAAACACCAAAATAATTCCAATAATTAAAAGAAAAATCTAAAAATAATAAATCCAGTGCCTGATTTTCCTTGTTTTCCTTACTTTACAGGAAAATTATCTTAGACCTTGATAGGGCCTTTATCCATTTTATTTTGGCCCTCCAAGTCTGACTGGACAGTGTCTTTGTTTTTAAGCTTTGTTTTATTTTTATAAAATTCCCTAAAAATCAGAAAAACACCAAAAATTAACTAAAAACATAGAAAAATATAAAAAATGTAAAAAAAAATTTGTTTGAATTTTTGGGTGATTTTTGAGTAATTAAATAATTGTTTGTAGTTGCTTGATTTACTTGTTCTCTTATTTCTTTTATTATTTAAAAATCCAAAAAATATAAAAATATTAAAAATCCACCAAAAATCTTTATCCTTTATTTTATCTTTATTTGAGACTACTTCGTAGGCCGCGAGGCCATCACGTGCTCCTTGAGTTCGACCCTGGTCGCTATACCAGGTTAATCGGATAGCGAGACCGCTACT
This sequence comes from Ottelia alismoides, assembly GCA_037367405.1. Classification (NCBI taxonomy): domain Eukaryota; kingdom Viridiplantae; phylum Streptophyta; class Magnoliopsida; order Alismatales; family Hydrocharitaceae; genus Ottelia; species Ottelia alismoides. The sequence continues at coordinate 196,520 of JAZKJV010011364.1, forward strand.
TCGAGCTTGGTTGTTTTTATCTTGTTTTGGTGGTCTATATTTTTTTCTCGTTGAGCCACCCGGACGACTGAGGTCGCAACGACCGCTTTTTGATTTATCTCCCTTAGTTGCTCGGCCCTCTTTCGCGGCTCATCATTTACCCAGACCACAAATAAGTCTTTAAGTTATAGATACTATCTAATATATCCCATTGAATAATCAACCATTAATTTCCATAACAATTTAGTATAATCTGTATATTTGTAAATATTAACACTTAACTATCATTTGTATAATTAAACCATTTTAGACAATTAATTTAGGAAAAACATATTCCAAGGCAGTTGCTCCTACAAAACACCCTCCTCCCTCACCTTCTCAGGTATGACTGGTAGTAATGCACAAACCATCACTTTTATTTCTCAGATCAGAAATAAAAGGATGAAAAAACAAGAAAAGATGCACAACAAGCTGCATCAAAGCATAATTAGCAGCATTTTACAATGTCGAAGCTACACCTAGTTTATGTTGGACTGACCAAGTTAGAAACATAAGGGCTCAAAAACCTTAACCTCATTTTAGGGAACACAAGAACATATGGAAATGAAATAAACATGAAAAATTATGTTATAGCAATTTTCTACCTCTTTCACGGAGCAAAATAGAGAAAAATAAACGTAAAAGATTGTTGGTAATCACCAGAAATTAAGATGTAGGAAGCCGACGAGCTTGGGAGCAAACAGGGAGGCGACTGAGACGTCGGACGACAGGGGGGGAAGGGGGGTGTGGGGTGAGCATGTTGAAATGGGAAAGTGAGGAGGACGAAGGGTTTTTTTGATCTAACCATCGGGGACGGCCGTTTTGACCGTCCCCAATACTTGCGTCTAATCGAAAATATCTGCTCCACATTAATGGGGGACGGTTGCCAGCGAGCAGAGGGAATGGTCACTAACGACCGTCCCCTTTGGTCCACCACCATGGCCACGGATCGGTCGTGATACCAACAAAAGACATTTAGGGACGGTCAGAACCGTCCCCAAAGGCCCCACAGGAGGAAAAATTTTGGCAGTGCCTTGTTCATGGCAGAGGGGACGGTCACTAACGACCGTCCCCTTTGGTCCACCACCCAAGGCCCCAGATCGGTCGTGACGCAAACATAATACATTTGGAGACGGTCATAATCGTCCCCAAAAGCCCCTCAGGAGGGAAAATTTTGGTAGTGCCTTGATCATGGTAGATGGGACGGTAACTAACTACTGTCCCCTTTGGTCCATCACCCAAGGCCCCAGATCGATCGCGATGCTAACAGAAGACATTTGGAGACGGTCATAACCATCCCCAAAAGCCCCTCATGAGGAAAACATTTGGCAGTGCCTTGGTCATGGTAGAGGGGATGATAACTAACGACCGTCCCCTTTGGTCCACCACCCAGACCCCAGATCGGTCGCAACACCACTAGAAGACATTTGGAACAGTCATAACCGTCTCCGAAAGCCCCTCAGAAGGGAAAAATTTGGCAATGACTTGGTAATGGAAGAGGGGATGGTCATTGATGATCGTCCCTATTCCCTCATTAGAAAAAGAGACGATACCCCTACAGACCGTCCCCCAGTGTGTGGGTATTGGCGACAATTGCCGTACGACCGCCCCCTGAACCTATCAATAGGGGCGGTCAACATGGAACCATCGCCAGTTATCGTTGTAGTGTGTGTATCCGTTTATGCGTTATTTACGGTATTCCATTCAATAAATGATCGCATTTGTATTAAAATTCAGTGGAATTTTTTCACGTTTCTGTAAATGGCATTCACATTTAAACCAATAACTATAGAATTAACAGCAAGATGTGTCGATAAAATTTGTATTCATTAATTTCCATATATATATATATATATAACATCAGGGACGAATCCTGAAAATTCATCTTGGGGGGGGGCTAAATTATTTAGATATTATTTATCTAATTTGTCTTGTCATGTTAGTTGTTAATATTTGGGAAGTGGTTCCTCTGATGTAACGTGAGTTACAAAAGAAGTGTTGTAACTATTTTTTGTTCAATTTTATTTCTTAAAATCCAACCTTATAGATAGAATCTTTGAATAACGTTATACATATCCTCCAAATTTTGCTCAAATCCAAGATCATTTGCTATTTTATATCAATGGCTAAAATTCTGTTTCTCTTTTAAACGAGACTTAAATTTCTTAAATGTTGATTGGACTTTTAATCACTAAGATAAAATATGAAATGGAATCATATTTGAGCGAAATTTGGAGGATATATAGAACATTAATGGAAGTTTAAATCTATAAAGTTGGATTATTGGAAACGAATTCAATCTAGAAGGTGAGTTTCCAATAATTCCGTAATTGATTGAAACTAATATTGGGAATATATTTTTATAAAAGTAAATATATAAACTTATAATCGAACATAAATAATCTCTATAAACATCGTATTGACAAAAAGATCTCTATAAAACTCTTCATATCACTGAACTATACATTTATTAATGTGATATTAAGTAATACCACTAGATTTAATGTTTTTCAAACAAGTAACACTATACAATACTTTTTACTTACATGGATGCAAACAAATATAGATATGTATACCAATCTTTATCATATTTATTATATATATTTGACATGTGTAAGTTTACTTGCATATCTATTTTAAAATAGACGCAGATACAAATAGGGTTGCAAACATGCAGGTACAAATAGGTATTTATGCATTTATGTATACATTAGAAAAATATGTAACCATATCTGTTTTCTGATCCTAAAAAATGAAAGAGGTATCCAAATCTATATCCATATATGCAAAGAAAATAAAAAGAAAAATCATTATCTATATAATATATCATAAAATAAAAAATACATATCGATGATGGTTTACAAACGTATATGATGATGGACATACACAGATGTATCAATATCTGCTTATGCACATCATGTATTATTAATAGTTACTTATTATAATTAGATTATATATATGGGTCCAATGGGGATGCCCCCGTCCGTTTCCGAGTTTTTTTATTTTCAAAAATATCACTATGTATATTCATCTATATATCTCGCCTATATGTCATTCGAATTTTGTCAGAAACAGAGACTCTTATGCCCTCCATCTAGAACAGGTCAATTACAACAATGTTTAGACCATTTACATGTTCTAGATGGAGGGCAAAGGAGTCTCTATTTCTGAGAAATTTGAATGGCATATTGGGGGGATATATAGATGAATATATATGGTGATATTTTTCATAAAAATAAGAAAATTACGGAAAAAAGGGGTGGGGACAACTCCTTTATTCCCTATATATTGATTTTTTTGTTGCGATATGGGGGGGGGGGTATTATACATAACATGTAAATTTTAGTTATTAAATAATATGTTTAGATTATTGATGAATATGTGATTCATCACTCTTAAAGTTGAAAATAGATCCTTGTTCCTGAGTATTTAGCATCATATTTCCCTTTATCTTGCATAAATAGCATTCATGCATAAGTCCACAATACATGCATTTTAGCATTCATATTTGCATTAAATAAGAAGCCAATTCATGTGTAAAAATCCACTTGTAAAATATCCACCAATAATTCACCTAATTATTTGTATTTTATATCCTCTCTAAAATCAAATAACACCTTCCTTATACTGTGTAGATTACTAGTTGATAATATAAGGAAGAAGGCCAAAAAATCCCTATCCTGTAAATTGCCCAATAAAGCCCCAAATCCAGTTGGAGAACTTGGACCTTAGAATGCCAATATCCCTCACATACAACCTCTGAATTAGGTCTAATCACCTTCAGATTAATACACATCCAGAGACCTTTAAAATGAGACCAATTTCATTCAATTCGGAGCTCGTATGCAAAACTTGGGTTTTTGGGCCCCTGTGTACACTATATGTATGTATATTTGTACTCTTGTATTTTTATATCATATTTGACCTCATCTCCATTTTTGGTCAACATGAAACTTATAGATCTCATCGAGATATACAACTTTCATGTTTTGATTTTTCCAAATTCGGCCTCCTTCTCTCTCTAATTTTATTTTCTTTCTCAACCACTCAGAGCTGGCCACGTGGCACCCTCTGATTGCGCCACGCGGCCCGCCTCTTTGCGCGCCACGTGCCCTATCATCTCTGCCATCTGATTGTTCACCTTCTCTCTTGATCTGGGCCGCTCATCATTGCAACGCATCACCACCCTTCGATCAAACTCAGATCCAATTAGGACCGTTCGCCAGCGCCTCTCTCTCAGGCCGCCATGCGTCCCATTTTCTCAGCCGTTCGTTGGATCCACCCTAGATCTAATCCAAAGCATCCACCCGCACCTCCATCAGGGCCATTGGATATCACGATCCAATGGTCCAGGCATCGTCATCTACCTTCCGCAAGCCTCACGCCCCACGCCATCCACCGTGCGCGAGGGCCACCCTCTTTCTATTTTGGGAGCTACTCCGGCCACCCTCTTCGTCTCCCGTCACCCCTGGTTTGTACCCCACTCATCCCTCATCCTCGCCGAGCCCCTTGAATGACATAACCTCCACCCACCTCGCTCCACAATGCCCACAAACTCCATCGCTTCGCCACCTATTCCGTCACCTCCGCCTTTAAATACTCCACCGTCTTCAACCTTCACCCCTATCCGCCATTGCGAGAGGTGTCCTAGAGCTCAGAGCTACCTATTGGTGACAGCAATTGAGAGTAAATCTGAGCGAAGACAGGCCTTCACCTCCGGCGAGATCCACGACGTCGCTACGCCGTGCTGCAGCTCCTCCGACAAGCTCTTTGAGCTTGGGCCCTCTACCGTCCCTCGAGCGACGATCGGAAGCATCCCTTGAGCTTCCGAGCCCTAGGTAGACTCCTTCATTCTTCATCCAATCTTCTCCTTCTTTCCTTTCATTTTTCTCTTAATTTTCCCGTCTCCTACGATCACCCCCGCTACCTCTTGAGCATCCACCGAGCTTCCCCTTGAAGCCCTGATTTTCGCGCACTAGTTCATCTTCTTTGACGCCGCTCTCCAGACCATCTTAGCCTCAACTGAGGCCTCTGACAGCTCTGTCACACCTCCACGTGGGAGCCGCCGGTGAGCTTCACCGACCTCAGACGAAGGAGGAGGTGCAAGCAGCTCTTCGTCGGAGTCCATCCCTCTCCGTCGCAGGAGGCGGCGGACCGGTTGAAGACAAAGAGCAACAACTGTCTGATCTTCTTGATCAGACGGTTAGGAGGACACCACGTTGCATTCACTTCGTAGCAGTAGGATCAGGAGGATCCTATGCACCAGATCTCTCCATGTCACCATTCTCCAGAGCTTTAGAGGGCCGTTGGATTCTTCCTGATCCAGCAGTGCTTGATCATCCACATGTCCACCTTCCTCGAGCTCCAGAGGCTGTTGGATCGATCTTGATCCAACGGGTCGCCGTACGCCACACACCTGCCACCAGCAATCGTTGGATCTTCACTTGATCCATCGGTCCATAGCGCGCCACGTCTCCCCTCCGAGCCTCTTCCCTGACCTTTAGGCTTGGAGCTCCCGAAGCTAGCCAAACCTCCATCCGAGCCGAGTCCGAGCCTCCAGAGTCATCCGAACCTCAGCCCGAGCCTTCGAAGTCCATCGAGCCTGGGACTCCCATGTGGTTTGCACGTGCGGTCTGGGTATTTTGCAGTGAGGCCCCTAGAGGTTTTCATATTTGCATTCTAGTCCCTGCCAAGAGATCCTACGTGAAGCGCACACGTTCTGTGGGTATTTTGCATACATACCCCCTCATTACAGGTAATTGCACATTAGTCCCTGTCAACATGTTTAACTTTTATCAATTTTATTTCCTGTAATTACATTTAGGCCCTTGTCTTTACACACATTTTTAGGCATTCATTTTAAATCATTTTCAAGTTTAAAAATTGCATTGTGTAGCTTAATTTGTCCTCTTTTATATGTGACACTTGGCACATTTTTGTAAGAGCATTGGATTTTATTATTAATTAATTGGTAGAATTGTGTCATATTTTGCCCATTTATGCCTTTTAATTTGTAGTAATTTCTCTGTGATTCCACAAAAATTACCAAAAATTCATATTAGACCTAGGATAATTAAGTTCACATTGTATAAAAAATTCATCTCATTTGCACGCACCATGAGCCTGAATAAATCATTTAATGATTTCCTTAATTAATTTTTAATAGGTCCATTTCACATAAAAATTTAGGTTTATTAATTTTCTTGGATTCTTCACACTTAGATCTATCTAGAATAATTTTTATATCTGAAAATATTGTGATCTGGTATTTATTAAAATTAATTTAGTCAAAATCACCTTGCATTCATTTTTAATTCGCAGTAAATTCATTTAATGTCAAAAAAATCCAACAAAATTAGAGTAGCTTAATTTCATTGCATTTCACCATCTGGCCAAGTTTCATAATTTTTGGAATCAATTTGACCATATTTTTGAATTAACTTGTAAACTGGCCTGATTTTACATGTGTCTTTTCCTTTTTGCATAAAAAATGAAAAATACCAAAAAAATACCTTCAGAAAATCCGATCTTGGAAATTTGCTTAAAATCTACCTAAGGAGATAATTGCCTCCCTGATTTTGACCTTAGGCTTGCCCAAGTAAAAAAAATTTTACCGCTTGCGATTAAATCACCCTTACTTAAAAGTGGTTTTTGATTAGCTCCTATATTCCGACTGCAACGAACGACATAACGATTAATTTGACCATTAATTTGATTAGACTAACAAGGGTAGTAAGATGCTCGTCAAAATGGCATCGCTACCGGGGAGGCACGGCTTAGGTTAATTAGCGGTTAAATTCTGAGTGTTTGATTTTCCATCCCCGGGTAGTCTGACCCTCGGATTTCTTGTGAATATTTTTCTGTCCTTTAATTTTTGTATTTTTGTGTTGTTCTCTATCTGACCTCAACTTGTTTTTGTGCGAGGAACGCGAGGAGTCGAAGACGCTTTGAGGAACCTGCATTTTAATTTTTTTTGAGTGATTTGAGAGGACTTGTATTTTTCTGTTGTTTATTTTTTGCATTATTTCCAGCGGTTCCCAATTGGGTTCTCGTGAGTGTAAACATAGTGGAACCGTGTCCCCGTATGTTGTGTGGATTGAATTTGTAGACTAGGCTTGCACTAGCGGCTCCTCGAGCCACTTTAAGAATTGCTTGTGCTCGTAAATCTTTAGGACCACACAATACACTTAAAAGACATACTTAGACCGCAAACCTAGTCAAATCAACATGTGCTTCACTCGCTAATAGAACTGCTTGTCTAGGAGCGGATTTTGTCGTCTCATTTTGCATGTAGTGTAAAAAGATTTCAATTCTGTTTTGCATCATGTATAAAAAGCGAAGGGATCACTGTAAGTATTCTTCACTCAGCATAAGCATCATTATTTTTCGTGCATCGACTTTTCCCGATTTCCCTCTCAGTTTTTCAAACATAAGTAAAAGGAAATTGGGACTAGACAATAGGCATGCTGTGTGGATTGGACTAACAAAGTGATAACTTAACTTAAAATCAGGACTGCTAACATTATTGACCAAAAAATTCAATAAAATCAGAAATTTTGCTTACAGGAGATTAATCCCCGACCTTGTTTTCAGGCTGAGTGAGGATATTTGAGTGTGTGTGAACACCTTAAGGCATAGCCCAAATCCCCATCTTCCATATCATGTTCCGACTAATCCTAGCAAATATCACAAGTTGAATTATTCAGGTTCACTGACTAGTACCAAGTAGCCTCCGCTTGTCTCAGGTAGATAGGGATGAAATTGCGGTACTTTGCGACAAGTTACCAGTAACCCCTCGGGGTGAAGTTCCAGCCTTGTCAGCCTCCGCCTGCTTGCAGGTAGATAGGGCCAGGTCTTTGAATCCATCAATTTGGGATAGGAGTGAAGAAAGGAAGGACCGACGGTATCTTAGGCGACATGTTAAATAGGGAAGATACATCCGGTTTTGAGCCGACTCCCATATAGGTCGCGTAACTCCTTGCTATCTTGCTTGAAAATCACACTTAAAATCAACAAGATTAATTGGACTCGCTTTCGGGTCCGTCATTGTGTTGAGTGTGAATACAAGTTTTTGGATTGAATTGCTTTCTTCAGATAGGAGTAAAATCCTATCTTCACTTAGAACTCCCGATTCTTCTCGCCAATCCAAGATGAGTGACTGGGGGGATATCAACTCTTTATTTTCCAATCTCTCTCTGAGCCCCCCTCGAAACTCATCTTCACCGGCCCAAGTGCAACTTGGACCACCCAGAACTCATGACCCTCTTGAGTTCTGGATCCCTCACAACCAGGGTGGTTACTCTCAAACCAACCCTTTCCTCTCCTCTGAACTTACCGAGGAAGACCATCGCCTCGGTAAGAATCCCTTCCTTGATTTATCCTCTAACTCGGACCATGTTTCATACCCAGGACTAGAGGACACAATGTCGAAAAAGAACGTTGAAGAGGAGGAGAATAAAGAGGACCCGATGATTCAAGTCTTAGCCAGGCTGGCTAAAGTCGAACAACTTAACACAAAATTAACGACCAGACTAGGATATGTGATCAAAGCTGAAGGAATATACAGACCGATGGTGGATGCCTATAATCTAGCAGAGAATGAGATACAAAGTTGGTTAGCACCCGAGGTTCCCCCTGAAGCATTCGAATTGAAACCCCACCTCCCGAGCTTGCTGCCGAAGTTTAATGGAAATGTGAATGAAGAACCATATACCTTCCTCAGGGACTTCGAGCTAGTTTGCAACAACCTTAGTCACCCTAGGGTTGGACATGATTATATTAGACTGAAGGCCACCCCTTTTGCCTTAGGAGATAAGGCAGCATATTAGCTGAAGAACCTAGGGCTGATGTGTACAACCTGGATGTAGTTCAAGGACCTTTTCCTGAAAACGTTCTACCCACTTAGTAGGACTAATCAAATGAGAACAAAGATCGCAAGCTTTTCCTAGGGACCCAGCGAACCATTTCATGAAGCCTGGGATAGGTTTAGTGACCTCATTCAGAAATGCCCGTGCCATGGCATTTCAAAGGCGATCTTGGTCCAGACCTTGTTCTGTGGCATGACCCCGAAGATGTAGGGATTAGTCAGTGCCACCTATGGAGGAAGTTATCTAAACAAGAATGAAAATGTTGTATGGAAAATCTTGAAGCAGATGGCAGAGACAGGCAGGTCGCAGGCCACCAGGGCCTATCAGTTGTCTCCTTCGAGCCTCATCAGTGAGACAACTCGGAGGACTGTAACGAATCTGACAGACGACCTTATCCCTAGCATGGGGATAATTGCAGACAAGTTAACCATGGTCGAGCAGATTCACAAGAGGATTACCGACCTTGAGTCTCTCTCAAAATTGCCGAAACAAGTGGAGGAACTTACTGAAAGGGTAGCTAGATAAAGCTACCTGCCCCTTCTGCACCACCTGTGTCTGTACACAGATTCCACCTTGTACAGGAACATGCACCGGGGCCTCAGAGTAGCTGGGTCGAGGAGCGGACTTACACTCAGCAGGACCAGCACGCACCCCCACAAGTGGAGACAGGATACGAGGAGCCTCCGCAGGTGTTCAAGATCAAAGGATTGTGGTACAACCATGACCCAGTCGGCAGATAGTCGGGGATAGGGAATGTCCAGCCTCACCGACCTTCCCTAGCTTACCAGGAAAATGACTCCATCCCCGCACCACGCTTTGTTCAGTCCATGCTCGAATGAGGGTACCAGCCTCAGCAGCACCACCAGCAGCAACGCACATTCCACTCAGGCCAGCAGGGCCCATCACCATCCCATCAGCATCAGCAGTATCGGCTTGGCCAGCAGGCCCAGTATAGGGCCTCATCTTCATGACATCATCAACCCGCATAGCCCACTGAATTGGAATCCCTCACCTTGGTGATCCAGACCCTGATTGATAGGGTCCAACAGATCTAAAATGACTATCTGGATATGAGAACCGATCTAAACCACATTTCTCGTACCCAGGACCAGTAGATGGTGCCAAAGACCTCAATTACCGCCCAGGTTCAGGCCAACCCCAACAGCTTGACTCAAGGCCAGAATCGATCACGAGATCAGGTATACTATTCAGATAATTCCTTATCTGAAAATGAGATCCGTTCGTATAATAATGTAAACCATATGTCCCTTAGGAGCGGAAGGACCGTGATCATACCTGATCGGGCACGGACACAGGAGGAAGAAGCTGCCAAGTCTCTACCTGAGGAGAACTTGGAGGCAGAGGAGGAGCAGCACCACCATCACCACCACCGGCAGAAGAAGAGGACTTCTGGGTCCTCGAAGAAGCAAAGGAACTGCACCGGCAGAGGGTCCATTGAAATCGATGAAGAGCCCATACCTCCATCTGAGGAGGATAGTCCAGCAGTCGCGGAGGATGCATCACCGGTTTCGCAGCAACATTTTCCTTTTTATCATAGTCAGAGTCAGAGTCAGTTTCAGAGTACGAGTCTTGTACAGAACTCAGTTCCCGGTTTGAATGAAAATATTTTAGTTTCAGAATCTGAGTTGGAGTCAATAATCCCTTTCCCTGAGCTCTCAACGGTGGAAAGAAGAAAACTAAAAATATCCAAAAGGATGACCCTGAGATGGCAGAGTTTTGTAACAAACATATCAAAGTCACAATTCCCTTTGACAAGTATGTAAAAATGATACATGCATTTCAGAAATACCTTAAGGTGAGATGCACACCTACTAGGGTTAGCGAGAAGATCAAAAGCCATGTTGAGAAACACGTTCTGTCAATGGCCACGACTTGCGTAATAAAGAACTTGTTTCCAAGGAAACGAAGAGACAAGGGTGCACATTATGTGGTGAGTCATGTCAATGAAATAACGTTTGCATGCACTCTCCTAGACAACGGCTCCTCAATCAACTTAATGCCTACAATCCTCTATGAGGGGCTTAATCTCGGACCTCTTAGGAAATCTAGAGCCCTTCTTCAGTTCACTGATAAATCAACCAAGAGGTAATTGAGGAATGTTGTCATCAAAGTCGAGGGTCAAGAATACATGGTGGACTTTACTATCCTAAGTATGGAAACCCCTCGTAATTGGAGAGATTCCTAGATCATCCTAGGCAGGCCCTTCCTCAGAACAGCAGGGGCCTTGTTTGATTACAAGATCGGGAAAATTCAGTTCCAAACTCCAGGCGGAGATGAGGAACTTGAGATGAAGCAAACCAGATGGCAGAGACCGGATTCTGAATCCAGCACCGAGTACTCTTCATCCGAAGCAGACTGCGACCATGTAGACACAGTTGGGCCATAGAGACAGAACCCAGTCAGCATTGATGAGTCCCTCCCATCCGGAGATGATCTTGTGCATGAATTAGTTTGCGAGGTCCTCAGAAACGAATACAACTCAGAACCTGCATCCCCCTACATCTTCGATGACTTAGAGGCCCAGCTGGGCCTGTCACTCCTTCCCTCTTTAGAACAATCAGAAGATGAGGATGACGAGTAGGATGTGGCTTTTGCTGATTGCATGGAGACCTTTGACGATCCGACTCCAGAGCTGAATGATTTAGTGGCAGTAATTTCAGAGACATATCCAATTACTTTCAACACTGAACCAGATTCGATTGATCCAGACTTCCTAGATGATCAAACATTCCCTGAGCTCAAACCCTTACCCACAACACTCAAATATGACTTCCTTGTGGGCCAGGAAAAGAAATATCCGGTCATCATCAGTTTACGATTGACCGAAGAGCAGGAATCTCGCTTGCTAGAGATCCTAGAGGGAAACAACAAGGCGATAGGTTGGAGCATTTCCGATCTCCACGGGATAAATCCCACTATGTGTTTGCACCATATCTACGTGGAGAATGAAGCTAAACCCACTAGTGAATTCCAACATCGCTTGAATCCAAATTTACGAGAGGTAGTGAAGAAGGAGAAAGAGAAATGGTGCAATGCGGGTTTCATTTATCCCATCTCCGACTCTAAATGGGTGGCCCCGATCCATGTTGTCTCGAAAAAGTCGAAAATCTAGACGACCACCAACGAGGATGGAGAGGAGATCGTGACACGAGTGCCCACGTCGTGGCGCATCTGTGTGGATTACAGACACCTGAATGCTGCGATAAAGAAGGATCATTTCCCCTTACCATTCATTGATCGAGAGACTAGCGAGGAAAGAATTCTTCTACTTCCTGGATGGGTTCTCAGGCTACAATCAAGTAGCCATAGCTCCGAAGGACCAGGAAAAGACCACGTTCACATGCCCCTTTGATACCTATGCTTTCAGGCGCATGGCCTTTGGGTTATGAAATACTCCAGGTACTTTTCAAAGGTGCAGGATTGCTGTATTCGCCTAAATGGTCAGTGAATTCCTAGAAGTCTTCATGGATGACTTCTCGATCCACGATGATTCATTCGATTCTTGTCTTAGGAATCTGTACCGAGTCCTTAAACGTTATTGTGAGGTTAATCTGGTGCTCTCCTGGGAGAAAAGTCACTTCATGGTGACGGAGGGCATTGTGTTGGGGCACATCATCTCCAAGAGAGGAATGTAGGTTGACCCTGCCAAGGTGGATGTGATCAGACGACTCCAGCCACCAACCAACGTTAAACCGTTGCGGTCTTTCCTCGGGCATGTCGGATTCTATCGGAGATTTATCAAGGATTTTTCTAAGATTTCCTGATCGCTAACTGAGCTTTTAGGCAAGGAAATAGAGTTTATTGTCGATCACAAATAGCAAAAGCCAACTGGGCCTCCCTGTAAAATACCCTAGGCGCACATGTGAGGCACGTGCCTGGAGGACCTAGATACAATTTTTGGAAGTTAAAGGGTCTGCAATGTAATTTACCTAGCCCCTCATGTCCAGGGCATGTAGGGGACCAGGCTCGGGAGGCAGCGATGCTGGGCTACATGTGGCTTCTCCTGGAGCTTCAGCTCTTGGCTCGATGGACCCGAACCTGTAGGCTAGGCATAGAGGCTTGGGAGGGCATGTGGCTAGTTCTGGTACTTCATGATATGGTTCGGGCCACCCGAGCCTAGAGGCTTGGTGTGGGCTACGTGGAGCCATCTGGGCCATCAGATATAGAGGATCAGATGGTAATTGTAGGTTGTCTCCTCCACTAGCTCCGCCTTCTACGACGGACTTGGTTGTGCTCTGACGATGGGGTTTGAGCTCCGCCTCGTCCCTCCATGTGTCCTAAAGATCGATGAGTGATCCTAGGAGCTTGGAGATGAAGCTCGTGAAGAGATGGAGGCACATATCCTTCTAAAACAAGCTAGCAATGGATGCTCATCGGAGGCCATGCTCTTAAACGGAGCAAGAAACACAACTCCGACCATTGAGGATGATGAGCACCTGCAATTGATTAAAATAGCCTAAGCAAGCATGGAGGGGGTCATGTGAGTGAAGTGCAGTTTGTAAGGGGGTAGAGGAGGGAAGGACCTGGATCTCCTTGCCGGTAAGCCGAAGAGGAGGTGGGGCGGAGATGATTAGGTTGTGGAGAAGGGGGCATGGTTAGTGGATGTGTTGGCGAACAAGGGGGTGACATGGCGGAGGTCATTGGGTGGTCAGGTGACAACAAGTTGGAGTATATGCGTCAGAAAATTAGGGGAAAATAAAAGGAAAAACATGGTACGATACCTGGAGGATTCAAGGGAGAAGAAGGGCGGCGTGGATGCTTGGGATGAGATCCCTAGGGGACCTCGGATCATCGCTCAACGATCTCAGCAAGGCTCAGAGCTTAGTGGTGCCCGAGGGTGGCCACAACATGGTCAGAGGACCATGGGTCATCACCGGAGCAGGGGTGCCATTATGGCCCTCCTTTGACCTCCATTTGTCACAGGGAGGTGGAGGGGCTCTAGGGCTTGAGCTCTTGATTAGTGGACGAGGAGTGGAGATGGAGGAGGCGGAGTATTTGATGGGGGCGATGGTGCGTTACAGGTGATGGACGGGTAGAGATGTAATAGGTGAATTCAAGTAGCTAAGGTTTGATGGCAGCTCATTGATGGATTGGCGAGGGTAATAGAAGATAGAGTTACGTGGTGGTGGTGTTAGGTCAGGAGAGTGGCATATGTGAGCTCCAAAATATGAAGGGGGTGAGGGTGTGACGAGGTATAACAACTGGGAGAGGGGGAGACTGGAGGAGGAAGAAGGTTCATAAACTGTTGGATCTCACGATCCGATAGCCCAGGAGGAGGTGCGAGTGAAGGGCATGGATCTGATCTAGGTTCAGATCATACGGTGGGGAGAGGAGTGATGACGTGGAGGTTGTGATGCCCTTGGATAGCATCACCATCCAACGGCTGAGGGGAAGGCGGGAGCGGGTGGCTTGGATCTGATATGGGTTCAGATCAGAGGGTTATGGATGAGCGCGCAGATGGAGGGTCAAGAAGCATGTGGGAGAGGCCATCAGACGGTGGAGAGCAGTGATGGGTGGCGTGAAGAGGAGGTTGCCGCATGGCGGCTCCAGAGGGTGCCACATGGCCACTCCAGAAAAATCAATAAATACGAAAACAAAAAATCAAAAAGAAATAATTATATTCTTAATTTAGAAAAATTCAAAACATGAAACTAGTAGATCTCAATGAGATCTACAAGTTTCACGTTAAATAAAAAGTCAAAAGAAGTCATTTGTACAAAGATGAATTTTTGGGAGTATTTTTAATAGGTAAAAATACTATGTTTTAAAGATTTTGGGATTTTTCGTATTTTTTAATTTCTTTTAAAATTCAAAATAAATATATACAATAATTAGCCTAATTTTTAGGGATTTTTAATAAAATATAAAGCAAAGAAATTTTAGAAATAAATTAAAATAAATAAGGTTAGTGTTGATTTATCTACGATTGATTTATTCACAAAGATGCAAAATTAGTGAAGATTTCTCATGAGGTTCTTATTAAATGATGATAAAAATAGAGAATAATGATGATCCAGTAAAGTTCCATCACACCCATATACTTAAACTAAGCTCTTCCTCGAGCGTCTAAAGAATAAAGGAGTCAGATTAATTCCTGACAATGCATGTGAAATTTCAGGGCTCAATTCGTCAAAGACCCTCAATTTGAGTGATCCTAAAATTCCGAACTTAACCATGATCTAGTAAAAAAGAATCCAACTTATCTAATTATCAGACTCTGTGTTTGTACATAAAATATAAGGATATGAAAATTAGTGTAATGCAATCATGAGAGTCAAATCGAGACATCACCTAAAGTTCATGTCCAAGAGACTCTCCTTTAGATCTAATCCTCAACACTGGGAAATAATTCTGTCCTTGCTTCAATCAACTGTCTCATTAGTTTGTCAGACTTGAAAGTGTAGAGGGACGACCATATGATGGAGGGCATAACATTGTGTATATTTTTCTCTCCCTCACATTGGAACAAGGGGCCTCTTGAGTGCCTTATTACTCAACACATGTATATTTTTGTTGTTGAGCAATGTGTCCGTCAAGAGAATTTGGAGTCGTCTGCACTTCTTTTTCTGGGAGTACACCGGGTGTCTCTTTTGAGTATCTAAGATACCTTCGACACCCAAACTTGTATCACTATATGCTGCAGAGCCCTTTCTTGGTGCTAGCCTGACTCCTTGGTCCTAATAGCGTTTGGTCCAAATGGACACTTTGAAATGGTTGGGAGCGCTCGCCTTTGGTGAAAGCTCGTAGAATTTATATTTGTAATGATAGAGCTTTTCTTGTATGACAGAACTCTCGAATTTCATTTCATTTGTTTGGTTAGCTCCACTGCTTTTACCAAGAATTGGCGCACAGTGATCAACAATTTAATTAGGTTTCACCACACCCTGGCACGCAGGTCAATATCAAGTGATGGCATGCGAACTTGTTCACATACTGGCTAGGGTTTTGCTGACACTCATATTTCTTGAAGCCTTCATTGACTTTATCCCATCCCCGAGCATCACTAAATCAGGTCTAGACTCAAATCTCCAGTCCTAGTTCCTCAAGTGATAACTCAACTCATCTCATCAATCATGCAGTTGTGAAAGTGATATGTTGATCATAATTTTTAGAAGGTAGAGATGAAGAGTGCAATATAGCACTCAAATCTTTCAAACTAGGGAGGTGTGGATATTTAAGTCTGAAAAACCCTAATGACTAAGGCAAGCTATCTCAGTCTCTCAAGATCTTAGAAATCAAGTGTCTTCCAATCCTTAATCCTTGAGTGATAGTGAATGTGTCAGGAATACATCAACTCCTAGGTTAGTGAATTTTGTGATTTTTATCTTTTGCAAATTTTTATGAATTTTTATTTTCCATTTTCATTTTTTTTAATTCTTCGGAGAGATAATGACTGACCGAGGCTCATATGAATAGTTGCATCTACTTCCAACTGGTATGGGTGTAAGTACGAACTGTTAGACGGCTACCCATATTACTTGAGAACAGAGCCATAGACAGTGTCCTCTAAACCACCCACTCTGATGAGGGAGACCGAAGTTCCCTCACTGAAAAGTAGCTACTCATTTTTAAGCCTAGTAGTCAGAGCCTCTACCATTTTTTTAAATTTTTCAGATTTTTAGGGATTTTTAGAAAAAAAGTTAATTTTATTTACAGAAATCTAATCCCTTATTTTAAAAAGATTTTTACAAGAATTTTGCAAAAATCAGTTCACCATTAAACTTAAACCCTAGCCTAAAAAGTTTTAAAAAATTTAAAACATGAGCTATGGCTAATATATATACAATAATATACGGTATACACCCCTATACTTAACTTTTATTATGTCCTCATAGCAGAAATGATATGAAGCCATGGCTCTGGTTAATTACAAGGTGACATAGCGAAACTGAGTTGGAGGGGCCCCCCTATACTTACGTTAAAAATTGACCTAAGTATGAGAAAATAGATAGAGGTAAGATGGAAGGGTCGGGTTCCCTTTATACTTAGGCTGAAAAAAGCCTAAGTAAGGGATCTGACTTTTGGGTTGAGGGACCTGTGGCTGTTAGGGTTAGAGGGATATATTTACACAGATGAAGATATGTGGGGGTGTATGCATTATGTTGGATGTGCGGGGGAGATGGGTGTGTGTGTGAATATACAAAGACGGTGTGTGTGTGGGGGGGTAGTAGATCATCGAGTGATGTACTCTATTTTATTCTTTC
The DNA here is from genome assembly GCA_037367405.1 of Ottelia alismoides. Lineage (NCBI taxonomy): Eukaryota > Viridiplantae > Streptophyta > Magnoliopsida > Alismatales > Hydrocharitaceae > Ottelia > Ottelia alismoides. The sequence continues at coordinate 213,630 of JAZKJV010011364.1, forward strand.
CTTCTTCTTTTTTTCTTTTTTTACACACGCAAGCCCTCGAATGAGGACCGCTAAAAATGCACATGATACAATTCTTTACAACAAAATGCATGAAAGAAATGTTGACTATAGTTCCTTGACTTTTCCTTATTTTTCTTTTACGTCTTCTTGTAGTGGGAGCTCCCAACTCCACGCCTCCATGGATCTCAAGCATCCTCGATTTCCACGGGCCCTTCCGCAAAAGAATTATTCAGAAAAAAGTATCAAGAAAAATAACCATGAAATGATGCAAAAACAACACGATGAAAAGACCTAAAAAATGTGAAAATATTTACATAAAAAATAATACACTAAAATTCAACAAACAAATAAAGATGAGTCGTATTCCTGACAACTGCGCCATTTGATGAGACACATTTTCACCACATTAATGATCGTATTTTATCGTAGTATATGTGGTGAAAATGGTTCAACAAAAACCACACGTTCGAATATGTGGAAGTTAATTTACTTGGCAAGTATACATAGATCGAACACAGGGACACAAGCATCTTTGTCTATTTATAAAAAAATATTGATTAAGTAATGAGTGAGTACTTTCTAATCTTAGGGCTTCATGCAGATGACGCACAAAATGTTACAAGTAATGCAGATAAAACAATGCAAAGACAAGTGATGCATGTAATTTTTATTTGATTTTTAGATGCAATTAAAAGATGAGATGAATATGAAAGGTATACATGCAGATATGTATGTGTAAATATAACCCAAGACTAAATTATTGAGCAGTAAAATGAGGGTTGATTTCTGTGACAAGTGGAGCATCAAAATTGAGATCAAGCATCTATTCATGGCAAAGATTAATAGATCAAAAGACAATGTGTTTCATCAAATATTAGAACCTTTAATAAGTATCAAATCATGGATTAAACTAAGCCATTAAATAGAAAATAAAATAAGCATCAAAATGAAACTGAAATAATGCAATTTGGAATTACGATTCTCAAGATATGTTAAAAACAATGCAAGGGCATAAGTGAAATAAAAAAGTATGAGAAAATAAAGATAAGTATTACAAATAGGTCCCTGGAGGGATCTATTTGCAAATATCAAAAATTGGCTTGGCCTCCCTGTAAAATATCCAGGCACGCACGTGAGGTACACGCTTGGATGACCTAGATGGAATTTCTGGAAGTTATAGGGTCTGTAATGTAATTTACCCAGCCCCTCGCGTCAGAGCACACGAGGGAGCATGCTCGAGAGGCAGCAAGGCTGGGCTACACGTGGCTTCTCCTGGAGCTTCGGCCCTTGGCTCGGTGCACCCAAATCTGTAGGCTAGGCATGGAGGCTCGGGAAGGCACGAGGCTGGTTCAGGTGCTTCATGATATGGTTAGGGCCACCCAAGCCTAAAGGCTTGGTGCATGCTACGTGGAACCATATGGGTCATCCGATCCATAGGATCAGATGGTAATTGTAGGTTGTCTCCTCCACTAGTGGTGCCTCCTACATTGGACTTGGTCGTGCTCTGGCGATGGGGTTTGAGATCCGCCTTGTCCCTCCCCGTGTCCTAAAGATCAAGGAGAGATCTTAGGAGCTTGGCAATGAAACTCGTAAAAATATGGAGGCATGGATCCTTCTGAAACAAATTGACGATGGATGCTCACCGCAGGCAATGCTCTTGAAGGGAGCAGGAAATGCATCTCTGACCATTGAGGATGATGAACACCTGCAATTGATTAGAATAGTTGAAGCGTGCGTGGAGGGGGTCATGTGAGTGAAGTGGGGTCTGTAAGGGGGCAGAGGAGCGAAGGACCTAGATCTCCTCTCTGACAAGCTGAAGAGGAGGTGGGGAGGAGGTGATTAGGTTGTGGAGAAGGGGTACGGTGAGTGGATGTGTTGGAGAACATGGGGGTGACATGGAAGAGGTCATCGGGTGGTTAGGTGATGACGATATGGAGTATATGCGTCAGAAAAATTAGGGGAAAATAAAATTAAAAACTAGGTAGATATCTGGAGGATTCGAGGAGGAAGAAGGGCGGTGTGGATGCTTGAGCTGAGATCCCTATGGGACCTCCGATCATCGCTTAACGAGCTCAACAAGGTCACGGAGCTTAGCAATGCTCGGGAGCGGCCGCAGCATGGTCAGAGGATCATGGGTCATCACCAGAGTAGGGGTACCACTATGGCTCCTCCAACCTCCGGCTATCACAGGGAGGCGGAGAAGTTCTAGAGCTTGAGCTCTTGATTGGTGGACGAGGAGTGGAGGTGGCATAGGCAAAGTATTTGAAGGGGGTGGTGGTTCGTTACAGGTGATGGTCGGGTGGAGATGTAACGGGTGAATTGAAGTAGATAGGGTTTGATGGCGGCTCATTGATGGGCGGGGAGGGTAACAGAAGATAGAGTTGTGCGGTAGTGGTGTTCGGATGAGGAGAGAGTGGCTGATGTGAGCTCCAAAATAGGAAGGTGGTGAGGGTGTGGCGAGGTGTAACGACAAGGAGAGGGAGAGACTAGAGGTGGAAGAAGGTTTGCGGACCGTTGGATCTCGTAATCCAATGGCCAGGAGGGGGAGCGAGTTAAGGGCGTGGATCTGATCTGGGTTCATATCATACGGTGGGGAGAGGAGTGATGACGTGGAGGTCGCAATGCTATTGGATAACATCTCCATCCAATGGCTGAGGGGAAAGTGGGAGTGGGTGGCCTAGATCTGATCTCGGATCAGATCGGAGGGTTGAGGATGAGAGCGCGGATGGAGGGTCAAGATGCAAGTGGGAGAGGCCATCAGGCGGTGAAGAGTAGTGACGGGTGGCACGAAGAGGAGGCGGCTGCATGGTGCCTTCAAGGGGCGCCACGAGGCCGCTCCAGAAAAATCAATAAATTCGAAAATAAAAAAATCAAAAAGGAATAATTAGAGGCTTAATTAAGAAAAAGTCAAAAATATGAAAATCTTATATCTCAATGAGATCTGCAAGTTTCGTGTTAAACAAAAAGACAAAAGAAGTCATTTGTACAAAGATGAATTTTTTGGAGTATTTTTAATAGGTAAAATGATGTGTTTTAAAGGCTTTGTGATTTTTTGTATTTTTTATTTCTTTTAAAAGCTAAAATAAATATATACAATAATTAGCCAAATTTTTAGAGGATTTTTAATAAAATATAAAAGCAAAGAAATGTTAGAAATAAATTAAAATAAATAAGGTTAGTGTTGATTTATCTACGATTAATTTATTCACAAAGATGCGGAATTTATGAAGATTTCTCATGAGGTTCTTATTAAATGAGGATAAAAATATATAATAATGATGATCCAATAGGGATTCATCACCTATCTAACTACACCATTGTATTCCTTCTAACACACACACACACACCCACGCACGCACACACACACACACGCATGCACACAAACACGCAAACACACATACACACATATAGACTCCACGTTTAAACCATGGATCGATGTGAAAATCCAAAAATGTGATGATATAAGTTTACCATTTCATCCAAAAGAGCCGTATTGAGACAAAAACACCAACACATGGTAGCATACATCCTCTGTAACCCACATTGCAAAAATCTCTTGAATTCAATAGAAGAGGAGGGTTAAAACTGTACCTTAGGGTTGTTCCTGCGGAACTCTCCCTCACCCGGAATGGATGTTTGACGAATCTCCATTTCTTCACCTTTATTCTATCATTTTTGCCTTAAATACCCTAGCTAATGCATGTAAATATCATCAATTGTACAAAATAGCATTCATCATTTATTGCATTTATGGTGTAATAATATTATTTTTAATGCCAAAGTTATAGAATAAAGAGAAGAAAAGAAAAGGAATAAAATATCAAAGATATTTTATGACCCTAAACTTCAAGACCAAGTCAAGAATTGAGTTGGTCGATACTGAATAAAGTAGGGGGAGATAAGGGCCAAAATTACAATAAAAACCCAATTATTTTGTTCATTCATCAATTCATTTTTTGGACACTTGTTTTATTTTTCTATTATTTATACATCAAATCAAGAAACTTCGTACATGAAAGTAGTAGATAATAATGTAAATAAAAATACAAAATTGAGTTTGCACAAAAATAACACATAATGTACTTTTTACACACAGAATAAAAAGTCAAAATTCTAACTTCACAGACCCATATCTCCCAAATAAAAACTCAAAATGTATGAAAATCACCTCTAATTGTATATAACTTTTAATAAGCTATTTAATGAAGGATTTCATAATTTTTGGAGTTAAGGTGTGAAAGTTAGGTTTTGGACCCTCATTGTATACTATATCTGAATAAAACATTCAATTTATTCATTCCTTATTATTTCTAAAATTTTATATTTTTATACTTTTGTAATTATTATTCATAGCTTATACACATATTAAAATCATAATAAAACCAAAAAAATACAAAATAAAATAAGTCTATATACATATCTAGGTAAAATACCTATAATATTACTTGTACATAAATAAAAGGGAATTTCATTCTTTCATTTTTTATACTCTTATTTTTTATATACTGAAAATATCATTTATATTTTACTAAAAATTTAAAAAGGAATTAAAAACCAAGAAAATACATAAAAAAATAATGCATATAATACATAAACAAAATACATATAAGTATACCTATATAATTTACATACCTATTTATTTAAGTGTACAAATAACATCATAAAAAATAATAAAAGTATATTTATGTACATTAAAACAAGTTATAAATATATAAAATAAAATAATAAAATAATAAAATAAAATATACAAAATAAAAATAAAATAGTCAACATATAGGTTAATATACATATAATTATACCCTTAAAATTTTACTACTAATAAATAACACCAAAAAATAAATAAAAATCGTATTAAAATACTATATAAAATAAAAAAAAACATTTTTTATTTTATACTAAAAATTAATAAAGTCATTTATTATTTTTAATTAAGTAAATTCGAATAAAATCCACACTCTTGTCCTGTAGCGACCTAACGTGGACCAATCACATCAGGTCACCTATTGACCTCTGGTCAACTGTCCCCTTCAGGCAATGCTCCTGTTAGACCCGTCTTCTCCGCGTTTTCTTGCCATTTTCATACTCGATCCGTCCTTCAATCACAACGCTTCCTTCATGAAAATCAATCATTATTCTTCCCTGATCCACACCATATTTGTAAATATCTTGGACATACGCTTGATCCTCGCCAATTAGCCAATCAATAAGGGTGCCATCACTTGTGCATAAATAACAACCTCCTCCTCTCCTTCCAATTTTGGGCATCCCTTGAATCCTAATACCCCTACCTCCGGCCTAGCGAGAACCCTTGTGACAGGAGGGAACCCCTGGAGGGTTTGAGTGGGTAGATGGAGGAAGGAGGTGCACCCCTGGCCATCGCCGACGGCCTTGCTCCCTTTCTTCCTGGGAAGGTATGAGCTGCGCCTTTTTATATATTTTCGGTAGCTTTCAATTCATGCATTTTAATTATGTCGTTAGTTTAGTTATTAGCGCAGTGTTTTAGCATAAAATAACCAATTCGTAGTTCGTTGGTGTCTCCGCCCGTTGACCGACCCGTTGACCATCCCACTTCGTTTCCCCTTCGCTTCCCTTCACCCAGCCACCTTCCATTCACCTCGAACCCCTCAAGATCGAGCTATCGAGGTTCCTTCTCTGCCACCTCATCGGACCTCCTCCATCATGCTCCACTTCCACTCCTTACCACCTAATAAGGTCTCTAGACCCTCTTTTTGCTTGTGCATGTGTTCTCTGTAGGTTTGGAGGGCCAAAGGACTCCATCTGGGGTCAAATCTGCCCAAGACCGAGGTACCTGGAGCTCTGTCTTTTCTAGAGCATGCTCACCATCATCTGAGCTCCAGCGAACCTTCTGAAGGACATATCCAATGCGGAGGAGCCCCATCTCCCTTTTGCCTCACCTCCAAGCCTTCCAGATGGCCGGAGCAGCCAGGAAGTCGTATCGAAACTCGCCCCAGGCGAGTTATTAGCCTATTTTTCCAGGACGCTTCCCCGCCGTTGGATCTTCTAGCTGCGTCAGATGAAGCAACAACCGTTGGATGAGCAGCATCATAGTTGTTGGATCACCTCCTGCAATCTAATCTCAACTGTCCAATGTCGAACCGTCATCGCACAACATGGAGGCGGCGCGTGTCAAGTGGAATCCATCGAGCTATCCGATTGCATGACTATTTTGGGTAAATTTCATCTTTTGCCCCGCATTTTTGTATATTTAATATTTATCCCTGTAAATAAAAAGTCACGTGTACTGATCAACATTTTTTTTATTTTATCACACCCTGGCACATAGGTAAATATCAAGAGATAGTACAAGAACCATGTTCTCATACTGGCTAAAGATGCTGACACTCAGGTTTCATGAAGCCTTCATTGATTTTATCCCATCCTCGAGCATCATTAAATCAAGTCCAAACTCAAATCCCTCATCCCAGTTCCTCAAGTGAAATTTCAACTCATCTCATCATAACTGCAGTCGTGTATGTGAGGTGCTGATCATATTCTTAAGGTAGAGACTAAGCATGCAATATAGCACACACATCTTTCAAACTAGGGAAATGTGAATAATTAAGTCAAGGACCCTAATGACTAAGGCTGGTTAACTCAAAATCTCAAGACCTCATAAACCAAGTGTTCTTGAACATCACTAGTCTTGTGTGAAAGTGGATTGTGTCAGGGATTAAACCAACTTATTAATTAGTTTTTTTAGTTTTTTTTTAGTTTTTTGTTTTTTTTAGTTTTTTTTATGAATGTTTTTGTTGTTGTTTTTTTTGTTGTTGTATTTAGTTTTAGAAAAAGTTTTTTTTAAAGAAAAGTTTTTTTTTTCAAAAAGGTTTTTTTTTGTTTTTTTTTGTTTTAGGAATTTTTTTTACTTTTTTTGTACCCACCCCATAATTATTGTATAATATATACAAAAAATACGTGAAAGTACGAGGTATGGGTAAAGTATATATGTAATATATACACGCCCCCCTATACTTAGCTTGTGCTATGTCCTCATGGCACTAGGTGACAAAAAGACATAGCTCGTACTAAGCGTAGGAAAGCTAAAATAATAGAAAGTATAGAAGTCGATCCGCCCCCCTATACTTAGGCTCTGGACAGCCTAAGTGTAGAAGAAGAGCAAAAATGGGGCGGACAAGGTCAAGAGGAGAGATGATGAGTAAATACACATGACGGGCATCGGTCCCCCCTATACTTAGGCTTTGGTCAGCCTAAGTATAGGACAAGAGTAAGTGTGAGAACCGACGTGATCTCGAGAATATACAAAGAAGGGAGAATATGTACAAGAGTGATTGAATCTTCTAAGATGTTGAATCTTGATGCTGCATCTTCATGAAGAGTAATAAGATGTATCTGCTCTGTGCTCACTCTGTATGAAGTTGATGACCTCGACTTGGACTAACTGCTCTTTGGAATCAACAAAATGCTTCAATAGTTGTCCATTCACTACATGAGATTGTGCACCATCTTTGAGATCAGCTATCTCTACACTTCCATTCTCGTGCACTTTCTTAACCACAAAGGGACCCGTCCATTTAGATTTGAGCTTCCCATGAAACATCTTCAACCTGGCATTGAACAACCATACCTTTTGTCCAGGGACAAAGTCTTTGCACCTAATGTGTTGATCATGCCATCTCTTTACTTTGTCCTTATAAATCAAACTGTTGTCATATGCCCTGTTTCGGATTTCCACGAGCTCGTTCAAGTTCAAGTCTCGGCAAAGCTTCCCTAGGTGACAACTCCAATTAATCTTCTTAATTGCCCATTCGGATTTATGAATCAACTCTGCGGGCAAATGACATGGCTTTCCATAGATCATTCTAAATGGTGAAGTACCCAATGGTGTCTTGTAGGCTGTCCTATAGGCCCATAGAACTTGGTCCAAGAGTTGAGACCAATTCTTCCTATCGGGACGAACCAATTTCTGCAAAATACTCTTCACCTCTCTGTTCGAAACCTCTGCCATGCCGTTGGACTGTGGGTGGTAAGGACTAGTAACTCTGTGATCAAATCCATAGTCCTTAGCTAAAGATCTCATATCTCGATTCACAAAGTGGCTACCCCCATCAGATATCAAAACTTTTGGCACCCCGAACCTAGCAATAATATGGTCTCTCACAAACTTACAGACAGTCTTGCTGTCTGCGGTTCGGGTTGGGATAGCCTCCACCCACCTAGATAAATAATCAACCGCCAACAAAATATACTCATGTCCTTGGCTGTTGGGAAAGGGACCCATAAAATCTATGCCCCATGCATCAAAAACATCACAAATAATCATCGGTTGCATGGGCATCTCATCTCTCTGTCCAACTGTCCCTCCCATCCTTTGACAAATTGGGCACGACCGCACAAAATCAATGGCATCTCTAAACAAGGTCGGCCAATACAATCCACATTGAAGTACTTTGTGAGCGGTTCTCTTTCCCGAATGGTGTCCTCCAGCCTCAAGTGAATGACAATATGTGAGGACACTTTGGTATTCCTCCTGAGGAATACACCTTCTCCAAACACAATCCGGTCCTTCGAAGAAAAGGAAAGGATCGTCCCAGTGGTATCTCCTCGAATCCGACTTCAGTCGATCAATGCTGCTCCTAGTCCAACCATGGGGAACCTGCTTGGAGACAAGATAGTTCACCATGTTGGCATACCACGGGAGTGAGTCAATAGCACAAATTGACTCATCTGGGAAGGTCTCTCTAATCCGCTCATGATAAGGAGAATCCTTAAGTTCAATCCGAGAAAGGTGATCAGCCACAACATTCTTCACTCCATGTTTATCTTTAATCTCCAAATCAAATTCCTGGAGGAGTAGAATCCACCTAAGAAGACGCACCTTCGCGTCCTTCTTTTCCATTAAGTATCGAATGGCTGTATGATCAGTAAATATTGTCACCTTAGAGCCCAAAATATATGATCTGAACTTCTCAAGGGCCCATACTACCGTGAGCATTTCCTTTTCAGTCACTGTATAATTTTTCTGTGTAGGATCTAAAACTTTGCTCGCATAGTGAATCGCAAACGGAATCCCCTCTCGCCGTTGTCCTAACACAGCTCCTATAGCGAAATCTGAAGCGTCAGTCATGATCTCAAAGGGGAGAGACCAGTCAGGAGCTTGTAGGATAGGCGAGGTACAAATCTTCCTTTTCAAGAGCTCAAAGGCCTCCAGACACCTGTGATCTACAATGAACTCTATGTCTTTCCCTAAGAGCTCAGTCAGTGGGCGGGAAATCTTTGAAAAATCTTGAATGAATCTCCTATAGAATCCAACATGCCCTAAGAATGACCGCACTGACTTCACGTTGGTAGGTGGATCGAGTTTCTTGATCACCTCCACCTTGGCAGGGTCAACCTCCATTCCCCTTTTGGAGATGACATGCCCCAACACGATACCCTCCGTCACCATAAAGTGACTCTTCTCCCAGGAGAGTACCAGATTCACCTCTCTACACCTCGTGAGGACTTGGTCCAAGTGCGCTAAACATGTATCAAAAGAATCACCATGGACCGAGAAGTCATCCATGAACACTTCCAGGAAATCTCCCACCATCTCGGCAAATATGGCTATCATGCACCGCTGAAATGTGCCCGGGGCATTGCAGAGCCCGAATGGCATGCGCCTGAAAGCATAAGTGCCGAATGGACATGTGAATGTGGTCTTTTCCTGGTCCTCAGGGGCTATGGCCACCTGGTTGTAGCCTGAGTACCCGTCAAGAAAACAGAAGAACTCTTTCCCTGCGAGTCTCTCCAAGATCTGATCAATAAAAGGCAAGGGAAAGTGATCTTTCTTGGTCGCAGCATTCAGGCGTCTGTAGTCAACACAGACACGCCACGACGTAGGTACTCGTGTCGCGATCTCTACCCCCTCCTCGTTGGTGACCATCTGAATTCCCGACTTCTTCGGGACAACATGAAGTGGAGCCACCCACTTGGAGTCAGAAATAGGGTATATGAACCCTGCCTTGCACCATTTCTCAATTTCATTCTTCACTACTTCCCGTAGATTGGGGTTAAGTCTCCTCTGAAATTCACGGGAAGGTCTCACGTTATCCTCAGTAAAAATGTGGTGCGAGCAGAGAGCGGGGTTGATGCCCACGAGATCCGACACTGTCCAGCCTATTACTTTGCGGTTTCTCTCTAAGACTTCTAACAACCTTGACTCCTGCTCTAAAGTCAAGTCTGAGCTAATGATGACAGGATATCTCTCTTTGGGTCCCGCAAGAAAGGCGTACTTGAGTGTAGGAGGTAGTGATTTCAGTTCTGGCAATGTGGTCTCATCAAGCAGATCTGGCTGAACTGAATCTGAATCTGGTTCCGTGCTGCATGAAGGTGGGCTAAGCTGAGTAGTACTCGCCACCAAATCAGAAGTATCGGGAGTCGGATCGTCAAAAGTATCCAAACAATCGGCAAAAGCCACGTCCGACTCATCATCTATGTCCCATGATTGTTCCGAAGAGGATGGAACTGACAGATCCGGATGGATCTCTAAGTCATCATGAGAATAGGTTGATGCATCTCTAACAAGATCAGACAACACCTGGCAAACTGCATTATGCACTATATCCTCTCCAGATGAAAGGGTCTCGCTCTGTCCTGAAGGAATCTGTCCCCAAATCCCAACTGTGCTAATCATACTGCAATCTGCCTCTGAAGATGAGTACTCTGTGCTACTCTCTGAATCGGGTCGCTGACACTTGGTTTGCTTCATCTCAAGGTTCACTTCTCCGCCTGGAGAACGGAACTTCATCATTCCCGTACCATAATCGAAAGCTGCGCCTGCGGTCCTAAGGAAGGGTCGCCCGAGAATGATCTGAGATTCTCTCCAATGATTGGGGGTCTCCATGTCCAAGACTGTGAAGTCCACCTGATAGTTCTGCCCCTCAATCGAGATAACGACGTTCTTCACTTCTCCCTTAGGTCTCTTCACTGAACGATCTGCGAATTGGAGTAAAGCTCTAGATTTGCGAAGTGGTCCCAACTCCAATTTCTGATACAATGCTAAGGGAAGTAAGTTGATCGAAGAACCGTTATCTAAGAGTGTGCGTGCAAACGCAATGTCGTCAATACGACTCTCCACATAGTGAGCACCCATGTCTCTCTTTTTCTTTGGCAAAGTCTGATTCTTGAGACAATAGGTTGTGGCTACCGATAAGACATGTGTCTTTATATTTCGGTTATCTTTCTTCCTGCTAACCCTTCTAGGTGTGCATCTCACCTTAAGGTATTTTTGGAAGGCAGGATGGTTAGCCACATATTCATCAAATGGCACCTTAACTGTGATGTTTTCTTTACAAAACCGTGCCATATCGGGGTCATCTTTCTGAATCTTTTTGATGCGCTTTCCTGCTGTAAGAGCACGGGGGAAAGGGATTGAAGCTAAGGAAACAGAGGATGAAGAATCTGAATCATGAACTGAAAGATCATTCTTTGCATTAACGGAAACAGAGTTCTTCATAAAAGAATCTTTTTGATGCAACATGGACTCGAAATCTAGACTATCTACTAAAGGTTGTGGAATAGAAGCTGGAGTGGTATCCGCCACAACCGGAGATGCAAGGTCCTCCGTAGACTCAGAAGAATATCCATGCTGACGATGCTGCATACGTACTCTCCTCCTCCTCTCGGCTCCCTGAGTAGAAATCCTCGAATGGTGCTGATGGGGCTCTGAAATATGATGCCTCTCCTCCTCATCCTCTGAAGACTCCTCAGGTAGAGCTCCAGAGATGCCCCTCCTCGTGTCCCTCGCCCGGTCAGGTACGACCACGGTCCTTCCGCTCCTGAGTGACATGTGGTTAGCCTCGTCACACGAAAGAATCTCATGTTCAGATTTAGGAGATGCTGGATAGTATACCTGACCAAAGTGCTGCTGAGAACTAGAACGGTTCAGGCTATTGGGGTTAGCCTGAACTTGGGCTGGGATCGAGGTAGAGGGTGCAGTCTGCTCGTCTCGCCATCTTGACAGGCGGTTGACATCCACCCGTAAGTCCTGAACCTCGTTCCTGTAGGAACGTAGCTCGTCGAGTATCTGCTGCTGAATATCCACGGGACTAGACGATGAAGGAAGTGGATAAGATTGAGAAGAAGAACGGGAAGACTGGCCCTGCTGGCCAGTGTACTGCCTCTGCTGCTGCTGTTGCTGGGGTTGCGGGCCCTGCTGGCCCGTCTGGTAATGGCCCTGTCGGCCATACTGCTGGTACTGCTGCCTCTGCTGCTGGGGTGGATGGAATCCAGGGCTCTGCTGTGAAGGAGGTGGTGCGGAGGTGAATGCGGTGTTGTGAAAGGTCGGGGGACGCTGATAGGTCTGTCGGTCTCCCGTACTTCCCTGCCTGGCAGGGTCCTGAGTATACCATATCCCATTCACCTCCCAAACTGGTGGAGGCTCCTCCTGGACTGTCTCTGCTACTGGAGGTGGCTGCTGGAAAGAGTGGGTGTAGGATTGGTCCTGCTCCCACGGCTGGGGTTGCCCTGACACCAACTGCTCCTGAACATGGTGAACTCGGTATACGGGAGCAGCGGGTGCAGTCACGGCAGGTATCTTTATCTTAGATACCTTCTCAGTCAACTCCTCCATCTGTTTTGGAAGTTTGGAGACGCTCCGGTCTAACTCATCAATCCTCCTATCGATCCTCTCGACTACAGTAAGCTTGTCAGCAAGGAGTCCCATGCTAGGGATCACGTCCTGAGAGAGATCGACTGCAGCTGATTTTCCCCCTCCAAATGCGAGTGAACTGGGGGATGGTGTATAGGCCCTGCTGGCCATATGTGAGCGGCTAGTTTCAGCCATCTGCTCGAATACCCTCCAGACGGTATCCGCTCCTTGTGATGTATAGCTGCCTCCACAGGCAGCGCTCACTAAACCCTGCATCTCAGGGTTGAGACCAGTAAAGAAGGATTGGACCAAGATGTTGTCATCTAATCGATGACAAGGACACTTTTGCAGGATGTCCTTGAATCTTTCCCAAGCATCACAGAAGGCTTCATTGGGTAATTGGGAAAAACTCGTAATTCGCGTCCTCATCATGTTAGTTCTACTCAACGGGTAGAACTTCTTTAGGAATAGGTCCTTGAACTGGGCATAAGTGGTGACGATGATTCCAAGATTCTTCACCCAGTAATCGGCTTTTCCACCCAAGGCAAATGGAAGGGCTTTGAGCCTAATATAATCCTGGCTAACATTGTTATGTTTGAGGTTAGCACAGATGAGCTCAAAGTCCCTTAGGAATGCATATGGCTCTTCAGAAGCATTCCCATCAAAATGTGGCAGCAGGTTCAGGAAATGCGGCTTCAATTCAAAATCAACTTCGGGTTCGGCCAGACTCAAGTAGTTATAAATCTGATATTGTCCGGGGTTGTATGCCGCATCCATTGGTAGTTGGACCCCAACATTTAACTGTCCCAACTGAGCTCTCAATAATGCTTGTTGCTGCTCAGATGCAGCCAATCGGGCAAGTATCAGTTTCATCGGGTCTTCATGGTTCTCTTCTTCCTCTTCTTTCCTCTTTGGCATTTTACTCAAATCTTCTTTATGTCCTGAATCAGCAATGTTTTCTTGATTAGAAGAGGATTTATGAATCATGATATTCTCACCAAGGCAATGGTCTTCCTCGGTGAGGTGGGAAGAGAGAAATGGAATGGTTTGAGGGTAACCATCCCGAGAATGAGTGATCCTGGGCTCAAGAGGGTCATGAGTCCAGGTTGGTCCAAGTTGCGCTTGGACCTTTGAAGACGTACTATTTGGAGGGTTCAACGAGAGATTCGCAAAGTCCGAATAAATATCCCCCCAATCAGTCATCTTAGATGTCAAAAGAACCGATTAGATCAAGATAGTCAATGAGGCACTAGTTCTACGGTGCACGTAAATGTGCGGAGTGAACTCACACAATACAAACGCAATTCAAACCCCCAATTTCACCAACTCAACACGTGATGGCCGTAAGAGTTCGGCCGAATTATCTGGTCAATTTTAGTTGGTGAGAATACAATCTTGGAAAGATTAACGAGCTGTTAGGTGCCCGTATTTTCCTACAGACTGACCCGGTTCTTACGACTAGTTTGACCTACTTTCAGCCAGTATAGGAGTAAGTACGGACCGTAAAAATACGGCTACCCGTTCCTTGAGGACTAAGGCGTCCTCTAAACCTCCCACTCTGCTAAGGAAGTCCGGACCGTTTACCGGCTACCCGTAAATCCTCACTGAAAAGTAGCTAATCGCCTAAAAAGAAAGAACCAGTAGTAAGTAAGAAATCCAGACTTGGCTCTATCCTAGGGTCGTCTCTCTCTCACTTGCAGTTAAAACAAACAATGAGGGCTTTATGCACCCGAGAACAAGGGTTCTTTTTATTCCAATTAATTAGATCGACCTGCTCAATTCAGTCCCAATTTTAGAGTTAGGTTATCACTTGAATTTTATGTGAACACACAAGCACGTCTACCGTTCAGTCCCAATTTCCTTTAACCTTAAGTTGTAAAACAAGAGGGGAATCGGAAATCAGAATGCAACGAGAAACTATGATGCATGCTCAGAAGAAGGTATACTTACAGTGAATCCCAGCACTCTTCATGTGTTATGCAAAACTGAATTTGTAAATATTACACTAAATGCATGCAGATCGAGGAAACCGCACCTAAACAATATACTATTAGCGGGAAGAATTGATTGGATTTGAGCTAAGTAGTACGTGTCTATGTGCGTCTCATTATGAATCTTATAAGATATGTGAATCTTCTAAGATAAGTGTGGCCTAAATTACGATGGGCACAAGTAAATTTGAATCTAAACTACCGTGTGCCTAATCCTTAATTTCGCCACTCAAGTCAAGCCCCACCCTCGCCGGAGAGTGAAACAGGCTCGACACACCACAAATAATGTCTAAGTCTTTTTACATGCGCGAGCTCTCAAACAAGAGCCGCTAGAAATGAGCAACTACCTAAATAATTACAATAATTTACAAAATTCTCTCAAAAATAAATTGCTTTATCCTCGCACTTCAGCAGTCGGCGCTCCTCGCGTCCGTCGACCTCCGATGCACTCCAAGTCCACCGGGCCCTCGCAAGGAAACAAAGATTTATATTAGAGAGATAAACAACAAGATATATATACAAAAATATGATGAGAAATAATTGCAAAAAAAATGGAATAAATGCAAGTGGCTCGGGGGTCAGACTACCCGAGTAAATGGAAAACTAAATCCAAATTTTTAAGTTAGTCCCTAAGCCGTTTGCCTCCCCGGCAACGGCGCCATCTGACGAGTCGCTAGATACGGTTTTTAATTAGGTCACGTTGTAGCACGTGTACTTAGCGATCCGGTCAGAACCGAGAGAAGATCTCCGTGAAGAGTGTCTCGGCTTAATTTATATCCTGGGCAAGTCCGGGGTCGAACACAGGGAGGCAAAGGAACAACCTAGGTATTAATTTGAAAATGAAGATTCTAGATTTCCAATGCGTATTTTTTTAGAATTTTTTAATGCAAATAGGATGCCAATGCAAGTGAATTAAGCACCTAAGAAAACACACAACTTAGCCAAATTAATTCTAATGAGAAATTAATCCAATTTAGCCAAATTATATTTTTCCTAAAGTCCTAATCCAGTGGAGAACACAAGACACATTTTTTTGTATTTTTTTAGGTTTAAAATGCAATAATGAAAAATGCACACTTTTTATGGGTTTTTTTCGCAATTCATCACACAAACAGTAAGCAAAAATTATGAAAAAATTACTGGAATGAAAACATGATGCAAGGAAGCTACAGTAATTTTTTTGGAATTTTTTGACAAGTTATGAATTTTTTATGGATTTTTTAGTGGAAACAGAGTGACAGTGAGTAAATAATTCCTAATAAATCCACGTTATCAAATTACTCAAAAAGCAAATTATCTCAAGTAGATATTTAGATTAGCAATCCAGAAGAGTTGAAATTTCTTAAAAATGATTTACGTGGAATTAATTAAAAATCAAATACGAAAATCACTCAATAAATTATTTCAGGCACAAGACAACTCCAATTGATGTGAAATTTGGACTGTAAGTTCACCACATATCAAGGCATCATATATATTTTTTCTAGAATTTTTAGAGCAACGGTTTGTGAGATATAAATTTAGGAGCATGGATTGGGTAAAATACACAGAATTTCAATTTGACAATTTTAATTAATTACCCAACTATCATAAAAATCCAAATAAATACTCAAAACATACACAATTAGTTGCTCAACACAGTGTTATTTTTCATTGAATAAAAAGATGCAAGATAGATGTCCAAATTAACAAGAGAACACAGGGGTGTTTGTGCAAATACAAAAGCTGAAATAAACAAACATTTATATACAAGGACCCATCTGTAATTACAAAAACTTAAGAAATAAAAAGTGCAATTTTTACAATAAAAAAATAATAGAAAATGACCTTCTTCTTCCTTGTTCGTGTACGCAGGAGGAGAACCCAAAATGGGCTTCGTCGGCGGCGGCGGCTAGGCGGCTGCGCGAGGCCGCGAGGGGATGGCGGAGGAGCGGCGGGGGCCCGCTGGGCGGAGGGGCGGCGCGGTGCCTGTGGAGGTGGGGCGGCGGCTGGCGGTTGTGGAGGCGGGCGGCGAGGGCCCGCTGGGCGGAGGGGCGGCGCGGTGCCTGTGGTGGCCGGTGGCTGAGGAGGGGGCGGCGCCGCGTCGGCGGTGCCGCTGCTGTTGGCGGCGGAGGGCCGGAGGCGGAGCCGGCGGTGGAGGATGGAGGAGAGGGGGGCGGCGGCGGCAAGGCCGCTGCTGCTCCCTTGCGTATTTTTTTTGTTTTTTTTTTTGATTTTTTTTAATTTTTTTAGTGCTGTGAATTGATTGATTTTTTTTAGATTTTAATTTTTTAATTTTTTTAACAGGAAACAAATGATAAAGAAAAATAAGATGGATTGGTGGGTGATGATGAACTAAACTAGAGAAAAAAATGGTGATGTTATAATGGTGGTGATGGAAGTGAGGGTAGATGGTGTGCTAAAAAAATTGCAAAAATACAAAGATGATAAAATTACCTATTATGAACGCGGGCGCCTATGAAGTGCTCACGAGAGCACGGTCTTCGCTCGAATCGCCGGCGTGCGATGAGCTTGAGCAGCGCGCGGTTGCGGCTGCGATGTTGGCCAAAAAACCAACGGATCACACCGGAGAGAGGGCCGTCGTCGCTCGACCGTGGTTGCGTCGCTGTCACCGATTCAACTCAGGGAACTAGGCTCTCCTCACATAAAGATGGATCAAAGGCAAAATTGAAGAGGATGGAATGTATATATAGATGATGAAATGAGAAGTTATTATGTGGGTGGAGTTGAATGGGAAGTTGGATTATTAATGGAGTTGAATGGGAGGTTTAAGAAATGGTGGAGTTGAATGGGAAGTTGGTGGTGGAAGAGAGTTGAATGGTGGTTATTGTAGAGAATGTAAAATAATTAAATAAATAAAATGAAATAAAGTAGGCTACTTTAATTACAACAAAATAAAGAAGGAAAAATAATGGTGAATTTACAAGTGAATACAAAACACCATGTACACATTTTTTTACTTTTCTAATATGTAATTTTTTTTTGTCTTTTTAATAAGAGATATTTACAACGGAAAAATACAATAAAATAATATAATTAAAATACAACACAAGTATGATTTTTTTGTATTTTTAATAATTAAGAAAGATATAAATAAAAAATGAAGAAAGTATGAATATATACATAATATACAATGTACATCTAGGTCCCAAAAACCCAACTTTTGCAAACGAGCTCCGATTTTAATGAAACCACTTCCGTTGGATAGATAATTTTCTAACTTGAACTTTAAAAGTGAGTTTGGTGAATTTGGAGTTCGTACGGAGCGGGAATTTAGCTTGGAAGTTGGTCTTTACGGCTTTTTCCCATTGGGATCTAGGAGCATTTATTTAAGGTAAAATTTGTTTTGTATTTTTGTATTTTTATATACATTATTATGAACAAGTTAGAGAAAGAATTAGCCAAAAAGGAGTTGAAATGAAATTATTAAAAATACATAAAGTTTTGGGTTATTTACAAGTATAAAACTCCTTTATTTTTGCGGCTTTTTATGTGTAATTTATTTTGTACAATCTAATATACAATAATTAATGTATTTTATTTACAAGAGTCATTTTGTTAGTTTATTGATTTTATTGACATTTATATGGGATTTTACTCATGGATTTTGCTAAGATTAAGATATTAAGATGATGAATCGTGGATTCATCACTTATAGACTGGCTATTCCATACCTTGGAAAATTCCAACAAAGGATTCCTTCTCTTAAGATATGGTACCTATCTATCTAAAGGGATATCACCTCAAAGAGTTGATGAAGTGAATGCTAGAACTACTTGCCCTTGTGCATTAGTTACGAGAAGTCGAGTGTATGCTAGATGTGTACAAAAGTTAGATATCTGCCATGTAGTGGGAGTAGTAAATGTTACTGATCCTACTAAGGAGATAAAACACTTGATTGCAGTGATAACAATATCTTCAAAGATGAAAAGATTTTTAAGATAGTGATCTCAAAAGTCTTCTCTTCAAAAACTTAAGACTTTATAGATAGTGATCTAAAAGGTCTTGACTATGGATACCTTAGGAAATAGAGATCTCCAAGAATAAGGGTATTCTGATAAGGATTATGAAAATACTTATTATAATAATTATTAAGTTGTAGTGTCAAGGACACTATAACTGACAAGATTGAGTATTGGTTGTATAAGATGCAAGATTCACATTGGATGCGAGCACTGTTACTAGGGGATATGCAAGTGCCGTAAAAGGACTTGGCATAGTCTCTCGGGACCAGCGTAACCGATCAGCTTACCTAGATATTTTTATAAATAGCATATGATTGTCACATGAGTGTGGGTGATTAGCACGTTAATGGCTCTTTGGGATAGTGGGAGATTGTTGGACATGCGAGCCCAGGGCGAGCCATTATGCAATAAATGTCATTGTGAATACAATTCCATGATCTGAGATGAAGAATAACTAATTTTCATATAAGGTCACTCTGTACAATCAGGTTATGTACCATGGCCATATTAATAATCATACAGCTGTTAATTAAATAATTGAATCATAGAGGCTGGTGTTTGGATGAATATCTAAGGAGTTAGATTGAGGACTCATCAAACACCGTCAAATGATTGTTAAGAGATGATCTCCATCCTGAGTAGGAGATGGCAATCCTTTCTTATATAGGTTGATATCTAACCGACCTCTTGATGTAGGTCCTCTACATAAGAATAGAGATTCGGAGGTGTCAGATTAGTTAAGTCAAAGGGGTGACTTAACGAGATTGAGATAACAAAAGTACTATGTCAAATACTGTCACGATATAGGCACACATCCTCTGATCAGAGACAGATGTATTGCTATATGTCTGAGTATGTACATTTGGCTGACCAATAGGTTGATGACCTAACCAAGGTCTATACATCGGCGAGCTGGTGTGCATATAAGGGCATATGAGTAATACGATCTCTCAAAGGGATCATACAGGTTCACTTCTGAACCGGAAGACATGAGCTCACTCATGAGGTATTGGGATCGATCAAATTTCATGCATGGTCATTGTGCTTTAGAAGCATGACATGAATTTGAAGGTATAATATATGCTTTTGGAAAGCATATGATCAATACCAAATCCCAATGATCAAGATTGAGAAACTTGTTTATGAAATCCTAAAGATGACAGTGTAAAATTGATCTATATCTTCGGGTTGATCACAAGTCTTCCAGTATGTAGGATGTATAGGTATTAGGAATACCTGAGGGTGATGTGATCAATAATTGATTGTATAAACATGATGCTTCCATTCCGAGGGAGTGATGAAATAGGTCTGGATTTTAGTGACTCCTCTCAGTAGAGAAGCAAGTTGATCTTGGTCCAAGTGTTGGACATTGATTTGAATGAGATTCAGATGCAATGAGAAGATTAGATTTGCATCCTTGATTAAATCAAGCATCTCTGAGATGTACGTGAGTTCTGGATTTGAGCTGTGATCTCAATATCCAAGTCACTATACGTGGAACAATACAATCGCCCTGTCCTTATCTCCAAGTATCTACGGAGAAAGCGCATTATTCTTGAAAGAGTTCAAGAATAATTCCAAGGTTGAATTATATCTGAGAATTGAGAAATGGATAATTAAATGTGATTTAATTATCCATGAATGATGTGAATTTGATTCACATTATTTGAATGCATGAGAATGAATATCCAATGTAATTAAATGTGATTTAATTAATGTGGATATGGATAATGTGGATAGCACTATCCAATTATCCATGTATATTATAAATACGATTTATAATATATATATATTAGAGAGAGACTTATATGATTTATATTTGTTGATTAATTGTTAATGTAAATTGGATTCACATTGAATAATTAATTGAAAATATAATTACATTTAGTTTTGGGTTGTGAATGGGATTCACATTGTTTCAATGGCTTGGTTGATATTTTCCACAAAATAATTTGGAATTATTGTTGTGAAAATTATATTCGACAAGAGTTATAGGAGATATCATGAGATAATGAGATCTCATGATATTTAAAGAGATTGACCAAGTCCTCTCTAAGAAGAGAGGACGGGCTACAACTCTCCATGAGGAGAGGAGTAGCCGTTCCCTCTAATTTAGGGATGGACCATGGTATTCTCATTATCCTATCTCTAGTCAAATGTGATTTAATTTGAGATTAATTATATTGATCTATCAATATTAGTTAATTTAAATTAAATCACTTGTTGTTGTGTTTTACCAACAACATCCTCGCCGTTGAAAGGAACAAAAATCAATCTTGTCCGTTGATTGTGTGTTGTCCATGAATTGGGATCCATGGACTCCCAAAACCCTATATAAGAAGAGGCATGTCTTTCTCTTCGACACACACCGACTTGACGAAGTCTCTCTCTTTTCCTCTCATTCTCACGCATACTCTAAGTCTTCTCTCTTTGAGTGGTCGTCCACTCTTGTAAAAGAGAAGATCATCTTCATCGTCGTACCCGCTTCAACGACTCGTGGATCTCCGTCTTCTTTGGTGCGTGGCGTTCATGAAGAAGGAATTCGATCTGGTGAGACGAGATTAGGAGATCCATTACTTGGATGAACGACTTGGATTGCGAGAAGCACACGACTCATCCCCGCGCTTGCAAGCATCTCCTCCGACGGATCGAACTTGAGACAGGAGGTCTCTTCTCTTAGAGGCCCGATCGCAACCACTCTTCGAGAGGTAATCCTATATCTTATTTGTGGTTAGATGAAATGATCCTAGAAATGTTCTTGGATCATGTGGTTTCATCGTAGAAAAATTTTTAAATTCCGCTGCACCGAGCAACTAGTGCGACTAGTCGCTCCGATGGCATTGGATGCGATCATCACGCTTCCGTGATGCGCTTAAGGATTTCCTGTATCCTTCAAATAGATCCCATGTATGTAAAAAAAATCTCTTCCAAATGTTATTGTCACCAATATTCACCTCAATTCCTTCACTATTGCTTCCATCAAAGGTGCACTCCATATATTCCGTCTTAGCCCTACTTATACGACATCCTTTAGTCTCCAATGCATGTCTCTAGACCTCAAGTTTCTCATTTACTACATCTCCAGTCTCGTCAATTAACATAATATCATCAGCAAATCACATACACCAAGGTAACTCATCCTGAATATGACATGTCAACTCATCCATAATAAAGTAAAAAGAAATGGACTCAAAGCTGGACCTTGATGTAAAGCAATGTTAATGTCAAAATAGTCAGTCTTCCTATACGGGGTCCTTACACAAGATAAAGCCCTATCATACATTTCCTTTATGAGGTTAATGTATATGACAGGTACTTGTCTCTTCTCCAAAACTCTCCACAATATCTCTCGTGGAACAGAATCATAAGCCTTCTCCAAATTAATAAAGATCATACGGAGGTTCTTCCTTTTAGCTCTATAAATCTCCATTGTTCTCCTCAGCAAATGGATGGCTTCAATAGTTGAGCGACCTGGCATGAACTCGAATTTATTTTCTTTTACCTTGGAAAATTTCCTCAGCCTTCTTTCGATCACACGTTCCCAAATTTTCATAGTGTGACTCATCAGCTTGATACCTCTGTAATTTTAACAATTATGAATGTCTCCTTTATTCTTATAAAGAGGCACCATGATACTCCTCCTCCAATCTTCATGCATTTTCTTGCTTCACCAAATAACATTGAATATATTCGTAAGTCAAGTCAAACCGCGCTCACCTAAAATTCTCCATACTTCTACAGGGATGTCATCCGGTCCTACACCTTTCCCAGGTCTCATACCCTTCAAAGCCTCCTCAACTTCATTTCTTTGTATTCGTCTATAGCTTGTACGATTCAAGTAAATTTCACTACTAGATAGATCACCCAAAGTGATCTCTCTATTTCCTTCCCCAATGAAATTTACGGAAGTATTGCTCCCATCTATTCTTTATGTCCTTCTGAGTAACAAGCACGTGACCTTCCTTGTCCTTATTGCATCTCACTTGAGAAAAGTCTTTGGTCTTTCTTTCTCTTGCTTTGGCCAACCTGAATATATCCTTCTGGCCCTCCTTAGAGTCGAGATTTGATGAGATGGAGTATATACGTCAGAAAAATTAAAGAAAAATAAAAAGAAAAACATGGTACGATACCTGGAGGATTCGAGGAGGAGTAAGGGTGGCGTGGATGCTTGGGCTGAGATCCCTAGGGGATCTCTGATCATCGCTCAACGAACTTAGCAAGGTCTCGAAGCTTGGCGGTGCCCGAGAGCAGCCGCAACATGGTCGGAGGATCATAGGTCATCACCGGAGTAGGGGTGCCATTATGGCTCTCCTCCGACCTCCGTCTGTCACAGGGAGGCGGAGGAGTGCTAGATCTTGAGCCCTTGATTGGTGGACGAGGAGTGGAGATGGCAGAGGCAGAGTATTTGAAGGGGGAGGTGGTACGTTACAGGTGATGGTCGTGCGAAGATGTAACATGTGAATTGGAGTGGATAGGGTTTGATGGCGGCTCATTGATGAGTGGGTAGGGTAATGAAACATAGAGTTGTGCGGTAGTGGTGTTGGGACGAGGAGAGAGTGGCTGATCTTAGCTCCAAAATAGGAAGGGGTGAGGGTGTGGCAAAGTGTAATGGGCGGGAGAGGGGGAGACTGGAGGAGGCAGAAGTTTCGTGGACCATTGGATCTCACAATTCAATGGCCAGGAGGGGCGCAAGTGAAGGGCATGGATGTGATCTGAGTTCATACCATGCGGTGGGGAGAGGAGTGATGACATGGAGGTCACGATGCCATTGGATAACATCTCCATCCAATGGCTGAGGGGAAGGCGGGAGTAGGTGGCCTGAATCTGATCTGGGATCGGATCGGAGGGTTAAGGATGAGAGCGCAGATGGAGGGTCAAGATGCAGGCGGGAGAGGCCAATAGACAGTGAAGAGCAGTGACGGGTGGCGTGAAGAGGAGGCAGCTGCATGGGAGCTCTAGAGAGCACCACGTGGCCGCTCCAGAAAAACCAATAAATACGATAATAAAAAATAAAAAAGAAATAATTAGAGGTTTAATTAGGAAAAAGTCAAAACATGAAAGTTGTAGATCTCAATGAGATCTACAAGTTAAACAAAAGCCAAAAGAAGTCATTTGCAAAAAGATGAATTTTTAGGAGTATTTTTAATAGGTAAAAATATCGTGTTTTAAAGGTTTTGTGATTTTTTTTATTTTTAATTTCTTTTAAAAGATAAAATAAATATAAACAATAATTAACCTAATTTTCAGGGATTTTTAATAAAATATTAAAGCAAAGAAAATGTTAGAAATAAATTAAAATAAATAAGGTTAGTGTTGATTTATCTGCGATTGCTTTATTCATAAATATGCGGAATTAATGAAGATTTCTCATGAGGTTCTTATTAAACGAGGATAAAAACAGAGAATAATGATGATCCAGTAGGGATTCATCACCTATCTAACTACACCATTGTATTCCTTCTAACACACACATACACCCACGCACGCACGCACCCACACATACACACATATAGACTCCCCACGTAAACCATGGATCGATGTGAAAATCCAAAAATATGATGTGATAAGTTTCCCATTTCATCCAAAACCGAGTCTTATTGCGACAAAAACACCAACACATGCTTGCATACATCCCCAGTAACCTACATTGCAAAAATCTCGTGAATGCAGTAGCAAGATGAGCGTTAAAAACTATACGTTAGGGTTGTTCCTGTGCGACTCTCCCTCACCTGGAATGGATGTTCCACGAGATTTAGCATGATTCCACCCATACCATGTAACTCTTCCTGTCGAGGCCTATCTGATCGACTCAGAAACATCTCCGATGGCGGAGCTCTGGTGAAGGGGGCAAAGCTCTGGTGAGCAAAGTGGTATGGTTAGATAGACCACCTAGAGACACCCCCTTATATAGGTTAGGATCCTAATCGGATTCGAGTTCAGATCTAGGTACGAAAGCTACAACCCGATCCTATTTTGCCCATAGCTTCGCCATATCGACTCTGATTTTGATGTCATTGGGCTTATTATCTCTATGAGTACAACAATATAGAGTGGTCTTGGTTACTAGATCAGGTCAAAGACTTATAATGAGTGAAAGTGAATACTTGAAGGTCTTACATCTTCATCCTCCTCCTTATTGTATTGTGAAACACCCACACCTTACTGTTGCCATCTCTTCCACCTCGAACCTCCCTCATCGTCCTTAGTAAGTCTCGATCGGAGCATCTCATTGCCACCCCTCTACCTTGAGCAAAGCCCCCAAGGTCGTCTCTTTTGAATCCATATCTGAATAAAATC
Organism: Ottelia alismoides; assembly: GCA_037367405.1. NCBI lineage: Eukaryota > Viridiplantae > Streptophyta > Magnoliopsida > Alismatales > Hydrocharitaceae > Ottelia > Ottelia alismoides. Next base: position 238,490 of record JAZKJV010011364.1, read on the forward strand.
TAACTTCTTCCAAATTTTCAACCATCCACCAGTTTCTATAGACAAATCTCCAACTCCTAGTAACCCTTGATGCTAGTGAGGGACCCTTATATCATGCCACCACAAGGCTTCATCATCAGCAATTTGATGAGATCCTTTGGAGGAAACCCATCTAACATAGAGAGATTTCATGATTGCCCAACTTCCTCCTCTTATCACTGGAGAAGTAAATGTCATAGTTAGGAGCTCTACATATTTGCACATCGGTGACTGCTCAACCATATCCGCATGTATTCCCCATTATTCTCAACATTCAACGTTAAGTACCTCATGACCACCTTCTTCCTTCAGTTTCTTTTTTCTTTTCAAAATTGTTAACAAAGATCACACTTCTTACCCTATTAAATGTGTCAAATTATTGTAGTACCAGATATAAAGCAACCAATCAAAATCACACCTAATTTGGAAATCGATGGATGTGGCAATTTACTTATTTTACTTGGACAAGTCTCAATGTCGAACTCAAGGAAGCAAAAATATGGGGTTTAGTATCACTTCAGATAAATAAAGTGGTTAGGCTTCCTAAATGATGCACATATATTTAAAAAATTTGTTTTTAAAAAAAATTGATGAGAAGTTGAACAAATGAAAGAAATGAAGTGAATGTGGCATTTGACAATGAAATAAAGGTAATCACATGATTTTTGTAATAATTAATTTAATGTCAAATTGAGTTCTAAAAATTTAAATCATTTTTCCTTACATATCAATGCATGAGGAATACAAAAAATATTTTATTTAATTTAAGAAAAAATAAATTTAATATGACGGATGTAATTCTTTGGCGCTTTTAGATTTAAGGGATGTAAATGTGATGTTTTGCAAAGTAAATTGTGGTATGCAAATTATGCTTAAATGAAGTTACTTTAATTTTTTTAGAATTTGTCTTTTAAATATGAACATACTAAAAATGTAAGACTGAGAGCATTTGATTAAATGTTTTTGAATTTTTGGCATAAGTAAAAAAATTCAAAAAAAAACCTGAAAATATCCAATGATGTAGTATTTAAGGAGTAATTATGGGATATTTTTATTTTCTCAAAATTTTTCTATATGATCCAATGAAATACAAATATGTATTTCATAAAATAATTTATTCTGAGCAATAATTTTAATAATTTTCAAAAAAATACTATGCAAAAATTTTCTTGATTGAATTCCCTTCACAATGAATATTTTTACAAAATTTTCAGACACAAATGAGTTTATATTAATAAATAGTCTCAAAATCAAAGTTTTATTCTTGAAAATCACAAATGGTTTAATTTAACTCTGATCTAGGTCAAAACTCAAGTTATTCAAGATAAACGCCCGGGGCATATTTACAATTAAATAGCTTCGGAGGGGCTTATCTGCGAATTTTCGAACCCGATTAGATCTCCTTATAAACAGCCCTAGGAGAGGGCTTGTTTGTAGTTCGATGTAGTAGCAGGGACCTCCTTGCAAAATACATGGGTCACATGCATAACACACGTGACCATGTATGACATTGCACGATGCAGATACATCCTTACTCTTTGATCATGTGACGTCGCAAGAGCCCATGTGGCGACTTTCAATACGATTCCTAGAAGATTAGACAGTGGAGGGATGATCACTTATGCTACGATCTAAAGGTTGTTATCTTCCCACGTGGCACTCTCGTGGCTCATCACTACAAGACAATCGTATGGTTGGGCATTCTTGAGATTTCAACAGACGAGATGTGAAGTCGAGAGATGAATCAAACATCTCCAAAGTGCATCCCCTTCAATGGTTGCGAAGGGTCTATCTCAATCAGATAGAGTGGTTGGTGAATATGTGGTTCACCGCTCTAATTAGCTAAAAATAGGGCTCTGTCCCAAAAAATTAAATTCATTTAAGTATTTATAATACATAATTATCAATCATGCACTTGTAATAATATGCATAAATTAGCGTTTCATTTTACCATCATATTCACTTGCATATATTCGCCTAACTTCATCATTTTTAATAGTTTCATAGTATTCATACTTACTCCAAACTGAATAAAATCAACTCCATTGTTTACCTATCAATAATATTAATCAATGAAAAATCATAAAAATACTAACTTGTATATATGTGAAATAAATCTAAATCCTATTTTGATGAAAGTCATAAAGTTAGATATCTCTCACATACAATCTCCTTTCAACGCGTACTCACTTTTGAATTAATGCACACTTAATTATCTACAAATCAAGGCCAAATTTGAAGGAAACATTTTATATTGTACATATTTAGGATTTTTTACTCATTTTATGAACATACTTAATTCTTATTTATTTATTTTTAGAGTAAATAACAAAAAAAGTCCCTAAACTATACACTTGATTGTCATATCTGAACTTCAAAAAGTAACAATGTGGTACCCAAACTTTCAAGTTTGTCTCAATGTGGTCCTTCATCATAGAAATTTAGTTGATTATTTCATCATTTTAACCTTAAATTTCAATAGTTAGGGACCACATTGAGACAAATTCGAAAGTTCGGGTAACACATTATTACTTTTTAAAGCTTGAAATCAGGTGCATAGTTAGGGGCCTTTTTTATTTATTACTTCTCATAATATAACCAAGTGCATAAAAATAAAAACAATTATCAGAAAAATAAAAAAATAATTCCGACTTGTTCAAATCGATCAACTCACATGTATATACTCCACTAAGTTTTTGATATTTTCTTAATCAATAAAAATCCAAAATGGCATTCATGATCATTCCATCATCATATATCATGTTTATTTTTTGCTTTCATTTATTGTGTAAATAAAAATCAATAAAAATATAAAAAACACAAAATCATGTATTTTATATGCATAAAATACCACAAAGCATAACTTACACAGATGAATCCATTTGCACCTATGTCCTTCATGAACATTGTAGAATGCATTTATGTTAATATTTTAAATTTTGGACATTTTTGTATTTGAGGTCTTTCTCTATTTTGTATTCATTTGCCTTTTATTTTTATGCATTTAGTCAAAGTCTCCATGTCCATGTGAAACCACTTATTAGCTCCACCTCATACCCACACTCACTCCTCTTTGCCTCACCTTCCCCAGCTAATCAAAGCCCAACCGATATTGAACCTGGTCAACACTACCACCCCCAGTCCTATTTGATTACCTAACAGAAAACCTGTAAAGCCCTAAATACAACCTCTTCAGATCCTACCATGTATACGAATATTAGATCTGACCCAACAAGACGTACCCAAAGAACGTGTTTTGTCTAAATTGGAGGCAGTTCCGAATTGTTATGATTTTCAGAAGTAAAAGAGGATGAAGTCGGTTAAGTTAAGGTGACTAATTAATCATGATTAACCCTTAATCACTATCATTAGCACAAATTTATCATTATTAAGGATACTAATAATGATTAAAAGTATTAATCACTAATAGTAAACATCAATCATAGATTAATAGGTATTAATCATGATCAATGGTAATTAATCATGTTTAACACTAATGAAGCGTCATTACGAAAACTATGGGCAATCCGAGTTTACGATCTGATCAATGAATCTCCAGATTTATCTCTCAAAATACATAGCCTCCCTCACGAGCAAGAAGCATAGAGGAAGTCGGGATTCACGAGCAGTCGATCCAGCAGCATAATGGCATCACGACAACGGCGATGCTCTCAATGTCAATATAGTGGACGGTCACAATATTGAGAGAGAGAGAGAGGGAGGGAGAGAGAGAGTGTGTGCATGTATGAGAATAAAGAGAGAGAGATTTATTGCTTTCAACTTGTGTGTTGATGTTGTTAAAGAAAGAGCTAGATCTACCATTTCCTTTATAACATATTGGATGGTGGAGATGCACTCCTAATTAAAATCAATGACCAAGATCTTGTTGCATAAATTGAAACAACAATTAATTAATTTAAAATAAATTAAGTATATTAAAGAATCTTCAACATAATTCAATTTGAATTAAATCAATCAACGTGGAATGAATGAAAAGAGGAAAACCCTCCTTCCATACATAGGGTGGATGGCCACCAAGAATTAGGAGTCAAGATGGTTGTCCACTCCTAATTAGGAATCGAGGAGACCTCTTTCCCTACTAGATGGGTTCTCATATCTCATCAAATATTCTACATGCACGACAACTTTTATTTCATAATTATTCATCAAAATAATTCCAAATTATTTTGTGATAATTTAATTCATGCCAATGACAATTATGAATAATATTCAATCACCCAATATAAAATGTAAATTACATTTACAATTAATTGTACATTGTTAATCCAATTCACATCAATATTAATTCATAAATCTTATTTACAATTTAATCTTTCCAATATATTATAAATCATATTTATAATATTCGTGATTATTATGGATAGTGATATCCACACTATGGATAGTGATAAATCACATTAGATGATTCTCATATGTCCAAATAATATCAATCATATTGATATTATCCATGATAATTAAATCACATTTAATTATCAATTTTCCCAATGCTCAAATGCATTATCAACAATAGAATAATTCTTGAACTCTTTCAAGAACAACGTGCTTTCTCCGTGGATACTTGGAGATAAGGACAAGGTGATTGTACATTCAATGTATAGTGACTTGGATATTGATATCATATCTCAAATCCAGATCTCGAGGACCAATCAAAAAATGATTAAATCAAACTGTAAATCCAATCTTCTCATTGCATCAGAATTGCATTCAAATCAATGTCTAACTTTGGACCTAGATCATATTATCAATCTTTTAAGAGATGTCACTAAAATCCCAGCATGTTTCATCACTCCCTCAAAATGGAAGTGTCATGGATATACAACCGTTTACGATCACATCACCCTCAAGTATTCTCAATACCTACACATCATGCATACTGGAAGACCTATAATAAAATCGAAGTTTTAGATCATATTTAAATGGTCTTCTTCGGGGTTTTATCATTAAGTTGCTCATTTAGTCATTGGGAGTTGGTATCAATCATATGCTTTCCAAAAGCATATAGCATACCTGCATATTCTTGTCATGCTTCCAAAGTAAGACAACCTTACATGGAATTTGATCGGTCTCAATACCTCATGAGTGAGCTCATATTTTCTGATTCAAAATTGAACCTGCATGATCCCTTTGAGAGATCGTATTAATCGTATGCCCTTGTATGCACACTAACTTGCCGGTTTATAGACCTTGATTAGGTCAACAACCTAATGGCATGTCTATTGTAAATACTTAGATATATAGTAATACATCGGTCTCTAGTCAGAGGATGTGTGCCTACATCGTGACAACATATGTCATAGGTCTTGGTTATCTCGATCTCGTTACATCAACTCTTTGACCAAACTTATCTAACACCTCTGAATCTTTACTCCAATGCAGCAGACCTACATCAAGAGGTCGGTCAGATATCAACCTTTAGAGAAGGATGACATCTTCTTCTCAGGCAAGAGATCCTTTCTTAATAAGCATTTGACGGTGGTTGATGAGTCTTCAATCTAACTATTTAGATATCATCCAAACACCGGCCTCTATGATTCAACCATTGAATCAACGGCTGTATGATTAGTAAGATGGGCATGGTACATAACCCTAACTGTAGTAAGGGTCTTCATACATGTATCCATTCAATTAATCTCAGACAAGAAGTGAAATAAATCAATAACTTTTATTTATATATCAGAAGGTTACAATACCATTTAATGTAGAAATGGTTCGCTTGGGGCTCACATGCCTAACAATCTCCCACTAGCCCTCAGAACCATTCAGGTACAACTTTTAAAACCATGTTCGTTACATATTGGTCGAAAACCTTTTGGGATAAAGGTTTGGTAAGGGGATCGACAACATTATCAGTAGAGGCCACCTTGATTACGACCATGTCCATACTTTTGAATTTCTCAAATGACGTAGTAACTCCTTTCGATGTGTTTACTCTTTTGATGCCATCTGGGTTCCTTCGCCTGAGCTATGGCTCTCGTGTTATCATAGAGCAGTGGGATGTGAATATCATAGGAAAATATGCCAAGTTCCATGATGAATTTGCATAACCACACTGCCTCCTTTGCAGCAACCGATGATACACTATTTTAAATTTCTGTTGCTGAATCAACCGTATTGTCATGCTTCTTGCTTCTCCAGCTCACAACACCACCGTTCAAATAGAATACAAATCCTGAAGTTGACTTGTGGTCATCTATACCAGATTGGAAGTCTGAATCTATATATCCTAAGACTTGGAGATCACCATCTCCATAGACCAAGATGTAATCTCGTGTCTGTCTTAGATGCTTAAAGATGTTTTTTCATTGCATTCTAGTGTTGTTCACAATAACAGGATTACAAGAAGGAAACCCAAAAAGGACTTGAGTTTTGGTGGGATGGCTCGTGATTGAGAAAGGAAATTTTACAATCTAATTAGCCCATGATGCATTATACGTTAAATAAAATTATGATACTGTAGTACAAGGAAAATATATCAATTATTAGATTATATAAAGAATATATTTTATTAATTCCTAAAATGCCCATAGATAAAGCCTACGTATTAGGTTTTTATCGGTTGTTCTCCTTTGAGATAATACAATATAAATGATACCCCTCCCTTTTTTGGAATATCAGTTGTGCCCTCGACTTCTTCCACAATAATCACTTGTGTCCCTGGGTTAGTTACCATCCATCCCAAACACAAACATTAACTTTGGAGACATAAGGTGAATTAAATTTAAAAACAAGGTTAGAAAGATGTTTCCAACCAGTCCTCCCCAGCCTCCTCCACCACCCCCCCCCCCCCCAACCTCCTTCATCCCATTCTCCCCCTTCCCATCCCCAGCCTCCTTCACCCCCTGCTCCCCCTCCCCAGCCTTCTCCACCCCCTCTCAAATCTTCTGCTATTCAGCCTCAATCATCCTCTTTCTTCACTCATTAAACCCCAAAATTAACTTTAAGGGCATGGCAGCCCCATTACATGTGGTGACGACTGTCGATGTTGTGTAAGGTAGCCATTGCACTGGCGGATGGAAACCAAATCACAGGTGATGGTTTTCTCTGTTTCAAATGGAAATGAGACTTTCTGTAGAAAAGAGATTACTGCAGAGGAAGTGATGTCCTTGATGGAGAAGGTGGACCAGCTTCTTCGATAGAACTTAGGTGTTTGTTGTAGGTCTCGATCAACGATTGGTTGAAACTCCTGGTGCTAGTGAAGCTCGGAAGTGATATGTTGTTTCATGTTCATGTTTGTTGGGATTTACTCCAACGTTGAACACTCAAATGGTTGCGATGAACTATGGTTGAAGACTCGATGGTCAAGTTGGTGCTGGACATCACTCCGATGGTGTGGCTATAGGTCGAAAACGACAACGTGGTTGAGAACGATTAAGGGGAAAATGACTTCATGTGCTTACAAAGAAAAACTTGGAGCTTGAGCAAAGCTCAGCTGATGATGATAGCCTCCTCCGCCACCCCCTCCTCGTTCGCCCCCTCCCAAGTCTCCTTCGCCCCCTTGCTCCCCCACTGCCCCCTCCTCCTTCGTCTCTTCATCAGCTACGACAAGCTCCTCCACCACCTCCTCGGGAGCGATATTGTCATGAACTCCTCCTCTGTCTCTTACTCAACTTCGACAAGCTCCTCATCCGTCTCGACCTCTGTCAGCTCTACAATCGCCTCAAGCTAGTCGTCAAGGGTGAAAGACATGGAGATGAGGAGAAAGGTGGATGCATCACAAAGGAGGAGGGAGATGAGGAGGGGGGAAACATGTTTGGAGAGGTATGCCCCTGTTAACCACACATTAGTTTAAAAAAACTATGATTTAGTTCGACTAATTGACAGTCAAAGTAATTAAGGGGCACACGTGATATAACAACAAGAAATCGAGGATACAACTGATATTCCAAAAAAGAGAGGGGCATATCAAAGAGGAATAACTGATAAAAAAACCTAAGTATTATGTAAAGGAATCGTCTATCACATATTTATAAGCGTTCTCTTTATATGAGCTATTAAGCTTTGGGAAAGCACTAGGGATAAAATGGATTGGATACAGATTAGATGACTGTTGATATCAATATTTGCTTCATCTATATTGAACACGTAAATAGATGCAAATCAAATACAGATTTAGAAAATCATATCCTTACATAATCAGATATGAATTCAGATCAAATTTTAATCAAAGAAGAAATTAGATCATATATTGTTTTATACGACGGATCAAATTAAGATTGAATACAATTGAATAAGGATAAATTATGACTTTGGGCAAATTGCTATCAAGTACAAAGTAATTAAAAAATAACATTAAACTAAAAATATATAACATGATAAAAAAATTTGGCCAACAAAATTATAATAACATAAGGACTGCTATGCAGATAGAGTCAACGAGGGAATACAACCTACAAGAGGCATGCACTATTATGATCTCCTTGACTTCGCAACATAGTAATTGGAGGCAGGTGCATGGATTTGGATGAAGGGGAAGTTTAGGTCGAGATTCTTTATTGAACATAATAAATTACAGCATAACTTATATAATAATATTTCATATTCAGATATTCGAATCCGAATCGAGATGTTTTTGTTGTAACCATATCTACATTCATATTTTGAGTATTGTCTGATAACCAATGTCCATTGTAATTCATATTAGATTAATATTCAAAACTACTAATATCCATATTTGGTAGTCTTTTGTATACGCTGGTATTCAGATATATCCATACCCATTTTTCAAAGCTAAAAAGGACTTAATAAGTTACTACGCTATGGGGCCAACCCACTCACATTTAGATTAATGGCCGCCCTAACAAGAGCAAATCTCCAAGAGTAATTTTCTCCAAATCTATCAGGTAAGCTTCGTCTTCATATAGAACACAATCTAAACGCGTTCTTATGTCAAGCACAGGACTATAGTAATTGCTTATAACAATATTGGATCTTGGTGTACGCTATGATATGTGGCACAGGAGGAAGAAGAAAATGCCAGGCACATATGAAGAACTGAGTATTATTCACACTGTCTAAAACACAATGCACGATTATTATTAAATATCTGGAACAGAATTCAGAATCTCCACCATGAGTTTTACAACAAAATTTCACCCTGATGAGTATATAATTGTCAAAATTGGACTTTTGTAAGCGATCAAACAAGATTTACATTGGAAACGCAATGTAAGAGCTGTCCATTATCTAAATAAATATTATATATAATTTTCAAAAAGATTTACATTGGAAACGCAAAATTTACATTGCAAGAGCTGTCCATTATCCAATATATAATTTTCAAAAAGGTTTACATTGGAAACGCAAAATTTGATTATATAAGAGCTGTCCATTATCTAAATAAGTATTATACTTGACAGTGAGAGTTTGCGGTGTCCAGACCGTTCAACAGAAGACAAACATGTCCTTGTCTGATGATTGCATTTTCTTGGAAGCGGTAGTACCCGCAATTCTCTCCAGCTAGACATAAATTATCATCAGCCAGTGTAAGTGTTTTGAATATAAATCAAGTGGCAGCTATGATATTACAGATATCGTTAGAAGCCAAACAATGAATGCGACGTCATAAAACAAATCAGGCACATCCTTATGACAGTAATGAGATTCAAATTATCCACATAGATTTTGATGCAATTTGGATGTAAAATTCCTTGCTTGCCCTTTTACATTAATAAGAAGATGGATACACAAACTGCTTAAAGTAACCAAAGGTGGGGGGATCGTCTGCTGTAGCATCCCCTGCTGTAACGCAGAGATGCGTCGGATGAGGAATGGACGACCCGGATGAGGGAGCAACGGATAGTCGGCACCGGATCCGGGTCGTCCATTCCTCATCCGACGCATCCTCTGTGTTGCAGCAGGGTATGCTACAGCAGACGATCCTCTCGCGTAGATGGGTTGTAAGAATTTGGGATTATGTAATCTTCTGCTCGACACTGTTTATTTCGCAACACTAACAAACAAGATATGAGTGGATTTCTTTCGTCGATTTAGATATCTTCTCTTTCCATGAATAACTATGTTTATTTCAGCTAGTGACTTTGCAAGATGATTTCAGATTCAAAGGATTTGAACATCCAAGAAATGCAATTACAAATCTCACCTGAAGATGGTCAAACCGTGAGAAGAGTACAGTGCACATGCTTTGTGCGTCATCAAGCATGTTGACAACCTAAGGAAACATACGATTTTAACTAAAGTACATTTTCAGAAAGTTTAAATAATAAAAAGTCCTCAAAATAAGTAAAAAATCACGCTAATACCTCTGGGTAGAATTCTTTTCTTTCTGGAAGAGAATAAATAATTAATTTTTTAATACCACGGATCTGCAAAGAACCATGATAAATGAACATAAATAATTAGAGCAAAAGATAACTCTAAGATGATGTTTAATCCAAATAATAAAGAATTATATTGTGGCAACGAGCAAGCCCGGAGACTTTACTGAAGTTTCCACCAAATTGTGAACATCTCAATGGAATAAAATGACTAGATCAACCATCAAACCACTTCATCAAAAACTTACACATCCAGATTTACTAATCAACAGGGATTGACTTTCTGACAGGCAAAACAAAAAATGTAAAGATCAGGAGTCACTAACAAGGTAGGTATACCCTGAATATACATAGCTCAACCACAAAACCTCTGATGTTGCCAGGGAGGACACATGTTTGACTCTCATGGATTGCGTCACAAGTGGTGCGAGCAAGTTTAGTTATGCTGGTTCCACAAGGATTTCATGAAGTCGCCGGTCCTTGATAGTTGTGATGATTGGAGAGCAACCTTCTGCACAACAGTAAGAGGACCTACCCCCAACATGGTGTGGTGCTGGCTGAGATCATAACTAAATAATAGCAGTGTTGTAAACGTCACCCGATTGGCCTGACTAGTAGGTCTGACTAGTCTAATCAGTGGGGCAGCCTACCGAGTAATGACTAATTCCGACTAGGCCCAATAATCGATAAATTTTTGCTTAGAGATACCATATTCTTTTATTTTTTTGCTTTTTTAAAAGCGAACTTATTCTAATATGCTTGATGTTTTATTTAAATTCAATTACTTTTTTATTTCATTATAATAGCATAAAAATGTACAAATCTATTTAAATATATAAGAATATATGTATACAAATGATTTATATATATAATAATTAAAAAATTCACAACCGATGAAATCCTTACTAAATCCGATAAGTACTGTCAATTAATCTTTAGTTAATGACCCGGCCGACTGAGAACCGCCTACTGACTTTTGCAACCTTGAATAATAGTGAAAATTGCATAATGTTTGACCCACCCATCTATTGCCAGTTTGGACAAAAAAAATGAGGTAAGCAATCCATCTCGAGACGTTCTAAACAACTTTGCCCTACAGTACTATAACTGGAAAAATGTTGACCAAAGACTAATTATCCGCGTGCTTGATCTATAAAATACACCATGCAGATAAATATCCACAATAAACTAGTGAGGTTTAATATAAGAAATTCTAGCATCCTCCTAAACCGGAGCAACATCTTGTTGGGTACCCACTTCAAAGGATCCTCCGCATTCTCCAGAATTTTGCGATTCAAATATGTCACTACCAACGTTCATAGAATACATGTTCAAAAAATGTGCATGCGTATTTTTATCAATTACCGTGTATCTATGATAGAAATGAGCTCTTTCTGTATAAAGCATGATCTTCCGCTCTCCATTGAAGAACCACACCCTTGCACGGGAAATGTCACTTTGTTTTGTATACCTATAAAACACAACTTATTAGTTTTCTTTGAAACAAGCATCTAAATCAAATGACTGACAAAACAAGTATCACCAAAAACTGAATTAGGCCTTGCCTACAGACATCATTCGAAGTTTCCAACTTTATTTGATTCCATTACAAATCCTTTAAAAAATTACAGAAAAAAAACATGATTAGATGACTTGCTTACTCTCCAAGCAAGCAGAATGAAGCACTCTGAGACTTTAAAAAGTTGCGTACTCTGACAAAGTCAAAATAATTGCTTATAAAGAGGAAAATACCACCCTGCAAATAAACGAACAATCATCAAAGATAACTTCTTGCAACGATTAAAACATTCATGACAATTTAAAAAAATATGTGATAGCTTTAAAGAAGAAAATCCAGAAATGTGAACTCGTTTTGAGAAAAAACCTCCTGGTTTTCAGAGATTCACCTTTACCTAAATCATGCTAATCACTAAAGTATGGAGTAGTTCACAAAACTTATGGTTGAATGGGCATGTTACATGACGTTTTCTGCTAAAAGAAGGAACATAAATTTAGTTGACTATAAAATGCAACAGACTAAGTGAAGGTAATTAGACAAGTGAAGTCAAAAACAAGGGAGGGCTAAATATGATGCTTGATTCCAAATTCGAAATGAGAACGATATCTACACAAGGCAAGAAGATGCAAGGTACAGAGACAGATGGCAAGCTGTCCCTGACTAGTGACGATATTAAAACAAGGCAAAGGAATGGTTGCACACGAATGGTTGCAAGAAGTGAATATATATAAAGGGCTATAAGAATCACTTGGGATTCTAGAGGTGAGCAGCTGAAGTTCAGTTTTGTTTTTGCTGCTGGGAAGGGGTCCGCATAAAGTGGAATGGTTACAAAGCGCGATGCCCTTAGGGTTGTGCTGGGACGCTTCTCTCTGCCAGCATTTGGGGAGTGAGCAAAGGAAGCTGTTAGTGCTCTTGCCCTGAAACTGAGAAAAGAAAGCGGGTAGGGCTCTTGCCCGGAAGATGCAGCTGGTGCTAGTGGGTGTCATCTAATGGCAGTGAGTAGGCTGAGCAGGGGATTGACTTCAACAATGGCAAATGGGTGTTGAGCCGGGGGCACAAGAATGACGTCTGTTATATGGGGCCTGCAGAGGATGTAAAAGGGAGGGTCTTGGGGTTTCCAATGGACGAGATGTAGGAGGAACATGCCGTTTGGGAGGTGAGGGACTTGGAGGTCGTGGGGCAAGACTTGAGTGAGGGAAAGGAGGTGGAGGTGTCCCAACAAGACCAAGTGGAGAGGTGTGTGGAGGTTTACTGATGTGGATCGGATTTTGGCGCGTCGACGAAAAAATAAAATTTTTGAATTTGAACGGTGGATTTTTTGGCGGTAGAGAAAAATAGAGGGGTGGAGAAGAAGAAACTGGAAGGGTTGAGAAGAGAAGACACGCCGGATGCGCGGGTTAGAGAAGAAGAAACGCGTAGACCGCGAGGGGAAGAGAGAAGAGACTCGTCGGGAATACGAGGGGTTTGGGAGAAGAAGAACACGTGTAGATCACGCGGGGAGAAGGAGAGCGAGGGGAGAGGAGAGAGATAAATCTCTATTTTATCACATCTTGAACTGACTAAAACATTGGACCCCCATCCCTTTATATAGGAGGGATGAGATTACAAAAATAGTAAATTAGTTTAAATTGACAACCGACTTGCCTAAACTGACTCTCACTAATTAACCGACCATATTCAAAATTCAAATCTACGAATAAATGTTGGAGATCACAGGCGATCTCAATTATTTATTTAAAATTGCGACGACCTAAAAAACGTAAATAAAATTAACGGCCACAATTTAAATAATTAGACGGCCCTACATGTCGAGTCCACACTGCATCATTTACTTCATGGGGGAAGTCCCCTTGGTTGATAGATGAGGTTTATTTTTTGGAACTTCCTAGGTCTGGGGCAGCTGGACAAGAGGAGGGCGATGAGGGTTGTGTTTAGTAAGTGGTGAGAATATGTATTTGCATGCACAAGATGAAGTTGGAGAGTTGGAATGCTCCCATTCGCAAATCGATTGTTGGCTCTCGTCTCTCTGAGATAGTTTCTTTAGTTGGGGTCTCATGGGGCATTGATGTGGGGTGGTGAGAAGAGTCTCAGGAATTGATTTGCTCAATAAACGCGAGACAATATCGTTTTGTGGTGGGTCTTCAGCGGTAAAATGCTTGGCGGTTCTTGTTCTCTATATTGTATGTGTCTTATGGGATCCGTGAACTGCCATGGTTTGAATTTGAAATATTGTGATATATCGACATCAATGAGGAAGGGGTTTCGTCATACACTTATATGTCGATTCCAAGATATCGACCAATATCTCACGAAATATCAACGAGATATCGCTATATCAACATATATCGGTCAAAATTTAATGTTTGCTGTGTATCTTTTCCTGGATACCATCAACATTAGGATTATTTTCCTCAATATCACCGCTTTTTTATTTTTATGGATTGATTTGTTCGAGATTTTGCTTATAGCTCCTCCCGAAATTGAAACTACAAGATGATTTATATATTTTGTTTCGGTGTCGGGGATGCTGCCCTACACCTCCCCATGGGAAGCGCACCTGCTCCCCTTAGACCCCCCAGGCTCGCTGACCGGGCAACGAGAGCTCTATTTTGAACGGGAAGGCAACAATGGAGATGGATCAATTCTAAAGTTAATCAAGGAAAGTTTACATACATATATTAGTACTTAGTAAATTAATAGTTGATAATTAATAAGTATTAGAAATAATGATAAAGAACACATATCTGCATCATTGCGACATACTGTAATCATTATTGACTTTCTTTGGTTAAGTTAGAAAGCTTTGTTTCTAAATTATTTTAAACCATCTTCTATCATTTAAAATTACGGTTCATTATGAACGATGTTCTTTCAAAACTATATGTTATCAGGTGATCCTTGTAGATATAGAAAACAGGTGATCCTTGTAGATATAGAAAACGATGACCATGGTATAGCCATTTCTATAGAACAATGGTTCTAAATAGATGCACATATCGAGTTTAAGGATGATCCTTGTGGATTTTATACATTAACAGGAACAAGCATATCTAATTTCACATGAATCAGGAACCTAGCCTCTCCATCAGAAAGATACCTTAGAGCAAGATGCAGAGCTGTGAGCGCGAGACCGGAGGTGGTTGGGTGAAGGTCCTCCCGAGGCGTCGTCGTCACCATCGTTCCGCCGCTTCGTATAAGGGTTCAACGTCTCGGCCCTCTCCGTTTGGCCGTGGGTGTTTTCACTGTGGTTCACTTCGTCATTGGCAGAGACAATGCCGCGAGCCTATGCGGTGCTTCGTTTGTCAAGGGTCTGGCCACAGAAGTCGCGTCTGCCCCCTACGGTCCTCGGTGTCTCATCTTGGGGCTACATTAATCGGTGAAGGAGGCGGCGAGGAAACGTTATTCATCGCTTCTTCGGAGATTGGAGCTGTTTCTCAGGGCAGGTTTAGAGGTGACCTATTGGCCATCTCCCCATGGAAGGTCCTCGCTAGGGGCCTCTCTGAGGCGGAGATGGCTAGCCTTCTTGGTTTCTCCGAGGGACATCTTTCGCAGATGAAATGGTGGCGCCCTCGCGTTTGGGAAGGTGTGTTCGATGAATTGCTTATTAACAGAATCAATGTGAAGGGGATTCCGTTCTCCGTACGGAATCTTGAAGCAATTCATGCCGTGTTGTCGGGGATAGTTGAGGTTTTGGGCCCCGAATCTACTGGTTGCTTCCATGGGGAGCCACCTGATCCTGTTCTGATGATTCGCCGATCTCGGCCCTCCTGTTTGGGTTGTTGGCGTATCCCAGTGCGTGGGAAATCTCTGATTGTTGAACTCTCCTCCGCTATTTCTTTCAACCTCTGCACAAGGGTGGAGGGTTCGGCGAACCTTCTAAACGGTTTGGGTTCCCCGGCTGTGGGTTCCCCAGTTGTGCAGATGCTCGGGGCTACGGCTTCAGGCGGCAACTCCGGGGCTGGCCGGCGGCCGTTCAACAGCGGTGGCGAGGCGCCGGTGCTTTCACCGCTTGATTCAAAAATCCTGGAGCCACCTGCGGGGGATGTGAAGGGTCACGGAAGCAGAAACGTTGCGGTTACTAGTCGTATTCCTAACGACATTCTTTTCGGCTCTTTTCGCGGCTCTTGGGATCCTTCTGCCACTTGAGTCTCATTCTCGAGAAAGATCGCTTCGAAGGTCGTGGAAACCCATCATGCCCCGATTCGCTCTTCCAGGTTCCGGTCCTCGGATCCGCTTATTGCTCATGAAGCGGTCGACCGGTTAGACCCGATTACGCACATCACCTCTGAGGCTCCTCTCCCGACATCTAAACTTTGCCCCGATCATTGGGTTGATCGGGTCGACCTAAGTGCGCATGTCACCTCTGAATTTCCTGACCCGACATCACAGCCCCGGTCCGCTCATCGGGAAAACATTCTGGGGTCACCTGTTGCTGACCCTCTGATGCAAGGGGGCGATGATTGCGGAACCTCGATGGGAATGGCACCTCCATCATCTACGCCCTCAAGGCGGAACTCCTCTGTGGTGGAAAACCGATTGTGGGGCCCTGGATCGCCGAGCGGTGGTAGGGTTGCATCTCCGGAGGGTCCTTGCCGCCGCTTCGGATCGGTATACTCCAGGAATAAGGTGGCAGGTGCTCTTCGTGGCAGAGACGACGGGCGATGGTTTTCTCCCGTACTAACAACTTGGAGGAGAATTCTTTTGAAGGGGATCTCAGCCCATCCGACCAATCGTGGGTGAACCGGTTCCGTCTTCTAGACAGAGCAGTGGCAGAACGTCTGGGGATTGTTGCCCCCAAGTTGGCGGTAAACAAGGTTTCCAAATGAAGGTGCTTTCTTGGAACGTATGGGGTACGAGTCAGCCCGAGAAGCGACTAGCGATGAGAAAATTGGTGGACTCCTCTTCGGCTGATATCTTCTTTCTACAGGAGACCAAATCTTCCAGCCCATGTTCGGATCTTTGTTGGGCCCTTGGCGGGAATGGCAAATTCGAGTTTGCAGAGATTGCTGTGGTTGGAGCCTCTGGGGGCTTGCTCACTGGTTGAAAGGTGGACTCTTTTGATCTCTTGGTTGTTACCGAATTGGAATCATCCCTCTCTGTGCGCCTCAGGCGTCGGTCGGATGGTTGTGCAATGCTCCTCACCAATGTTTATGGCCCCACTGGTCAGGAGCGGGGTCCCCTGGCGACGGAACTGGAATTGGTTGGGCTGGACAACGTGGATGCATTTTGGCTCGTGGGTGACGACTTCAACGCTACTCTTCTCCCTGATGACCGCCCTAATCGTTTGGGTGGTTCTGATGCGGCCTCGTCGGCTCTTCGTAGGTCGATCCACGACCTCGGTTTCCAGTTCTTAGATGCTAATGGTTGTTCTTTCACGTGGAGAAATATTCGTTCGCGTTCGAGGTTGGATCGATTTTTGTTATCTCTTCAGGGTTCGGAGCAGTTCCCTTTTGCGCGGGTACGGGCGCTTCCTCGTGCTCACTCAGACCATACGCCCATCCTTTGGGTGTCAGGGGAGGAGGAGAGGAGAAGATCTTTCTTCAGATTTGAGAAAAGCTGACTTCTCGAAGATGGCTTCAAGGAGATGGTTGAGACCATATGGAGAGAGTGGTCTCCGGAGGGCTCGACGGTTGTCCATTTTAGCACCAAGCTAACGCTTCTCCGAACCCATCTATCGTGGTTTGACAGGGAGATTCGGGCCAGCTGCACTCTGCGGCGAACCATCGCTCAGGAGGGCATTTCACGTCTCGACGCTCTGGACGATGCTCGGGGCTTGGAACCTGAGGAGGCAGAGGAGCAACGGCGGCTTCTTGACGAAATCTTGCTGGAAGATAAGAAAGAGGAGATTCACTGGAGACAGAGGTTTCGGCAATGATGGCTGCATGAGGGTGACGCCAACACCCGTTTTTTCCACAACATGGCATCAGGGAGGCGTAGAAGGAACTCCATTCATGATATCTCCGTTGACGGCCAGAGGGTTTCTGGGGAGGCGGCAATCGGTTAGGCGATCCATAATCATTTCGTGCGCATCTCTAGGAAGCAGCCCCGTTCTGGTTGGTCTTGGCTAGGTAGAGGTGTGCGGAGATTGAACGAGTTATAGACTTCGGCGCTCGTGGCGGCTTTCTCCGAGTCGGAGATTAGGGAGGCGGTGTGGGGCCTCAATTCTGAGGGCTCTCTCGGGCCCGACGGTTTTCCCATCCTTTTCTACAAGGTGTTCTGGCCGCTGTTAAAGGGGGAGTTGCTTGAGTTGTTGAACGAATTTGCCGATGGGAACCATGGCATGGAAAAAATCAATAGGGCGCTTATTTTCTTGCTCCGAAGAAGGACTCCCCCAACGTGGTTGACGATTTTCGTCCCATCACGCTTTCTAATGGCATTTATCTTATGATTGCTAAGACCCTCGTGAACCCGCATGCGTTTGGTGGTTGATTCGGTGATCTTGCCTACTCAAGGGGCCTTCATTCCGAGTCGGCAGATGACTAACATTTTGGTCATGGCTTCTGAAATTTGTTTGCATTGGAAAAGAACAAAGACGAAAGGTGCTCTATGGAAGATAGACTTCTCCAAAGCCTATGATTGTGTCACTTGAAATTTCATCTGGACATCCTTGCGGCTGCGAGGATTTTCGGATGTCTGGATTGGTTGGATGAAACGCTGCATTACGACTACTTCCCTCTCTGTTATGATCAACGGCAGGTCGGAGGGCCCTCCCTTCCAACCTCAGCGTGGAATTCGGCAGGGCTGCCCTATGGCTCCACTTATATTCAACATTGTTGTTGATTCGTTGGCCGTCTTGCTCGTTCAGTCGGTTAAGGCGGGGATGTGCACTGGTTTCTCCCTTGATGACATCTCTATTCCTGTTTTGCAATACGCTGACGACACGTTGGTACTGCTTGGGGGTTCCTCGTCGTACTCGGAAAATGCGGCTATGCTGTTGAGTATTTTTTGTGAGCTCTCTGGGCTCATCGCTAACCGTGACAAATCTCAGGTGGTCACGTTCGGCATGCAGCCTGGGGAGCGTGCGGAGCTTGGCAACATCACTGGATGCGGTTTGGGATCTGATGCAATCTAATGGACGTCTCGAACTAAAGGGCAATTTTAAAACTTGGAACTAAAGGACTAAATGACGGAAACAAGAAAATGGCGTGCAATGCAAAAAAATCACGGGAGACGAAAATACGATGAATTGACGAGTGGTAAAGATGTCTAAATTTCAGCAACAAATGGCAGCAAGTATTCGAGTTCTAGCACCGTTTTCTCCACAATTTCAGGGCAACTCAAATAGATAAAGACGATTGGAAATAATGAGCGATGTTTGCGGTAACGAAGCCTCAATAATTCACCAAACCAAACAGCACTATAGCAGCCCACAACACTAAGTTCATATGGTGGAACAATAAGCAGGTAAAACACTCATACCACAACCAGCAAAGGGGAAGAAGGCGAACTTCAGATCTAGCCGTAGGCAGCGGGCAGCGGGACAGCCACGTCGGCGTTCTAGCGGGTACAGGGGCGCGGACGGCGGTGGTTTTTGGCAGGTGGCTGGCAGTGGTAAGGAGGGGTTGCGTTGGCGGTTGGGTGTCGCTGGGAAGGAGAATGGAGAGGGTTGCGCACGGTAGAAGGAAGTTGAGTACCACCTCGAAACCAGGCCACATTATAAGGTTTCTCGAGTGGTTGAGTTGGTAGACCCAATTTATCGACCATTTCTTGAGAAACGAAGTTCTCAACGCTTCCTCCATCAATGATCAGCGAACAACGACTCCCTCCTGAGGTGCAGGTGGTTCGGAAGATGCTGCGTCGCAGCCAACTATCAGCGTCGTTGACAGCGGGTGTGAGCAAGGTGTTTGTGGGTGCGCTGTCAGGAGCGATAAAGTCCTCATGTTCAATTACCAAGAAAGGTCCGGATACATCTCCATCCACTCCCAGAAATAGTCATCAGCTCCCAAGGTGTCAGCAGTCAAAGCGGTCGGATCCTCTTCAGGTGATTCCTGTTGGTCAGGGTCAGGGTCTTCAGGGTCTTCGATGGTGCATAAATGGGCGGGCCTAGCCTTAGGGTTTGGGCACTCTGCTGCTCGATGTCCCTTTTGATAGCATCGGAAACAAGTATCAGGTCCTACAACAGGTCGACTTCCCAAGATGTTGGGTCCGAGGTTCCCAGTAAATGGACGGGCGACGGCAGGAGTTGATGGTTTGGCTAGGGGTTTACTCGTAACAATCGATGGGGAACCTATTGGTTTAGAGGTCGTCATCGGGGTACTGGTGCGAGGGACGGAGTTCACAGAAAAAGACATCTTCCTTGTCTGGGCCTTAGCAAACTTAGTCTCCGCCCGTTCAACCTGCTTGTAAGCTTCGTCGACGTCTCGACAGTTGTGGAGGTAGAGTTCATCCTGGATAACTTGGCGGAATCCTTGCATGTAGCGGGTGACTTCCTGGACAGGAGTCTCCTGCAATCGGTTGCGATGAATGAGGGATTGGAATCCTCATAATCCCCTTTTATGAGTAGAGTCTTTTAACCATACAGGTTAGTGGAGGCGCATGTATCAACCAACCAACCTGATATTGTAAATTTTTTAATAGAGCCACATAAATACCCATGCAGACGACTAGTACTACAACAGTTTCTTATTGGTCTCCTTTAAGCAAATGAAGTGTCTACAAAGTTGAGTTGTTCAAATGATGCATAAAATCTTCATAATCCCCTATTAGAACTACGACAGACTAGCCTGACCCTTGACTTTGGGCTGGGTTGGCCTGGCCCAGCCCGAAGCCCAGCCCATAAAGCCCGACCCGACCCAGGCCCAAACGAACACTGGGTCGAACTTGGGCCTAATAATTAGGCCCAAATTTTTTTGGTCCAAGCTTGGGCTTGGCTCGACCCAACCCGACCCGGCCCAAGGGCCCGGCCCAAGGGGAGGGCCCGAACCCTTTCCCACATCCTACATGCATGAAAACTCCCACATATTTCATGTGCATTTACTTCTTGTATCCTGTCTTCATACAATGTTTATAAATCAATCAGACGTGTGACATATGAGTTGATGATTATTGTATTTCAATTCATAATTAATTTTCCTTAATTAGTCTTTGGTTTAGATTCTGTTGGTTATTCTCGAATTTGTTAGTATTTATTTTTCAATCAAAACATTTTCTATTATTGAATCTTTACCCAATACGAGCTTTATGCCCATTTTTTAACATGTAGAGTCCGGTGCACTTGCTGTTGTTAACTGGGTAAGTTTGTTTCACTCTTTCAATTTCTATACACGAGAGACATTCATGGTATCTAGCATTGAATGCATGTATGCAAAATGAGAAATCCTCGGATCTGGTATAATCGAATTTTAGTTGTTTCACAAGTATTATGGCACATGTTCTAAACAATTTTGGCTTGTGTAACTTGAGTTGAGATTAACTTGAAATAAAAGACTCAATGTTAATAATCTTTAATGGGTGGAGATGATGGGTCGGCCCGACCCAAGGCCGACCCAAAGGAATTGGACCGGGCCTGGGCTTGGGCCGAACAAAAAAGATTTTGCGGGCCTAAGCCCGGCCCAAGGCCCGAATTTTTTAAACGGGCTTGGTCTTGGACCCTTCAAGGCCCAGCCCATGCTCATCCCTACCCTTAACAGTGATGGCTCAAGCAGCAGAATACAGATAACCATGTTTGTCGTAGTAAACAGCCCCAGTGTGCACTCATTTTGTAACAGAGGGTGCACTAAATAGTGATAAATCCTTGCCCTAGTATGGATTGACCATGATCATGCCCCTTGTACGAGCCACGAACTTCTCATATGAATGGAGAAGCAAGAGCAGTGATCTATATATGACCTTCTAAATAGTGCTAGTGTGGGAGATCGCAAGTGATCGAGAATATTGTATGCCTCCTATATGGTTGGTAGAATTTCATTTAGTCATAGGCAGCAACACAACCCGTGTTGAGTCATGTAAGAAATCCCATAATCGCCATAAGTCGATGGTATTCCTTCTTTCCAGGATAGGTACATCCTGGAATACAAGCAATATATCTTTTAGAGAATGGATCGACATGCTTGCTTCAAGTTCATCATATCGAAATATATCAAAGAACAATACATTGGCATTTTTTTCCAGCCTATATGTAGCTTTCAAGGAAGTAAACATATCGAAATATGTTTGTTAACTACGTTAATCATTGTTGGAGTATTTGGCAGTGCGCCTATTGAGTTGTAGATGGGTAAATTGATACCTCCAGGATCTATTTACCCCATCCAGTGTTTAGTCCCACATCGTCCAGTGGTGGGACTTGGAGGCTCTGGAGAGGCTATATAAGGAGCCCCAGACCTCCTGTAACCATTGAGAAAGTCAATAGACATACACGCCCCATTGAGGCTTCTCCCGTGGTTTCATCCCGCTCCTCACGGAGTAGTGTTCCACGTAAAATCATGGTGTTCCCATGTTTATCTTTCTTGTCATTATGCTTTGTTTATCATTCCGCTTCAGCTTCCGATTTTCTAACATGGTATCAGAGCGGGTTTGTTTCTCGAGGATTTCATATTGATTATTTATTCAAGATTCGGTTTTATGTAATCCGAGATTAGTTCAACAAGAGTTATTTTGGGGTTTGATGAAACCTCATTTTCTGGATCTCCTCAAGAACTGCTCCTTCAGCGAAGTCGCATCTCCAGGCCCTTTGTGCCGCAGGCGCAAGGTGTTTCTTCTTCCAAGCACAGGCGGCAGGCATGTCCCAGTCCTTACGCGCCGCTCATCTCGTCAACAATCGAGGATGCGCACCCCGGTGCACCACCATCTGATCCAGGAGCCCTCCAGAGCGCGCAAAGTCACGCGCATCCTTGCCTCGACTGCACCTCAAGCCCATGCGAGCTCTCCAGACCGCGCCTCGCGGCCCTTAGCGGCGCATCTTCATCGTGTGCGCATCTCCAGGCAGCCCCTCCCGCGCGGCGAACGCACAACCTCAGAAGCCAGACCTCGCGCGTCGAGATTTCCCAACCTTTTTTACGCAGGCGGCGTCGCCGCTTCTCATCCAGGCAGCGAGCCCTCGGGCGGAGCCACTCTGCCCTTCCTCTCTCGCGGTGTCTCACGCGAAACTCCAGCCCTGCCGCACCCCCTGCGCGATTGTCGTGAGACCCTGCACGCATCTCTCCCATGCGGTGTCATCCTGCGCGCGCACGAGCCCCCCAAGCGGCGCGTGCGACCCCAGCGATCCCAACAAGCGACGCTATCTCCAGCGATCTCAGCAGGCGGCGCTATCTCCAGGCGGATCCACTATTCCAGACGGCGAGCGCCACCTTTCCCCAGTCCCCGAGTCCTTGGCGGCAGAGAATCCCCCATCGGGGGCAGCTTCGTGAGAAAAAAAAAAGGTTACTCGATAGGGGAAACCTAAGTGGGGCTTCTTTTATTAAAAAAATACTGTGGAGCCCAAGGCCTTAAATGTCGGTTTCGGTCACCATTTCGGTATCGACCAAAACAGAATTTCGATGGAATTTCGGTGGAATTTCGACCGAAATTTCGGTCATTTCGGTCATTTTTTGTACTAGGACCCCCATATTTCGGTCATTTCGGTCATTTCGGTCGAATTTCGGTTTCGACTGGATATCGATATTCGACAGAAATTCGACCGAATTTCGTTGAAATTTGAGGCCATGGTGGAGCCCATGTAGGCCGTATTTGTTTAAAAGAAAAAAAAGGAAAAAAAAGGGGTTGTTGAAGACCATCAGTCAGGAGTTTTTTTAAAAAAAGTGAGAAGAGAGAGAGAGAGAGAGTTTTTGTAAAGCCCAAGTGGGCTAGGGTATATTTGCGTCCAAATGGACCACGTTTATATTGTTAAAAATAAAAGGAAAGAAAAGGAAAAAAAGGCACGTACAAGTAAAAAGTCGTACGCGAAATTTAAAAAAATGAAATGAAAAGCCGTAAAAAATGGAACGGCTTAAAAAAATGTTTTTAGAAAAATGTAATGGCTTAAAAAAATAATGAAAAAGCCGCAAGGAATTTTTATGTGAATGTTATTTACCCCCATTTATCTTGTCTTCTCCCAACTTTGTCGATGTTCATTTCCCGACAAGTATGGGAGAAAGAGGGAGTATATGTAGAGTCACATGTCTTCATCCAGCCATATTCAGATGTTCCAGATTCACATGCAGATTTCCAGACCATTCAGAATTCCAGACTCTACAGTTGTTCAGACTCGACGATCATGATTCCGAGTCCAATTTCTGACACGCACGAGTGTGCGATCATTTTCAGATGAGCATATGTTGCCATCATTTGTTCGTGGTCCCCATCAGTATTCTTGTTTTGTCGGCCAGAGTTTTCATGTGAGCTATAGGGCCTCCAGAGCAGAGGACCATTCCCTATGCCAATAAGGGCAAGGGTTTTCATGTGGTATCATAGGTACACCAGAGCAGTGCACCATTCTCTGAGCCAGATGGGAGAAACCCAGTTCTCCGACGAGGAGACTACATGCGTAGTTTCAGACTCGATGGTCAGATTCCGAGTCTTCAGTTGACTCACACTCCAGCCTGTTCGTCCTCCTCACCTGCACCGCATGAGAAGCAATGTCCTCGACTGCAGCAATGTGCGTGTTGGGTTGATATTGTCCGTAGTGTCTTGTAGCGTTGAGTTGAGTCTCTTTTTATTTGTCCAAGCTGAGCATTGCATGCTCTAGCTTGAGGGGGAGTGTTGGATTATTTGGTAGTGCGCCTATTGAGTTGTAGATGGGTAAATGGATACCTCAAGGATCCATTTACCCCATCCAATGTTTAGTCCCACATTGTCCAGTGGTGGGACTTGGAGGCTCTGGAGAGGCTATATAAGGAGCCCCAGACCTCATGTAACCATTGAGAAAGTCAATAGATATACGTGCCCCGTTGAGGGCTTCTCCCGTGGTTTCATCCCGCTCCTCACGGAGTAGGGTTCCACGTAAAATCATGGTGTTCCCATGTTTATCTTTCTTGTCATTATGCTCTGTTTATCACTCCTCTTCCGCTTCCGATTTTCTAACAATCATGATCGACCATCCCATCATCCTTGGCTCACGTGCTGCTTGCCTATCTTGACTGTGTGCTCTAGTTCAAGCAAGATATGTTCCTTGTTGTATCCCCCTTTGATCATCAAGAGCATCCTTGACTATTTAGGACAATTGATCTCTTCCAATTCGGGGATCTAGCCAAACGAGGGTAGGCGTGCACTCCTTCCCTTGTATTCTCGAGGATTCAATTCAGAGTTTTTTATGGGGATTAAGGTTTCAATGTCACAGAACCATGATATGGTACCAATACTTTGATAACATGAACACAATATTAATAGACTGCATACTAGAAGGCCATTTGGTCTCTTATGTCGATGAACGGACGATAGAACAAAGAAGAGCCATTGTGTTTCAAATGTAACTCTCAACACTAATAACCGAGACAACACATGAACCCGACTCCTTATATCATGAAGCTTCAATACAAATAAATAGTGTCCATAACAAATGAATGTCGATGAACGGACGATAGAACAAAGAAGAGCCTTTTGGTTTCAAATGTAACTCTCAACACTAATAACCGAGACAACACATGAACCCGACTCCTTATATCATGAAGCTTCAATAAAAATAAATAGTGTCCATAACAAATGAATCGTTGTATCGCAGCTTCGTGACATTAAAATTTTCCCTATTTTTTCGGTGTGCACCACTATTGCTGCCCGATATTCTCTCTCAAAAAATATATTGCACTATTCAGCATGACAAGAAGCATGTAACATCTGTCAAAAATAGCTACCAATAAAAAAATCATTGCTTTAGATATAAGCAAATTTGAGCTCCTTTGTCCCGATAAAGTAGTATGAGGTATTCAATCCAGTATCGGTAGGCACAGATCATTGGTATTGGATGTATCTTCCGGTTGTTTTTGATGAGTAACTTAAACTGGGCGTGTAGGATATGACTACTTCCTTAGGAGAACTACAAGATTTAAAATAACTTTTTGACTTGTTAGTTACAAACTTTTATGACTTGTTAGTTACAGTGTGTGGACTGCCGAACTAAACTTCTCAATGATGTAAATACTGCTATAGAGTAAGCCAAGAAAAAACAACTATAAAGGGCCTATTCCATGCTCAAATAACTGCAGAAGGTACAACCTAGCAAAAGCTCTATTAAAAACCTCTAGCTAAGATGATTATTAAGAGACATCAACTGAAGGTAACATATATTTCAAATCACAGAAAAGGTATGCATTCTGACAAAAAATCTTATCACATTAAAAAAATCAAGAAGATAGAACAAGTTATAGGGGTACCTGGATGGAGTCACTAATCTTGGGGAAAACCTGTAATGAGAATCCAAACAAAATGTGATAAGAAAATATTCATCAGTTATATAGAGGCAACAATGTTAGTCTGAAGCTGTATATGGAAAAGGATTATGATAGGCCGGAATGGAATTTTCTATCAAGCTACTTCAGAATTTCAGCATTAGTAATAAGGTGATAATTACACCCATAACCCTGAGTATTTCCTCAATCTCAATCATAACCCTGCATAATCACGAATTACATGTGAAACCTTGAATAGTCTCTCCGTCTTACATTCATAACCTTCCGTTAATTTAATATCTTAACTCAACCATACAAATGAGTTAATCTAACTCATCCTCAATCCAATGGTTAGAAATAAACAAAGAAAATACTAATCAGGAGTCATGTTGTGAGAAAAAAGGAAGGAAAAAAACTCGGATCGGTGGGGGAGGCAAATCTCGTCGCTGGGCGCTGGAGCTCGATGAGGAGCTGGGGGCGGAGCGGTGGGCTCGGAGCGGTGCTGGGTCTGGTGGGCTCGGAGCGGTGCTGGGGCTCGATGAGGAGTTGGGGGTGGCCCTGGGGGAGGCCTCGAGGACGGGCAGCAGGGGAGTTCGTCACGGGGGGAGGGGGGTTGTGACTGGGGCACCGGCAGCAGGGGAATGGGAGGGCGGGGCTCGCGAGCTTCGTGCAGGGGAGAAACTCAGATGGGGGGGCACGGGCTGCAGGGGAGCTCGGCACGGGGGGAGGGGGTTTGGGCACGGGCTGCAGGGGAGCTCGGCACGGGGGGGGAGGGGGGGCTCAAGGAGGAGCTGGGAGCGGCGCTGGGGGGGGGGGGGGGGGGGGGGGTTGGAGGAGGCATGGTGGCTCGTGGGACACATCGTATGGAAAATTCTTCCTTGCATGGTATTCTGAGCAGCTCCTTTCCCATGGTGACCACCTCCTCTCCAGCGCCTCTGCAGTGTTTGGGAGCTCTCCCGATGTAAAGATATCCGCCAAGATTCCCCTCATGCAGTCTTGGTACAAAACCCGGTCACACGCATCTGAACTGACTGCTGGTTACTACAACATTGACCACAGAGACGGCGATGATGTAGTAGCTGAGTTGTTCTCGAAGCACAACTGCGCAATGACCTTAACAGGAATGGACCTATCGGACGAACACGTGTCTCAAGCAGCTCGCTGTAGCCCTGAATCCTTGCTTGCCCAGATCCTGAAAGCCTGTAAAAAACACAATGCAGGGTGTTCCAGATGGCTTCAGCAAGATAAAGAAGAACATACTAAATGCAGGGCCATTTATGCATTCCTTCACATACCAAAGGATGGGAGCTTACTTCTTCTCACCAGAGCATTGGCCAAGGTTCACGGAGTTCATCAGGAATATTGACAGGCCAGAGTTGCACGCCGACGATAAGGCTTCCAGCAAGAAGGGCTTTTCACTGACTGCAGATTCATTGATTGGAAGTGAGCAAAGCAGCCGATAGATGCAAGCAGTGTGAGGCACCAAGTCAATGGAGAGAATGGCTCGTGGCGTGCAGAGGTGCGGTGCGGGGAAGGGGGGTCGTGCAGAGGCAGAGGTTCGACGCGGGGGAAGGGGGGAGTTGCGGCAGAGGTGCGCGCGGGGGAGGGGGGACTTACAGCAGCAGAGGTGCGGCGCGGGGGAATGGGGGAGTTGCAGCAGCATTGTGGGCGTGAGGGGGAGGGGGGTGCAGAGTTGTGGCGCGGGGGCGGTGGTTGCAGAGATGCAGCACGGGGGAAGGGGGGGGGATTTGTAGCAGCAGAGGTGCGCCGCGGGGGAAGGGGGGGAGGTCGAGTTCGCGTCGCGGAGGTTGGCACTGCCGGTTGGGGTTGCGGGTGGGGGGCAATGGAGGTCGGGTTGGCGCCGCGCTGTTGTTGGTGGTGGCTGTAGTCGAGGGAGAGGGGATGTAGTTGGAGCTGCAGGTGTTGGCATGCTTTGCAAATTAGAATAGATATTAGGGGTAATTTTGTAATTTTTTAACGGAAACCGTCAAACATAACGGGCAACTCAAACGGATCTTGACACAGGGTTATGTCATGTAAGAGTTAAGTATTACTCAGGGTTTCTCATGTAATTCGCGATTATGCAGGGTTATGATTGAGATTGAGGAATTACTCAGGGTTATGGGTGTAATTATCCCAAAAAGTTATTAGAGCATGTACCTACAATGTGTCCTTTTTCTCTACTAATTGGTGGATCTTCTACCAATGGAAAAGAGCACATTATTACCAATGAAGAACCAACTGAAAAGACCGGCAACAATGCAACATGAGAGAGATAATGCTATGATAAAATCACTGATTATGAACATGTCTCGCATATCGTGAATAATATCACACCATATAATAACCAAGTGTATATGGGATAACCTTCGGCAAACATACTCAAAGGAGACGACCTACACAAGGATTCTTCAACCGTATGCTGGCATGTCCCAACTAAAGCAAAAATGGTCGGACTCTGACCCAATTCTATTTGGCACTTAATTCTTATTTTCAGAAGCTGAATTCCTATATGCCTATTTGCACATATCCAACTCAATTTGCTTTTAGAACTCAGCTTACGGTTGGACTACTTTGTGGAGGCGTAGACCTCATGTATGAAGTCGCTCGAGCACAAATTATCACCGTGTCTGAGATTCCGTCTATAGAAGAATCCTACAACATGTTGAGCAAATTTTGTATTTATCTTCTAGTAGAAATGCGAGACGAGACCATCTCTTCTATGGTTATCCCATCCAGCAGAGGTCATGGAACAACCTTCAGAAGCACGTGACATAGTCGGGAATTTCAAGGGCGAATGAGACCCCAATGTACCTTCTGTGGGCACATCGACCATACAGAGGGTTGGTGTAGGGGCAAGAATGGGAAACCCCCAATTGCCCATCAAGCCATCTCAACCTCAAAAAGACATGATGATGCTCCATCCAATATATCACGAGCAAAATATGAGGATCATATACAACGAATGAACCTAGTGTTCATGAAATCAGATGGACCAATGACCAGGCCGAGGAGGGACCACCTCATGAGTGTTATCCTCATCTACTTTTTCTTGCATTAAACTATAATCTGTTGCTTCTTAGAGAGGCTTGGGTTGATGGATGACAGATGCCATGTTTCGTCTCCCATATGACGGAGCAGAGATTCAATTATTTTTTGCAGCAGCCAAGACCAGAAGTGCTAAAAAAATAATTGGTGGAATATGAAATTCAAAGTGTTTACAGTTAAAGCTATTATTAAGGGGATACTTTATGCACTTCTATACTGGTCTTGTTAGAGTATGTGTCATTCATATGTAAGATGAGTAAATGGATCCTTTCAAGATACATTTACCCCATCCAGAGATTAGTCCCACATCTACCAGTAGTGGGACTTGGAGGATCTGTGGAGGCTATATAAGAAGCCCAGATCTCTTGTATCGAGTGAGAAAGTGCAATGCATAAATAAGCCCTTTGAGACGTTCTCCCCTGGTTTCATCCCGCTCCATAGGGAATAGTGTTCCACGTAAAAATCATTGTGTTCCAAGTTCATATTTCTTTATTTTCTTTGCTCGGTTTATCATTTTGCTTCCGCATTCATATTTTCTATCATGGTATCAGAGCGGGTTCGATTCTTGAGGTTTTTCATTATATTCTTTATTTTGGTTCGAGATTCGATTATCAAGTTCGGTTCTGCCTTATTCTTGAAGATTATTCCTTTTAGAAATTTGGTCAAGGGCAAGTTCTGATTGTTCTCTACAAGGGTTTCATATGAAACCCTAAATCTCTGTCGTTCTTATTAAGAAGATGTTGCAACACCTTGAAACCCTAGACGCAAAAAGGGGCACTTCCCTCTCACGTCGCCCATTGAAGCCTAGCCCCCTCCTGCAAACTGTGCGCAAAACTCCAGGCAGCATCCTCCTCGACCACGCAGGGATCACACTCACCAGCACAGTCATTGGTTGTTGTTCTAGAGGTTCTTGTGAACCCGATCTTCGTGACTCCACTTGTGGCGCAATCGTCTTCAGGGTTTCAAAACCCTAAATAAAAAATATCGATGGAGCCGTGCGTATCCTCCCTTCCAGTAGCATCTCAGGATGGCACCGCTACCTCTAGGCTCCTCCGCCTTTCTCCTCCAATCGAGGACCTCCAGCCGCCCACCCCACTAGCCGCATCTTCTCCCGAAGCCGCATCATCCTCTCGTGTAGGCGGCATGAGAACTTGTCCAGCGGAGCCCCCTGGCACATGCCACCCTCTTTCTCGACTACAGGTGGCACCGTGCGGTG
Organism: Ottelia alismoides; assembly: GCA_037367405.1. Classification (NCBI taxonomy): domain Eukaryota; kingdom Viridiplantae; phylum Streptophyta; class Magnoliopsida; order Alismatales; family Hydrocharitaceae; genus Ottelia; species Ottelia alismoides. Next base: position 268,883 of record JAZKJV010011364.1, read on the forward strand.
ATGGCCGGAACCTCCAGGCGTGCAGGTTGCACGCATCTCCTTCAGACGGCGAGATCCGAGCTCTGTGCTCCGAGCTCCCATGGCGGAGCCCTCCAATGATCCCCCCTTCTCCCTCGTGACCTCAAAGCTCCGGCAGCGACGATGTCGCCCCCTTCCAAATCCAGGCGATGATGGCCACCATCCTCTTCCAAATCCAGGAAGCACGCGAGCTCCCTTCTCCAGATAAGCAGCGGCGACGACATCAAGGGAGCCCCTATTGGGGACGGTATCTGCGTGAAGAGGGTTCCCATCGGGGAACTCTAAATAAGGGCTCCTTTGGCCTGCTAAAAAAAGGCACAACTGCAGTTCATCCCAAGAAAAAAAAGGAGCCCAATGTTAAAAAATTTGAGAAAGGCCCAGCGAATAAAAAAATTTTGGGCACGGTTTAAAAAAAGGATGTGTACAAAAAAAATCGTAAGCGAAAAAAATTGCAAAAATGGGAAGCCATAAAAATTCAACGGCTTAAAAAAATGTTTCAAAAAAATGAGAAGAAAAGCCGATAAAAAAATTTACGATTGGCTTATTCATGTTTTTCCCATTTTCTTGTCTTCTCCCAACTTGACCGTCGTCATTGTGTTCCGATTCAGATTGAGATTTCAGACCAGCCAGATTTTTCATACTCTAAAGATGTTTTTCAGACACGACGACAGATTGGTTCTAAATCTTCAGTTTCAGACACGCACGCGTATGGGGTCTTCAGTCAAATGTGCACATGTTTGCCATCATTATTTGTGGCTCACATCTTGCTTTTTGGTCAGAGTTTTCATGTGTTATATAGGGACTCCAGAGTAGAGATCCCATTCCCTGTGCCATGTGAGCTAGAGCTTCCATGTGGTTTCATAGGGACTCCATAGTAGAGATCTCATTTTCTGAGCCAGTATAGGAGAAACCAAGTTCTCCGATGAGGAGATGTTTCAGACTCCATTCTCCGGCGACCTTGGACTCCGAAGAGGATGTCTCCACAGCTTTTCCAGCTCGACACTTCAGAGATGGAGCAATTGTCCACATGATCCAATCTTCTACATGCGGCAGGCCAGAGTTCTCCCGGTGGAGACTCATTTCCAGTTTCAGTGGCTCTAACAGGTGCAGTTCAGAGCGCACTCGATTTGACTCGCACACCAGTACATTTGTCCTCCTCGCCTGCACGACATGAGAAGCAAACTCCTCAATAGCAGCCGACAGTCGTGCGTGTTGAGTTGATATTGTCCGTAGTGTCATGTAGCGTGAGTTTGAGATTTCTTTCTATTTGTACAAGCTGAGCATTGCATGCTCCAGCTTGAGGGGGAGTGTTAGAGTATGCGTCATTCATATTTAAGATGGGTAAATGGATCCTTCCAAGATCCCATTACCCCATCCAGAGTTTAGTCCCACATCTACCAGTGGTGGGACTTGAAGGATCTGTGGAGGCTATATAAGAAGCTCGGGACCTCTGTATCCAGTGAGAAAGTACAATGCATAAATCAGCCCTTTAAGGCATTCTCCCCTGGTTTCATCCTGCTCCTTAGAGAGTAGGGTTCCACGTAAAAATCCTTGTGTTTCAACTTCATATTCCTTTATTTTCTTTGCACTTTCCGCATTCATATTTTCTATCAGGTCTTGTTCAAAGATTTTGATGGCCGGTTGAAGTCATTGGCCAATTTTCAATGAAACCTTATCTTATTTTAATTCTTCTATGGAAGGTTAGCCGAATTCAAGGGAACCTAAAATCAACTTAGATGGTCGAAGAACAAAAAAAAGAATTAGATGGTGAGAAATAAATAGTTTGTGCAACTATCTTGGCAATTTAGATGCAGGTGGGATAACTTCTCTAGATTTGCCTTGTCTTTGGAATAGGGTAGAGATTGAGAGATTATAATGAATTAAAGATTAAAAATGTGATTGACTTGAAGATATTTTGTTCATGACGAAAGACTATAATGAGTTAAAGATTAAAATGCAAGACTTTTTTGGGGGCTTAAAGGGAGAAGACCTAGCATAAACCTTAGCAAAGTATATTGAAGATGCACACATCATTATGAAATTTTCTACCCTTTTTTATATCCGTTGTTAGAAGAGAGGAGTCTTCGTTATGATTCATAGGAAAACCCTAGGCTCTCTTATATAGGGAGAGGCCTTAAGCGTAAATTACATGGATGTCTAAATAGAAGAGAGAAATAGAAACAAGGTACATAAACATATAATAATATTAGAAACTATCTCTACACTCCCCCTCAAGGTGGAGCATAGATGTCGATCATGCTCAGCTTGGATGAACATCTCTGGAAAGGTCCTCTGAGCAAAGGCTTGGTGAATACATCGGCAGTCTAATCTCCTGAGCTAACATGGGCCGCGGATATCAATCCTCTCTGGATCAGGTCCCTGGTGTAATGGCAGTCAACTTCAATATGCTTGGTCCTCTCATGGAAGGCTGGATTGTTGGCAATGAACAATGCTGCTTGATTGTCACACTGAAGCTTCATAGGTAGAGATACAGCTACATGTAGATCTTCTAATACAGAGCGAACCCACATCATTTCCGTGCTGGCTTGGGCCATTGCCCTGTATTCGGATTCCGCACTGGATCTTGCCACCACCGTTTGTTTCTTGCTTTTCCAAGAAACCAGAGAGCCTCCAACAAACACTGCAAACCCTGAGGTTGATTTTCTATCCTTAGGGCATCCTGCATAATCTGCGTCTGCACATACTGAGATGGATAAGTCTGCACCCTTTCTAAATAGTAGCCCTAATCCTGGAATAGACTTCAGATACCTCAGTATCATGTGTATAGCATCCATGTGAACCTGTCTGGGCTGCTCCATAAACTGACTCACCCGGCTAACTGCAAATGCAATGTCTGGACGGGTTATAGTAATGTAGAGGAGTTTTCCCACCATCTCTCTATATCTCCTCTTATCCACTTCATCAGTATCATCATCATATAACTTCATGCTGGGGTCCATGGGAATGCTTGATGGTTTGCACCCATCCATACCAGTCTCAACCAGGAAGTCTGTAATGTACTTCCGTTGTGTCATCACCAGACCATGTGCATTCCTTGCAAATTCCAACCCCAGAAAATATCTTAGGGTTCCAAAATCCTTTGTAACAAACTGTCGACCTAGGAATGCCTTCGCCCTTGCTATGCCCTGAATATCGTCTCCTGTAACAAGAATATCATCCACATAGACCATTATGACAACCGTACCTGCCGAGGACTTCTGGACAAACAACGAATGGTCAGCATTGGACCTCTTGAATCCCTGGTGCTCAATTAGGTTGGACAGTTTCTGGAACCACGCTCGTGGACTCTGTTTAAGGCCATATATAGCCTTGTGAAGTCTACATACCATATGCTTCTCCCCCTCAGCAGTAAACCCGGGTGGTTGCTGCATGTAGACTTCCTCCTATAAGTCCCCGTACAGAAATGCATTCTTGACATCTAGCTGATAAATGCTCCAGTCACGAACCACTGCAACAGACAGGAGGATACGGAGAGTCGAGTGTCTCGCCACTGGAGAGAATGTATCCATGTAATCAACGACATATGTCTGTGTAAATCCTCGGGCGACCAAGCGTGCTTTGTACCTATCCAATGTGCCATCCGCATGATATTTGACTGTGAAGACCCATTTGCAGCTTACAACTGATGCATCAGGAGGTGCAGGGACCAAAGACCATGTGCCACGGGACTGCAAGGCCCCCATTTCTTCTTCCATAGCTAGTCTCCAGCATTCACTCTTCAAGGCTTCCTGGTATGTCCGTGGTATGTCCACGGAAGACAAAGCTGTGGCAAACTTCTGGAAATCACCTGTGAGTCGGTGGAAGGAAACCTGTAAAGCAAATGGATAGGATGCACACTGTCGTCTCTGTTTCCGAATAGCAATCGGAACATCTAGATCATCATCTGGGTCCACCTGTAAGGAGTCATCCTGCATATGTACCGAACCTGACCCGTCAGTAGTAACATCATCAGAACATACCTGAGGCTTAGTGATTGGCTGATCTGCTGTCTGACCGGGACCTGACCGACGCGTATAGTGGTTAGGAAATGGTGATATGATTCGCCGTGGAATGGGTGGAGGTGGAGTGGAGGTGGTGGTGGAGGTGGAGGTGGTGGTGGCGGTGGTGCTGGCATAGGAACCGACACAGGAGACGAGTCAGGTGAAAGACAAGCAGGTGATGGTGGAACCAAAATATCATCAGCGGTGGTGGATGGTACCATTCTGTCCCCAGCTGGCGAGAAATACATAACCAGACTCGAAGAAAGTGACATCCGCACTAACAAAGTACCTGTTAGTAGTAGGATCATAACACCGGTATCCCTTCTGGGTTCTGGAATACCCAACAAAGACGCACTTGACTGCTCTTGGAGAGAGCTTGTCAAGTCCAGGAGATAGACGATGGACAAACGCCACAGCACCAAAAACACGTGGTGGCAGTGAGAATAGCTCCTTGTCTGGAAAAATAAGAGAAATGGGTATCTCTCTCCAAGGACAGAGGACAGCATTCTATTGACCAGATAGCATGCAGTAAGGACAGCATCCCCCAGAAAGAAATAGGAGCACAGCTTTGAATCAACAAGGTACGAGTGATATCCAAGAGATGGCGATGCTTTCTTTTCGGTCACCATTTTGTTGGGATGTATATGCGCAGGTGGTTTGATGAATAATACCCTTCAATGACAGAAATTGAGAAAGAGAATGTGTACAAAATTCAAGGGCATTATCAGTCCGAACATATTTGACTAAAAGAGAAAACATTTTGCACTTCATTAATCAAATTTTTAATAACATCTCCTGCTTCAGACTTATTCTTCAGAAGAAAAACCCAAGAGACACGAGAAAAGTCATCTACTACCACAAGATAGAACATGTGCCCCTGGTGATCGGGAACACGACTCGGACCCCATATATCTATATGTAATAACTCAAAAGGGGAGCTACTGCTCCGACTCTGACGACCTGGAAAGCTCGACCTGTGATGCTTTCCTAACTGACATGTTTCACAACGAAACGACGAACTTGGAGAGATCTGGGGCAGAAGATGGCGCATCTTCTGGAGCGGAAGGTGACCAAAACGAAGATGCCAAATGTAAGGTGAGACTGGTCCAGCAGAGTGAGTGGAGATGCCAGCATAGGATTCCCGGACCAGCCGATATAAACCGTTCTGCTCAGAGCCACAGCCAATCACCTTGCCCGTGAGTATGTCCTGAAAAAGAGAGAAGACGGGTCAAATATAGCTCGACAATTCAAATCCTTTGTAATCTGACTAATAGACAGCAAATTCAGTGAGAACTCAGGGGCATGTAAAACATTCTGGAGCTGCATAGTGGGGGATAAGAAAACCTCCCCCTGGCCAACAAGAGTGAGTGGGAACCATCTGCTATCTGTACTGAGCGACCTGGAGGAATAGCCCTGTAGGCCTATATTCTACCTCTATCTCGACACAAATGATGTGTAGCTCCGGAATCTATAACCAGTCAGATATAGCATGTGAAGGTATGAAGGCTGATGATCTACCTGAGGAACTGGCTGCGGCGGATGAACTGGCGGAGGCTGTGGCAGCAATATCTGAAGAGCCACCAGATGAATCACCGGAAGACTGTGGCATAATATCACGGAGGCGGGCCACGAGTTCGTCAAATCTATGATCTGCAGTAGACGGTAATGGAGACTGAGAATGCTCTGCAACCCGTGCCGATGCTGGGAACCCATGCTTTGAGTAGCATGTCTCCTCTGAGTGTCCAATTCTGTGACAATATGAGCACATCTGACTGACTCGATCGCCTCTTCCTTGAGAGCCGACGTCCACGACCACGCCAAGAAGGTGGTCCACTTCTCCCACGCGAAGCTGCCATCACAGATGGTGGTGGAGTAGAAGAGCTGGAGGAAACTGGAATACGACTGAGCCTCCTGTAGACATCCTCCATTGGAGGAATGACTGCATCTGCTAAGATCTGTGACCGTGCAACATCATACTCAGGATCGAGGGCAGCAAGTAGAACGCCCACCATGGTGGCGTTCGGAACGTCTTCTGCTGCTCTGGAGTAGCAGTCAGAGGAATGGTACTGTATAGCTTCTCGAACATCCCTCTTAGGGATGTGTATAGAGAATGGAGAGGTCTGTCGGCCTGCTTCATCGTAAAGATGTCATGCTGAAGCTGCAACATCTTTGTCTCATTTCGCACTTGCGAATACGTAGCAGCAAGAATGTCCCACATTGCCTTAGCAGTGGGCTGATGGAGGACATCATTCGCTATCTCCATCGTCAACGTACCAGACAACCATACTTTTGCGTAAGCATCATCGGCCTCCCATGAGGCATAGATCCCTGTCTTCTCCGCAGGCTCATCCTCGGTAAGAATGTGTTTCTTACAGTTTGATTTCATGAGGCTCATGAACTGCATAGCCCATAGCTCATAGTTAGACCCGTCCATCTTAACTATCGGCGACGGACCTTTGAATGCGCCGGTGGAGGGCAAATCGACTTTCGATTCTGACATACTGCTGCTCGAAGAAGACGAAGGGAGAATAGACAATGTGATGAATGTCTACACCAACTGCATCGGATTTGAGTACGTGTTGTAGACTTTTACGCACTCAAATCCATAAACCGAAGGAAGAGAGGTCTAGGGCACGCCTCCAAGGAAGCTTACAGCCCTTGAATCATCGCGAGAACAACGCCTATGGACTTCTGGAGGCCACTGGAACCCTACAGCGGCGAATGGGAGGTGTCGTTGGGGCTACGGGTGCCGCTGGGGCGGCTGTAGGCGGCAGGGGGTGCCGCTAGGGCTTCGGGGGCTGTAGGCGGCAGGGGGGTGCCGCTGGGGCTGGGGCGCCGCTGGTAGGGGCGGCGGTGGCTACCAGTGCTGTTGGTAGGGGCGGCGGGCCCGCAGGAGGCAGCGGCTGGGGGGCCGCTGTGCGGCTGGGGGCCGCTTGGAGGGGTGCGGCGGTGGGCCGCTGTGCGGCTGGGGTCGCGGGGGGGTTGCGGCTGGGGGCAAGGGGCTGTCGGAGGGAGCCGGGAGCCGCTGATGGGGCGGCGGCGAGACGAGAGAGAGAGCGAAGAGGAGGGGCGGCGGGTAGGGAAGGGAGAAGAGCCCTAAGGCGGCTCTGATACCATGTTAGAAGAGGGAGTCTTCGTTATGATTCATAGGACAACCTAGGCTCTCTTATATAGGGAGAGGCCTAAGGGTAATTACATGGATGTCTAAATAGAATAGAGAAATAGAAACAAGGTACATAAACATATAATAATATTAGAAACTATCTCTACATCCGTTATTAAGATATTATGCTCTCTGTCCATCCTATACCTTTAAAAGAAACTTGTTTGTCTTCTAGGAAGATGTTTATTCTTTTGGCTATCCTACTTGAAGTGGGCAACATGACAAAGTCATTGGCTATCATTCAAGGTACTATGCACCATTATGATGTGTGCTCAAAAGATAAGTTGCTTAGATAAGTTGCTTAACTTTTGATTTATGATTAACAAAGAATAAAGCTTATTATTATAAGCCTTTTTAAATTTTGAAGAAAAAGTGGAATTTTTGAAGTCAACTTCATCTGCAGGATAGAACGAATATCTTTTAAATTCTGTCAATATTGGAGACGATTTGATAAGGCTTTGCAAAGATTTTTGGAGCACACATCAAATTTTGATGTGTGCACAACAAGTAGGTTTCTGTCAGTATTTTATCCTATTAATCTCCTCTATAGGATGGTCTATTGCTGCTACTCATTTTAGATTTGGCAGCTGGCACACAATTGAAAGCTTATTTGTCAAGTCTATACCAACATCGTGGAGAGAGAAGTATTCTACAGGTGGACTCAACATGGACATGTTTTTTTCAGAAGTGTGCATATGCACACACAAAGCTACATGCCCTTTACCTTAGACTTTTTATTTCAGCATCTCTGGTTATTTTCTGAATCTGCTGGGTGCCGGGACATATTATAATAGTGGGGGAATGATTTGCTGCATATTATCAAGATTGTAGTAGCTGGATCAGAAGAATTCTGTGGGTGTAAGAAGTAATTTAAAGCCAAATCACCGTTCATGGCTGCTGGTCTTGATAAGCAAGGCTGAAAGAAAAGGAGCATGACACCTTGATAGGGTTTCTTTTTTATGAATATTGGTTGAACAAAAATAAGTCAATAGAAGAAGATGCAGCTCTTAATATTCAATTACTGGCCGTGCGTATCAATTCAAGATTGAAGTTGATCATCAATGTGAATCCAGAACTTGCAACTGTATTATATTGGCAACATCTGAATTGAAGTCGAAGATACTTCACAATGATATAGTATTGTTGGGAAAAAATGAATGGCTTGGTCTATTCCATAAGCCCTAGGCTCTTATAAGACTTATATAGGAGAGTAACCTATGGGTAAATTACATAAAGAGGACAACAGAAAAATAAAATAACGAAGAGGTACAGTTATTCTATATGCGTCAACACTCCCCCTCAAGATGGAGCATAGATATCAATCATGCTCAGCTTGGGCGCACGCTTCTGGAATGGGCCTCGAAGTAATGCCTTGGTGAAAATATCAGCAGTCTGATTCTCTGATGTGACGTGAGATGTAGCAATGAACCCCTTCTGAACCATGTCACGTATGTAGTGACAGTCAACCTCAATGTGCTTGGTCCTCTCATGAAAGGCTGGGTTGTTTGCAATGAACAAGGCGGCCTGATTGTCACATTCCAACATCATAGGAAGAGGTATATCAAGACATAGATCTGCAAGTAAAGATTTCACCCACATCATTTCTGTGCTAGCCTGGGCCATAGCCATGTATTCGAATTCAGCACTGAATCTAGCTACCACTGTCTGTTTCTTGCTTCTCCACGAAACTAGAGCATCTCTAACATAGATTGCAAATCCTGATGTGGACTTCTTGTCCTTGGGGCATCCTGCATAGTCTGCATCAGCACATGCCGTGATAGAGATCTCCTTTCCTTTCTTAAATAGCAAGCCTGCACCTGGAGATGATTTTAAATATCTCAGAATCATGTGTATTGCATCCATATGGGCCTGACGTGGTTGCTCCATGAACTGGCTCACACGACTCACTGCAAATGATATATCAGGTCTAGTGATCGTGACATACAGTAGTTTGCCTACCAGTTCTCTGTACCTTCTCGTGTCTACCTCTTCTGTGTCATCATCATAGAGCTTCATGCTAGGATCCATTGGTGTCGTAGCAGGTCGACACCCTAGCATACCTGTCTCACTCAATAGATCTGTAACATACTTCCTCTGCGACATTACTAATCCATATGGATTTCTAGCAAACTCCAGCCCAGAAAATATCTAAGGACTCCCAAGTCCTTGGTGACAAACTCGATCCCCAGCCTTTCCTTTGCCTGCTTAATGCCCTGCTCATCATCACCTGTAATCAAGATATCATCAACATAAACCATGATTACAATGATACCTCTAGCCGTCTTCTGTACAAACAAGGAATGATCAGCATTGGAGCGTTTATATCCTTGTTTCTCAAAAAGATCTGAAAGCTTCTGAAACCATGCTCGGGGGCTCTGCTTAAGGCCATAGATGGCCTTATGTAATCTGCATACCTTGGAACACTCCCCTTCAACAGCAAAACCAGGTGGCTGTTGCATATAGACTTCCTCCTGCAAATCGCCATACAGAAATGCATTCTTCACGTCCAGTTGATAAAGCGACCAGTCTCTAGCAACTGCAACTGATAACAGGATCCGCAGAGTGGAATGACGCGCCACAGGGGAGAATGTGTCAAGGTAATCTACCCCGTATGTCTGTGTGAAGCCACGTGCAACAAGGCGTGCCTTGTACCTGTCAATGGAACCATCTGCATTGTGCTTCAATGTAAACACCCATTTGCAACTCACCGGGCTGACATCTGGAGGTATAGGAACCAAGCTCCAGGTTCCTCTGGATTGAAGTGCCACCATTTCTTCTTCCATTGCTAGCCGTCATCTAGCATCCTGCAAAGCATCATGATGATTCCGTGGAATGTCTATAGCTGAAAGTGCCAATGCAAACGTCCTGAAGTCTCTAGATAGCCGCTCAAAAGACACGGCTACTGATAATGGATATTTGGAACATCTTCTCTTCGGCTTCCGTAGAGCAATTGGAACATCCAAATCATCTGTATTCTCACCATGCTCCTGCAATACATCCTTCTGAGAAATGTCGTCAGATCCATCAACATTAATATTTTCATTACATACCATAGGCGAGCTAGTTGACGGGTCAGGACCATGAGCTGGAGGAGGCCTGCGGGTGTAATGGAATGGTAGTGGAGATACTAGCGGTGGCGGTGGTGGTGGCGGTGTCGGTGGTGGTGGCGGTGGTGGTGTTTGTGGCGATGGTGGTGGTGGTGCCATTAATATGGCATCAGGAGGTATAGGTGGTAGCTGCATGTCTCCAGATGCTGAAAAATACATAACAGATTCAAAAAATGTAACATCTGCACTGATCATATACCGCCGACGCACTGGATCAAAACACTTGTACCCCTTTTGAGTTCTGGAGTACCCCACAAAGACACACTTGACAGCCCTAGGAGAGAGCTTGTCAGTGCCAGGTGACAACTGATGGACGAATGCGACTGACCCAAACACACGAGGAGTAAGAGCGAACAAATCCTTGTCTGGATACATGAGTGAAAAAGGAATCTGTTCATTCAAGACAGACGAGGGCATACGGTTGATTAGGTAACATGCAGTAAGAACTGCATCACCCCAGTAGGAGTAGGGAGCATGACTCTGTATAAGAAGAGATCTAGTGACATCAAGAAGGTGACGGTGTTTTCATTCAGCAATCCCATTCTGTTGACATGTATGAGCACAAGAGGTTTGGTGAATAATCACTTTTGAGGAATAGTAATTGGCCAAAGTGTGGGTGCATAACTCTAAAGCATTATCACTTCTCACAAGTTTGACAGATGTGGAGAAAACATTCTGAATTTCATTTAGAAAATGGATAATAATATTTCCTGCTTCAGATTTATTTTTCATAAGAAACACCCATGACACTCTCGAGAAATCATCCACAAATACAATATAAAACCTGTGTCCCTGATGATCGGGAACACGACTCGGACCCCAAACATCTATATGAAACAACTCAAATTTGGAGTTAATACTCCGACCTGGACGACTGGGAAAGGACGACATGTGATGCTTTCCCAACTGACATGCCTCACACTGGATAGGTGTGTGAGAGAGACCATAGGGTAGAACTCGACGCAACTTCTGAAGCGGTAAATGACCAAAATACAGATGCCACAGGAGAGGAGATACTTGTCCAGCAGGAGAGGATGTGGTTCCGGCAAATGGGGTCTGGTTCAGACGGTAAAGGCCTCCTTGCTCATAGCCATGACCAATCACGTTGCTCGTACGGATGTCCTGAAAAATCAAAGAAGATGGATCAAAAATAGCTCGACAATGGAGATCCTTCGTAATCTGACTCATTGACAACAGATTCATAGAAAAATGTGGTGCATGTAGGACATTCTTAAGCTGCATAGAAGATGTCAATCTAATCTCCCCCTGACTAGTGATAGGGGAATGCGTGCCATTAGCAATCACTACTGTCCGTCCTGGAGGGATCTGAGTGTATCCTGTAAGTAGACTCTGGTCGCCACATAGATGATGTGTAGCGCCCGAGTCCATGATCCATGGTAGTGTATCAGATCTACTACTGTGGAGTGCAAGTGTACTACCTGAAGTACTAGTAGATGCAGAGGCAGAAGCAGCAGCATCAGTATGACTCTCTGTAGTCGGTGCTGGACCAGATGGTGGGATGATGCCCCTTAGGCGGGCAACTAGAACATCAAATCGTTGATCCAAGGTAGCAACAGATGGGGGCTCTATATGCTCAGCGGCTCGTGCAGATGCAGGGAATCCATGCTTGGAATAGCATGTGTCTTCATTATGTCCGACTCGGTGACAATATGTGCATGTTGGCCTAGTGCGGCCACCCCTTCCACGAGGTCCACGTCCACGGCCCTGGTGATGAAAACCGTGACCTCTGGTTGCTGCCATGGCTGAAGAATTCAGACTTGCAGCCAAGGTTCAGGAAAGCGGTACGCGTATGCGTTCGGACTGGTCACCGAATACTGATTAAGCGGTATGCGGGGGCATATGCGGGGTATATGCGATTCAAAGCGGTTTTCTAATTTTTAATTTAAAAATAAAAAAAATATTTATGAATAACATTACCACTGAAGTTATGTATTTAAGTGGAGTTAAAGAAGATGTAAGTAAAACGGTTCATGTTAGATGGGTGTGCATATATACTTTTAATTGCCTCATATTTAATCACAAAAAAAAACATTTACCATAAAAACTTTACATTATATGATTCGTAATAACAAAACTTTAAGGGTGTGTTTGGTTCGTGGATTATCAAGGGGTGGATAACCAGGTTTTGTGTTTGTGTGTTTGGTTGGTGGGTTAAGGGTTGGGAGGGTTTGTGTGATGTGATTGTATTGGAATTTGAAAAAGTTGGTAGTTATTATGGTATGATTGTATTGAAATTTAAAAAAGTAGGTAGTTCTTGTGATGTGATTGTATTGAAGTTTGGAATAGTGAGTAGAAGTTGAGTATTTTATGATTTATAGATGATATGATGGTATAATATATATATCTATTTAGTTGAAAAGAGAGTGGGCCCCACTAGTGGGTTGAGAATATGGGTTTTGGGGGGTAAGCCACCCAAAGTGGGAGGTAACCCCCCAACCAAACGCACCCTAATACACATACATGCACTACATGAGCAAAACCTCAATCAGCATATCTAAAAAATATTCGACGATACATTGCATATACTCGTGAAAATAATACATGAGAAAAACATAAAACATTGCATATACATAATGGTATAATGCATTGCAATTGTATAGAAATGCATGTCATATTCTAACAATTGAATGAAGAGGCAGAGTTACAGAATTAAGGACTTGAATGAGAAGATTGAAAAGTTGGAGCTGCTGGAGCAGTATACGGGGCATATGCGGGATATGCGGGGCATATGCGGGTTGCATATGCGGGGAGGGCGCATAACGCACTGATTCAAGTAATCGGTGCGGTCAGCATGCCGTACGGGCATATGCGGCCCATGCGGCCGATTTAGTGAACACTGCTTGCAGAAGTTGAGGGAACTGTAATCCGACTCAGTCTATGGAAGGCTTCCTCCATTGGCGGAATTATAGAGTCGGCCAAAATCTGCGATCGTGTTGCCTCGTATTCAGGATCAAGTGCAGCTAGGAACACGCCCACCATAGTAGCGTTCATGTATGTCTTCTGCTGCTCTGGCGTGGCTGTCAAGGGCATGAAGCTATATAGCTTCTCAAACATCCCTCTCAGTGATGTATAGAGAGAATGTAGGGGGCGACCATTCTGCTTGATGGTGAAGATATCATGCTGGAGTTGCAGAATCTTTGTTTCGTTCTTCGCCTGGGAAAATGTGGCCGCCAGAATGTCCCGCATATCCTTCGCTGTGGGTTGATGGAGGATATCATTGGCAATCTCAATTGCCAACGTGCCAGATAACCAGACTTCGGCATATGTGTCATCAGCCTCCCAGGAGGCATAAGTTCCAGTCTTCTCAGCATGCTTTGGTTCGGTAAGAATGTGCTTCTTACCCGTAGACTTCGTCATGCTCATGAACTGCATTGCCCACAGTTCATAGTTGGTACCGTCCATCTTGACAATAGGCGCTGGACCACGGAATGCGCCAATAGATGGGATATCTGCCTTGCTCTCCGACATATTGAAAATTGAAGACTGGAACGATTAACAAACAATGTTTCTTGTCTACAATACCATAGATGGGGGTAGTTGCATGTGTAGACTTCAAGCAACTATCCCCATGAAGACCTTCGTGTTAAGCCCTACACGCACGCAGGATGCACAGGTGGATGCACAGGAGATGCATGCACGCAAGATGCACCGGTGCACTGGATGCACGCAAGAGGCACGCTGGATGCACGCTACAACGCGCACGCGCGCAGGGGATGTGCAAGAGGCGCACCGGCGATGCACAGGCGGCGCACTGGTGGTACGCTAGAATGCGCAGGAGGCGCACAGGAGTTGCGCACGGCTGCGCAGATCACAGGGGGTGCGCAAGACTGCGCACAGGCGAGCGAAGCGCACAGCCCGCGTGTGCACGATGCGCACGGTGGAGGCGCACAGCATGGGTGCGCACGGTGAAGGCGCACAGCACGTGTGTGCGCAGGTGCGCACAGAGAGGGGCGACGCCGATGGAGCTCGGGTGGCGCCGATGGGGCGAGAAGAAGAAGAAGAAGAAGAGGGCGGCGGGTGTGGTGGGGTTAGGGTTAGGGTTTCAAGAACTCCGGTCTAGGACCGTCGCTCTGATACCATGTTGGGAAAAAATGAATGGCTTGGTCTATTCCATAAGCCCTAGGCTCTCTTATATAGGAGAGTAGCCTATGGGAAAATTACATAAAGAGGACAACAGAAAAATAAAATAACGAAGAGGTACAGTTATTCTATATGCATCAACAAGTATAACAATGATTATATCAAATATCTATGCCTGAAGGCCTCTGCTTCTATGCCAGCATCATCAAAGGTCGACGGACCTACCTAGGCAAATTTGGTCTAATCTAAGCAAGCTGGGACTGAAGCAGAAGCACCTAGTCCAGATATTCAGTGGGAAGTCCGCCCTTCATCCAGCCCGATTGTCATGGGGGAGAGCTCATAGAAGAATACGAGTGTTCATACCAACTATATAACGCAATACTATAGAAAATAACCCAGTTTAAAAATGACTAAGCTGAGGGTAAGATATATCTTTTCTCAGAAGAGTAGAATTCGACCCTCATCAAGTGGAGGGTATGAAAGAAATCCGAATCCGTCCCTCATCAAGCGGAGGGTATGAAAGGAATCTGATTTCTTTTTCGATCAAAAGAAAAGGAGCCACTAGCAAAGCTCTAGCACATTCTACATAATGCAGCTACCAATAGTCTCGTTCAGGTCTGTTGAAAGAAAAAGTGATTAAAATGAGCCAGACTAGAGGGAGTCGAATTGCTGATTCATCATCTGAACTTCACGTGGTAGTGAAACTCATTCCGGTATTTCAAGAAAATAAGGGACAAAAGAGCTCAGTGAACAGGATGGCACTTCACTCCATCCTCAGAGAAAGAAAGAACAGTTTCCCTCTCATTTCATTTATAATTTATATCTTGTCTTGTAGAGAATTCCAGGGTTTCCATCAACCTCAGACATGACATGATAGAGCCCGACAATGTGGAATTGTTCGATGAAACCAACTGCTCAGGAATCTTTGGATTGGATCAAGAGTTGAATTTCATGGAAGGATGAATCACACAGGCCAAAATCAGCCTTGGAACTGATGCTTCTCCGAGAGGCATACGGATTATTTTCTTACAGTTCTCTAATGCTGAACATAAGATGATCATAGTTCAAGATTTAAGTTTTTAGAGCAATTGAAGCAACTGTCAGTTCTGCTTGCAACATAGGCTGAAGTTTAAAGCAGCATTTCTAAGTTGAATCTATTGGAGGATTGAGTTGCTTAAAAATAGATACCATTCTGACCTAGTTTCAGAAGTTTCTGCTTATTTAGTTCAGTTTCTGCAAAATAATTTTTTCCCAACTTTCTTATTTTTTCCCATTTACTTTTACAAGGTTACAATCCAACTCTTGCAGGAGTTGCGTTACGTAGTCGACGACCAACGTAAAAAATAGTCGAATCTTTCAACATGGATTTGAGCAAGAATCCATGTAGCCGACCCTACTTATAGTGGGAGAAGGCTTGGTACATTTTACTTTTACATGGTTACCAAGTAAAAGTAAATGGGAAAAAAGAGAAAGTTGCAAATACTCTCTTCAAGAAGAGGAATGAGCATTTAATCACTTTTAAGAGTGGCTCGACTAGAACACAAATAGACTACTTTGCATTGAGAAGAATAGATCTGTTGTGTTGTAAAGGCTGCAAAGTAATCCCAGGAGTGAGCCTGACTACCCAACATCGCTTGGAAGTCATGGAAGTGCAAATAAAATGGCTAGTGAAGAAACGGAGGGTTTCCAAGATCACTAGAACTAGATGGTGGAATCTTCAATTGAAGCAATCAAGCTTCAGGGAGAAGGATATAGAAGACTTATCTTGGGACTGTAACGGAAGTGCTAATGAGATGTTGGAGGTGGTAGCATCTTGTATCTGAATGGTAGCCAAAGAGATGCTAGGCGAGTCAAGGGCATGGAAGGACATATCGATATCGATATCGTTTCGATAGCGTGTCGATATCGATATATCGTCGATATATCGCTATATCTAGGAATCTTTCTGAAGAAAATGCCTGAAATCGGATATATCGATATATCGATTTCGATATCGGTCCCATGTCGATATTGATATATCGGCGATATATCGCCGATATATCGGGATACGGCCTTCCATGGTCAAGGGAGGAGCTCCAGGCCAAAAGGAAGCTTGGTGGTCAAGTATAGGGGTGCAAGAGAAGCTCAAAAGTAAAAGAGCCTTCTTTAAAGCTATTTCTAAGGACAGAACAGATGAAATTGTCACAAACTATAAAATAGCTAAGAAGGAAGCAAAGAAGGCGTAAGCGAAGCCAAGTCAAAAGTGTTTTGTACAAAAATCTCTATTCTA
This sequence comes from Ottelia alismoides, assembly GCA_037367405.1. Taxonomy (NCBI): domain Eukaryota; kingdom Viridiplantae; phylum Streptophyta; class Magnoliopsida; order Alismatales; family Hydrocharitaceae; genus Ottelia; species Ottelia alismoides. The sequence continues at coordinate 285,542 of JAZKJV010011364.1, forward strand.
AGGAGGGTCAAAAGGATATATTCAGGATGGCTAAAGCAAGAGAAAGAAAGACCAAAGATCTTTCTCAAGTGAGATGCATTAAGAATGATGAAGGTCACGTGCTTGTTACTCAGAAGGAAATAGAGATATCACTTTGGGAAATCTAGCTAGTAGTGAAAGTTATTTGAATCGTGCAAGCTACATATGAATACAAAGGAAGGAAGTAAAGGAGTCCTTGAAGGTTATGAGACATGGGAAAGGTGTAGGACCTGATGACATTCTTGTAGACATTTGGAGAGTTTTAGGCGAGTGTGGTTTGACTTTGCTTACAAATTTATTCAATGATATTTGGTGAAGCAAGAAAATACCTGAAGAATGGAGAAGCATCGTGGTGCCTCTTTATAAGAACAAAAGAGACATTCAAAATTATTCAAATTACAGAGGTACCAAGTTGATGAGTCACACTATGAAAACTTGAGAACGTGTGATCGAAAGAAGGTTGAGGCAAGTTTCAAAAATAAAAGAAAACCAGTTCGGAGTCATGTCAGATCGATCAACTATTGAAGACATCCACTTGAGAGGAGAACAATGGAGATTTACAGAGCTAAAAGGAAAAACCTCCATATGATTTTTATTGCATTAGAGAAGGCTTATGATTTTGTCCCATAGGAGATATTGTGGAGAGTTTTGCAGAAGAGACAAGTACATATTCTACAGATTAATCTCATAAAAGATATGTATGATAGGGCTTCATCTTGTTTTAGGATACAATATGGGAAGAATGACTATTTTGACATCAATATCGGTTTGCATCAAGGTTCAACTTTGAGTCTATTCCTTTTTACTTTGATTATGGGCAAGTTGACAAGTTACATTCAGGATGAGATACCTTGGTCTATGTTACTCACTGATGATATTGTGTTGATTGATGAGACTAGAGATGGAGTAAATGAGAAGCTTGAGGTCTGGAGACATGCTTTGGAAACTAAAGGATTTCGTATAAGTAGGGCTAAGACAGAATATATGGAGAGTACTTTTGATGGAAGCAATGGAGAAGGAATCGATGTTAAGATTGGTCATGATAACATTCAGAAGAGAGATTCTTTTAGATACTTGGGATCTATTTCGCAACATGATAAAGAAATTGATGGAGATGTTACAAATAGAATAAATGCAAGTTGGCTAAAGTGGAGAGGAGCCTCCATTGTTCTCTGAGATAAATAAACTCCTTTAAAATCAAGGGAAAGTTTTACAAATCAACTGTGAGACCTTCTATGCTCTATAGATCTAAATGTTGGCATGCGAACCATAGACATGTGCAGAGAATGACAGTAGCAGAAATGAAAATGCTAAGGTGGATGTGGGGACACACACGTAAAGATCGGATTCGAAATGATGCCATCAGAATGAAAGTGGGTATAGCTCCGATCGAAGATAAGATGCGAGAAAATCGTTTAAGGCAGTTTGGCCATTTGCAAAGGAGGTCAGCTAATGCACCGGTGAGGAGATGTGAGTTTTGGAATGTTGAACCGAGTAAAAGAGGGCGTGGAAGGCCCAAGAAGTGTTGGAATGCGACTATACGAAGGGATCGTAGCTTTTTGGATCAAAGCCCGAGAATGACCCAAGATAGATCTAAATGGAGGCAAAAAATACATGTAACTGACCCTACTTAAAGTGGGAAAAGGCTTTGTTGTTGTTTTGGTGGTGTTTTACATGGTTACCCTTAATACGAGCACGTTATTTTTCAAAACGTATATAATAAAGGGTTACCTGAACACCCTAAAATTGGGCTTTTGAATTTAAAAAAATAGCGCATATTACCATGGAAACAACAACAACAAAGCCTTTACTCACAATTAGATATGGTTGGCTACATGGATTTTTTTACCTCCATTCAGATCTATTTGGGTCATTCTCGAGCTTAATTCAAATAACTAAGATCCCTTCAAATAGTCTCTTTCCAACACTTCTTGGACCTTCCCCACCCTCTCTTAATTGGCTCAACATCCCAAAACTCGATTATTCAACATAGTGCATCAACCGACCTCCTTTGCAAACAGTCAAACCATCTTAAGTGATTTTCTCCCATGTTATCCTCTATAAGAGCTACGTCAACTTTCCTTCTGTTCGCATCATTCCGAATTCGATCTTTTCACATATGACCACACATTTCCCATAGCATGTTCACTTCTGCAAGTATCAGTGTTGCAATAGTCCCCCGATTGTACCGATTAGTCAGCTCAACTACTCTATTCGGTGGAGTGACCAAATAGAATAGACTCAACCGAATAGTCAAACGACTAATGAAAGCATAATATTTCTTATTATGCACATCTAGGTTTTTTACATTTTTCTTTAATGTGAAGTAAAAGATAGATGCGTAAAGTTTGATTGTAATTCAATTGGTATTTTTAACATGTTAATTAAAGGCCCTACAAGTTTAATTATATAGGACTTTATGTATTAAAAATACTTTTTATATATAATAAAATTAAAAATAACTAACTGAATATTTCCGATTAGTCGCCCGAATGTTGTTTATTCTTTAGTCAACGGCCTTTTCGATTGAATACCGAATACCGACCTTTGCAACAATGGCTATTGCCATTCTCTGCACATGTAAATGGTTCACATGCCGGAATAAATAAAATATGATGCATGTTCTGTAACAATGTATTTTCTTCAACATCTACAAGTAAAATACTTTGAACAAGTACAAGAAGATTATTTGAAAGTAATTGACTAGAAGATTCCTTCACAAGTATAGCGGGAAAATTATGTCCAAGGGAAATGAAGATGGAACATACTGCTGATGAATAAATTTACCTTCTTTACGAAATAGTCAAAGCGAGCATCATCAGCTTCAGTAATAGAGAGAGCTGGAAATCGTTCAAAAACCTAAGAAAATATATGAGAAAGAAAATATATGAGAAAAACTGCATATTGTTTCTAAAATTTTGAAAGAGCCTCTGATATTCCCAAGCATGTGAATCTAGAAAAAAACAAACTTGCAAATCTGCGAACAAGCATCCAGAAAGTACGGGAAGATTTTTATGTTCAAAATTCACAAAAACCTTTTCTGTTAATTGTTCTGCAAAGTACTTATGGTTGTGGGACATAGTTGTGAGGGCACCACTAAGAGTTCAGACAACAATATTCAAGCCTGCCAATAAATTTAGCAGACTCAGCTTTCAAGATTCCATTTAACTTCCTGATTCTCTTGGTGGAAGGAAAAGAAAAAGATATATTCCTTCTAAACCTAGAGCTCTCTTATATAGGAGAAAAGCTCTAAGGGTAAATTACATAAACAGGACAATAGAAATAAACAATATAGGAAAAAAAGGACAAAAACAACATAAATATCTTAACATTCCCCCTCAAGCTAAAGCATATATATCTATCATGCTCAGCTTGGAACAGTGATGAAAAGGACCTCTAGCCAGAGCTTTGGTAAACATAGCTGCAATCTGGTCTCCTGGCGCTACAAAAGATGTTAAAATTAGCCCCATTTGGATCAAATCTCGAGTGTAGTGATGGTCCACCTCAATGTGTTTTGTCCTTTCATGGAATGCTAGATTATTAGCTATAAACAAGGATGTCTGGTTGTCGCATTTGAGATGCATAGGAAGAAGCACTTCTATTGTTAAATTAATCAAGACAGATTTGACCCACATCATCTCCGTACTACCTTGGGCCATTGCCCTATATTCTGATTCCGCACTAGATCGAGCAACAACAGTTTGTTTCTTACTCTTCCATGAGACTAGTGAGCTGCCAACAAACACAATGAAGTCTGAAGTAGACTTCCTGTCCTTAGGACACCCAGCATAATCTACATCTGCACACCATATAACTGAGAGAGACGTATCTCTTCTAAACAGAAGACCTGCACCTGGAGATGATTTAAGATATCTCAAGATCATGAATATTGCATCCATGTGCGCCTGCCTGGGTTGCTCCATGAACTGACTCACTCTACTCACAGCAAAAGAAATATCACACCTGGTAATAGTAACATACAATAATTTCCCTACCAGCTCTATGTAGCGTCTCTTGTCCACCTCCTCAGATCCATCATCATGGAGCTTCGCATTAGGATCCATCGGGGTAGTAGCTGGTCTACATCATGTCATACATGTCTCAGATAGAAGATCAGTAACGTACTTCCTTTGCGTCATAACCATACCATGCTGATTTCTTGCAAACTCCAGGCCAAGGAAGTAACGAAGCGTGCCAAGGTCCTTAGTAACAAACTGCTTTCCAAGGAAATCCTTAGCTGCTTGAATGCCATGTTCATCGCGCCAGTGATAAATGTCATCAACATAAACCAAGATGACTACAATACCTCTCTGGCTTCTCTTTACAAAGAGAGTATGATCTGCAGTAGATCTGACAAACCCCTTCTGTTCAATCAATTATGAGAGCTTCTGCAACCAAGCCCTCGGATTCTGCTAAAGGCCATATATAGCCTTATGAAGACGACACACCATAATGGACTCCCCCTCAGCAGCAAACCCAGGTGGTTGCTGCATGTAAACCTCTTCCTAGTTCCTGCAGATCACCATACAAGAAAGCATTCTTGACATCCAATTGGAAAAGTGGCCAATCATGTACCACAGCAACAACAATAAGAATCTGCAAGGTAGAGTGACGCGCTACAGGAGAGAAAGTGTCCTGATAATCCGCACCATAGGTCTGGGTGAACCCACGAGCAACCAGCCTAGCCTTGTATCTGTCTACGATACCATCAGCTCGATGCTTCACAGTGAATACCAACTTGCTCCCAACAACAGACGCACCTGGTGGAGCATGGACTACACTCCACGTACCTCGTGCCTGTAAAGCCGTCATCTCCTCCTCCATAGCCAGACGCCACTGACTGCTTTGCAGTGCCTCCTGATACGACCGTGGTATCTCCATAGCAGACAATCCCACAACAAAGTGCTAAAAATCCTTGGAAAGACGCTCTAAGGAAACTTGAGAACCAATAGGGTGCATATTGCATGCTCGTTTCTGCCGCCGAAGTGCAATAGGCATATCCAGATCCTCAGTGGAGTAATAGAGTCAGTATCTGCACCCTGTACCTGAGTCTGTATATGCAAATCACCCGTGCCATTAGAAGAACTCAAATGCTCAGTACATACCTTGGCGTGCTGGATGATGGAGGGGGCGCATGAGCATGGGGCCTTCGTTTGTAGACATGTGGAAAGAAAATATGAGACGGTGGTGGTGGTGGTGGAGGTGGCGGTGATGGAATAGAACATGGTAATGACAGAGAAGGTGGCATATAGATTTCTTCACCATCCTCTGAAAGAGTGAGCATGTCACCTGTGGGAGAAAAATACATAATAGACTCAAAGAAGGTGACATCAGCACTGACATAGTATCTTTGTCGAACAAGGTCAAAACAACAATATCCCTTTTGGGTTTTGAAATACCCAACAAACACACATTTGATAGCTCTGGGAGAGAGTTTGTCAAGATCAGGAGAGTGTTAATGAACAAACGCAACCGAACCGAAGACACGAGGTGTAAGAGAATAAAGATCTGTCTCGGGAAACGCAATCAAGAACGGGATCTTCTCCCCTAACACCGAAGAAGGCATATGATTTACCAGATAACAAGCAGTTAGAACCGCATCTCCCCAATAGGAATGAGGAGCACGACTATGAATCAAAAGGGTTTTGGTGACATCCAAAAGATGGCGGTGTTTCCTTTCAACCACCCCATTCTGTTGGGAAGTACATGCACATGATGTCTGACGCACAATACCATGAGACCTAAGAAATTGAGAGAGCTGAGAACTGCAAAATTCTAGTGCATTATCTGAACGTGTGTACTTGACTTTTGCAAAAAAAATGTTCTTTATTTCATTAATAAAAGACTGAATAACAGGACCAACGTTAAGACTTGTTTTTAAGAAGAAAGACCCAAGACAATCTAGAAAACTTATCAACTGCAACAAGATGAAATCCGTGTCCCTGATGATCTGGGACACGACAAGGACCCCAAATATCGAAATGGAGCAACTCAAGCAAACTATAACTATTTGAACCCTAACGACTCAGGAAAGTAGACCGATGATGCTTCCGAAGCAGACAGGCCTCACACTGAAAAGCGGAGCGAGGAGAAATCTAAGGAAGAACATTAATCAACTTTTGCAGAGGAAGATGACCAAATCGCATATGCCACATATAGGGTGAAACAGATCCAGTGCGGAGAGAAGAAGAGGCGCCAGCATACGAAGATTGCACTAGTCTGTAAAGGCCCCATTGCTCACGGCCAGTTCCAATCACTCTGCCCGTGAGTATGTCCTAAAACACAAGAGCAGATGGATCAAATATGGCACGACAATGTAAATCTTAGGATTTGACTAATTGAAAATAAATTCATAGGAAATTCATAGCGTAGAGAATATTTGGAAGCCTCATTGTACAAGTCAATTGCACATCCCCTTGACCAGTGATGGAGGAATGTGTTCCATCTGCTATCACATCTGATCGTCCAGGCTGAGTAGGACGAAAAACACTAAACTGGCATTTGTCACCACAGAGATGATGGGATGCGCTGGAATCCATGATCCACTCTGATAAATCCGCCCTATAGCAACTAGTAAGAGCACAGTCTATACCTGATGTAGAAGCAGATGTTGAGGCAGCAACCTTTGAGGATCCTGAAGGAGAGCTAGTAGATCCAGACGTGTCAGGCATGATCTCCCTCAGTCGTGCTACAAGCTCGTCAAACCTCTGATCAGATGCAGGTGATGGACTCCCAGTCTATTGTGTCTGCTCTGCAACTCTGGCTGATGCAGGAAACACATGCTTAGAATAGCAAGTTTCCTCAAAGTGGCCTATCCTGTGGCAGTAGATGCACGATTGACAGGGTCGACCACCTACTCATCTACCGCAGTTGGAACTTCCCCTGCCATGATATAATGTATGGCTGCCTCTATCACGTGACCCCGCCATAGTTGAAGAAGTCTGATGCTGCAAAGCAAGGCCTTAAATGTCGGTTTCGGTCACCATTTCGGTATCGACCAAACCAGAATTTCGATGGAATTTCGTGGAATTTCGACCGAAATTTCGGTCATTTCAGTCATTTTTTTGTACTAGGACCCCCCATATTTCGATCATTTTGATCGAACTTCGATTTCGACTGGATATCAATATTCGAGCGAAATTCGACCGAATTTCGCTGAAATTTGAGGCCATGCTGCAAAGTGCTCCCAGAGGTAAAGACAGTCTGCTCAATCTGCGATATGCCTCCTCCATAGGACGTATGGTAGCATCTGTGAGGATCTGAGCACGAGCTGCATCATATTCCGAATCCATGGCTGCCAGAAATACTCATGTCATCCCAGAGTCTCTGTATGCCTTGAGCTGCTCTGGTGTAGCAGTCAAGGGTATGTAGCCATGTAACTTCTCGAGCATACCCCTCAAAGAAGTATAGATGGTGTGAAGAGGGCGACCATTCTGCTTCGATGTGAAGATATCATGCTGGAGCTGTAGTATCTTCGACTCATTCTTTGCCAGAGAGTACGTCGTAGCAAGAATGTCCCACATAGCCTTTGCAATAGGCTAACTCAGTATAACATTAGCTATCTCCGTGGATATAGTCCCACATAGCCATACACAAGCATATGCATCATCCACCTCCCATGAGGCATTTGTCTCAGTCTTGTCACGTGGTTCCTCTGTCGTGAGAATGTACTTCTTGCCCATTACATTGCATCAAACTCATGAACTCCATGACCCACAGTTCATAGTTGGTTCCATCCATTTTGATAATGGGTGCCGGACCTTTGAAGGCACCTAGGGATGGGACTTCAACTTTGTTGTCGGACATGATGACAACAATCTTAAAGACTGGGCCAACAACAATAGATACCACCATCTACACTGACATATAGGAAGATAATTGTGGATGTAGACTCATACCACAACTTCTTCCATTCTTTTGGAGAGTCATTTGGGTAACTAGGGTGTTTTTAGGGCTTCACGTTACACCCTAGGTACCCAAGAATCCACAGGACAACAACATGTGGGTTGCGAACTACCCACTACACAAGGGCAGCGGCGGCGTGATGTGCAGCCGAAGAGAGGAGCGTGTGAAGCCCTGAAGGCTAGGCACGCAATAAGCTGGGGCCGGGCGGCGGCGAGCCCGCAGAAGCCAGGCAGCGGCGAGGAACCCGCGGAGGCGCGGCGGCGGCGAGCCCGTGAAGCCCTTGAGGGCTAGGGTTTTGGTGGAGATAAGATTCTAGGGCACAGGCTCCGGTCTAGGACCATCACCCTGATACCATGTGGAAGGAAAAGAAAAAGATATATTCCTTCTAACTCTAGAGCTCTCTTATATAGGAGAAAAGCTCTAAAGGTAAATTACACAAACATGACAATAGAAATAAACAATATAGGAAAAAAAGGACAAAAATAACATAAATACCTTAACACTCTCTCATGAACATATTTCTAAAATAAGATAGTATATTATTACTTTATTAAAGAAATACCACAAAAAAATCATGCACATGTTTTTTTAAGCAGAGTGCACAAATGATGGAGATAAACCATGAAATGCATTGCATTGAAAAAATATATTTTTAGATATGATGGTTAGTCTTTCAACATGATTGATGAGTCTTTCAACATGATTGATGATTTAATAGATGCATCATTGTATCATTCACAAACTAAGCATAATAATAGCAGTTGAGAGGAGCTTTTGATGTTTTTGTAAGTTGAAGATATAATCTTTCATGTGAGGTAAGTACTAGAGTACAGAGCAACATAGAGCTACTAAATGACCAGGCAGTTTACTTGGTGCTCAGCATGGGAGCACAAACAGGGTGGCGGAGATAAAAGAAGTCCATTAGAGACAACAACCAGGGCTAATTGGATTACTAATTTACTAGTGGCATCTAAAATTGTAAATAGAACATGCAAAGATGGATGAAAAACACTTTTCCCTTTTTAACTTACTTATTCCCCGCATACCTTCTTTCTCTTACTTCTATCCCTGCAAGGATCGTCTTTTTTTTTGAAAGAATGCAAGGATCATCTATAATGGATTCCAGGTGACATTTCTCTCCTCTATTTTCCTAATATAATTTCACCCTTTACAACTAAAAATAACTCTTTTTTATTCAATTGAAAGAAGCAGCAACACAGATATCAACATTTTGACCATGTAAAATTTGAAGTTCCTAAATATTAAATGTTTGTTGAGAAAATACGGATTGGATTGTTTTTTGTATGTTCCTTGTACTATTTAGTTATTTCCCCACTTTGTTTTTTGTAATATTATTCAGCACCCTCTCCCTCTATACAGATGGGCAGTGCTCTCATAATAACATCGGTTCCTTTCTACTAATATTTTTCTCCTAATATGGTATTACAGTAACGATCCTAGATGTGTTCCAACACCCACCCAAACAAAACACTAAAGCTAGCCTCCACCAGAACAGCATCTAGTTCGTGCCACTACCTTTCCAGCATTGTCCCATTTCATTCAATGTTGGCTCGAGAAGTCTAAGTCAGATGATGCCGCCTCCAACATGCAAAATGAAGCCACAACACTGGCACGAACTAAACACATACCTCGAGCTAGGAATAACATATTAGAAAATCTCTTGACCAGTATTGAATGTTAAGTAGGCAAACTCGATTGTACCTTGTTTATTAAAAAAAGAATTTTGATTTACTACTATCTTAAAAGAAATTTGATTTACTACTAGCTTAAATCTATGATAAGAGGTATTCTTGTTAGTTCTAACAATGTTACTTCATGCCAAGAATTTGTCAATAACACAGATCATCAGTTCCAAATGATCACGATGGAGGAGATGAAGTTTTTCGCTTTACCGTAAATTTCTCAACTAGATATAAGATAAAATATATAAAAGAAATCTCGAAGAGATTTGATCAAGGTTGCGAATACGGCGTAAATGGGTGCCCGGATCCGAGGGCGTCACAGGAACCCTACTCCCTAAGGAGCGAGATGAAACCACGGGAGAAGGCCTCAAAGAGCCATTTGTTGCATTGCTTCTCATCTGATACAGAAGGTCTTTAGCTCCTTATATAGCCTCCTCAAATCCTCTAAGTCCCACCACTGGTAGATGTGGAACTAAACTCCTGGATGTGGTAAATGGATCTTGGAAGGATCCATTTACCCATCTTACATATGACGCATGTACTCCAACACTCCTCAAGCCGGAGCATGAAATGCTCAGCTTGGACAAATAGAATGAAATCTTAAATTCACACTACAAGACACTACAGATATCAACTCAACGCACACAACTGTCGGTTGTTGTCGAGGATGTTGCTTCTCATGTCGTATAGGTGAGGAGGGACAAACAGGCTGGAATGTGAGTCGAACTGAGTCTCCTCGTCGGAGAGCATGTGCTTCATATTACGCATGTTAGAGACACTGCAACTGAAAATGAGTCTCCACTAGGAGAACTCTAGCCCGCCACATCATGTGGACAACTGTCCATCTCTGGAGACATCCTCGTAGGAGTCCACGGTCGCTGGAGAATGGAGTTTGAAAAGTCTCCTCGTCGGAGAACTGGATCTCTACCATATTGGCTCAGAGAATGGGATCTCTACTCTGGAGTCCCTATGAAACCATATGAAAACCCTAACCCACATGGCACAGGGAATGGGATTTCTACTCTGGAGTCCCTATGGAACACATGAAAACTCTGACTAAAACAAAAGATGGGGATCTCATAAAAAAGATCGCACATGCATGTGTCTGAAAAGGAGTCTCTCTCTGGAGACTCGAATAAAATGATTCACACAAATATGGAGTGCCTCAAACTTGGACTCTGAACCAATCTGCATAGTCTGAAACGGAACTATAGATTCTGAACATACGGCTGGTCTGAAATCTGACATCTGAATCTGGAACAGACCTGTGACACTACACAATACTCCCCCTTTCACCCATAATTTTCGGAAAATAATGGCACGACAAAGTTGGGAGAAGATAAATGAAAATGGGGAGAAACAAAAATAAATGAATCACTCAGCCAATCTCAAATTTTTTTTCTCAATTTTATTTTTTTAAATCATTTTCAGCAATTCCATTTATTAAAAGATGTCTCTCTTCTTTTTTCAAATTAGCCGTAAATCATTCTTTTACGGCTTTTCTCCATTTTTGCAATTTTTTTCTCGTGTACAGCTTTTCTTTTGTACGCATCTTTTTTTAAAAACTTTTCCTTTTTTTGAAGCAAAGGAACTTGTGGACCAGTAGGACTCTTGAAACTCAGCCCAAATAAGGCTAAAACTGCAGCAGCCTAATTTTTTTAACTTCGGCCTCTAAAAAAATCTTTTTTTCTCGAGTCGAACTGTAGGAGGACCCCTTTTTTCGAGAGAGCCAACCCCGATAAGGGTTTCTGTTCTCGCGGGAGGCGACCACCTAGAGGAGAAGTGGCGCCGCCTGGAGCTGTGCGATGGGGATCCGTCGCATGGAGACGTGTTGTAGGGATAGGGGAACCGAGCTCCGACTGGAGGAGCCTCCGCTTGGAGTTCCGCCTAGAGGGGCCTCCGCCTGGAGGCTGGGAGGAGACTTGGCTGCGAAAAGAGATGGAGATGAGGCTCCTCGGAAGATGGAGGTGAGGTGCACCACTCGATGGTGTTGCTCGTGCGTCGAGGCTAGTGTCGCCGCCTGTCGATGGAGAAGGGGTGCAGAGGGTGCTGCCATCCTGAAAGTGGCCGCCACTTGGATAGAGTTGCATCGCCTGCGCGATGGAGCGAGATGGAAGAGCGACTAGGATTCTGCCAGGAGCCTCCTGGGATGTCGTTGCTTGGAAATAGAGAGCAAGGCCTTAAATGTCGATTTCGGTCACCATTTCGGTATCGACCAAAACAGAATTTCGATGGAATTTCGGTGGAATTTCGACCGAAATTTCGATCATTTCGGTCATTTTTTGTACTAGGACCCCTATATTTCGGTCATTTCGGTTATTTCGGTCGAATTTCGGTTTCGACTGGATATCGATATTCGACAGAAATTCGACCGAAATTCGCTGAAATTTGAGGCCATGATAGAGAGGCGGCCTGGAGGGGATTTGGGGCTTTTCAAGCTGCGATGGGGTTGCGCCTGTAGATGCAAATCTAAAGGTGCGATGATGGGTTGAGAAAGTGCCTCTCTTCTCGCACCGCCGCTTGTTCTCGTCCAGCGGATACTATATGAAGACTCAAGAATTAGGGTTTCAGATGAAACCCTAGAATAATGAACATGATTTTTAGGAATAAATCTTCAGATCTTGAATATACAATAATACTCTTCAATAAAAAAATTACCAAGATCAAATCATTAGGGTTTTATCAAAAACCTTAGAACCGAATCTCGAAAAAAAGAATAACATAAAACCATCTAGAATCAAACCCGCTCTGATACCATGTTAGAAAATAAAGAATGTGGAAGCGAATATCAGAGATAGATTAAAGAAATTAACAATGGAACTTTTACGTGGAACCCTATTCCTAAGGATCGGGATGAAACCACAGGAGAAGGCCTCAAAGGGTCATTTATTGCATTGTACTTTCTCATCTGATACAGGAGGTTTGGGGCTTCTTATATAGCCTCCTCAGACCCTCCAAGTCCCACCACTCGTAGATGTGGGGCTAAACTCCTGGATGTGATAAATGGATCTTGGAAAAATCCATTTACTCATCTTACATATGAAGCATGTACTCCAACAATTTATGTGCATCACAATGTTGTTTCATATTTTATCCCAATTGGTTCTTGTAGACCCAGATACGAGTGGTGATTCCAGCTCTATATATTTGCTAAGATCGCATGAAAGAATATATCTGGAGTCGATGGAGACTCCAAATCCACCATCTGGATCTGTACAAAGAACCACACTCTAGATCCAAGTTCAATGCAACCAGAGCTTCCAATTATGTGGATGAGACTATATAATCTGGAGAGGTCGGAGGAGGAGGGGGCAAGCAAAGAGGGGGAGGTTGGGGCGAAGGAGAGGGAGGGGGAGGAAGACCTTTCGATCCTTTTTTTAGTTCCCCTTGTGTTCCCAAAGTTAACGCCCGCTTTCATTGGGGATGGCGACAACTAACCCGAGGGGCACAAGTAATCATTGTGGAAGAAGTCCGGAGCCGAATTGATATTCCAAAAAAAGTAAGGGGCATAACTGATATTACAAAATCTAAGAGGGGCACAACTGATAAAAACCCTAAACATAAGTATCTTAGATTACAATTTCTTAATAAAAATTAGGAAAAAAGAAAAAAAAACTAGTTGTAAAGAACAACCGACTAATTGGGCCGACTAGTGACCGATTAGTCCTAATTGAGTCTCCTCCCCTCGCCCCTCTACCATGTGCTGGACTAAACGCCCTAGTCAATTGTTTTTTGTAAGCTTGGATTCGATCTTGACTCTTGAGAACAATAAAGGAAAAGCTATACAGATAGCAACTAGAACGGTGCAGCCTGGTTGTCACATTGGAGGTGCATAGGAAGAGGCACCTCAATAGCTAGGTCAGTCAGAACGGATCTTAACCACGTCATCTCTATGCTTCCTTGTGACATAGCTCTATATTCCGATTCAGCACTTGCTCTGGCAACAACTGTCCATTTCTTGCTCTTCCATGATACTAATGAATTCCCTACAAACACAGCCAAACCGAAAGTAGACTTCCTGTCCTTGGGAAATCCTACAGAGCCTGGATCTGCACATGTTATAACAGTAAGGGATGTGCCTCTGCTAAAAAAGATCAATGTTAGTGAGGTCTTTAGATACCTCAAAATTATATAGACTGCATCCAAATAGGTATGTCTTGGTTGCTCCGTGAACTGACTCACTTTGCTCACTGCCTGCCTTGGTGGTGGTTACATAGAGCAGCTTCCCAACCAACTCCATGTATCTCCTCTTGTCAACTTAATTAGTGTCGTCATCATATAAATTCATGCTAGGGTCCATAGGAGTAGTGGTTGGCTTGCAGTCTGCCATCCCTATCCCTGAGAGAAGGTCAACCGCATACTTCCTTTGGGTCATCACAAGACCTTGTTGGTTCCTGACAAACTCCCGTCCAAGGAAATAGCGTAGATAGCCAAGGTCTTTGGTAACGAACTACTGTGCAAGAAAGGCCTTGGCTACTTGAATGTCATGTGCATTATCTCATGTAATAATGATATCATCAGTATCCACCAGTATAGCAACAGTTCCCTTCTGGGACCTCTGAACAAATAAGGAGTGATATGCAATTGATCTCACGAACTTCTTTTCTATCACACCCGAGAGCTTTTGAAATCAAACTCTTGGACTCTGCTTCAGGCCATAGATTGCCTTATAAAGTCTACACACCTTCTGACACTCCCCCTCAGCAGCGAATCCCGATGGTTGCTGCATGTAGACTTCCTCTTGAAGTCGCCACAGAGGATCGCATCCGTCACATCAAGTTCATACATCGGCCAGACCCGTGTGACTGCAATAGATAGAAGAATCCTGAGTGTAGAGTGATGGGCTACAGGAGAGAAGGTGTCCTGATAGTCCACCCCATAAATTTGGGTGAAGCCACGAGTCGTACCTTGTAGCGATCAATGATGCCATATGCTCGATGCATGACAGTAAACACCCACTTGCATACTACAACTGACACATCCACAAGAGCTATAACAATGCTCTACGTGCCACGAGACTGTAAAGCCACCATCCATGCTTCCATTACAAGACGCCATTGAGTCACCTTGAGAGCCTCCTAATATGTACGTAGGATTTCAATGGCAAACAATCTAACAACAAATTATCTGAACTCTGATGAAAGTCGCTCCAAAGACACAATGCCTGAAAGAGGATTCTGACACATGAACAATTGCCTTTTCGCAAGGCAATAGACCAACCCAGATCACTCTCATGGTGTGGTTCTGTCTCAACCTGAATATATGCATGTTCATTCTGTGATTAACCATGTACATAATGCACACCAGTAGCACAATCAATTAAAATAAAGTTCTCAGAATTTACCAGAGGCGTGCTGAATGTTGGGGAAGGCATCAGAGCATGCAGGACACATTGAGATGTACGTGTGGGTGGAGGTGAAAGAACATCCGCATCATCAGATTCAGCGGGACGCAACATGTCACCTGTAGGAGAGTAATACATGACAGACTCAATGAAAGTAACGCTTGCGCCAACATAGTATTATGATATTATCCCTTTACAGGATCAAAACACCTATAACCATTTTGGGTGCGTGAGTACCCTACAAACATACACCTGACAGCTCTAGGAGCGAGCTCGTCACGACCAAGACGTAAGAGATGGACAAATGCCATACAACCAAATACCGATGGCGTGAGAGATAAAAGATCCTTCTCTGGAAATACAAGACAAAAGGGCGTCTTTTCCCCAACATACCAGAGGGCATCCGATGAATTAGATAGCACGTTATTAGCACATCATCACCTAAGAATGAATGTAGGGCCCGACTATGTATGAGAAGAGTTCTAGTGATATACAGAAGATGACAGTGTTTGCGTTCTGCAACCCCTTTTTGTTGAGAAGTATATGGACAAGAAGTCTAATGAATAACCCCTCGAGAACAGAAGAAATGATACAATTGTGTAGTACAGATCAGAACGAATATATTTAGTGGAAGCAGAGAAAATATTCTTTATTTCAATAATAAAATTCTGAATCACAATGCTTGCTTCAGACTTTGGTTTTAACAGAAAGACCTAAGATAATCAATCTAAAGAAATCACCAACACAAACTAAGTAGTATCGGTGCCCCTGAAGTTCAGGTACACGACTAGGTTGTGATAGTGAGGGATGTCAATTTTCTGAACAACAATGATGCTCCAGGAGAAACTGATAATTCGACTAACGGCAAATGACATATCTATCCTAGTGATGGTAACATAAAGTAGCTTTCCCACCAATTCTATGTGTCTTCTCATGTCCACCTCTTCAGTATCGTCATCGTATAGCTTATGTTTGGATCCATAGGAGTAGTAGCAGGTAAGCACTCAATCATACATGTCTCAACTAGCATATATGTAACATATTTTCTTTGGGTCATTACAAGACCCTGCTGATTTCTGACAAACTCCGATTCCAAAAATACCATAGGGCACCAAGATGCTTAGTAACAAACTGTTAACCAAGAAATTCTTTTGTCTTTTTGATCCCTTGCACATCATCTCCTGTAACAAGGATATCGTCAACACAGACCATAATAACGAACGTATCTATGTGGGTTCTCCGAACAAACAACAAATGATCGTCATTTGATCGCTTAAAGCCATGCTTCTTGTGGAAATGTGTGAAATGAATAGTTGTATTTCACCGTATCCCTAGAGCTCTCTTATATAGGAGAAAAGCTCTAAGGAAGAATTACATAAAGAGACAGAGGAAAATAGAAAATTATAAGATAACAATGTAAAGAGATAATTATTTCAACACTCCCCCTCAAGCCTGAGCATATATGTCTATCATGCTCAGCTTCGAACATCAACGATGAAAAGGCCCCTTTGCAAATGCTTTGGTAAACATGTCGGCAATCTGATAACCTAAAGTAACATGAGAAGTGAATATGAACCCCTTTTGACTCAAATTATGGGTATAGTGGCAGTCAACCTCAATATGCATTGTTTGTTCATGGAAAGCCTGATTATTAGCTATAAATAGAGCCGCTTGATTATCACATTTAAGGTGCATAGGAAGGGGCATCTCAATAGTTAGGTCAGTCAAAACGGACTTGATCCACATCATTTCTGTACTTCCTTGGGTCATGACCCTATATTCTGATTCAAAGCTGGATCTAGCCACAACCATCTGTTTCTTGTTTTTCCATGAAACCAATGAGCTGCCCACAAACATAGTGAAGCCTAAAGTAAACTTTCTGTCCTTGGGACACCCTGCATAGTTTGCATCCGCACATCCTAAAACCACGAGTGAGGTGTCTCTCCTGAATAAAAGCCCTGCACCTGGAGAGGACTTGAGATACCTCAAGAACTTGTTGACTGCATCCATGTAAGCCTGTCTAGGTTGCTCCATAAATTGGTTGACCATACTGACAGCAAATGATATATCAAGTCTGGTAATAGTGACTTATAATAGCTTCCCTACCAGCTTTATGTATTCCTTTTATCCACCTCATAGGTTTGGGTAAAACCACGAACAACCAACCTGGCCTTGTATCTATCCATGGAACCATATGCACAGTGTTTGACCGTAAACACCCATATAGAAGCATTCGGGGGAGGGGAGACAACACTCTATGTACCACGAGACTGTAAAGCGGCCATCTCTTCTTCCATAACAAGGAGCCATGGACCACTCTGTATAGCTTCCTGGTATGACCATGGTATCTGCACTGCTGATAAGGCAACCACAAACCTCTGAAAGTCCTCAAACAGCCTTGCCAAGGAAGCATTAGAAGAAAGAGGATGCATGGTGCATGCACGTCTCATCCAACGTAGAGCAATAGGCATGTCCAAGTCTACAATATCCTCAGAAGGAGTACCATCTATGATGTCCTGCACACTCAAATCACCAGTGCCATTAGTCGAACTCAAATGCTCAGGACATACCTTGGACCTGCTGGATGATGGAAGCACATGAGCACGAGGTTGTCGCTGGTAAACATGCATAAAGAAAGTAGGTGTGGCAGGAGGTGGAGTAGGCATTGGAGATGGTGATGGTGGTGGAGGCGGTGGTGGTGGAGGAGGTGGTGTCATATGGTCTCCTGGAGTAGGTGAGGCCAGAGATCAAGGCATATAAACCTCCTCTCCACTCTTTAAAGGAATGAGATTATCACCCTTGGGAGAGAAATACATAATGGATTCAAAGAATATGACATCTACACTAACATAGTGCATTCGTCGAGCAGGATCAAAGCAGAGATACCCCTTTTGGGTCTTAGAATACCCAACAAACACACACTTGACCACTCTAAGAGAGAGCTTGTAAACAACTAGAGACATCTGATGAACAAAAGTTACGGACTCGAAAACACAACGTGTGAGAGAGAAAAGATCCGTCTCGGGAAACGCAATCGAGAACGGGATCTTCTCTCCCAGAACCGACGAAGGCATACGATTTACTAAATAGCACGCAGTGAGAATTGCGTCCCCCCAGTAGGAATGGGGAGCACGATTCTAAATTAGGAGAGTCCTGGTAACATCCAAAAGATGGTGATGTTTCCTCTCAGCCACCCCATTCTGTTGAGAAGTATACGCACAAGATGTCTGACGCACAATGCCATAAGATCTAACGAATTGAGAAAGTTGTGTGCTGCAGAATTCAAGTGCATTATCAGAACGTATATGCTTGATATTTGCATAAAACACAATCCTTATTTCATTAATAAGATCATAATAACATGACCAGCATCAGACTTGTTCTTAAGAAGAAGCACTTACGACAATCTAGAGAACTCATCAACAGCTACAAGATAGAACATTGTGTCCCTGAAGATCAGGGGCATGACTGGGACTACAAATATCAAAATGAATCAATTCAAAAAGATGATGACTACTTTGACCATGACGACTATAAAATGTGGACCTATGATGCTTCCCATGCAGACAGGCCTCACACTAAAAAGTAGAGCGAGGGAAGATCTGAGGAAGAACATGATGCAGCTTTTGCAGAGGAAGATGACCGAATCGAAGATGCCACATATACGGAGAAACAGATCCGGTGCTGAGAGAGGAGGAATTGGCATAAGGAGATTGCACCGGTCTGTAGAGGCCTACATGTTCACGGCCAGACCCGATCACCTTGCCCGTAAAAATGTCCAGAAACACAAGAGTAGAAGGATCAAATATGGCACAACAATGTAAATCCTTGGTGATTTGGCTAATAGATAGTAAGTTCATAGAAAATTCAAGATCGTAAAGGACGTTCTAAAGACGCATTACAGGAGTTAGCTGCATCTCCCCCTGACCAGAATGGGAGAGTGTGTTCCATCTGCTATCACAACTGATCTGCCTAACTGAGTTGAGCTATAAGTATTAAATTATCCTTTGTCACCAAAGAGATTATGACAAGCTCCTGAATCCATAATCCAATCCGATAAGTCTGCCATGTAATAGCTAGTAAAAGCATATGTTATACCTGATGAAGATACAGAGGTTGAAGCTGCTACTTCTCATGATCCTGACGGAGAACTAGATGACCCACGAGAGGGCATAATCTCCCTGAGTCGTCCTACTAACTCATCAAATCTCTGATCAGATGTAGTTGAGGAACTGCTACCCTGTTGGATCTGTTCTGCCACACGTGCTGACGCGGGAAACCTATGCTTAGAATAGCATATTTCCTCAGAATGACCTAGCCTGTGGCAGTAAGTGCATGGCTGACGAGTAGGTCGACTGCCTCCTCCTCTTCAACGTCCACCTTGACCATGGAACTGTGAAGTACCTCCTCTACCACAAGAAGTTGCCATGGCAGAAGACGTATGAGACACTTGAGTACCACCAGAAGAAATGGAGAGCCTGCTCAGTCTATGATATGTCTCCTCCATTGGAGGTATGGTGGCATCAGTAAGGATCTGAGCTCGAGCAGTGATGTACTCAAGATCAAGAGCAGCTAGAAAAACCCAGTCATCATGGAGTCTCTGTACGCCTTGAGCTGCTCTGGCGTAGCAGTCAAGTGAAAGTAACCATGTAGCCTCTCGAACATACCCCTCAAAGAGGTGTAGAGGGTATGGATGGGGCGACCATTCTGCTTCGACGTAAAAATAACATGTTGGAACTGCAGTATCTTCGACTCATTCTTCGCCGGCAAGTATGTGGCAACGAGAATGTCCCACATAGCCTATGCAGTAGGCCTCAGAATATTATTAGTTATCTCTGTTGACACAGTCCCAGATAGCCACACACGTGCATAGGCATCATCGGCCTCCCATGAGGCATTGATCCCAATCTTGTCACTAGGCTCATCTGCCGTGAGGATGTGATTGTTGTTGCAATTCATTAAACTCACGAACTGCATGACTTATAATTCATAGTTTGTTCCATCCATCTTGACTATGGGTGTTGGACCTTTGAAGGCACCCAAGGATGAAACGTCAGCTTCGTTGTCAGACATGATGACAACTATCTCCAAGACTGTGTCGTGCAACAGGAAAGACTTGCGCCTACATGGGCATATGGGAAGATGGTTGTAGGTGTAGACTCATACCACAACCTATTCTATTCTTTGAATGCTTCTTTGGGTGGCAAGGACGTTTTAGATAATCTCTTTACACCCCGGAAAACCAACTACGAGCCGAACCAGGGGGCCTGCGGCGGTGCGACCTGCACATGAAAGGCGAGCGAGGACACGCTGGAAATGAAGGCGACACCGGCGTGGGCGTGCAGCTGCGGGAACGCACGAAGGAGCACACGGGACGCGAGCGACACCGGCAGTGACGTGCTGCTAAGGGGAACCAGCAGCGACACGCGGCGAAAGGGCCTACTCGCGGTGGCACAGGCGACGTAGCCTGCAGTGGCGCAGGCGGCGGGCACGTGTGGCAGTGGCAACGGCGCACATGAAGGGCGGGCACGCGCTAGGTTTTTCGGTGGGGTCAGGCTCTTGAGCGCATGCTCCGATCTAGGATCGTCGCTCTGATACCATGAAGAAATGTCTGAAATGAAAAGTTTTATTTCACCATAACCCTAGAGCTCTCTTATATAGGAGAAAAACTCTAAGAGAAAATTACATAAAGAGACAGAGGAAAATAGAAAATTGCAAGCTAACAATGTAAAAGAGATATAACTATTTCAACACTTCTCAGTTAGGTCTGAGAGCTTCTGGAACTAGGCCCTTGGACTCTGCTTAAGGCCAAAGATGGCCTTGTGAAGTCTACACTACTGCTGACACTCCTCTTTAGCAGCAAACCCCAAAGGTTGTAGCATGTATACTTCTTCCTGGAGATCTTCATATAGAAAAGCATTTTTGAAATCAAGTTGAAATAAAGGCCGATCACGTACCACAACTACAGCAAGGAGAACTCAAAATGTGGAGTGACGAGAAACCGAGGAGAATATGTCAAGATAGTCCACCCCATAGTTCTGAGTGAACCCACGTGCAACTAACAAGGTCTTGTAACGATCAATATTTCCACTGGATGGGTGTTTGACAGTAAACACCCACTTGCAACTAACTATAGATGCTCCAGAAGGAGATGTGACTAAGCTCCAGGTGCAACGTGACTGCGACACGGCCATACCAACTATCTCTCAAGGAGTCCTGGTAAGTACGTAGAAACACCACGACAGATAGACCAACTGCAAACATCCTGAAATCCCCTGCCAGGCGATCAAACGAAACACGGTAAGTAAGAGGATATGAAGCACGCGCACACCTCTGCTTCAGAAGTGCAATAGGTATATCCAGGTTATTGGGGATCTCCTCAATATGGATGCCAACACTATAAAGAGGTTCATGCTCAAACATATCGCCAAATCCATCAGTAGAAACAATGTATTCAGAACAAACCTAAGGTGTGATGGACGATGAGTGAGGATCATGAGCAGAAGCTGGTCGACGAGTATAGAAATGTGGCAAGGGTGGAGCAAGGGTAGTGGATAGTAATGGTACAGGAGGTGGTGGTGGAGCAACGGGCGCAGCAGAAGGTGGTGATGGGCTCGCAGGAGGAGGTGGCATGTAAACATCATTGTCTGAATCAGATGAAGTTAATGAATCTCATGTAGGAGAAAAATACATCACCGACTCAAAAAATGTGACATCAGCACTGACATAATATTTCCTACGCAATGGATCATAGCATCTATATCCCTTTTGTATCCTAGAGTACCCAGCAAAAACACATTTGATAGCTCTAGGAGAGAGCTTGTCAAGACCAGGAGAATACTAATGTACAAAGACAACTGAGCTAAAAGCACAAGGAGTGAGTGAGAACATATCATTCTCAGGAAAGGCCAGTAAGAAAGGAATTTTCTCACCCAGAACAGAACGAAGGCATGTGATTCGCTAGATAACAAAGAGTGAGAACCGCATTATCCCAGAACGAATGTGGGACATGACTCTGAATGAGAAGGGTTCGAGTAACATCAAGTAAGTGACGATGTTTGTGTTCTGCAACACTATTTTGTTGAGACGTGTATGCGCATGAAGTTAGATGAAATGCCATGAGTTGAGAAATGTAAGAGTGCAAGAGTACTGAATTCCAATGTGTAACATCTGGGTTCCAATTAAACCCGATCCGTTTTGGGTCTGATTAACCCAATAAAGTTGTTAGTCAATGTTAAATAACTTAAATCCACTGTTGTAAAAGTCCTCCGACTGGCCCGACTAGTAGGTCCGACTAGTCTAGTAGGTGGGGTGGGCGACCGAGTACCGACTAATTCCGACTAGGTCAACTAGACAATCAATTTTTGCTTAGAGATACCATATTTTTTTATTTTTTTAAAGCAACTTATTCTAATACGCTTAATGTTTTATTTAAATTCAATTACTTCTTTTCTTTCATTACGGTAATACAAAAACTATACAAATCTATGTAAATATATAGGAATATACATATAAAAATGATGTATATACTTAAAATAATTAAAAATTCCAAATCCAATTAAAGTCCGACTAAATCCGATTAATCGTCTGACTACCGATTAATCCTTAGTCAGTGACCCAACCGACCGAGTACCGACTACTGACTTTTGCAACCTTGCTTAAATCGATCAATTAATTGTGAATTAAAAGTCGTCCAAGCGAAATCGATCAAAATTCGCACATCGTAATGCATGCTGCAGAAAAGCCACGACGCAAAGTCGGAAACGGCGAAGCGAACCGAGACCGTCATAAAGCATGATTCGACGAAATAAGACCAACGAAATCAACCATTCGTCAAACGGAGATCGTTTGGTATTTTTAAATCATAAAATTTAACCCCAAACCGAAATCGTATCTTGAAAATCTCGGGCATCGAAACCCGATCAAAAATATAACCATATTATCATTTTGATCGTCGTTCTGAGACGATCAAATCAAAATATTGCACGTCGAAATCGGAAGCTCGAGATGGGACTAAGGGGCAACCTGGTCTCACACCCTGTTAGGACAAACACCCCCCCATGGCCATTAACAAGCACTAAGTAAAACGTAGTGACACATCATTTCATACACCATATTTGGAGGTCCGAGAACCCTCATCTCACCCATGGTGTCCACAAAAGGTGTTAATCTAATGTATGATATGCGTTGGAGAAGTCCACCTTCTACGAAAGGCCACTCACATGTCCTTTTTTCCTGCTTGTTATGATCTTGGTGCCCACGGCTATCTATCGCCAATCTACCTGTCAAGTATGAGTTTTGACAATAGGAGGGGAAATAATGTGCAGATAGTCATCCAGCCTCTGGTCGGAGAGATCCGATAGAAACAAAGGGGCCGAGCTACCCGTAGCCCCAGACTGCGCTAGAGCTAGGTCCTTCGATTCCGTAAGCGCAAAGAGCTGAGGGAATCTGTCGATGAGGATCCCCGCAGCCGACCAGTCGTCCCTCCAGAAGCGGAAAAGGTTACCATCCCCAATCGATGGGCACACCCAGTTCAATATATGCGGGAAAACAACACGCATGCCCGTCCAAAGGGGGGATTCGTGACGTACCCTGTTCGCGACCAACGGACCCAAGATCCCATAGATAGCCTGAATCAGCCTAACCATGAGGGAGGAGGAGGAGCCCCAAATAAAGATGATCCACTTCGCGATCAACGCGTTGTTCACATTTTGCACATCACGGATCCCTAGCCCACCATCCTCACGGTTCTTCGTCATCTCCTTCCAGCCGATCAGATGGATGTCATTCCTCTAGTGCCTCCCATCTGACCAAAAGAAATTCTTCATGATGGACTCAATCTTTCTTCGAACTCCCACCGGCAGCAACCTTGTAGAGTAGAAGAAACTGGAATCGTCGCTAGTATATGTCTAAGCAGTACGAGTTTACCTCCTTTGGACAAGGTCACCGCCTTCGAACCCGCCAGCTTTCGCTCCAACCTTCTGATGACATCCTCCCAGTCTGGCGCCTTCAACTTTCCAGAGACCAACGGTAATCCAAGGTAATGAATTGGCAAAGTCCCTAAGGGGCAGTCGGCGAGGCCCGCCACGACGTCCTACTTAGCCTCCGTCATACCAAATGCAATCACCACGGACTTGCGCTTATTGATCTCCAACCCCGACATATCCCCGAAATATGAACCAGCTGAACTGCATTAGCGGATTGCTCCAAAGTGCCCCCGATAAAGAGGACCGTGTCATCCGCGTAGTTAAGTATAGGGATGGATATATCCTCCCTACAGTAGCCCGCACACCAGCCCGAGTCGACCGCCTCCCTGAACAAGACGCCCAGTGCGTCTGATATCAGCACAAACAGCATCGGGGCCAAAGGGCATCCTAGCCTAACCCCCCTCTGGGGTTGGAAGAACCCCCCCTCTGGTTTGCCATTCACCAGCGCCGAGAATGAGGAGGTGGTGCACACCGCCTGATCCATTCGATCCACATCTCCGGGAAACCCCTCCGGCGAAGCGAGACCCAAAGGAATTTCCAATCAGATGGTAGCGATGGATATTGACCGATTGGGGAAATTTTGTACTAAAATCTTTAACTTTGGACTGATATGAGATAAATTACCGATATTTTTAATGATATCTCCTCAAATACCATGCGATATTCTAGAATCTGCTATACATCTAAATATCAAAACCCTTCCTTTAGTGATATCGATATATTGTTGATATATTGTGATATTTTGAACCATGCTACAAATCATAAATTTAGTTATTTATTTATATCATATTTGCTTCTGGATGTGTTAATATAGGGAGTGGCTAGAAAATCTCAACAAATCAACTTTTAAAGCTTAAAGAGTAAAAAATTACCTTCCAAGCTTCTTTTCTTATATAACAAGAAACGAAGTCACCTAATGTAGTTGATATCAATGATAAAGAATCAATATCAACACGATGCCTATGCTATAACTCGAAATGGTGGAAAGTTTGCAGTTGATACAAATCACAAATTTAGTTATTTATTTATATCATATTTGCTTCTAAATGTGTTAATATAGGGAGTGGCCAGAAAATCTCAACAAATCAACTTTTACAGCTTAAAGAGTAAAAAATTACCTTCCAAGCTTCTTTCATTATATAAGAAGCAACGAAGTCACCTAATGTAGTTGATATCGATGATAAAGCATCATATCAACACGATGCCTATGATATAACTCTAAATGGTGGAAAGTTTGCAGTAAATACTTAAATTTCATCAATATTGATGATACCATATGACATATCATCGATATATCGCTTGATATTGATCGATATTGATATCTCTGGTAATATTGGTATCCCAAACTTGTCCATATATATCAAGATATATCGATCCATGCATGGAGGAACCGCCCTAACCAACAGTCGGAAGCGAGCATGACCCACCTTCAAAGCGTAGAGGGACTCCAAGGGAAGGATTTTGACCCCTTAAAGACAGTGATGGTGACATCTAGATCAGTCCCAGCTGAAGGCCATATGAGAGGATCTTCGAAATGATGCCAAAATCCCACGACCTTGGAAACAACACTTCCATTGTTCGCGACAAGAACGGAACCCCCAAAATCCGAACAACTATGGTTGAGGAAACCAATGCTTGTTCATCAGGAAACCAAGACAATCTCCAGAGAACTGCCCCTTCCAAACATGAGGATAGCAGCAAATCAGCCGCTTGGGGAGGAAAGCCTTGTTGCGTAGTACACCTTCTCCTCTAACAGGATTACGTAGTTCCTTCTTCAGCAAATATATACCAAAACATGCCTCAATGCAAACTCCAATCAGCAGAGCTTCCTTCCGTAATTCATCCTTCTATAATCTGACTCCGGTGTTGTTCCCTTAGACAATTGATGCATAGGTACGGACTGATGATCGCACCCCCAACGCATCATTGATCTTCAGAGCGACAATAACCGAAGGCACTATTCGACGAAGATTGGAATCCTTGGATAGACAACTTGTCGATGACCCCCCAAACCACAACCAAAGCAATGGGGTGACATCGAGAACAAGACTGTCCGATGACCATAGACCTCACACCTTAAACAATGTTGGCCACATTTACGATGAGACAAGCGTCTATCCCTTCTTCGCCCTTTCTACTTCGTGTTTGGTGGCCCTCATCACCTTCTACCATTCATGATTGGTAGCCATGGTTACCTTCTTCACGATTGGTAGCCCTCGCACATTCCTCCAACCTTCTCAAGCTACCCACTGCAGACACTCTCTCTTGTTCCGGGGGCTCCCCATCGTCCTCCCGCCAAACATATGATGCTCATACAGACTTCTCCACTGTTCGATAAATTTTTATAAGATTTGCGGATTTTCTAATGTTCCATGCGTAATCGTTAAGACTAGGCTAATTTCGTAATAGATTACAGTAGAACCCTACTTATAAGAAGACAAGTTTATCTTATAGAACAGTCATGGGATTGTATGCAAATCTCGTCTCCTAAAAGAAAATTCTTAATTCACCTCAGATCATTATTATCATTTTAGATGGAGCATGTATTGACTATAGCTGACTTACCCGAACAACGCATGGGGTATTTACTAGTTATCACTAATGACTGAAACCAGTAATGCATGACTGTATATAGGGCCAGCCTAGACACTGTCATAAGGTGGGTATGTACACCCAAATAATTAAATGGATTCTAAAGAGATCTAATTAACAAGCTACGCAAGAAATCATCTATTGATGAAGGTCATCCTGACATAACAAAATACAAGCACAGAGATCAAAAATACAGCCAAATAAAACTATTTATTTCCTACCTAGCATATGTTATTACGTTCAAGTATTTCTTGAGTTATTTATAGTATACTGAATTGAACACACCTGTCTGACTGGTAGCAGAACTTTAGGAATAACACCTTTATGGTCACCAACAAACTTAACCTGAAGATATTCGAGTTTCAGAAACATATCATGCAAGGATAATCAAAGATAAATGAGCAAACCTCAATTTACCTTCCCTTTGTAGTTAGCACAATGATGGCTGAATAGGGCATTCATATCTGTAGAATGTCAAAAAGGTAATTGCAATAAGGTACTATTTTCTTTTGTGCATAACCAAAAATTTAGAAATTCTGAAAGCTGGCTCATGCCTGGTGTAAGATATGATCCTAAGAGTATTGTTTGGCGATAAAAGCGTGCATGGCCATCCAAATACCTAGAGCATACAATAAAAAATTTGCACTTAAAATGGACGAACAATCTTTCATCCGCAGTATAATAGAAAATTCAATTTCACTAAGAATAAAATCTGTACAAATATCACACAGAGAAATAGAAACAAAAATGCACATTTGCCATAAAGAACATACCATGGCCTGACTCGCATTATATCAGTTCCATGTGGATCAGATGGGATAGTATTTAGATGCTCAAAAATTGAAATCACATGAGACCAATTCTACAACATCCAAAAAATCATAGTAGCAGTATGCAAGAAGCCAACAAAAAAAGGGGGAAATATATGTAAGAAAAGGTTAAACCTGCATGGCTATAATATCTGCATGATCCATGATCAGTATCTGCAGTAAAACATTTAACAAAATGTCATAACATCAGCACTCCCAAATCCCAAAAGCGAACATCTGCCAAAATATAAAAGAAAACACAAGAGATACGTCTTCACTCTTATATGAAATAGATATGGTTGCAGTATTACCTCTATGGAGGACAAATAGTCAACATCCTTGTCTTTTTCAACCTCAGCTTTACCTATTGCCTGTGATTTATAAGATATGTTTTAAAGGGACGCACTACAAAAACACAGATTATGTGTATTATATAAAAACAGAATGGGAATAGCATGACATGTTTTTTTCAAAAGCCATAAAAACCCTATCGTATGGAAATCAAAATTCTTTTTTATTATGTGTACTAAAAAGCAAAAACATATTTGCTAACAGCCTATGACATCACGGGTTTCAGCAGTTACATAACAATCCCCGACGAGTTATAAATAAATAGAAATGGAGAACATGTAAACAACTAAAATAGAAATGATGTCAACAATTCCCCTCAAGTTGGGGCATATTGCCCAACTTGGAAGTCAACACTGATATACGTTTCTTTGGGAATTATTTGGTAAATATATCCACAAGTTGGAGACTTGGAGTTCAGTGGAAACGTGTGGAGCAGTGATCTTCCCTCCGCATACAATGTCTCGGATAAAGAAGCAGTCCACCTCAATATGCAAGGTCCCTTATGGAAAACAGGATTCATCTTCCATGTCTGAAATGGGTGGTGACAAACTTATAACCTGCTTAAGCTGGCAGATGGCTTTTAATTACAAGCAATGTACGTTTCGGGCATGTTGTCACTGTAGAAAGGAACTAGAATTGTTGGGAGTCCAAGTTCATGTAGAAAGGAGAAGAGACAAGTAATCTCGCATGTAGCTTGACCCAGTATTTTGTATTCTGCTTCTTTGTTTGATCTGGAGAATACAGCTTGTTTTGTGCTTCAACATGTAACAAGGTTTCCACCAACAAACATGGCGTAACCAGCAGTGAATCAGTTGTCATCCGGAGAACTAGCATCGTCAGCATCTGCATAGGAAGTGATATCAATATGTTCATTAATCCTATAGAAGAGGATTTTTCTTGGAGAGCCATTCAGTGATTAGCTCTACACAAAGTGTATGATATGTCAAGCCAGTGATAGTCAGATATAGCAATTTTCCACTGGGATTCTAAACAGTGTGGTGTCTTCAAATACCAAACTTGTAGAGGTGACAATCTCTGTAATTCAGCTGAGATCAAGGTTTCATATTTCACGAAATATAGGCAAAATTGTATCGATAATTCGATTTCAACATGGGATCGAGATATCGAGTGATATGGAGATATGAGGACCTTTTCTAATTATTCCATCACAAATGCTAGTTGATATGGGCAAAATTCCAATGAACTTTTAGCGAAATTTCACTGAAATATCGTATCGATATAGTGTCGATATGGAAGCTGATATTGATATTTAAACCCTAGGCTCGGTTGGTCGATAGTTTGTATCAAAGTAAGTCAGCTTCCATAAGGATGTCCAAACGGTATATCGCTTGTGACAAGTGTAATTCTTATGTCACAGTATCACCTCAATACCAAGGAAATATAGGAGTAGATCAATGTCCTTGGTGACAAATACCTACTAGAAGAAGCACTTGGTCTCAAGAATGCATGTCATGTCATCACTTGTAATAACCATGTCATCAAAATAAACAATAAGTATCACGGTAACCAAAGGCCTCAGTTTAATGAAGCCTAAGAAGTCAGATGTTGTCCTATGGAAATCGAAAAAGCCGATCTCAGAAGTAAGACTGTCAAACCATGCTTGTGGACTCTGATCTACGATATATATATGGCCTTAACTAGTCGGCATATATGCTCCCCTTTGACGGAGTAACATGGTGGTTGTGTCATGTATGCCTCCTTCTCTAGGTCACCAAGACGGAAGACATTCTTCACATCTAGTCGAGAGATGAGGCAATTCGTGTCAGATGCAACCGGAGAATTGTGCAAATAGATCACATCTTTGTCATAGAATGGAAGGTCTTAAAATAGTGAACATCATAAATCTGAGTGAAGCCTTTCACAACAAGTCTTGCTATCAATACGGTAACAGAGCCTTCTAGTGAGTGTTTGGTCATAAAGGCCTATCTGAAGGCAACAAATGCCATGCCTGCCATACGTTATAAAAGGTCACATGTGCCCCTAGAAGTAGACGCATCCATCTCCTCATCCATGGCATATTTGCAACCATGGTTCTAAAGAGCATCGTAATGATGATGAGGAACAATGATCGCCATAAGAGCATATGTAAAATCCATGTTACAACTGGATAGACTATCAATAAAAGTAAAATGTGACAGAAGGGTATAGTGTGCATTGATTTTTTGACTTTCATAACACAAAGGGAGTTTGAAGGAGCATCCTGATTTGCAGTGGTGAGGCCGCTAGAAGAAGGCACATTGTCTTGCAAACGATGAACATGTAAAGGAACTGACTCAGGTTTTATAATGTGCTTCTTTCGAAGACAATAGGAGATGGAGGGAACACTAACGGAATATCACCTAGGGGCATTCAAATATATCCAGGTCAGCAGTTACCTAGCTTGACACATTCATGTTAACCCTAAACTCATGAGTACCCTTTTGAAAATGATAGGTAGGGTACGCATTGTATCACGACCCACGCCTCATCAAAAAACCTTGTCGAATTAACGGGTACCCGCGGCTACCCAATGAGAAGCTTCCACTACATGACTGATTAAAAAAATTGTAAATGACCCAAACAAAACCATGGCTCGCATACGACATTTTCGTATATGTATCCATATTGATTTTCGTCAACACCTCATATGCCCAAACTAACTCATCTCTGGCACCCTGTGTGCCCTCTTCGTCCTAGGCATCCTACGTGCCCTCTTCGTCCAAGGCATCATGCGTGCCCTCCTCTAGCGGCGCTCTCCTCTATAGCAACAGTCTCGCACACCCTCCTCTTCCCCGATACCTCTGCATCCTACAGTAGTGCCCTTCGTTCGATAAAATTCAGTTGAAAGTAGATTTAAAAGTGGTATTGATGGCTGCAATTGCGGTGAATTATGATTAATGTTGTTAGAGTTATTAGATTTACATTTATGTTTGTAACCCATTGGGTTCCGTAACCTCCCGTGACCCTTCGGGTTCCGAAACCCTTTATGACCCTTCGAGTTCCGTAACCTCCAGTGACCCTTCGGGTTCTGTAACCCTTGTACTCTCTAGGGTTTTCTCTCTATATAAGAGATCCTAACTCTATGGAATAAACATCTCATTAGTTCCTCTTCTCGACATGGTATCAGAGCAACGGTCCTAGAACGAAGCCTAATACCTTAAATCCACCGCCACCACCAGCCCTCTCTCTGCCGAAAAGGAGAAAGGGCTCGACCTCCTGTGTCGCTCGTGGATTCCATGGTCTCGCGCAAAGCATTCTAAGTCCCCAGCAGCACCAGCTACCACCTTGATGAATCTGTGATTCATCACTCTAAAAGTTGAAAATAGAGCTTTGTTCCCGAGTAAATAGCAGCATATTTCCACTTATATTGCATAAATAGCATTCATGCACGCAAGCATAATATATGCATTTCAGCATTCCTACTTGCATTAAATAAGAAGCCAATTTCACTTGTAAATATCCACCTGTATATTAGATAAAATACCTTATTTGTATATATTTTATACTAACTCCAAAGCCAATAAAACCAATTCTATAGTGTATATATTACTAATACTAATTAAAGAAAAATATCTAAAAAATACTAACTTGCAAAATTAACCAACAAAACCCCAATCCAAGTTTGAGATCTTAGACCTTAAAATGTGCATATCTCTCTCTTACAACCTTCGAATTAGGTCTACTCACTTTTAAAGTAATATACATTCCAAGACCTTCGAAACAAGACCAATTTCATTAAAATCGGAGCTCGTATGCAAAACTCGGGTTTTGGGCCCCTTTTGTATATTGTACAAATTGACCGTTTTGCCCCTGTATTTTACCATTTCATTTTCTTAATTATTAAAAATCCAAAAAAAATAGACTAAATTGTAAATATTCTTCTCATATTTTCTATATTTTTATTTTGATTTTTCTCTTATTAATAAAATGACAAAAAATCACAAAAGACAAAATGCGTAATTTTATATCTATAAGGTACCACCCAAAAATACATTTTTGTACAGATGATATCATTTGATTTTCGGCCCTTCACAAAAGTTGTAGATCTCGTCGAGACGAGCAACTTTCGTGTTGACCACTTTTTTGATTTAATCCCTTTTGTTATTTCTTTTTTATTTTCTTTACATTTAATTTTTGAATTTTCTGGGAGCGACATGTGGCAGCTCCTGGAGCCGCCACATGTCACCCAATATTTTCGGATTTTATTATTTTAATTATTATTATTATTTTTTTTAGTAGCCTACTTATTTTATATTATTATTATATTATTTATCTCCCTTTTTACCGCTTCTCCTTTCTTCTTCCCCACTCCAAGTCACCACTCTCCCCACTACTCCATTCTCCCCACTTCTTCTCCAACTTCCCTCTCCTCTCCCTTTTTATTCCCATCATCTTCCACTATTTCCTTTCATCCGCCATTTCAATAGAAAAGAGAGAGAGCTCCGAATATCTGTAGGTGACAGCTACCGATAATCACCGTCGAGCGACAACCTCCGACCACGGCGAGATCCGAGGTGGTCCCGACCACTTCGTCGCAGCATCCCTCGCAGGAAGCTGCTCCAGCTTCAAAGGTCCGCGCCACCCTTCTTGAGGCCACGACGGAAGCCGTACGACGCGGCTCCATTTTCGGCGAATCACAGGTAAGTATCTCTCGACTTTTTCCTTTTCATTTTTTTTAAACTAACAATTTATCTTGTGTGTCACCAAAACAATCCATAAACAACCACATTTTCACATCATTTCATTCACCATGTCACCTCATTTTTATTACCACCAAAATATTTTCGTTCACCAACATCACTTCATCTTCATTGCATTTTTTACACCACCATCATCATCTATCCTCACACACAAATCATCATAAAAAAACCACCACCACCACCACTATCATTATTCATCATTCACCACTTTTTTATTTCATTTTCACCACTGTTTACAAGGAAAATACAAAAAAATACAAAACAAACAAAAAAAAGAAAAAAAAACTTTCACAGCTGCAGGTCCACGGCCAAGTACCATCTTCAAGCCGGCTGTCGACGTGCTCTCCGGTCGTGCCACCGCGGCCATCTCCGCCGACTCTCGCGCCAGCCACCCAGACGCGCCCCTTGCGCCGCCCGCAAGCCACCCCACCTGCGGCAAACACCGCCTTATCTCCACCGTGCCGCCGCCAGCCTCGCAGCCCTCCTGCCGTTGATTCAGCCGCACGTGGCACGGTGGAACCACCGCACCCAGCAGCGCTGCACCACCCCGGATTCCGCCCGTATCCGCCACCCCACCTCAGGCGGCCGCCCGACCGCTGAAGCGCGCGGCCGAGAACCCTGAGTGCCTAAGGTGATAACCCTGAGTGCCTAAGTGCTCGTTTCAATCGGGGCGATAACCCTGAGTGCCTAAGGTGCGTGGAGGAAATGGAAGATTATGATCAACTCTTCTTCAAATGTGAAAGCTCTGTGGATATCTGGAACCGGCTCGAGATTCTGTGACAATGTTGGTGGTTTTTAGTATTCTATTGGGGCAGACTGGACCGATATGATCAACGAGAGAACAAGGGTTGTGACTATGATCGGGGCGCTTTGGTCGATCAGAAATAAGGCGGTATTTCGTCAAGATCATTTTTACGTTGAGAATGTTATGGTGCATGCCAATGTGATGGCAGAGAGTTGGATCCTTTAAAACTGGAATATTTGTAAATGTATTTAGGTTTGTAATAATTTTTATGTGATGAAAGGTTACGTTTTTTAGCATACACCTATACGGTACATCCCTTATTCTTTCAAAAAAATATATGCTAGATATGATCGAATTGACCATCTTGATAGTGTGCTCCTTCGAGGTGTAAAATGTACCGAAACTTGGAAGAAGTGGTGAACAACTTTATCAGGGGGATTGACATGTGATCCAAATTTCTCGAATGAAAATGGCATTTAGAATTGTTGGAAAAAAAGTGAATCGATGTTTATTCCTTGAACCCTAGGCTCTCTTATATAGAGGAGAGACAAGAATAAATTACAAAAGATAGACAAGAGAACAGAAAAAAGGAAAGGAGTACAGAAACATAAATATAACTCTACATTCCCACTCAAGATGGAGCATAGATGTCAATCATGCTCAGCTTGGATGAGCATTTATGAAAAGGCCCTCTAAGCAAAGCCTTAGTGAAGATATCTGCAGTTTGATCCCCAGAGCTGACATGAGAGGTAGAGATAAAACCTTTCTGAACTGAATCATATCCTTTGTATAGTGGCAACCACTTCAATATGCTTGGTTCTCTCATGAAATGTAGGATTGTTTGCAATGAAAAGGTGGACTGGTTATTACATTGTAGCTGCATAGGAATAGGTACATCTATATGTAAATCTTCTAGTACTGCTCGAACCTACATCATTTATGTACTAGCTTATGCCATAGCCCTATATTCAGACTCAGCGTTGGACTTGACAACCACAGTTTGCTTCTTACTCTTCCAGGTAACGAGAGAGCTACCAACAAAAATCGCAAACACAAACGTGGACTTTCTATCTATTGGGCATTATGCATAGTCAGCATCAGTACATACAAAAACCGTAAGTGTTGTTCCTTTTCTGAATAATAATCTTGCACCTAGAGAAGACTTTAGGTACCTCAAAATCACATCTATAGCATCCATGTGAACCTGTCAGGGTTGATCCATGAATTGACTCACCCGAATAACTGCAAATGAGATAATCGACATAGTTATAGTAACACAAAAAAGCTTCCCCACTATTTCTCTGTATCTTCTCATGTCCACCTCCTCTGTATCATCATCATACAACCTCATACTAGAGTATATAGGAGTGGTAGCAGGACAGCATACAATTATTCCCGTCTCAACCAACATATCCGTCGCATGCTTCCGTTGGGTCATTACAAGATCATGCTGATTTCTGGCAAACTCACCCCAAGAAATATTGTAAGGTGCCAAGATCCTTGGTAACAAATTGTCGGCCCAGAAATTCCTTGGCTCTTTTTATCCCATGCATGCCATCACATGTAACAAATATGTCGTAAACGTACACCATAATAGCCACCATACCTCTAGGAGTTTTCTGTACAAACAATGAATGATCTGCATTCGACCTCTGAAAACCTTGCTTCTAGATTAAATCCGAGAGCTTCTGAAACCATGCCCTTGGACTCCGTTTAAGGCCATATGTTACCTTATGAAGTATGTAAACATGTGGATACTCCCCCTCAGCAGCAAACCCAGGATGATGATGATGCATGTAGACTTCTTCCTGTAATTCTGTATACAGAAAGGAATTTTTAACATCAAGCTGGAAAGAGGCCAGTCACGTACCACGGCAATAGAAAGAAGAATACGTAGAGTAGAATGACGAGTAAATGGGGAGAACATGTCAAGATAATCCACTCAATATGTCTAAGTAAAGCCACGAGCAACTAGTCTGCCTTTATACCAATCCAGACTCCCATCTACATGGTGTTTAACAATAAACACCCACTTACAACTGACAACAGATGCTCCATCAAGAGCATGAACTAAGCTCCAGGTACCACGTGAGTGTAAGGCAGCCATCTCTTCTTACATAGCTAGTCACCACCAACTATCCTTCAAAGCCTCCTGATAATTCCGTGGAATTTCCACGACAGACAATGCAACAGCAAATTTCCTGAATTCCCCAGTCAAGCGAGCAAATGAGACCATGGATGTTAAAGGATATGAGGCACATATGTACTTCTGCTTCCAAACCGCAATAAGAAAGTCCATATCATTAACATGAATGCCCGACCCTATAAAGTACCTTGCTCAAGCAAATCGTCAGACCCATTGTTAGGAACTATGTATTCAGAACATACCTGATGCTGCTAGATGACGAGCAGTGACCATGAACAGAAGTAGGCCGGCATGTATAGTAATGACGCAACGATGGGACAAGGACAATGGAAGCTGAGATCATAGGAGGAAGTGAAGGTGGAGGTGATGGTGATAATGGTAATGAAGAAGGTGGTGAAGGTGGTGATGATGGTAGCGGTGGCTAGTAGATCCATCATCGGAGTTTGAGGAAGTCAACCGATCACCTATAGGAGAAAAGTACATCACTGATTCGAAAAAGGTGACATTATCACTAACATAATGTTTCGTGCGCATTGAATCATAGCATCTATACCCTTTTGTGTCATGTAGTGCCCAACAAAGACACACTTGACTGCTATAGGAGAGAGCTTGTCAAGATATTGAGACAATTGGTGAACAAAGGCAACCGAGCAAAAAAGACGAGGAGTAAGAGAGAAAAGTTCTTTCTCAGGAAATGCAAGCGAAAAAATAATTTTCTCACCCAAGACAGATGAGGGCATGCGATTCACAAGATAGCATGCCGTACGAAATAACATCACCCCAAAAAGAATGCGGAAGACAACTCTGAATGAGAAGAAATCCAGTAACATAAAGCGCTTCCTCTTTGCAACATCATTTTACTGGGAAGTATAGGCACACGATGTTTAATGAATAATACCCCAAGTTAAAAAATAATTGGAGAGAGCATGAGTATAGAATTCCAAGGCATTATCAGTTCTCACAAATTTCAGAGAAGAAGAAAACACATTATGCGCTTCATTGATAAAGTTTTTGACAACATCTCCAGCTTCAGATTTATTGTTTAATAAAAAGAGCCATGACAGACTAGAGAAATCATCTACAGCTACAAGATAAAACGTGTGTCCCTGATGATTAGGAACACGACTTGGACCCCAATTATCAATATGAAATAACTCAAAAATGGAGCTACTACTCTGACTCTGACGACTAGGGTAGGCGGATCGATGATGCTTTCCCAACCGGCATACCTCACATTGAAAGGACAAGTGAGGAGAAATCTGAGGTAGAATAAGACACATCTTTTGGAACGGAAGATGACCAAAGCGCAGGTGTCACGTAAGGGTGAGACAAGACCAACAGAATGAGAGAAAATGCAAGCATAAGGTGTTTAAACCAAGCGATAGAGATCGCCCTGCTCATGGCCACAATCACCTTGCATGTAAGGATGTCCTGAAATACAAGAGAAGATGGGTCAAAATAGCATGACAATGTAGATCCTTCATAATCTGACTAATAGATGACAAGTTCATAGAGAAGTCGGGCACCTGCAACACATTCTGCAGACACATAGAGGATGTCAAACTAATCTCCCACTGTCCAGTGATCGGGGAATGAGTCTTATTTGTTATAACCAAGGTTTAAAAAAGCGTGAGGCGATCCGATGTGTTTTCCCAAAATGTGAGGCAAGACATAAGCCTCGAGGCGGTCGAGGCATAAGCCTCAACTTTTTGGAAAGTAAAATATATTGGAATAAATAACAACATAAACTATTACAATATATTGCCCAAAAGTTCTAATACAAACTACAAACTACAAGTTCAAATACGATTGTGAAATTAGAAAAGAAAACATAAAGTAGGAAATAAAGTTCAACATAAGCATAAATATAATGCAACATATTGTCCATCACATTTATGTAATACATTAAAAATCACTAATCATCGACATCAATTCATTGAAACAACATCAATGGTCTCGCTTCTCAGCATTGTTGTCGCCCCCATCGTCGTCATTGTTGCTACTACTCATTGAATCCACATCAGAATCATCCATATAATTCAAATGCACATCATCATCGGCCTCATCATCGCTTCCATCCTCAGAATTGGAGAACTCCTCCTCAATATTAATTGAAGTTTTTCCTTTACCTAACAAAGAAAGTAATATGCAGTCATTTATTTGAAAGTTAATCGCAAAAAAAAACAACGAGTATTCTTTTAATTTGTAATATTGTATTGTACCTTTGTCATATTTTTCCCCTTCTTTTTACGACGAGCAACTTGAGCTCCTTCACCTCCTTTACCTCATTCCTCCTCAAGAGGATCATCCTCAAGGGGTAGTTTGCATCAAGATCCTGATAGGTCTCGACATCTTGAGCTTCTGATATCCATTCATCATCGGAGTCAATGCCTTCCAAACATAAAGGATCTTCTACTGTTTTCTTCCTTAATTCTCTATGTTTCCATTTGAGATCAAATATGATGTAAACCAAATCATTAAAATTCATTTGTGATAAACGGTTTTTTCTCTTTGTATGCACCTATATAGACATACGTAAGGTTCTAGTGTTTAACATGAAACAAAAACACTATCATAAAAATATATAATGCTTTAACCACTTACTCGATTGAACGAGCTCCAGTAACGTTCATACCCAGAAGCACTAGAAGTATATGCAAAACTCTATAAATTTATTTACAATACTCAGCGATACTTCTAGTTATCCTTGAATTAACAGCATTTGCCCATCCAAAAAATCCTTAGGCATGCAAATTAGAATCAAGTTGTGAATCTGCTTTCACCCGCGCATCTTGATCAACGATCAATCTTTCCATGCACAAAAACAATCCTATTTTGACCTCTAAGTGATTGGCATGGCCTCAAATTTCAGCGAAATTGGGTCGAATTTCTGTCGAATATCGATATCCAATCGAAATCGATATTCGACCGAAATGACTGAAATATGGGAGTCCTGGTACAAAAAATGACCGAAATGACCGAAATTTCGATCGAAATTCCACCGAAATTCCATCAAAATTCTGTTTTGGTTAATACCGAAATGATGACCGAAACCGACATTTAAGGCCTTGGTGATTAGAGAATGTCGGTTCAAAATGAAAAGTGGGGATTGGAGAAATAAGCAGCAACATGTAAAGGCCAATGTAGTTGGCAATCCCAACGACTATCCACAATATCCCAAATAATCTTATATTTGGTATCGTCAAGTTTTATATTTCAAGCTATCTCTTCCTTGGCCATGTCTATGGCTTCATAAATAAATCCTATCAGTGGATATTTTTCAGAATCCAACAGTGACCAAAGGATTCGTGGTGTTGAGAACATATGCAACATCGGGCCAAAAAACTTGCTCTTCACAACTATGTTCATCACACTTTACCCCAAGGGTCGGTTCACATAAGAAATGCTCTTCCATGGTCTTGAAGTGAAGAAGGATTCAAGTGAATCCTTCGCTGTAATCAAGCTTTGTAATGTAAAAAATGCAGTGGCAAATCGAGTAACGACAGGTTTCACCAAATCACAACCTGCAAATTTTTTCACTATCGCTAAAACCCAAGCATGCACATACACAAAATTAATTATTTTCTTTGCTATTTTAAAAACTGGAGCATGAAGAGGAAATTTGAGGATAGTCTCCAACATCAAATCTATGCAATGCGTTGCACAAGGTGTCCAATAAAGATTCTTCCTTTTTTCCATCAGCATTTGTCCAGCTGCTTTATAAGCTGATGCATTATCTGTTATCACTTGGACAACATTCTCCTCTCCAACCTCAACACTTCATCCAACACTTAAAAAGCACCGTGGCATCTTTAACTTGATCGGATGCATCAATTGACTTCAAGAAGTAAGTGTCTTTGGAATTATTCACCAAAACATTAATCAATGTGTGTGCTTTCGTGTCAGTCCAATCGACAGACATTATGCTACAACCGGTGGCAATGCAAGAAGCATTTGCCTCATCAACAAAAGTGGTTAAGGCATGCTTCTCTTCTTTCAAAATCCAAGTTTGTAGTTCATGCATGGTTGGTGGTTTAAAACCCTTTCCATACCCACATACATCGCTCATCATCGTCAGATAAAAAGGACTATTGGATATGTTGAATGACAATGAATTCTCAAAAAAACTCCCAATGCTCATGCAAATCCTCCTCTCATCTTTTTTCCAGCTTGCATTCAAAGTGAGTTGTTGTGCGAGAGGATCCGGAGTACATGCACCCCTACCTCCTTATGCAATAAAAAAAATCATCAGTCTTCGAGCTTGCTTGACACTGCTATTCTGTCGGTGCTCTTTGTGACGGTTGATTTTCATCACCTCCCGATGGCCCTCGCATCCCAACTCGACAAACTTCTTCCATCTCTTCAAAACTTGGATGGAAGAGCATCCTTATGCAACTTGACATCTCTTGTTGAACCTCAATAGGAATGCTTGGACAAGGTTTCACATTCTTGTGTGTCTTTGCAAGATGGTCATTTAGTCTCTTCACCCCACCGGTGATCTTCAACTAACAAAAATTACAATCAACATATATATAGCATTTCCTTTTGTGATGCTCGTCCATTTCAAGTTCTCGACAGTATCTCCATCCAGGATCCGATCGCCCCCCACTTTGGCAT
The DNA here is from genome assembly GCA_037367405.1 of Ottelia alismoides. Taxonomy (NCBI): domain Eukaryota; kingdom Viridiplantae; phylum Streptophyta; class Magnoliopsida; order Alismatales; family Hydrocharitaceae; genus Ottelia; species Ottelia alismoides. The sequence goes on from JAZKJV010011364.1 coordinate 325,459, forward strand.
TTCCTTTCCATATCTACAAGTTATACAATAACATACGTATATACTTACAGTACAAGATAAACACACATGTAATCGTTCACTGTGGATCAGAATTTAACCCCAAAAAATGGGAAAATACATACAGAAGAAGAACACATCAAAAACCTCTCGAAAAATATAACGAAAGCCTCAAACATAACGAAACCATCCAATGGAAAAACCAATAATGAAGAACACAAGGAAAACATCAAAAAAATAAAGAAAAAAAACAAAAAATACCAAGTTCGACTGTTGGAGGCGACGGAGGCGCATGGCTTCTTGGCAACGCTTGCAGGAGGTTCGACGACGACGGCGTGGCGATTCCGGTTGGGTGGCGATGGCCCTAGGCCTCCTCACGATCTTGGAGGCTGCAGAGAACAGAGGAGAGGCGAGGTATTTCGTTTCTGTCGAACAAAATGACCCCCCCCCTTCGACTCTCTAGTTTTTAAAAACATGAGAGGTCACGTGCTCTGCACGTGATCGAAATAATTTTAAAAAAAATGTTGCGGCTTATGCCTCACGCCTTGAGCGCCTCAGGCGAAGCCGCGAAGCTAAGGCGTACGCACCCCGATCCAGACCTGAGGTATGCGCCTCAAGGCGCTTTTGGCCCGTCTCGCCTCGAGACGTACGCCTTTGCGCCTCGACGCACCGCTTTTTAAAACCATGGCTATAACCACAGTACGTCCTGGAGGAACATATCTATATGATGTAAGTTAACATTTGTCTACATACAAGTGATGCGTAGCACCGGAGTCCTTAATCCATTCTATAACATCAGATCCACTACAGCTAGTAAGTGCATAAGTACTACCTAAGGTACTAGAAGATGCTGAAACAGCCACATCTGAGTAACTTCCCGAGGCCGATGAAGAAGCAGTGGGACTGGCAGGAGGCATAATGTCCCTCAATCGTGCGACAAGTTCATCAAATCTCTGATCTGAAGAGGAGGCAGTCGGGGTCTCAACCTGCTCAGCTACTCGAGCAGAAACAAGAAATCCATGTTTGGAGAAGCATGTATCATATGTATGTTCAAGATGATGGTCGTAAGTACAGGGCTGACGAATACGATCTCCTCTACCACGAGATCCACGTTCACGAAACTAATAAGAGTCTCTTCGACCTCAGGAGGTAGCCATCGCTGAAGAGGTATGAACGATAGCAGTAGATGGGACAATGATCCTACTGATCCAGCGAAAAGCTTCCTCCACGAGAAGAATAGTGGCATCTGCAAGAATATGGGAACGAGCAGCCTCATACTCAGGATCAAGGCGTGCCAAGAATACACCAACAATGATGGCAATTCTATAAGTTTTCTGATGTTTAGGAGTGGATGTGAGAGGCATGAAGCTGTGGAGCATCTCGAACACCCCACGCAAGGATGTATATCACGAATAAAGAGGACATCTGTTATGCTTGATAGTAAAAATATCGTGTTGGAGTTGCATAATCTTAGCCTCATTCATTGTCTGTGAATAGGTGGCTGCGAGGATATCCCACATCACCTTGGCAGTGGGTTGATGTAATACATCATTGGTGATCTCTATCGTCAATGTACCTGAAAGCCAAACCTTGGCATATGCATCATCCGCCTCTCATGAGGCGTTAACCCCAATTTTCTCAATCGGCTCCTCCTCGGTAAGAATATGTTTCTTACCTGCAAACTTCATAAGGCTTATGAGCTGCATAGCCCAGAGCGCGTAGTGCGTCCTGTCCATCTTGACAATCGGCGATGGACCTCTGAAAACGCATGTGGCAGGAGCATCGCCTTTGTTATCTGACATATTATCGAATGAAGAAGAAACTTAAGGTGTTTTAGACAAAAAGATGGGTGTCTACACAGACATATGAGGATATGAATGCATATGTAGATTTATGCAATCAAATCCATCAATCTGCAATGGAAGTCGATGCACAGACATAAGGGCTCGGAGCCCGCGACTGGTCGTCGGTAATGGCTAGCCGCACGACAAGAGAGCTGGCAGCTATTGGAGAAGCTGGCAGCAGTGGCCGGTGTGGAGGCCGAGGGTGGTTGGGCATACCAACAACGACAGTAGTCGGATGGGCCGACGGGCGGCGAGACCTGAGGAAGAGAGAGAAAGGGCGGCGACAGCGGCAGTGTTGCCCAATCTAGAGGGAGGGCAGCGACAGCGGTACCCGACGAAGAAGGGAGAGGGTGGCGGGTGTGGTTAGGGATAGCGTACGAGAGCTCCAGTCTAGGACCACTGCTCCGATACCATGTTGGAAAAAAGTGAATTACATAAGATAGACAAGAGAACATAAAAAAGGAAAGCAGTACAGAAATATAAATATAACTCTACAAGGTCCTCATTTTGATAATGATGAAATTAAGATTGTGCGACATAATCCGATATTAAAGGATATTTTCCACGATACGAGAAAATGGCAAAGGAGATCATATTCAATGAAAAAATCCTGCTAAAAGATAGATTATGGAGGAGAGTGGAAAACCCACTTTCAAAGGAGCATAGAATATTATTAGAAATACAAGTGATAAAATTCAATGGGGGAAAGGAATATAGGACCCTAGAATACCTTGAAAAGTTTCTTTTTTCCTATGGAGATTATGGAAGAACAGAATGCCTTTTGATCAAGGCCTTAAATGTCGATTTGGTCACCATTTCGGTATCGACCAAAACAGAATTTCGATGGAATTTCGGTGGAATTTCGACCGAAATTTCGGTCATTTCGGTCACTTTTTGTACTAGGACCCCCATATTTCGGTCATTTCGGTCGAATTTCGGTTTCGACTGGATATCGATATTCAACAGAAATTCGACCGAATTTCGCTGAAATTTGAGGCCATGCTTTTGATGAGAATTAACAAATAAGGTGATTCTCGCAGGCATCCAAATGTAATTCTTGCATAAAAATCTGAACGGGAAGATACTTATGTGTCTTTTTTTAATCCAAAAATGGGGAAACACGTGCAGGTGTCTGCCTCATTATAATAATAAATTTGCACGATCCGAGCATGGTGAACTACATTCTCCACATAAAACCTCTCTGAACAGAAGATTGCACCAGTCCTGGCAAGCAATAACGCCCATAAGCACGCAATCGACACTAATCTCTCGGCATTCAGACCAAATCGAGAGTTTAGGAGGGATTCCCAAAATGACATGTTGTTACGAACTACCCAAGCCACAACCAACGTCCGCCAAAAAATTTTTACATTTCACAACCAAAAAAAAGGTGCTCAATGGATTCTAACCATAGTAAGCCATATCGCTATATATCGGTAACATATTGATTTCAACAGGTGACCAATATATCATCGATATGGCCGATATTTGCACTTCCAAGGCCATTTCCTTTACAAAATCGATCCGATTTGGACGATATGGCATCGATATATCAACGATATATCGCATCGACACGATACTGATACTGATATTGATATTACCTACACTGATTCTAACATCGAATTGCATAGAATGCAAGAGTTATCCTTTGAGTGAAAAATACGAGCATGTCTCTCCTTGGTGAGTAACCTCACATGTCTCAAGAGCCATGGAATACTCTAATACGTGTCGGAATACTCAGCTCCCAAATCAATCGGTAATTCTTAACTAGATCCTCCTAAAGTGGATTTATTCCCCTAATCAACAGATTGTAGGTCTTCTTAATAGAGAAACCACCTTCTCTCAAAACCCAGTAGTCACTACCAACAGTAGAGCATACAATCAAGGACGAAGATCCCATCAATATTGAAAATCATGCATACATCATTCGGAGAAACTGTCAGTAAAAGTGGGAATCCATACGTCATCATCCCAAAAATGAGTAACACAGGCATTTTTTCCTCTGCCAAAGCAAATAAACACGGAACGCGAGAGGCCAAAAGCATGTCGCTCAACTAATCATCTACCCATAAGAAAAATTGCAACCACCACCTAGACGCGAACGGAAGAGATGTGTAAGATCTAGAAGAATCGCACGAATCCCCTTCCACAATGTCGTCCCAAACTGTACGGGATGTAAACCATTAACGGAGTGTGCATCGACCCCATCGATATTGTGTATGAGTCTGCCGAAGATGTCATCCTTATCGTCCCAAATTCCCGTTGTCAAATTCAACAGAAGTGCACGGTTCACCAACTCCAATCTCGGTACACCGAGTCCCCCATCCACCATAGGCAGTCTAACCATCTTCCAATCCACAAGATACAGAGCCCAAAAAATCCCCAACAGTCATGCCGCAAAAAAATATCTACATAATCTTATCAAGTCTATTGTGAATCTCTAATGGAAGAAGTCTCACTGTTGTAAAGAAATTTGGGATTATCGCAAGGATGGCCTTCACCAAAATCATGTGTCCACCACATGAAAGCAAATAGCCTTCTATCTTGCCAACTTCCTTTCCAGATTCTCCACAACAGGGAGCAAGTCCGAAAGATGAAGGCAACATCCCAAAGGTAGCCCCAGGTATCTAATCAGCATCAAACTACATGAGCACCCCAACTCTGTACTACATGCTTTTGCCTACACCAATAGGACAAAGAGGATAATATCGGACTTTTCTCTATTGAGTTTGAGACCAGAGAGCTCCCCAAAGATCTCCAAAGCTATCAACATTCCACTCACTTGAATGGCCCCGTCGTCGATAAAAAACAATATAATATGCATATTGGAAGACTGGAAGGGAGATGTCCCCCAAAGAATAACTCGTCGTAAAGCCATGCGACACTACCAGGAACACCATAAGAGGCAACACATCCAACGTCGACACAGAGAAGTGGTGCTAAGAGGCAACCCAGCCGAACACCTCGTTGCGGTTGGAAGAAGCATCCCTCGGAAAGGTTGTTCACCAAAATTGAGTAAGACGCATTGGTCATATATCATCTTCATCCAAGAGATCCATAATTCTGGGAATCCGGTTTTGTCCAGGACTGACCACAAGAAACGCCAATTAATGATACCATAAGTCTTGGAGAAGTCCACCTTCCACAACACTCCCTGAACTTGACGTCGCTACCAGTCTGCAACATTCTAAGAGACCATCACCATGTTGTCACCAATTTGTCACCCAGAGATGAAAGCGAACTGCATGGGAGAAACTAGATCGTCAAGAACCTCACCGGGTGTCTCAACAAGAACCTTGGTAATAATCAAATAGACAACATTAGAGAGGGCGATGGGACGGAAATCCTCACCACATTTGGATGTCTTCTTTCATAGAAGAAAAAGAGCTCAGCTGATTCTGTTGAATCATGTGTTATGACTGCTAAGCTCCTCCAAAACTGCAAACATATCATCACCCAACACCTCCCACAACTCGTTGTAGAGAAAGTAATACAACCATCTGGCCCAATCTAGGGCTGCTAATTGAATTGAATCATTCGAATTCGATTAGGATTCGTTCGATAAAAATTCGAAAAAAGTTCGATTCGAAATCAAATGAATTGAATTTGAATTTAACTTTTGGATTCGATTCCTAAATGAATCGAATCTGAATTCACTTGGATTCGTTCAATAATAATTCGATTCGATTCGATACACACATATATGATATGGTATGAAGCATTATATATATGTAAATAAATGTAGTATATATTTTGTAAAATTTCCACGAATGATACACAACTTAATATATAAATTTTTTCATCATCTTATTCTAAACATCCCAATTTTGGATGTCCATTGCATACACCATACCCTCTATTTACTCTCCCAAATTCTCTCTCTCTCCTCGTCACTCATGAGAAAAAAAATCCTAACATTTGCTTCTGCTCTCCAACACCGCCAGCTCCGACCTCTCACTCCTGCTCGCTCTCTCCAACGTTGCTGGCTCTAGCCTCCCGCTCTTGCTCGCTCTCTCTAATGCCGCCGGCTCCTGCTCGTTGTCTCCAACACTATCAACTCCAGTCTCCCGCTCATGTTCGCTCCCACCACTGACAACACCACCCTCCCAGTAGCCAACCCCACCACCAGCTCCCGCTCTCTCCCACCGTCGATAACGACACCGTTAAACTCACCAACGTCGTCAGCATCTCTCCATCACCCCAACAGCTACTGGTATTACCCCCCCTCCCTTTACCCTAAAATATTAAGAATTAGGTTCTATCCAAATAATTTATGTGATTATAAAATACGTCATCTGCAAACAAACACACTAAATTTTTAAAAACCATCTCGAGGTCATAGATTTCAAATTTCTAACAATCTTTTCCTTAATCACACTCTTAATCCTCCAATCCATCATAATATCCAGATCTTATGATAAAGACAACCAAACATTTGAATACAGGTAATATCTTAGAGACAATTATGGCATGAATAGATTATGGATTTCGAGCTTTGTCTAAATGGCTAAATGTGCAAAAGATCATAGGTGCAACTAAATTCCATTTCTCAGCAAGATTATAAGGGGACTAGGTTATCAGGAAGAAAATATAATCATAATATTTAATAAGCCCAACTATGCCCCCATAAGAGTGCATTGAAATGAGGTCAGCATGAACTGCTCATGCTTGATGTAGAAAAAATATTACATATTAGAAAATTGAAGATCAGAGCTGATGCAACCTACTTAGAGGGCAACTAGGTAAACAATTCTAAAGATGTGAAACTAAGGGGTTTGACGCGGGAACAACTAGAATGAGACGCGACGCGCAAAATTTAGCAACTAAAGAGGACGGATTATTCGAGTTCAACACCGATTTCTTCCACAAACTTAGGGCAATCAAGTAGATAAAGATTACAGGAATTAAATAGCGATGTTGTAGTCTAGGAATCTCAATAAATCACCAAACTAAACAAGCAATATCGCAGGCCACAATGCTACTTTATATGGTGGAATAAACGGTGGAAAAATACGCTCATACCACAATCGGCAAGGGGTCGTTAGGCGCGCTTCAGATCTGATCTGCGAAGGAGGGAGGGGCGCGAGTCAGCTTCACAGTACGTAGGGTCGCCTTCGAGGTGAACCCGGAGGAGGCAGCGACTCTGGATGGCTGGCGGACCACTGGGGGGCTATAGCGGCGACGGTTTGGCCGTGTAAGGATTGGAAGTGGGTGGCCCAGGCGAAGCAGGGGAGGGCTGGCGGGGTCGCGCGAGGTGTTGCTGGGCGGCATGGTGTCGGAGGGAAGGTCGTGCGCTGGGAGAGGGAAGGAGGGTGAAGCAGAATCGGAAGGGGAGGAGAGGAGAGAAGGCGGAATCGGGAGAGGAGGGGAGGAGAAGAGGGCGGCGTTGGTAGGGTTCGGGGATGGGGCGAATGGCGCGGTGTTGCGGGGAGGGAGAGAGGAGGACTGTGGGGAGGGGCGGCACGGTGGAGAGGGTGAGGCGAGGTGGGGGAAGAGGGCGGCGGATTGGCGATGGGAAGAAGGGAGGCAGGAGGCGGCAGGAGGAGAATAGGGTTACGGGAGAGAAAGGGGTCGGGGAGAGAGAGAGGTTGCGGGCCGAGAGAGAGAGAGGGGGGGGAATTAGAGATAGGAAAATAATCACTTCATTCAACTTCAAAAAACCCTAATACAAAGGGAGCCCTTTATAGAGGCTACTCCCCCTCAAAAGAAGCAACAAATCCCTAAAATAAGGGAAAGAAGAAATTAAAGGGAAAAGATAAAAAGAGGCCTTTTATAATGAGCCTTTGACATGGGAATTAAATAAGTAAAATAAACAAAACAAATGATAAATAAAATAAATTAAATAAATGTGCACAAAGTTGTTGTCATGCTGCATCAACTCCCCCCTGTTGAAAAGAATCTCGCTCCGTCGAGATGGCATCGTGGAAATTCTGAAGTATATCGGGGCGGAGTTGTTGGAGTTCATCCTCATCAATCCAGGTGCAATCGGTAAAAGGTCGTCCCTTCCATTTGACTAGATATCATCGGAAGAGACCACGTCGAGTCATCATATCTCGGATGTCTGCAATATCTTCAATCTGATCAGCATCGGTAGCGGCTGGCGGTTGGCGCATATCATCATTAGCGGAAACTGCTACTGGGTGGCATCGGCCTGTTCATCTCCATGATATAAGAAGAGATCTGATACATTGAAGACCGGTGATGTCTGAACGTCTGGCGGCAGGTCGAGTAAATATGCATTGGGTCCAATCCTCTTGAGGACTCAAAATGGACCAATTTTCCGTTCACTCAATTTTTGGTGGACTCTCAAAGGAAACCTCTCTTTTTTAAGGTGGACCATCTCTAATTCTCCAACTCTGAACTCGCTCTCTCTTCGATGTAGGTTGGCTTGGGTTTGGTATTTCTGGGTCATGGATTGGAGTTTGGCTCGGATTTCAGTATGGATGTGAGTTAGGTGTTCGACCAGATCCTTAGCAGCTGCACTACTTCTCCCTTGCATGGTTGCGGGTTTTAGGTCAAGAAATTGGGTAAGTGGAAAGCCGTACACACTCTCAAAAGGGGGATTTTCCGGTGGACCTATTAGTGGAACTGTTATATGCGAATTCAGCTTGGGGAAGAATTAGATCCCATCCCACTTGGACGGAGAGTCCCCTGCAAGACATCGCAATAAATTTGCTAATGATCTGTTAACTACTTCGGTTTGCCCATCTGTTTGTGGATGATAAGCGGTGCTATACTGCAAACGAGTACCAAGACGGGACCAAAGCGTGCGCAAAAAATGACTCAAAAACCGAGTATCACGATCCGAAGTGAAAGAACGAGGGACACCATGCAAACGGACGACATCACGAAAAAACAAATCAGCGACATGAGATGCATCTGAGGTTTTCCTACATGCAATGAAATGTGCCATTTTAGAAAACCTATCCAGAACCACAAAAATAAAGTCAACTTTTCGCACAGTGAGGGGTAAGCCGAGCACAAAATCCATGGTGATATCTTCCCAGGGTCGCAGAGGAATGGGTAGGGGTGTGTATAGTCCAGTGTTCTGCCGGTGGCCTTTGAATCTCTGACATGTTTGGCATTTCTGTACGAATTTTGTCACATCCTTTCGCAACTGCGGCCAATAAAAGCGTTCTTGGAGAAGGGACAAGGTTTTGTCTCTTCCAAAGTGTCCAGCTAAACCTCCTTTATGTAGTTCTGAAATTAGATTCTCACGAAGGGACGTGGCAGGGATGCACAGTTGGTGTGCTTTGAATAGGAAACCCTCATTAAGAACAAAAGTGGCTGTTGGATCCTGTCCAGTACCAACACAGTCGGCATGAACTTGACCGAAGTCAGGATCAGTGGGGTAGAGGTCCTTAAGAGTTTCAAATCCTGTTGTGCTGACGGTCATTGTAGTCAGGGCATGTGCTCGCCGGCTCAACGCGTCGGCCACACGGTTCAGGGTTCCGGCTTTGTGTTTGAGATGGAAGGTGTATTCTTGGAGGAAATTAACCCATTTGGCATGTCGCTTGTTAAGAGTTTTCTGGGAGTTCAAATATCTCAGGGCTTCAAGATCAGAGTTAAGGATAAATTCACGTTGGATCAGGTAATGCCTCCAATGCTTGAGAGCTTGGACCACGGCATAAAATTCGACATCGTAAGTGGAGTACCGTGATCTGGCTTCGTTCAATTTCTCACTGTAGAATGCTACAGGTCGTCCTTCTTGGCTCAGAACGGCACCAATCCCGACATGTGAAGCATCACAATCGACAACAAAAACCTTGGTGAAGTCAGGGAGTGCCAAAACAGGGGCATGTGTCAATTGGTGTTTTAAGTTTTGAAAGCTGGTTTCTACTTCCAGAGTCCAAGCGGGCGCACCTTTCCGCGTACAATCTACCAACGGAGCTGCACAAGTGCTGAAGTTCCGTATGAAGCGTCGGTAGAAAGAAGCTAATCCCAAAAAGCTGCGAATTTCAGTGAGGGTTTTGGGTACGGGCCAGCTCTGAATGGCCTGAATTATGGAGGGATCAACCTTAAGTCCATCAGCGGTGACAATGTACCCCAGAAAGAGGATTGTGTCAGACATGAAGAAGCATTTCTTAAGGTGAACATACAGTTTTTGGGCTCTCAGTGTTTCCAGGACTTGTCGAAGATGAGACAAATGATCTTCTTTGGTCAAGCTGTAGATTAGGATATCATCGAAATACACAACCACAAACTTGTAATGAACGAGTCGCAAAACATGATTCATTGTTCGCATGAAGGTGCTTGGGGCATTAGACAAGCCGAAGGGCATGACCGTCCATTCATACAGATCCTCTTTGGTTTTAAAAGCAGTCCTCCACTCGTCTCCAGGTTGGAGGCGAATCTGATGGTAGCCGCTGCGGAGGTCCATTTTGGAGAACAATTTGGCACCTGATAACATATCAAGCATATCATCGAGGCGTGGAATGGGAAAACGATATTTATTCGTTATCTTGTTGATAGCACGACTGTCCACGCACATTCTCCATGTGACATCTTTCTTCGGGGTAAGCAGAGCAGGAACCGCCACGGGGCTCATACTTTCTCGAACATACCCACGTCGCAGCAGATCAGTAACCTGTCGGTCCATCTCTTCATGCTCGCTTGGGCTCATTCGGTAATGAGGTAAGTGGGGTAGGCTGGCTCCAGGGACTAGATCAATGTGATGTTGAATGTCTCGCAACGGGGTAGTCCTTCAGGCAATTCTTCAGGCATGATGTCAGCGAACTCTTGGATGATGGGCTTTATCTCAGGCAGGACTTCAGGTGGAGTTGTCTCTTAGTTGTCCACTTCACGTCCCATTAATACATAGATGGTGGAGCTTTCCTGAATTTCACGTTGGAATGTCTGGGCTTCCATCAACAACACGGAGCCCGTGGTCACAGTCATTGATGACGTAGCCTTACTACCAGTTTGGACGGTCGCAGCTCGAAGTGTAGCCACTTGGCGAGGGCTAAGGGCTTCACGTTGTGGTCTGAGGGTTACACGAACTTTGTCTATGAGAAAGGTGTAAGTGTTCAGTTTTCCTCGGTGTTCAGTGTCTCGGCCGAATTGCCACGGTCTCCCTAGAAGTATGTGACAGACATCCATAGGGGCTACATGACACCACACCTCGTCCTTATATGAGGGACCAATGGAGAAGCTAACGAGGGCTTTGATGGTGGATCGGGATTTGGGTACCACCTCGAAACCATGCCACGCTGTACGGTTTCTCGAGTGGTTGCGTTGGCAGACCCAACTTATCTACCATTTCTTGTGAAACGAAGTTCTCAACGCTTCCTCCATCAATGATCAGTGAACAGCGTCGTCCTCCGGAGGTGCAGGTGGTTCGGAAGATGCTGTGTCGCAGCCAGCTATCGGCATCGTGGACAACGGGGGTGAGCAGAATATTTCTGGGTGCGCTGTCGGGAGCGATAAAGTTTTCGTGTTCAATTACCAGGAACGGACCGGATTCGTCTCCATCCACTCCTAGAGGTTCATAGTCATCGGCTCCCATGGTGTCAACAGTCAACGCAGTCGGATCCTCTTCAGGGGATTCCTGCTGGTCAGGGTCGGGGTATTCAGGGTCGTCGGTGGTGCATAGATGGACGGGTCTAGCCTTAGGGTTTGGGCACTCTGCTGCTCGATGTCCCTTTTAATAGCATCGGAAGCAAGTATCAGGTCCTACAATAGGTCGGCTTCCCAAGATGCCTTGGCCGGGATTTCCAGTGGGTGGTCGGGCGATGGCAGGAGTTGATGGTTTGGCTTGGGTTTTACCCGCAACGACTGATGAGGAACTCATCGGTTTGGAGTATGTCATTGAGGTACTGGTGCGAGGAGCGGAGTTCACAGAAAAAGGCATCTTCCTCGTCTGGGCTTTAGCAAGCTTGGTCCCAGCCCGTTCAGCCTGCTTGTAGGCTTCGTCGACATTACGGCAGTTGTGGAGGTATAGTTCATCCTGGATGACTTGGCGGAGGCCTTGCATGTAGCGGGCGACTTCCTGAATAGGAGTCTCCTGCAAGCGGTTGCGATGGACTAGGGATTGGAAACCTTCGGTGTAGTCCTTCACGCTCATGGTACCTTGCCTCCATGATTGCAGTCGCGCGTACAGATCGCGTCTGTAATCTTCAGGCACGAATTTGGTCTTCAATTTAGCTTTCATTTTGCTCCAGTTGCGGATTTTACTTTTTCCCTTTCGTTTGCGTTCAGACTGCAAACGGTCCCACCATAGCAGAGCATGTCCTTTTAATTTGATGGTGACAAATTGGACTTTTCGCTCGCTAGGCATGGACTTCCACACAAAGAAGTGTTCAACGTTTTGGAGCCAGTCCAAAAAGACGTCAGGATCTCGTCCTCCGTCAAATTCTGGGACATCGAGACGGATACCTCTATCCCATCCATCGTCGGACTTGGTTCCATTTCGTGGTTGGAATTGATGTTCACCATTAGTTTGTGGAGTATAGCCAAAGGTGTATGGATCTGGAGTCTTGGGGATGAAAGGGGTGTATTCTCTGGGTCCTTCTTCCTCACTTTCCTGTGAATGATACTCGCTAACATGTCCGTCCGAAGTAAAAGAACTAGAGTCACGGGAAGTGCTTTTCCGGGAGTGTGATTTCCGGCTAGTGCGTCGACCTTTGTTGGGAGTTTCATCAGTAAGGTCTTTGCCTATCACGCGACTATTCAAGGTAGCAATTTGTCCACTCATCTGTTCAACCACCCTTGCATGTGTTGCATTTGAGCAGCTAGAAATTCTAGCGATAGTTCAGGGTGTGTGGTGTAGGTGGTTTTAGAGCCACTAGGTTTGTCGGCCATGGAAATCCTAGGGTTCTGCTTTCTTTGTTTGGGGATTTTTTTTGTGGTTTTGTTTGTGATTTTTTTGTGGTTTTGTTTTGTGGTTTTTTTTATATGCAATGCATAAATGGGATGCAGACGAAATGCAGATCGTGAGGCTCTGATACCAAATTGATGCAACCTACTTAGAGGGCAACTAGGTAAACAATTCTAAAGATATGAAACTAAGGGGTTTGACGCAGGAACAACTAGAATGAGACGCGACGCGCAAAATTTAGCAACTAAAGAGGACGGATTATTCGAGTTCAACACCGATTTCTTCCACAAACTTAGGGCAATCAAGTAGATAAAGATTACAGGAATTAAATAGCGATGTTGTAGTCTAGGAATCTCAATAAATCACCAAACTAAACATGCAATATCGCAGGCCACAATGCTACTTTATATGGTGGAATAACGGTGGAAAAATACGCTCATACCACAATCGGCAAGGGGTCGTTAGGCGCGCTTCAGATCTGATCTGCGAAGGAGGGAGGGGCGCGAGTCAGCTTCACAGTACGTAGGGTCGCCTTCAAGGTGAACCCGGAGGAGGCAGCGACTCTGGATGGCTGGCAGACCGCTGGGGGCTATAGCGGCGGCGGTTTGGCCGTGTAAGGGTTGGAAGTGGGTGGCCCAGGCGAAGCAGGGGAGGGCTGGCAGGGTCGCGCGAGGTGTTGCTGGGCGGTAGGGTGTCGGAGGGAAGGTCGTGCGCTGGGAGAGGGGAGGAGGGTGAAGCAGAATCGGAAGGGGAGGAGAGGAGAGAAGGCGGAATCGGGAGAGGATGGGAGGAGAAGAGGGTGGCGCTGGTAGGGTTCGGGGATGGGGTGAATAGCGCGGTGTTGCGGGGAGGGAGAGAGAGGATTGTGGGGAGGGACGGCACGGTGGAGAGGAGGAGGCGAGGTGGGGGAAGAGGGCGGCAGATTGGCAATGGGAAGAAGGGAGGCAGGAGGCGGCGGGAGGAGAATAGGGTTACGGGAGAGAAAGGGGTCGGGGAGAGAGAGAGGCTGCGGGCCGAGAGAGAGAGAGGGGGGAATTAGAGATAGGAAAATAATCACTTCATTCAACTTCAAAAAACCCTAATACAAAGGGAGCCCTTTATAGAGGCTACTCCCCCTCAAAAGAAGCAACAAATCCCTAAAATAAGGGAAAGAAGAAATCAAAGGGAAAAGATAAAAAGAGGCCTTTTATAATGAGCCTTTGACATGGGAATTAAATAAGTAAAATAAACAAAACAAATGATAAGTAAAATAAATTAAATTAATGTGCACAAAGTTGTTGTCATGCTGCATCAGGGCTTCAGCTGAACTTGGTGAAATCGAAGCTCGTTTCTTTCTCTATAGGGGACGCTGACTCTAAGATGTGCAGCACGGTGTTGGGCACGGGGCGTTCGGATCTGCCGATCCACTACTTGGGGCTCCCGTTATCCACGGGGAGATCGAAGCTGTCTGACTGGATTCCCTTGGTGGAGAAGGTCGAAGGGAGACTTGCGGGTTGGAAGGCGTCGCTCCTCTCTAAGGGCGGCAAGCTGGTGCTCCTGAAGTCTGTACTCTCCGCGATCCCTGACTATTACTCCTCCACAAGGTTGCTCCCGACTGGCATCAGGAAGAGACTTGAAGGGCTGATGCGGAGATTTCTTTGGTGCAAGAGTGGAGGGTCGGACGGGCATGCATCTGGTCGGCTGGGAGGACATCACTCCTCAGAAAAGTGAGGGTGGCATGTGTGTTCGCTGCCTGGCAGCTCTCAATGAGGCACTATTGCTCAATTGGCTAGAATTTGGGGTGCCAGCGATGACCTCTGCACCCGGCTCCTACGGCAGATTTATTCGATTACCGGCACGACACCGACGCTCGATCTGCTTGAGGGGACGGCTAGGCCCTCTCTTTTCTGGAGAGGTATTCTCAAGGTAACCCCGGCTTTAGGGACTTTTTTAGACCTGTGCTGGGGAATGGTGAGAGCTTTCTCTTTTAGTGTGATAATTGGACTGATCAGGGAGACCTTGCTTCTCGTTTCCCTCGTCTTTTTGCTCTCGCTTCGGATCCGGATGTTCGGGTCGCTGCTTGTTGGGATAATGGCAACTAGTTGCCTCAATTCCGTTCGAACTTCTCTGACCAACGCCTGAAGGATTTCTTGGGCTTACTAGACGCTCTGAGGGACGCATCTAGCCCTTCCTCGGGGCGTGATCACTGGGTTTGGTGTGTCAAAGACTTCACGGTCCGTAGGGCTTACTTGGCGATCACCAGCCCCCCTCCCTCCCTCTCGACAGTTTTATTGCGGGATTGCGCCTTCCTTTGGGGCATGCGTCTACCTGAGAAAATTGGATTCTTTTTGTGGCTTTTCAGACGTAAGAGGTCGATGACGCGGGATAGGTGCACCAGACTACTTGGGGCAGTTTCTGACCGGTGCCTCATTTGTGGCACGGAGATTGAATCGGCGGAGCACCTCTTCTTCTCTTGTTCTAAGGTGGCTCCCATTTGGGACAACCCGTCTCTGCGTTGGGCCGCCCTATCTGACATGGGAGCTTTTTGCGGCAGTTTGGTGGCGGCCGCAAACCGTGAGAGGCAAGTTTTGCTGTGGCCACTGGCTACGCTTTGGGCTGTTTGGCTTGCCAGGAATGCACTTCTTTTCTCTGGGCAAAGATTCTATTTGGAAAATGTAAAGCTGCAGGTGTCAAGCATTTTAAGCTCGTGGAGTGTTTAGCGCTTTGCACGCTTTCTTGTACCTTCTTCCCCGTCCTTTTCACCTTTTAATAAATTTTTGGGGGGAACAACTTTAAGTGTATCCCCCGTTCTTGGCTTCAAAAAAAAAGAAACTAGGACGAGCATTTTTAGCCCAGTTGCTCTGGGATAATTGGGTGGAAACCATAAAAGAAGGTTCTCTCTTGTTAAAGTTAAGTTTTTTTATTTCCTTTGCTTGATTATTGCTCTTTAGAGTCAACAAATGGAACTGTTACAGGAACCAGGAAGTGTATAGCTTGCTATATAAAATGGGATACCTACAGCTGATTTTCCAATTGGGAGATAAAGTTCAAAAAACGTCTTCCATAGATGACTATAGAAGCTAATCTAATTTGGAAAACAAAAATGAAGGACTATGGCTATGCATGCTCGCATGCACAAAATTTTGTTGATTGATGGGAATCTGAAGGGATTTTTGAAGCCTTGCTTGCTGCATTGCTGCTCAGATTAGAAATGTTCATTTTGGACAGTCATATTTGCAACGGGAGAATGAATGCAGGGGCATTCTTCCACGAGATACATATATACTGCAAGAGCGGGTGGTACAGTATTCATTTCAGAGCAGCATCCCTAAAACTGCTTAAGTAACTTGGTTGATTACGTTATTCATGCTTCCATTTCCCTTTTGATTTACTTGTATATTCCCATGAACGGTACATCTTCTAAGTTTACCAACTTTATAAAATAAAGGACTGCCAGAACACCCTCACTTGTACTTATGAGTTTAAAAAAGACAATCTATAAAATAAAAAATAACAACTTACATGAACCAGTTGTACAGGGGACGCAACAATAATATCGGAAGAATAGAAATCACTGTACAGCTTGATGCTCCCCCTACAAAAAAGCAAGTCAAATTCATGTAGACACAGTCCCTGAGGTGAAATCATTTTTTAAAGAGAAAGAAGCAATCACAAAGTAAATTAATTTCTAAAAAGGAATAAAAATAACTCTGAGGGTTTCAAGAGACATAAAAGTCACGTCAAAGTAATTAAAAACATGAAAGATACTGATCCCTTGATACGAGAAAACTAGTAGAAATCTATTACTATTACTAAAGCCAAGGTTGTAAATAAAAGTCACCCGACTGGTCCGACTAGTAGGTCCGACTAGTCTAGTCAATGGGGTGGCCGACCGAGAACGGACTAATTCCGACTAGGTACACTAGTCGACCAAGTTTTTGCTTGGAGATACCATAATTCTTATATGTTTTGCTTTTTTTATAGGCAAACTTATTATAATATGCTCAGTGTTTTATTTAAATTCAATTACTTCTTTATTTTATTATGATAATATAAAAATGTACAAAATCTATGTAAATATATGTATACAAATGAGTTATATATTTAAAATAATAATAATAAAATTCAAAGCCAACTAAAGTCCGACTAAATCCGATTAGTCGTCCGACTGCCGATTAATCCTTAGTCAGTGACCCAACCGACCGAGTACCGACTACCGACTTTTGCAACCTTGACTAAAGCTGGGTTTTATCCCCAGCCGTTGCCACATGGATAGTCTGTCTCTTGGCAAAGGCTGGGGCCAATCCCAGCTATTCTTTCCTTTTCTCCCGTCTTTTGACATCCTGTCCCCTCTTTTTCCCTTTTCTGACACCTTCGTTTCATCATGCCTCATACACATGGTTACCCCAAACACCAAAAACCAAAAACGGGTTACCCTCTACCAGTTTAACCCGCCTTAACCCGCTAACCAAACGCACCCTCATAGACATGTGCTTCCTTCCCTGAAGCCATGATTCATCCTCTCAGTGCGCGCGCGTAACATACGGCCCATCTTTACCCCATCTCTTCTCTATTTATCTTTCCGAACAAGATATCTCTTCACCATATCTACCATATCCACTACTTGCATGTCTATTTTACCCCATGCAGAGGTTTGTGTGGGCATCGCAATGATGCTCCATCCCACTCCGTCGAGGTTCTGCCGATACAAGGCTCAATAAGGCCTGCAGGGGCATGGCTGTGGCGGATATCGTTTGGAGTCCCAACCTACCCAATAACAACACCTACCTCTTGGAAATGGTGGATGAGAGGAAGGAAAACCTTCTCACCAAGAAAGAGATATATGCTCTCCTTTATAACTGGAATCCCTTCGATGGGGGCACAAAGGTTCAATCTTTTCACATTTTTCGTGGGTCAAATTTAGTCTTTTCTTTGGATTTGTCATACGTTGTGTGGTTCATGTTGTATAGTCTTTTCTTTGGATATATTCTTTCCTTTTCTCCCGTCTTTTCACATATTTCGTGGGTCAAATTTAGTCATATTTTTTCGTGGGTCACATTTTTCGTGGTTCATTTTCTTTAGATTCAGCTCATCATCTCCCGACTCTGGGAGATGTCGCCTTCCTGTGATCTTTCGTGTTCCTTCTTTGTTCTGCAAGGCAAGTAACAGTCATTGAAGACGATTTTTTTAACTAAAGGATACCAGAATTATGACCTCTTTTTCTTATTAAAAAGATAGAAGATTTTCTCTTGCAATCAGATATATATAAATTAAGTCAAGTGTGTGATCTATTTGGTGATATTATTTTTTGTTCCTCTGAAATCGGTTGTTCTGGTTGGAGAAGCACAAAGCATATCGCCCATCTTTGAAGGGCCGATTCAGCTCTCTTCACCGGGAGGAAGAACCAAATGGGTGCAATGCAATGCAATGCAGATGAAACGGCATGGAATGGGATGATGTGATCGATTTGTCGTGAAGGGGAGATAGTCCAGTTGACTTGGAATTGCACAAAACGTCGTCGAGCAATCTGTAGGTCCCATTTCGGGCCCAAGGACAACGATATCGCACCAGCAACCAAGCCACCCACGTTGGGTCGGAGTTGGATGAAGAGGATCGCAAGGGAAGAAAGAAGGCGGAGTGATTGATGGGTAAACCTTGAGCAAGAGGATTGTCTGCTGTAATACAGCAGGTGTGATGTATTACAGGAGACCGTCCGATGGGGATCGGACGGTCCCCTGTAATACAGCACCAGCTGTATTACATCAGACAATCCGGGTCCAAAACTTGAATGGCAGGTGAGGGTCCTGTTGGAGTTGGAGAGCAGAACATCTGTCGTAATCCCAGTTACAGCAGGCAATTTCTTTTTTTTTGCGATTCTAAAACCCAGTATTATCTACTTTGTATATTTGATTTTCGTTGTCCAAAGATTTCACTGAACTTTTGACAACTATTGAAATATCGACAAATGTAAGATAACTTTGTTGGAGGTTCACAATTGATATGATATAAGAAGATGTTAATGTGTATATGCATTGAATGCCTTCCATTTGGTATTCTTAACATGACAAGGACAAGAAACTGAGGATACATGGAGTGAGCATCTCTCCAATGACCGCCCTCTAGAATCCTTCATTATGCCCCCCAGAACAGTTGCGTGGAATGAGACCCCACGCACGGCATGCCATGATAAGGGCCTAGAAGAAGCTGGAGCTGAACAACACTGGCACCGATAGGAAAACCATTTACAATGTCAACCCATGGAAAGCAAAGAAAATTGAACACAACAAGTGCTTCCTTGGGATCGGGGACTGCGGCTATTTTCTTTGTTTTATTTGCGATATAGCATGTTGGTTCTTTTTAATTCTCTCCATCAGAGGAGGTTCTATTTGGATATATTTTGTATGATCTTCTAACCTTTTAAGGTATGTTTCACAATCGCAACGAACTTTCTGACCCTATGTAAGGAACTTTTTTTAACATTTTTCATCCTTCTGCTATGCCTATTTTTAATAAATGGGACCGAAATGAAGAAGCTAAGCATACATAAAGCCAAAAAGTTATTGCCCTCGCTTTGATCAATAGTGAGTTCTTGATGATCACTTTCTATCTACGCAAACTTATCATGTTCTCGATATATCTTCCTCTTCACTTCTGGTGCTGTGGAGGGGTCAATTGTATATGTTGTAATTTGATTATCATGAATAATAGTCGTGATTTATTTATTTCAAATGTATCATGCATGTTCATTAATCAAAGTCCTTGCTTTTTTCTAAATGATTACATATAATAAATGTTGCTAACTACTATGGTATCCTCTATATTTTTCTGCTTATCGTCTCTTCGTACTTGAGCCTCCAATCACATGTATCGAGTAAAGGGATCTGAGTATTGCATGCGACTGCATGAATCTCATTAGAGAATCATTGCGATCGCTTTGAATTACATTCTCGACCGATAAATAATGAAATTTTTAGTTCCTTGTTCAACTATAAATATCATATTTCCTATGATTTGTATTTCAAGATCAAAGGTACAAGGTGTGTCACATAGTTAGCAAGCTTACAAGACTTAAGATACTTCATACCATAGGATCTGGGCATTGCCAGCAAAAATGGATGTTTATGATTGTTGGAGTATGTGTTATGTGTGCCCATTGTGTTGTAGCAGGGTAAATGGATCCTGGAGGAGATCCATTTACCCCATCCAGTGTTTAGTCCCACATCGTCTTGTGGTGGGACTTGGAGGCTCTGGAGAGGCTATATAAGGAGCCCCAGACCTCCAGTATCCATTGAGAAAGTCAATAGAGAAACACGCCCCTTTGAGGGCTTCTCCCGTGGTTTCATCCCGCTCCTCACGGAGTAGGGTTCCACGTAAAATCTTTTGTGTTCTTTATGTTATCTTTATTTCTATGCTCAGTTTATCGTTTCCGCTTCCGATTTTCTAACACGGTATCAGAGCGAGTCCGATTCTTGAGGATTTTTTTAAGTTTGTTATTTTTCTGAGATTAGATGTTGGAGTTCGAGTTTTTTTAATGATTATTCTGTGATTCAAGTTCTGTTCAAGACAAGTCCTGTTCTACGTTGGGTTGAGAAAATTAGGGTTCCTGTCGAAACCCTAATTCTGCAAAAGACATTGTCGCAAAATCAGCAATCCAGAGCCTCTCTGTTCCAGCACATGAGATTTGTTTTTTTTGTATTCAAGATTTGTTCGACGAGGAGATATGTTCATGATTCATGGCGTAACCATCAGCAAAGTCATCAGGGTTTCGAAACCCTAGATCTCCACTCCAGTGATCTTCAGCGAGCTTGTTCCCATCCAGGCCAGCGGCGCCCCCTCGATCAAAGCCCCAGCTGCACCTAGCCGATCTTCCAGGCGTGAGAAGGCGCTCCAATCATGAGCGGCCTCCAGCCGCACAAACTCCCGGTCGACCAGGCCGCATCGCAACGCGGCGCACCCCTCTTCGATCGTGCAACGGCGATGTACAGACCATCGCATCCAGGGCAAGGCGTCCTCCAGTTCACTCATCGAGGCGGCGATGCCGCTACTTCCAGCGGCAAGTTCTCAGGCGACGCCACCATCGAGCAGCGACGCCTCCAGATCCAAGGCGGCGACGAGCTGCACCCCTCCAGATCCAAGTCCACGTGCGACGCCTGGCGGAGAACACCACGATCCCTAACCACGCGCAGGCAGCGCGCGCACAGGCACGCATCACGCCCCCATCGCCACTCCAGAGCCTCTCGCACAGGCGCAGTGCGCGAGCCCTTGGTCGCGAGAAGTCCTCTCTCCATGCGTGCATCGCCGGCGATCATCCCGCGCGCGCCTCCACAACCAGACCTCCGCTCACGCGACTCGAAGGCCTCCTGCGCTTCTCCCTTGCGGCGCATCTCACAGGGGGCGGCGTGATTACGAAAAGGGGATCCATCGTGGGAACCCTAACGGGGGGCTGCGTTTTATAAAAAAAAAAGGGGGAAATTATAAAGGGGGAGAAAGAAGAAACAGAGGGCCCAGTTAGCCGTGAATAAAAAAAATGAAAAGAAGGGGGTCTGCGGCTATATAAAAAAATGGAGGTCAGAGAGTTTTGGGCTATTTTGACCGTGAGTTAAAAAAAATAGTTAGGAGAGGGTCTTGTTGGACCCATTTGAAAAAAAAAGTGTTTTTTTATTGTTTGGGCCGAGGTGGCCAGTTTAAAAAAAAGGGAGAAGAATTTGAAAAGGCGCGTACACAGAAAAAAAAAAGGTCGTACGTAAGTTAAAAAAAATTGCGAAAAGCCGTAAAAAAAATTGTCACGGCTTATTAAAAAAATGCAAAAAAAAGAGAGAGAAAAGAAGAGGCCGAGAAAAAAAATGACACGGCCTAATGTTATTCATGATTTGAGAAGCCGGAAAAAAAATTGTGATCGGCTTAGTGATGTTGTGTTTACCCCCTATTTATCATGTCTTCTCCCAACTTAGTCGATGTCCATTTTCCGACAAGTATGGGAGAAAGGGGGAGTATATGTAGAGTCACAGGTCATGTTGCAGATTCAGATTTCCAGATCGGTCAGATTGTTCAGACTCTACAGTTGATGATCAGACTCGACGTCAGATGTTTTCCGAGTCTCCAGTTTTAGACACGCACGAGCGTGCGGTCATTGTCAGATGAGCATAAGTTGCCATCATTGTCAGAGGTCCCCATCATTCTTCTAGTTGTCAGGCCAGAGTTCTCATGTGAGCCATAGGGACTCCAGAGCAGAGGACCATTCCCTATACCATTGAGGGCAAGGGTTTTCATGTGGTATCATAGGTACACCAGAGAACACCGTTCTCTGAGCCAGATGGGAGAGACCCAGTTCTCCGACGTGGAGACTTCAGGCGCAAGTTCAGACTCTATGGTCAGGTTACGAGTCTTCAGTTGACTCACACTCCAGCTCGTTCGTCCTCCTCACCTGCACGGCATGAGAAGCAACGTCCTCGACTGCAGCAATGTGCGCGTTGGGTTGATATTGTCCGTAGTGTCTTGTAGCGTTGAGTTGAGTTTCTGTCTGTTTGTCCAAGCTGAGCATTGCATGCTCCAGCTTGAGGGGGAGTGTTGGAGTATGTGTTATGTGCGCCCATTGTGTTGTAGCAGGGTAAATGGATCCTGGAGGAGATCCATTTACCCCGTACAGTGTTTAGTCCCACATCGTCCTGTGGTGGGACTTGGAGGCTCTGGAGAGGCTATATAAGGAGCCCCAGACCTCCTGTATCCATTGAGAAAGTCAATAGAGAAACACGCCCCTTTGAGGGCTTCTCCCGTGGTTTCATCCCGCTCCTCACGGAGTAGGGTTCCACGTAAAATCTTTTGTGTTCTTCATGTTATCTTTATTTCTATGCTCTGTTTATCGTTTCCGCTTCCGATTTTCTAACAATGATAAACACCATAATTATGATAAACATCATAAATCATAGAAGAGAAAGGTGATCGTTTAAAAAAAATATCCGTCTTAGTAACCAATAGTCGAGCTTTGCTCATGCAATGGATAATGAATGAATTTGTAATAAGCATGCAATATAATTCATTATGAGTCATGAACAATGTTTTATATGGATTGTGTTGAAAATATTGAATTGTGTGCATTTAGATAGTTAGCACGATTTCTTTCTACACACACAACTTGGTGGACTGATTTTGTCTATATTATTTCGGAATATATATTTGTATTATTCTCTTCTAATTTTCCGATTTTGTCTACCACCTCAATGTAGCTACATCATTGGATCGCAACACAACGTGAAAACGACCACATGGGGCTTTGATACGATGTCAGAAATGTTTGAGGCCCGTGTTTGATGATCAACATTTTTTTTATGATCAACATTCATTGTTTGATTTGATATATTGCTTAATTTCCATAATTTTAAAGATAGTACAAATGGTTGTATTTGCATCGATCCGCTGCGAATCGCGGGCTCATACACTAGTATAAAGTAAACTCAAGCTAACTTTGTATGACATACAGAAGCAATTAAACCCAACAAGTACAAGCTCAAAAACATAAATGATAAGCATCATGTCACCTCCATGTGGCGAGAAGAGGCTAGAAAATTCCATCTTAGCTCAAAAAATAAGATGTTCTCCTTTCTAAGCTGATTAAGAACCGCAGAGTGCTTTGAGCTTCTCCTCCGAAAACATGGGTGGAGATTATATGGCTTGATCATCCGGAAAATCTAGGGAGTGCTTATCAGATGAAGAGAAAGCAGTAAGGTATGAGCAAAACCGTATTCTCCTGGAGGGCGATAAGAAGAGGAAAACAAAATGGAGGCAGGGATCTAGGCAAAGATGGTTGAAGGAGGGAAACACGACATTGTTACTTTCATCGTTAATGGGGGTTGACACCTGATTTGGAGTATCTGGAAGAATCATTAGCCAACAACTTTGGAAGTGCACACATCAGTCACTGATCTGTGCACAGGAGCCAATTTTTGTTGCTCCAAATCTAAGTATTCTTTGATATTCAAAGGAAATTTTCAACGCTGCTATGTAGCGACCCAGGTTTGAAGATAGCTGGAAGGTTGGGTTATATGATCTAGAGAGAGTGTCTTGCATAAGCCTAGGCAATTTATGTTGGATGTGCATACATCGAATGATGTGTGCACAAAGTTAAGCTTCCTATGCCTCTCATAATGTGTTTCGTCTGATATTTCTTGTACAAACATCTTATTAGATCCCTGCTGAACTGTCCAAGGGTAAGAATGGTGGAGCTGGCAATTTTGTGGATGAACTCTATATTAAATTCAGATAAATAAGGATGAGATGTTATTTACTGATGAAAAACATAAAATTGGAGCAGGTTTGATGAGAAGTCGATGCTAGATAGCTTGCTTGGCTGCAATTCAATACTGCTGCTTGATGGGCAACAGACAGCATGGATGTTGGCTTGAGATTAGGGAGGTGCACACGTCAAATTAATGTGTGAAGCAGAAGACGATTGAGAAGCAGTTGATGCTATCAGAACACTGTGAAATCAATTTTAAAAGAACATGGTGCGGGGGTTGTAACATGACGTGAGGGTTGAAAGAACATGGCGTGGAGGTTGCCGCATCTTTACGGCAGCGGGGGCCGGGGATTGAGGGAGGGAGGCGGCAGTGGATGTCGAAGGGGAGGAGTTGGAGGTTGGGGAGATGGCGTGGGGTTTGGGGTAAGGGTGGAGAGGGAGGTTTTGGTATGCCTTGGGCTGGTGCAGCCTACAGGGGACTCAGAGGTGCCCAGATGAATCTGGTCACTTGGAATGTGAGGGGTATGGGTCAGGCCGAGAAGCATTTGGAGATGCAGAAGTTATTGTTGGAGCAAAGGGCGGATGTGACTATGTTGCAAAAAACGATAATCACGGGGGAACTGGAGGGGAAGTGGAGGGAGGTTGGGGGAAACAAGTTAAGAGAGTTCAAGGCGACCGCGGCGGAAGGGGAGGTTGGAGGTTCGGTAACTAGGTGGGATGGATCATGGGGCTAAGCTGGAGATGATGGAGGAGGAGGTGCACGGGGCTTTCCCGCTCTCGATCAAGTTGCGACGCATGGTTGATGCATGGAAGGCCGTATCGGCGATATACCGGCGATATACGCCGATATATCGGTATCGAGAGGTTGAGGGTATCGAAATCGGAGAGTATATCCTTTTATAGGGATATCGGCAATATATCACCGATATATCGGCGATATATCGCCGTATCAGCTCATATCGGTCAGAAATGAATGGATTCAGTACAAAAAATACAAGATATCGACCGATATCGCTGATATATCGTCGATATCCCTATATATGAATGTTATTATTCATGCAAGGCTTGCAAGCTTGATTCCACTACCTATCTAGCTACACCTAGTATTAAACCAATCTACGATTTATAAACTTTGTTCCGGGTTGGGGGTGCTGCCCCCGCACCCCCGCAAGGGGGGGCCAACCTGAACCCCCCCTAGCCTCCCCAGGCTCGCTGACCGGGCAGCAAGACCCCCGTACTGGTAGGGAATGGTGCGACAGGAGGGTGCATACAACGGTTCTTCAACTTGGGGTATATTTACAAGTTATTTTATGTTGTAAAACTTGAATGAAATCCATTTCCAATATCTATAAGTTAATTCTTTAAAAAATCTATAAGTCACGAATCAACATTAATATCGATATGTTCGAAATTATCGATATATGCAATATAAGCTTTAATTTATAGATGATCGATATGTGTGATCTAAGCGTATATTTGTAAGTTATTTAGTGATCTAAGAACTTGGATGAACTCCATTTTCAACATATATATATAGGTCAACAACTAACAGTACAGCCGTATCGATATATGCGGTATAAGGTTCATAGATAATCGATAGTTATCTAAGAGAGTAAGAGCACATTTGTAAATTATTTAGTGATCTAAGTACTTGGATGAACTCCATTTTCAATATATATATAGTATGTCAACAACTAACAATATCAGCGATATGTTTGATATGACCGATATGTGCACTATAAGGATCATAGTCCTCATAAATGATCTATATGTATTTTTAGGTGTATATTTGTATTATTTCATGTTATAAGAACTTGAATGAAATCCATTTCCAATATTTATAAGTCAAGAATCAATACTAATATCGATATGTTCAATATGACCAATATGTGTGATACCGATATGTGCGATATATGGTCTATAAATGGACCGATATGTGTGATATAAGTGTGTATTTATACGTTATTTGTTGTTTTAATATCTTAAATGATCTTAATTTCTAAAAAAATGCCAAAAAAAATTGGCTTTTTGCGCCATTTTCGACATTTCCACCGATATCGTCGATATATCGTCGATATATCCCGATATATCCATTTCCGGGCAGACCGAAACGACATCGATATCGATACAGCCTTCCATGGGTGGATGGCGTGAGGATTTTGGCTACAAATGTGTATGGCATGCGCAATGGTGTCGGTGTTGGTCGTTTGGTGGCGGAGTTGTGGCTGGCTAGGGCGAGATTCCCGGATGTGCCTTGGTTCGTCATCGGGGATTTCAATGTGACGTTGCGGCCGGAGGACCGCCTTAGGGACAAGGTGGGAACGATGGTGGTTCGACGAAACTGGCTGAGATGGGGGATGGTTTGGGCCTCTAGGTGGTCGACGTCGCAGGCTGTCTACACACTTGGCAAAACTTGCGGTCTCGATCCCGTATTGATAGATTCTTGCAGGGCAGGATGGGACTGGCATGGGAATGGTTTCTCCAGGATTTGGATTCCAACGTAGTTTTGCCGATGAAGGATTTCACAGAGGGGAGACCAAGCAAGCGTTGTTCCAGCTCAATGTTGATGGAGCACTAGGTCCGGATGGTTTCCCGATCATCTTTTACCAGGTGTTCTGGGAGGTCATCAAGCAGGATGTTTTGGAGGTACTTACAGAGTTACAGAAGGGTAACCATGGGTTTGAGAGACTAAACTAGGCCCTTAAATTCCTGCTTCCGAAGAAGAACACATCAACCAGGGTATAGGACTACAAGTCAATTGCTTTGTCTAATGATGGGTACCTTATTTTCTCAAAAAATCCTCGCGAACCGCCTGAAGGGGGTGCTTGATCGGATTATTTCAACGGAGCACAACATTTGTGCCTAGGAGAGCAATGGTTGATGGACGGATGATAGCTTCAGAAGAGATGATTGATTGGAAGAGGCACAAGTTCAAAGGTATGTTGTGGAAGGTGGACTCTTCCAAGGCGTATGACAGTGTGGATTGGAGATTCTTGTGGGCGTCTTTGGAGAAGAAGAAATTCCCGAAGATGTGGATTGCTTGGGTCAAGCGGTGTGTCACAACAGCATCCCATGTTGTGTTGGTGAATGATAGACCAAAGGGGGGTTTCTTCCAACCCAAGAGGGGCATTAGGCAAGGATGCCTTTATGCACCTTTAATTTTTGTTGTTGTGGCGGATGTGTGGGTTGTACTGATGAGGCTGACAATGATCGGGGGATGGTGTGATGGGTATGTGAGGGAGGAGACATCCATCTCCATACTGCAATACGTGGATGACACTCTACTATTCA
Source organism: Ottelia alismoides (assembly GCA_037367405.1). Classification (NCBI taxonomy): domain Eukaryota; kingdom Viridiplantae; phylum Streptophyta; class Magnoliopsida; order Alismatales; family Hydrocharitaceae; genus Ottelia; species Ottelia alismoides. The sequence goes on from JAZKJV010011364.1 coordinate 352,619, forward strand.
TGGAGGCTAATGAGGAGATGTGTCGGGCATCGCTCATTTTAGATATTTTTGGGGACATTTCAGGTCTTCGGATTAATCGCACCAAATCGATGGTGGTTCCCATTGGCCTCACGAAGGTGACGATTCTGGGTTGCCCTACAACCTCTTTGTCGATCAGTAACTGGCTTGTCATTGGTGGCGGGGAGGCCAAATATTAGGGACTGGAGGGTTCTATTGCAAAGGTTGGAGGGGAGCTTAGCGGGATGGAAGGCACTGATCATTGTCGAGAGGTGAGAAATGAGTGCTTCTGAAGCATGTTCTTTCGGTCATACCTATCTTCTTTTGCTCCACGAGAATTCTTCCTGCGAGTGTACACGCGAGGATTGAGGCTTTAATGAGGAGATTCTTGTGGTCGGATGGGAGGCAGGTAAGGAGGGGGCTCATTTGGTTGAATGGGGCAAGGTGATGAAGTCGAATGGGATGGGCGGTTTGGGAGTTCTACGGGTGGGTGAGATGAATAAGGCATTCATGGCGAAATGGGTGGTTCGAGTATGGGAAAAATTTTGGGACCTTGTATATAGGCTGATAAGGAATATTTATGGGGTGTCCTTGTCGTTGGCAGTTGTTTCGAGTTGGTTGTCATCATACTTGTGGAAGGGGATCACCGAGGTCATCTCGGAGCTGTGATTGAAGCCGACCCGGTTCTTGGAGATGGGTCTGGATTTTGTTTCGGGCGTGATGATTGGACTGGTGATGGAGCATTGGGCGAGCGCTTCCTGCGCCTCATGTAGTTAGCCGGGACAAGGAGGTGGTGTGGCAAGTCTGGGTGCATGGATCATGGTCTCTGGCTTTCTCTTCGGACTTGTCGACGAAGAGGGTTAAGGATTTCTTAGCATTGAAGGCAAATTTGGCGCGGATGGAGGGATCGCTGACAGGCAGGGATCATTTTGTTTGGGGAGATGAGAGATTCTCAGTGAAGAAGGCATACCGTTTTTTGGTGGAGGCCGGTCAAGAGGTGGATGAGGAGGTTACTAATGATAATAGGTTGACTTGGAGAAGCAGGTTGCCGACTGTATCAAGATATTTCTCTGGCTTCTCCAACTTGGTAGAATCCTTAGGCAAGTTCACAGGAAGTAGGTGTTGGATGTAGAGGTTAATTTCCATGTCATATGCGGGGCGATGATGGAGGACGCGGAACATTTGTTCTTCTCATGTCCATCCTCATCCCAGATTTGGAGCAAAGCAAGCATCTCATGGATGGGTGGTCAGGAATGCACTGGTTTTTTTAGAGGAGTTAGATCGGTATGTGGTTATGGACACGAAGATAGGGCTTTCCCCTTGCGCTCCATTGGGCAGTTTGGTGCGCTAGAAACGGTGTCATTTTTGGGGGGGCAAACCTGTTATACTGAGAATGTCATTGAATATTGTGGAGCGCTATGTTCATCATGGAGAAAGTAATACTTTGTAACACATTATACTTCTTTTTTTAATATACACTTTTTGAGGTGGGTCCCAATTTAGGACGCCACCCTTTCCCATTTCAAAAAAAATTGAAAGAACAAGTAAGTAACTTTATGGAAGGTATCTCCATTTCAAAAATATCTAAAGACTGTTGAAGCTGATTCAAATTGGAGAATCAGATAAAAAAGGTTGTGGTAAAGAAATTATGATTTGTATAAAACTTTCCGTATCTAAAAAAGGAATCCAGACTGCATTTGGATGGAGGATCGTTATAAATTTAAAAAAATAATTCAATCAAGGTTGAAATTAGAAGGCAGCAGAAGCAGAAATACAATTCAAAGAATTATATAAAATCAAGTTTGAAAAGTTAAAGTGTTAACCACATTGAACAGATTCACAAGACAGTCTGTATTATGCTGTTTACAAAAAAGATGTCAGACATAATGGTGACGATTACTACAGTGAAATATGATTTGCGTACTTCATTTGATTGTATTCGGAGAAACTAATTTTCGATACTTTATTACGCTTGTCTATGCAAAGTTTTCCTTTTCTTAACCCCTTTAATATACATGAATATTCACATGAAGGGCATATTTTGTAAGTTTTTAAGTTTTGATGAAATAAAGGGGCTACCCGAACCCCTTTAATATCGAGCTTATTAGTTAAAAAAAGTAAATCCAAACAAGTAGAAAATAGGCATAAACATACAAGAAAGAGACCAAACAAACCTCAGAAAATTTTACCATGCAGCATGTTGAGCGACAATTAGAAGAAAAAAAAGAGAACCATCAGGATGACTGTACTTGTACATAACAATTCACTTACTTGGTGAACTTGATTCCTATCATAAACTCTTCACTTATATTTCCCCCAAAAAGAACTTGAAAATCAGCAGGTTTCGTGGTCTTCTTTCTTGCCATATCTATTTCATCATCACCATCCTCACCGGCAGTGCCAAACTCGTTACAGAATCTATCAATATCTTGAACATTGTTCTGAAAGAACGCAAAAATCTTAGTACTACGGACTCGTAACAATAGGTATAATCATCTAGCCTACTAAGTTAATGGAAGAAAGAAGATCTGCAAATCAGATGCACAATACTAACATCAAACACTAAATAAATCTTGGAGGCAATATCAAACTAGTTTAGAATTTGTTGATAATTTTGAGAACCCAAGGGATGAATGCTGGAGATGAAATAGTCAACAAATATATTACACATCTATAGCATAAAATTACGGCAACATTAGAGTTAACTCTCACATCTGCATACCAAAAGCCATGCAACTCATGCAAGAAAAAACAACATTTCGACATAGGTCCTCGCTCTCCCAAACTTATCATTACAATGTATCCATGAGGTTCAATGAACCATAATCAGAAAAAGCATGCCAAATAAATTCCGTAAACCCTAGAATGAATCAACGTTGCAATAGTCAGCTTACTAGGCCAAGTATTTGGGTCCGACTATGTGATACTGGAATGACCGAATCGAATATCTGATATCTCTATTTGGTCATTATTCGACCCGACCGAATAGCCGGTCCAACTAGCCGGTCGGCTAACTGGCTACTCAGCCGACTTATGAAAAACTAGAAATATCATACCTAAATATCTTTTTCAATGAGTTCATTTTTTCCAATGCCTGTAAACATAGACATGTACAGAGAATGATAGTAGCAGAAATGAAAATGCTAATGTGGATATATGATCATACACGAAAAGATCGAATTCGGAATGATGCGAGCAGAAGGAAAGTTAGTGTAGCTCAGATAGAGGATAAGATGAAAAAAGACTACTTAAGATGGTTTGGCCATTTGCAAAAGAGGTCAGTTGATGTACTCGTCAGAAGATGCGAGATTTGGGATGTTAAGCCGACTAAGAGAGGGCAAGGAAGACCCAAGAAGCGTTGGAACGAGACTATCTGAAGGGATCTTAATTATTTGGATCTAAGCATGAAAATGACCCGAGATAAATAGGAATGGAGGCAAAGAATCCATGTAACCAACCCTACTTAATGTGAGACAAAGCTTTGTCGTCGTTGTCAATTTTTCCAACATCAAGAGCATACAAGGGATGGGAGGGTTCCTTTTTTGTAGTTATTACTCGAGTGAATTGATTTAATGTGGCATATTGAAGATGAAGAGCTCGTACTTCCCGATCAAGCTAGCAGTTTTCGGAAAGATGGTTATTGTAAATCTAGGACAACGAGAAATTCAACTTTGCGTAGAGATGTAGGGATTTGACAGCTTAGATTGTTCTTCTGAAGCAACAAATACATCAGAGTTAAGGGATTACAGAAGTAAATGGATCCAGAAACAAATTATTCGACTGTATCAGTGCTTCAGTAGCATGAGGAAAACTTGATAGTGAACTCTCTAACATATTAGAAAGAAGAATGATGTTTTCCGTCAAAGAAGAGTAATTTGTTGTTGTTCTCACAATACCCTTTCACTTGTTCTTAGAGAGCTCAAGAACAAAAATATATGAAGAGGAGTTCCAAGTCCGTTGAGGACGAAAATCTGATATATTTGAATGGGGCAAATTAAATACTGTGATTTTGTTCGAATCCATAGAAATGTCAACTTCAAATGTTTCAAGTTGAAAAGGCAGAAACCAATGCGGAGATAATGTAAATTGTAGTGAATTGGAACATATGTCCAAGCATTTGGCATTGGCAAGATGGAAGACCTTGCAAGCTCGTCCTTTTTTCTTGATTAGGGATAACCATTTCTGTCCATTGCAAGTAGAAGCAGCCAGCAACCAGTAAAGATGTGTAGGATTTGATTGAATATCAATTGGTACTTCTATATTGTTGACTAATGACCATATAAGTGTAAATATATAAAAAAATATGTTAGAAACATAAGTTTTTGTATTTCAATATATTAAAAGAAACCATAATCAAGTTTTTGTATTTCAATATATTAAAAGAATCCATAATCAACTATTTATGGATAGTCGCTCTAATATTGTTTATTCTATATTCATTGATACGTTCGACTAAAAACCGAATATAGACCTTTGCAACATCAGTCCTCCTAAATTGTATGCAAAACCCAAATTAAAGAGGAGCAAGAAACCATCTAGAATCGAAAAGCCTTCATGTTACTTCAGCAACTTAAGGGACGCCAAGAGGCAAGAACCCCATCCCGGTTACATCACTCACAAAGCTATCAACAACTATAAGGGACAATTTATTGGAACCACAAACGCTCCACCTCCTTCTCCGGGATCCATCCACCATTACTCACTTGTGAACCTTCTAAAATGTGATGCCAGAGCAGCATTAGTCTCCCTCTTCACCTCAACATCAATCTTGGTCTTATGCCTTCTATCGCCATCATAAAGGTGAAAGAACTAAGAACTCGCACTTCCCTCCTTAAGCAGTTAAGCCATGTATTCCACAATCATTATCTTCAGCCATCCCAATCTTAACATCATCTTCCCTTGACTTGGAGAGACCAGGGTCGTCATTTAGTCGTTCAAAGAAATCCACAACCTCCAATGCTACATTTTTCTTAGCTAGCCTCTCTACTTTCAGCCTTTGAATGTAGTCCATCACAATGAGATTGGAGACCTCAATATTATCATCAAAGACCAGGTTGAAAACGGCCTAACTGGACAGTACCATACTCTAGCATTACCTCGCCAAGTCTCTAAAATCCAGCTTGTGAAGCTAAAACTTAGAATCCTGAAATAAAAATATATCGCAAGGCTCCTTTCCAGCGAATATAGAAGCATAAGCACTTTCGAAAAGAGGGCATAGCCACTGGAAAAATAAGTGCCAGCTCTACGGAGGCAAGCGGATGATCAAGTTAAGATCTCAAACATATCAGACATGGTATGGGACAAACTAAATTGCTCAACCATCCAATCCATCACAAAAACAGTGAATTCAAAGTCATCCCTAATCAAGAACGGTCTTCTAGCCATGAAGTTTGCCACAACCACAAATCCACCCATTAATCTCTCCTTATGTTGTCCACTAGCACATACACCGACACAACACCAAAGGTGAAGATGTCTGATTGGTATCTCAAAATTACAGCCAAGACACATGTGACCTCCTACAAGTCTAATAGAGGAAAATCAGATACCCAATCAAGGAAATAATTAATAATCATCCGATAACCTTGATTACTGAAAAGAAAAGTTGCAACCCCCACCCACCTACGCATCTTCCAAACCCCTAAACAAAATATTTGGTGCTTCCTAAAACAAAATGATGTTGGCATCCCACTCGTGCTCATAAATTTCCACTGACCACTTATTCACATCCCCAAACCTTTGTCATTCCGAAATAAAATCTTCATCAAAATGTGAAGTCGTAGACCCCATATAAGAATATGACACCATAGAAAACTTCTTGAGAAAAGTAAGCCTCGAGGATGATTACAAGCCTTTAAGCCTGAGACCCTGTAATAAGTGGTTGCCACCACCATCTTTAGTATGGGCACAATCACCATGCCCCTAAGTATTGTCAAAATCAGCAATCACTATTGCAGACCCGAGTCCATGTCAATGGAGTCATACATCTTCTTAATGCCTTAAATGTTGAATTTCAGTTTCGTTTCGGTCAGACTGGAAAGAGTAATTCGGGGGAAATTCAATGGATTTTCGGTGAAATGGTTCGAAATCAGGGAAATTACTTGAAGAACTTATTTTTTTCCTAAAATTAAGATTTCTAATATTCTTTGACTCAATAAATGGTATAAAAATACACAATTTTTTTTGCTAATAGTAAGATATTAACATGATATGTTACATTAAATTTACATCCAATCGCTCCAACGTTCAAAGAAGTAGTAAACTCCTACGAATCAGAACCAGATTTGGAATCGAAATTTGATGGCATTAGTTTCACCTCTTAAATATAAAGAGAATGGTGACACGGCCAACAAAGAGTACTAACAAAATAATATCTTATGTAAGAAATTGAAAATCGAAATGATAGCTTAGAACTTGTATCTAACCAAAATGCTTTCAACTTAGAAAATATTTAATTTTAAAAATAAATAAAGACACACATACAACACAATTTTTTTCTAAAATGCATGTCTAATAAATGCTTTGCATGGCTTGTGATAGTAAAATATATGCTATACAAAACATAAACAAATAAATTAATGCGAAGAAATTGTGTATCATTCACAAGCACAATCTATATCCAACCTGATAGTTCACAATATTTGGAAAGTTGCTAACATTCTAACACTCGTACAACCAAACGTACTCCATGTAGTAGATAGAAGCCGCAAGAAAGCAAGGCCTTAAATTTTGGATCTCGGTTTTGTTCCGTCATACCCGGAAAGAGAAATTTCATAGAATTTTGGTGTCATTAGAAATCGTCGAAATGACTGAAAACTTGACATTATCCAAAAACATTTAAGGATTTAATATGCTTAATTCAATAAATAAAATAGAAACACGTACTTATTTGTAAAATAGAATTGTAAATACAAATTTTGAAGTAATATTATCACGATAATCATCACATGTTGATATGTAGAGCAACATGTTGCCTAGAGTTAGAAATTTATGATAAATTGGAAGAAAGAGCCATGATAATCACCTTGTCAGTAAGAATGAGGTGACACATATAATAACTCCTAATCAAAGCATATATATCAAAATAAAGAAACAACAACAACAACAAAGCCTTTTCCCACAATTAAGTAGGGTCGGCTACATGGATTCTTCGCCTCCATTCAGATCTATCTTGGGTCAATCTCGGACTTATATCCAAAAAACTAAGATCCCTTCGTATAGTCTCTTTCCAACACTTCTTGGGCCGTCCTCGCCCTCTCTTAGCCGGCTCAACATCCCAACAATCGCATCTCCTAACCGGTGCATCAGTTGACCTTCTTTGCAAATGACCAAACCATCTTAAGCGGTTTCTCGCATCTTATCCTCGATCGGAGCAACACCAACTTTCTTTCTGATTGCATCATTCCGAATCCGATCCTTACGTGTATGTCCACACATCCATCTCAGCATTTTCATTTCTGCTACAGCCATTCTCTGCACATGTCTATGGTTCACAGGCCAACATTCAGAACCATAAAGCATAGCAGGTCTCACGGCTGCTTTGTAAAACTTTCCTTTAATTTTTAAAGGAATTTTCTTATCACAGAGAACAGCGGAGGCTCCTCTCCACTTTAGCCAGTCTGCATTTATTCTATTAGTAACATCTCCATCAATTTCCCCATCATGTTGCAAAATAGATCCCAGATATCTAAAAGAATCTCTCTTCTGAATGTTATCGTCACCAATCTTCACCTCGATTCCTTCACCATTGCTTCCATCAAAGGTGCATTCCATATATTCCGTCTTAGCCCTACTTATACGAAAACCTTTAGTCTCCAATGCATGTCTCCAAACCTCAAGCTTCTCATTTACTCCATCTCTAGTCTCGTCAATCAACACAATATCATCAGCAAATAACATACACCAAGGTAACTCATCCTGAATGTGACTTGTCAACTCGTCCATAATCAAAGTAAAAAGAAATGGACTCAAAGCTGAACCTTGATGTAAACCAATGTTGACATCAAAATAGTCAGTCTTCCCCGTCGGGGTCCTTACACAAGATAAAGCCCTATCATACATATCCTTTATGAGATTAATGTATAGGACAGGTACTTGTCTCTTCTCCAAAACTCTCCACAGTATCTCTCGTGGGACAGAATCATAAGCCTTCTCCAAATCAATAAAGATCATGTGGAGATTCTTCCTTTTAGCTCTATATATCTCCATTGTTCTCCTCAGCAAATGGATGGCTTCAATAGTTGAGCGACCTGGCATGAATCCGAATTGGTTTTCTTTTACTTGGGAAACTTGCCTCAACCTTCTTTCGATCACACGTTCCCAAATTTTCATAGTGTGGCTCATCAGCTTGATACCTCTGTAATTTGAACAATTTTGAATGTCTCCTTTGTTCTTATAAAGAGGCACCACGATACTCCTCCAATCTTCAGGCATTTTCTTGCTTCGCCAAATAACATTGAATAGATTCGTAAGCCAAGTCAAACCACGCTCACCTAAAACTTTCCATACTTCTACAGGGATGTCATCCGGTCCAACACCTTTTCCAGATCTCATAACCTTCAAAGCCTCCTCTACTTCTTTTCTTTGTATTCGTCTATAGCATGCACGATTCAAGTAACTTTCACTACTAGCTAGATCACCCAAAGTGATCTCTCTATTTTCTTCCCCAATGAAAAGTTTATGGAAGTATTGCTCCCATCTAGTCTCAATATCCTTCTGAGTAACAAGCACGTGACCTTCCTTGTCCTTAATGCATCTCACTTGAGAAAGGTCTTTGGTCTTTCTTTCTCTTGCTTTGGCCAACCTGAATATATCCTTCTGGCCCTCCTTAGAGTTGAGATTTTTATACAAAACCTCATAAGCTTTTGACTTTACTTCGCTTACAGCCTTCTTTGCTTCCTTCTTCGCTATTTTATAGTCTATGACAGTTTCATCTGTTCTATCCTTAGACATAGCTTTAAAGCAAGCTCTTTTAATTTTTAGCTTCTCTTGCACCCCTTCACTCCACCACCAAGCATCCTTTTGACCCGGAGCTCCTCCTTTTGACTCGCCTAGCATCTCTTTGGCTACCTTTCGGATACAAGATGCTACTGCCTCCCACATCTCGTTTGCACTACCGCTACAATCCCAAGATAAGTCTTCTAAAATCTTCTCCCTGGAGCTTGATTGCTTCAGCGGAAGATTCCACCACCTAGTTCTAGTGATCTTAGGACCCTTCCTTTTCTTTACCAGCCCTTTTATTTGTAAATCCAAGACTAACAAGCGATGTTGGGTTGTCAAACTCTCTCCAGGGATTACTTTGCAATCTTTGCAACACAACCGATCTCTTCTCCTCAACGCAAAGTAATCTATCTGTGTTCTAGTTGAGCCACTCTTATAAGTAATTAAATGCTCCTCCCTCTTCTTGAAAAGAGTGTTTGCTATGAAAAGATCATATGCAGTTACAAAATCCAGAATGACTTTTCCCTCTTCGTTTCTATCCCCAAAACCATGTCCTCCATGCACACTTGCATACCCTGAAACATCTTTTCCCACATGTCCATTAAGATCTCCACCTATGCAAACCATCTCTCTTTGTGGGATTCCTTGTAAAATCTTATCCAGATCCTCCCAAAAAGCTTGTTTAGTCCTCTCATCTAAACCAATTTGTGGTGCATAAATTGAGACGATATTCATAATTTCTTCTTCAAGCACCAACTTTAGCAAAATAATCTGATCCCCAAATCTTTGCACCTCAACCACACAATCCTTCAAATCTTTATGAACAACCACTCCAACACCGTTTCTGCCCTTATCTTTACCTGAATACCAAAGTTTAAAGCCTGTCTTCTCGATCTCCCTTGCTTTCTCTCCAACCCATTTAGTCTCTTGAAGACATAGAAAAAATAAAAAAATAAATCTCTTCAGTTAAAACCTGAATTTAACTCTTAAATCTTGTGTCTAATTAATTTGGTTAGGATTTAAATCTAAAATTCAGAAACTAACTAAAGAAACTTCTTCCAACAATGTAAAGCTCTTTAACAACTCAACACTTCAATGAATAAATAAGTGAAAATTCAATATATGCAAATTTCGATGAAAGTGAATGGTAGATTTACTTATTTTTGTTGTTTCGCCAAATTGACTAGCGATTTCGATGAAATTTCGTTGATAATTCGGTGATATTTCATTGAAATCCTGAAAAAAGAAATAAGGTGTTGTTTTGATTTCGGTGGCCTAAAGAAAGGGAAAATTTGGAGAAATTCGGTGGAATTTTGTTGAAATTTGAGGCCATGTCTCTTCTTATTCCCATACATTACATCTTCATTTACCCTCCCACACCCAGCAACATCATGATGCCGCACAACAAGCTTAGATAGGTGTAACCTAATCTACACCCCAACACTGAAGAGTAGTTGCCCTAGATGGTCCATCCAGCAGCATGTTCCTAAACCGAGTCAAAAAAAGGATCATGCCACCAAATAAACCACCTAGAAAGAAAATAATTTCCTAAGTGTGATATATTTACACGCGTGCCGCAAAACATTGACTCGACAATTATAGAGATCATTTCTTGAGCTAGGTGTGTCCGTATTTCAACAAGCATGCCTTCTTATCGTAGGATTGATTTCATCTTTTGTTCGTGTGCTTTTAGATGAGCTAACTCTTTGCTTCAGTTTTCGTATAGAAGTCGGCATGTGATTTATGTGTCTTTTAAGTTTCATCTGCCACTATTCTATCAAATTGATAGCATTAGGATGACTTGAAAACCTAGCTCTAGTATCACTTTAAGCAATCAAGAGTTCTGCATATTGTCCTCTCCAAAAGTCCACAACCAATCAACATCATCCTGCCACACATATTGTAAAATGCAATGCCAGTAATAAACTTCACACCTTAACCAATCACTATCTTGATAAGGGTGAAAACAATCACAGACTACGCTGATCTGGAATGAGTGGACATCTAAAAGTTCCAATAATGGCCTCCAAAACTCATCTTTGGAGCTGCATATCAATCGGAGAGAACCAGACTACCCATTTTTTGAACACAGATATTTGCTATTAGAGGAGTTTTCATCACAATAACTCAACGGAAAAAGAGAAGCCTTAAAAACACGTTTGGATTGGACGTCACAAGCTAGAGGGACTTAACTAATCCAACCAAGCAACTTATATGCAACCAACATTGCGCAATGCAAACCAGGAGGGAGCAACAAAAAAAATATCACAAAAGTGGAAAGACAAAACCAGATTACCGAGCTAAAGCTACGTTATAAAATATTCTTAACATACCACTTGAAATGTTAACTAAGCTTGACTGTTTCTATTCAACTCAAAATTCGTGGATGTCTTGCTTTTAGACGTTCTGTGATGCGGATTGAAATCGGCGTTGACGAAAATAATAAATTTTTATGGTGGATTTTTGGTAGAAGAAAAGAGAGAGGGGTTGAGAAGAGAAAATAGATGGGTTGAGAAGAGAACTCGTCGGGAATACGAGGGGTTGAGGGAGAAGAACGCGGAGATCGCGGGAGGAGAGATAGAGAGAGGTAATGAGATAAACTCAATTTTTCATTGACATTGAACTGACTAATACATTGGACCCTCATCCCTTTATATAGGAGGGATGATCGTACAAAAATAGCAAATTAATTAAATTTGACCACTAATTATCCTAATTGGACTCTAACTAATTAACCGACCAAATTAAAAATCAAATCTACGAATAAATGTTGGAGATCACAGGCGATCTCTTTATTTAAAATAAAATTGTGACGACTTAAAAAACGTAAATAAAATTAACTACCATAATTTAAATAAATAGGTGGCCCTATATTTCGGGTCCACGCTGCATCAACTCTCCTCCGCTTTTAAAAATTCGTCTCCCGACGAATTGCTTGATGTAGGTGCGTCCTTGGAGAATTTATCCTTGAATTGTGGCTTCAATTTCCTCCAATTCGATCATTCTCAACATTACGTTTGTAATTTTTCTCAATTGGAGGGCATCTCTACAATTTTCGTACCCCTTCAATCTCTCATAATTTCCTGACAATTCCGGTCTTTCTGCGAATAGGATTTTCAGGGGGTTCCCCTTTGTAATTTCTCCAAAATATCCCTCTCCTCAATTGAGGGGATTCGGTGGGAGGGACTTCCGCAATCCTCGTTAGGGTTCCACGCCCACGCCTCCCTGATAAGAGGCGGCGCCGGAGTAGGGAGCACAGGCGTTGCGTGGGGCGGCGACGAGCTGGACGGCGCGAGGGGGGTTGCGCGTGGGGAAGGCACGGGTTGGTGCGGGGCACCGCCGAGGCGATCGCGGGAAGGGAGGAAAAGTGGGGGCGAGCGGGGAGATGCTGGGACAGGCGGCAAATGTGGGGAAGGTTGGGGGAGCACGAGGTGCGCTGGGGAGGATGTGCGAGGGCGATGATGGGAGAGGGTGCGGGGGTGGCGATGGGGCGGCGGTGATGCGGGTGGGTGAGTGGTTGTGATGCGGGTGGGTGAGTGGTTGTGATGCGGGTGGGCGGTGATAGGAGAGGGTGCGAGGGTGGCGTTGGGGTGGCGGTGATGCGGATGGGTGCTGTGGGGTTGGGGGGAAAACGGGGGTAGGGGTTGGCGATAGGGGTGGCGATGGTACCGGGGGAGGAGGGGGCGTGGCTTGCGCGCGTGGAGGAGGGCCGGTGCGCGGAGTAGCTGCGGTGGGTTTAGCAGGGGTAGGGGCTGGGGGTGTTGCCGGGGTCGCTGAGGGTGAGGGTGGGTTCGCGGAGGAGTCCGATGTGTCTAGGGGGGGCGCTGGGGGGCAGGGGCGGCAGCGGGGGTTGGTGACGGGGTGGACGATGAGGTGTTGGTCGATTCCAGGAGAGTTTGCATGTCTGAGTTTACCTGGACAGCCACGTTTACATCGTTTTTTCCTTCTAAAACGGCCTGAACAGCGGCCGGATATTCATTCACAGCGAGATGTTCATCTTCATCGGCTATATCTTCGTCTTCATCTTCATTTTTTTCCTCAAAATCGGGTTGCACAATGGCCTCTACAAACTGACTTTCGTTGTCGATGAACGAATCTTCTTCGGCTTGCGCATCCAGCCATTCTTGGACTTTAATGCTTGAAACAAGACGTCGCTTGAATTTGTGTCGACGAGCGCGTGTACGCGAATCAGGGGATAGACGACTCAGATCGAGTTGCGCACGCCAATATGCGACAGGATCGTGGAATCGTGAGAACGACTCCATAACCGCTCTGATACCAAATGATGCGGATTGAAATCGACGTTGACAAAAATAATAAATTTTTATGGTGGATTTTTGGTAGAAGAAAAGAGAGAGGGGTTGAGAAGAGAAAATAGATGGGTTGAGAAGAGAACTCGTCGAGAATACGAGGGGTTGAGGGAGAAGAACGCGGAGATCGTGAGAGGAGAGATAGAGAGAGGTAATGAGATAAACTCAATTTTTCATTGACACTGAACTGACTAATACATTGGACCCACATCCCTTTATATAGGAGGGATGATCGTACAAAAATAGCAAATTAATTTAATTTGACCACTAATTATCCTAATTGGACTCTAACTAATTAACCGACCAAATTAAAAATCAAATCTACGAATAAATGTTGGAGATCACAGGCGATCTCTTTATTTAAATTAAAATTGTGACAACTTAAAAAACGTAAATAAAATTAACTACCATAATTTAAATAAATAGGTGGCCCTATATTTCGGGTCCACGCTGCATCATTCTGTGTAAGAGGTTCATCGTAGTGGTTATCGCAGACATAGTAGGCTAGAGGTAGTGGCAATTGCATATCTAGCATTGTTGGACATAGTTCTTATGGCCAAAAAAATATCATTTTGCAAGCAACCATGTTTAGAGGACTCCATTTATCATGTAAAAACATTACGTTGTGCTTGTCATTGTAGAAGGATTATACGCAAGTTGGACCAAACTATGTTATTTTGTGTGGCGTCTTGATGTAAGATTTATGAGGAATCCTTCGAAGAAAATAACAAAGCATTCTTGACTAATAGTTATCCCACCTTATAATTAACTATTCCACTGAGTTATTTAAGTCTTGGCAAACTTGAAATGGTGCCCATGTTATTGCTATGCTTGTAATATTGTGCATTAAGTCACAACTACCAGGCAACTACTGCCCATTAAGGTTTTGGACATCACATCAGCAATGTCCAGAGAACCTTAAAATCACTTCACATTTTTTATCTTTGGTTGGTGAGACACAGACTCAAACCGATAAACCCATTTTTTACACCCATTTTTTACGAACCTGGTACTTCTGTGTAAATGGCCAGTTATTTTCCCGGCATATTTGTTTCTACAACATCATATTTAAATGTCCACGATCATAGATTAATACTCCGGCCCATTTGAGACAATACCAATGGAATCCTTGTAACTAAATAAATAGAGATTTTTACATGTGATGAGAATTTTTTCACATTCAGCGGACTTTATCTTTCGATTACCTAAAACCCATATAAGCTTCCTATTTGTACAAATGTCGTATAAATTTATCGTATTTGCGAAAATACGTAACCAACAAATGTCTCAAAGACGATGATTCTTTTAAACAAAAGAATAGATATCAGTAACAGGCTCCTTTAGAAAGTTATTTATTTTCCTACTCAATCCCTCGATCATCATCTCCCCCCGGGTTTCGGAGAGCACAAGAACCCAACTCCGACAATTAGCTTTGGAGGTTTGGCATCCGATCAGCGGCATCCATATTGAGAAGCACGACACTGGATGGAAAGTTGTGCAAAGGATGAAGAAGCACAGAATTATGGCACCAAGGATGGAGAGAAAACTCAAGCCAAAATCTATTCATCGCCCTAAGCATGCAGCAATGCTTGTTCAAAACTGAGGGACATGTCTGCAATGTGGGGGTCGTGGATATTTTGTGCACAATTGCCGTGACCTTGTCGGTTGCTTCTCATGCGAGAAATTTGGACATTAGCGTGGATGCATTGGAGCTGCAACTGCAATCTGGCAAGCAAGGAACCTTGTTTTTTATAGAGAAAATGGGTATTCTCCATTCTCATAGGGGAGTAGGGATTGGAGCTCATAAAGTTGTGGAAAATTAGGTCATTGGTAGGGGAGGTCAATGGCAAGAGTGTCGTCGGAGAGATGTGATTACAAATTACAATGGATGATCATCTATTAAGCGCATGAGGTCTATCGGGGGCGACATCTCTAAGCTATTGAACTACTCGACATGGTTTCAGATTTCGTGAAATATCAACAAAATTTCGCCAATATTCAGTTTCGACATCGGACCTAAATTTCGAGCAAAATGTCGATATAGGGGCCTTCCTTCACAAATGTTGCTCGATTTGGGTGACATCTGGTCAAAATTTGCCGAATTTTCGATGAAATTTTGTTTCGACGTGGTCTCGGTAACTGATACCGAAATTTAAAACCTTGCCACTCGAAGCTATTGAAATGTAGCAAGGAGCATGCTTGTTTTATGTCCTAGCGAAGACCTCGATTTCGAGATGGCACTTTGGAACCGAAATGCCCAAAGAGACTCCGTGTGAGAGGCTTTCCCGTCACCCATCAAGATAGGAAGACGATTAAAAGGGCCATGGAAAAGATAGGAGCACTAGTTAGAATAAAATTTCAAATAGGTTTTCGAAGGGGAAAAAGACAGGTTTTAGTTAAGATGACCAAATGCAAGATATCTCTCCTTGTCGAGCTACAACTCCAACTTGGTGAATCTTCATGTTGATTTTCTGTGGACGAGCATCGTGTTTGAGCCTATTATGTGCATTGTCGTATGGTTGTGGAGATAGGGGGTGCTCGGATCCCTACCCATGAGTGAAGATTCGAGAAGAAGCAAACCTTTGCAGGCTGAGAGCCTCCAAGGGCCAGAGCGAAGAGAACAGCCAAAAGATTTGCATCAAGAGATTTCCATCGAAGCCTCTACTTTGTTATCATATGAAGATGCAATATTGGAAGATCCAAGCCATGCTATTCAGGACGATAACATTAAGAACAACCCCAATTATATTACGCATCGGATCGAGTTGAATAGGAGAAAAGCCCCCTTAAGATCGAGTGCGATGGACTGTTGGGTACATCCTTTTATCCCCACAACCCATTATAGAAGGCGTGTGGGTCGCAGATGCGAATAGGAGCCATTAAACCCCTTAATCGAGGACAATGTTGCTTCACACTCACCAACTGTTGCGTGCAAGAAGACATGTGTTTGGGATGCTCCTTCTCTCAATGAAGGGTATGCATTGCGAGTTGACAAATTTTCAATATCCTCTCTCGATGAACCGATGAACCAAGGTTTCAAATATCGATATCGATATCATATTGGTAGGTCTAGATAAGGATGTATCAGGATATATCATGGTTTGAATGGAAATTTTGAACGGGCTTAGAAAAGTAATTTTTCGTGAAATAAAATCAATTTGCTTTATTACACTTTTATAAATATGAAGAAGGTGTATCCTAAACAAACTAACAACATGTTACACCACATAATGTGTATAAACACAAGAATATCCAAAACCAAACAACAAAAAGAGCAGAATAATTTGTTCGATTCCAGAGAAAAACAATCGTGATAATCGCAATTTTGAAAGAAAAAGATGTAATATAGATAGAAACTATAATTTATGCATGAACTAAAGGTAATCAATACCAACTGGAGCTTGACTTGGAAACATATTGATAGATTAATAATAGCGACAGATCATAAATTTAGTTATATATTTGCGTCCTATTTGATTTCGAATGCGTTAATATATAGAGTAGAAAATCCTCAATCAATTTTTATAGCTTTAAAAAAATCTTACCTTCCAAACTTCTTTCCTCGTAAAACAAGCAAATGGCATTAACTAATATGGTTAATATTGATGATTGAGCAACGATATTGACAAGATAGAGAGGATGTCACTATAAATAATGGAAAGTTTGTACAAGATATTTTAAGATTTCATCAATATCCAATGAAACGAGATGACATATCGATGATGGCAAGATAGATATTTTGTTTGTTCTTTATTTATATTTACATATTCTTATGTTTATCTTATATAATTTTCTCTTACGATTTTTCTCCTATGTACGAGAGCCCTAGGGTCACAATGTAATGTATCGACTCATTTTCCCTTTCCACATGGTATCAGAGCAGCGATTCTAGACAGGATCATGTGCCCTAGCCGTCCCTTCCACACCTAAGCTCTAGAAACACCATCTCCCCTTCTCAGCAGCAGCGCCCACAGGCCGTCGCCGCTACCACTGTCGTGCAGTACGCCACAGCAGCCACCTGTGACCACCATCCTCGTTGCCGTGAAGCAGCAGCCACATGCCGCCACCATCGCCGTCCCAAGAAGTGGCTCATAACGGTTTCTATCGCCGCCCAAATCGGGAGGATTATCGCCAACTCTTGAGGCGCCTTAGAGGTTATATTTGTCGTCCGTTGAGGCTTAAAATCGCTGCCAAGAGCGATTTGATTCACTAATAAGTCTAATTTTGAGATTTTTTAGAGTGGTTTTTATCAACTAAGCCACCCTATTTACCGGATAAGCTACTAACATATGGAAGAGGTTGTGGTATGGAAATCGCTGCTAAGAGCGATTTGAATCACTAGTCAGTCTGATTTTAAGGTTTTTAGAGTGATTTTTATCATTTAAACCACCCTAGTTACCCGGAGAAGCTTCTAACATATGGAAGAGGTTGTGGTATGAGTCGATAACCACAACCATCTTCTTGTATCCTTGTGTAGATGTGTTCATCCTTATCTACAGCCTCAGTCTGTGTAGATGTGTTCATCCTTATCTACAACCCCAGCCTTCGTAACAGTCGTCATCATGTCAGACAACATGGCCGACTCCAAGGTTGACATCTCTCTCGGGTTGCCTTCAAAGGTCCAGCACCCATTATCAAGATGGGTGAGATTAATTATGAACTATGGACTATGCAATTCATGAGCCTAATGCAGTGCAACGGTAAGTAGCACATACTAAAACATGATGACCCAATCGACAACACTGGATTAATGCCTTGTGGGAGGCAGATGACGCATATATGTGTGCTTGACTGTCCGGGACGCTGTCAATGGAGATAGCCAATGATATTCTTAGTCATCCCACCACAAAGGCGATGTGGGACATCCTCGTTGCTACTTAATCGCAGGCGAAAAATGAGTCGAAGATATTGCAACTACATCATGATATCTTCACATCAAAGCAGAACGAGTGTCTTCATATCTTTTGCACTTCTCTCAGAGGTATGTTTGACAAGCTCCAAAGCTTCATTCCCTTGATTGCTTCACCAAAACAGCTCAAGGCTTACAGAGATTCGATAATGACCGATGTTTTTTAGCAACTCTTGATCATAAAATATGATATAGGCATGCATCTCAATATTGAATTCTTACTAATGCCACTATACATCCAATGGAGGAGTCGTACCGCAGATTGAGTAGGATTTATATAAATTGTCACTACACTCAAGATATGATTCAGAAGGGATTTATCTCCACTTCTCATATTCCTTCAGAAGATCAAACTACAGATATATTCACCAAGGCACTTGCTAGAGGTCAAATCCATCATTGTGTTTGAAGCAGGGCATGATTGACATATACACTCCAACTTGAGAGGAGTGTTGAGATAGATGTTTTATTTGTTCTTTATTTACATTTACTTATTCTTCTATCTATCTTATGTAATTTTCCCTTAAGGTTTTTCTCCTATATAAGAGAGCCCAAGGGTCACAATGTAATGCATCGACTCTTTTTCCCTTTCACAGTTGATATATCGATTGATATCAATTGACATCAAGAAAAAAGATAGGGTAAATTACAAAAAAGGGGACTGATCTTTACATTGATTCCCAAGTTAGGGACCGATCTTTAGTTTGTAACAAATAGGGGACTAAAGTTTAACTTAACGTTTCAGTCCCCAACGCCGTCAATGGGCGGCTCAAGACATGGTTTTACTTGACGAAATTACCCCTAACCAATTCTACCCTCACCCAAAGAGCTTCTGCTTGTAGAAGGGGAGGAGGATGACGGCGACGTGCTCCCACGCCCAACAACCTCGTTGATCCTTCTCAACCCCTCCTCATCGTCGACGCTCACACCCCGAACACCCTCCTCGCTGTCGATGCGAACCCATTCATAACATGACAAATATCTGAGGTTATTTGAAGACCAAAACAAGTTTAGCAACGATTAAGTGACCCTTTACCAGAAGGAATGTTTTAAAAACAGCAGTAAACAAAGAACAACTGAAAAAAACAACTCCAAACCATTTGACGAACCAATCTCAGTTTCTGGTGGGAATTTTATTCTATACCATGCTATTAAAATCTCTATTGGTGGCAACTTTAAATAACAAAAAGAAGAAAAGAGAGGGGAAAAAACAAACAGCAAACTCGACCATTTTTACCCGAATATTACATTGGCTGACGAATTCGCTATCAACTGATCAGCAATCACAGTCTCAGAATACATGGTATCCTGAACATAGTATCCGGACGAGCCACTACCATCACCATACTGGAAGGTGTACCCACACAAGGACCTCCCAGAGTTGGACGCCGCAGAGCACGTCGCCTCAGCCGACTGAATGCCAAAGTTGCACCTCTGATCGGAGCACAAAATAAACGATGACGTCGATGACGCTTGTGGATCGAAGAATTCCAATTGAATCTGAAAAACACGAACACAAGCCATTCTAAAAACACAATGCAATGACTCATCACATCCCACATGGCAAAGATGAGATCTTTCTGCTCACCGGGAGGCTGCTAGTGGTGGGGCAGCCTTTGCAAGGGATGCAGGGTGACCCAGAGAACGTCGCTGCCGGTGTCAATCTGGACGTAGAACTCCTTCGAAGGGTTACCCAATCTCACTCTCGCGTAGTACAGACTGTTTCCTCGAGAACACAAATATACCACATATGTCAAAACCTAACACGATCAAAAAAATTGCGAAAAAGATCGAAAACTGGGAGTACCCACAAAACTCTCAAAGCAAAATAGGAAAGGATGGAAAATCGCGAGTACCCACAAAGAGATGGGTGCCGACCGCTAAAAAAGGCGGTGGCTTTGGGAAAGGGGAGGACTTTTGATGGGGAAAAAGTAGTAGAGCAGACACGATGGTGAAGGGGTCGGAGGAGTCGTCGAGGCAGAAGTCGACGATGGCGGGGGCGTTTCCCTGTTGGAGGAGGCGGCGGTGGCGGGCGAGGTGTTGGGCGTGGGAGCGCGCCGCCGTCATCCTCCTCCCCTTCTACGCAGAAGCTCTTTGGGTTAGGGTAGAATTGGTTAGGGGTAATTTCGTCAAGTAAAAGCATGTCTTGAGCCGCCCATTGACGGCGTTGGGGGCTGAAACGTTTAAGTTAAACTTTAGTCCTATATTTGTTACAAACTAAAGATCAGTCCCTAACTTGGGAATTAATGTAAAGATCAGTCCCTTTTTTGTAATTTACCCAAAAAGATAACTAGGGTAATATCAGTAACCTTAACTTGTTGATATTTATATATTGCCAGTATATCGAGGATATATCAAGATATTTCAATCCTTGGGATCAACCACGTCGCTTTCAAGATCGCAACCTCGGAGAAACAGCATTATGAAAGCTTTTGATGCTCCTTTCCTCTAATCGATGGCAGGGAAGATGCAGACGCTGGGGGGAGAGACAAAAGACACGCAGGGTGATCCAAACCACTTAAAAGCAGCATGCCCATTTACATACATTCCGCACTATTACATTCACTGGTATCGCATTAAACGCAAGAATTTATGGGAAAATTTTTCGCGCTGCAACAATTGCATATGGCATTCACATTCAAATAATAACCACAAAGTTAATAGAGATAAATGCCACCGAAATTTCATTTCATTAACTTCCATTTATTTTACAACATGTACAGTGACTGACAGTACATACAGTATACCCAAAAATCTGACTGAAGAGAAAGGAAACATATTACATTATCAACCGAATAAAAACTGAGACAAAAGAAATAACATACCGTTTGGTATTACCCTATCGCTTGGAATCATGAACAACTACTGAACAGCAGGGCTTTTTGCCTGCCAAAACATGTTTAGGAAAAAAGAGGCGTCAGCGATTGCTGGTACCTCCCAAAATTTATAAAATAAACAGTCATTTAATAGGTTTAAAAGTAAGCAAGTAGAAAGGTAGAAATAAGTAAAGTTTACATCTACTTGCGAAGTAAAAAGGTTTTCGAGCCTGCTATGAGCATCTCCCAATGGCACTCATTTTTCCAACATTTTTCATATATAACAAATTTATTTTGTAATAAATTTCATAATTGTAGGAATGTATGTATATTGTCCAGATATCATATCTGTAGATTTGACGATGTGAAAGATGAGATTGAAAATGTTTATGGAATTACTTGATTCTCCAAGTCCAATGGGTAGTCATTTCCTATCAACCCAACTTTTGATTGTAACTTCTCCAAATCTTAACTTCAATTGTCTCATATGTATCTCTAGATGATGTAGAAATAGATATGGATGATCAGGATGCGGGAATCGCAAAGACTGTTGGCGAAAGTAAAACTCAAGCGGTGAGGTAGCCTATACGAATAGCTCTTTCGTCTCTCCCTTTAATTCGAAGTGAGGTCCAATAGAGGATAGGTCTACTCCAAAACGCCACTGAGACGAGTGAGAGAGACCTCCCGGAAAAGTCACTCTAGAAAAAACGGTCCGACCGATAATGGGCAACCGAGCTCGTATGAAAAACTAAAATCGAGGATCCCCTGCCAGGGTGTCCTAAAACAAAGGGTCAGCGGAACTGGTCAAAAGTCGGGATCCCAACGATGCATAAAAATACTGCAAGCTCGCGTAAAAACCGAAAAGGGACTCAGATCCTAGACCCGCGCACTTGGCGGCTGCTGCCCAAACTAGACTTCCTATCTCCCGCCCAATTGAGGTCACCGCGCCCTCGCACAGTAAGGCGTAAGAATCACCATAACCGGCATAATTATTATAAGTCAACAATAACTCTTGACTTGAATCATCATTATTTCCCCATCTTTAATGGTTAACTAAACTGATCCAGGTATTTTAGTCGACGGTCCTATTAATGGTAATCAATAAATAATAGAGGAACCTAAAGGATTATTTTCTGAAGATGATCAGTCATTCATTGGTCACAGGTTATTATAAAAAAATGAGATTTGGAAGCTATTTATTGGATTTGAATCTAAGTTCAACCCACCGGATGGTTAGATTACTTAAGGCAAAAGAGGGAGAAATTAATAGTCGGATTCTAGATACTTCAATATCATAATAAGGTTAATATGTGAATGATAATGTCATTAATAAAGTTTCAAAAACTTTAATATCATGAGCTTTCTCCTACGAATATTGTTCAGCAAATACACTTTGGTGATTAGATGTCACGGAATAAAGAACTGGATGTTGTGAGGCATATAAAAAGGTCACACATGATGGTCTGTAGAGATTTCCTTACTAACATAGATAAATGGTGATTTATCATTTTACCCAAATGCTTAAATGATTAAGATCCCCTTTAAAGCCATAACAATCTTGCTTTAGGCATATATCTTTCTTATCAGTGTGTCATAACAAACAGGCTATCTCATTTGTTTCTCTCGCTTGCATTATGCATGAACACAACTAGATTCAATCATTCTCTAAAGTGTTCTTGATAAGACTATTATTTCAAAGTTTAGCCAACACAATGTAGATTGTATTTAATCTGGACTTTAGACACAATACTATGTGGGGCATATATTTTCCAAAATAAGCATTTGACCATTTCTTTACTTATAACAGGAAATGCATCTAATCAGTTCTCCAGGTAATTTTTACAATAAATGGCTAGGTTTGGAGGTAGTATTACAAAGGGTTTTATCACTTATGCCCCTCTAAGATATCGCAGTATCAGGTCTCCCCTCCGCCCCCCGCAGCCCTAGCCCCATGCTGCCCCCCGTGCCCCAGCAGCCCTGTCCCCCTCCGCCCCAGCACCCCCTCCCCCCGTCCCCCTTGCCCCCCGCAGCCCCTCCTCCCTCCGCCCCCCACAGCCCATGCCCTCCTCTGCCCCCGCAGTCCCTGCCACCGTCCCCTTGCCTCCCTCGTAGTGGTGTTTTGTTCCGGTTAGATGACTTTCTCGATCCTCTAGCCTATTGCTTCCCCCGCAGTGGTGTTTTTGTTCGGCTACCTCCTTCGTACCTGAAAGTGACTATAAATGATGGGCTTAGAGATTTCGCGTTTATCTTCTTGCTTACCTGACTCGTTGCACAGTTTAAACAGGTATTGCAAGTCAGGGATTGACTAGGAACTCTTGCCCTCTCTTTCATCCTGTTAATGAAATCTATTGTAGAAGGTATACCCCTCCTTGATTGAGATGCTCGGGTATCGGTTGCTGAAGGCTTCTCGCTGTACGTTTCGATTTTTTTCCCTTCACCTGGTAATGTTGGAAATTCTCTTTCAGTTCCACACACTGGAAGAGATGGCTTCCAATTGAAATCTGGAGGATCCCATTGGGAGTATGAGCCTAAAAGTTCATGAACATTATCTTCGAGAATGTTTTTACGGTTTTTTCCTGAGGGCTGCCCATCAGTGTAGTGGTTCACATCTAAAGATGTCATGAAGGATGATCGGCTTGCATGGTGGGGTCCTAATCTGCTGAAACTGGCATGATTACCAGATGGAACTTGTTGTTTCCTTGAGAAACTTGGAGTCTTAGAGATGCCCATGAAATCATCATCCGGTTGTAGAAAATCATGATCAATCACTTCCCCATTAAAATCTTTGTGTAAGTTTATCTTTTCTGGTTGAAAGAGGAGAAAGGAAGAAGAACAAATGAATAAGGAAGAAGATAAAGAGGTCTGGACAATAATACCCCTCTTAACTGCACCAAGGTTTGAAGAAACCATGGTTAAGTCAACTCATTGACGGTCAACCTGACGGAAGGGCACAAGTGATAACGGCGAAAGAAGTGAGGGGCACAACTGATATTACCAAAAAGATAGGGGTATAACTGATATTGTGATATCTCAGAGGGGCACAAGGGATAAAAACCCTATTACAAATCCTTATTTGAATACAAAGCCTACATCATTTCCTAGAATATATGGTTCGTTTAGAAGCTCTTCGAGATCAATCATGCAACTAGTTAGATTCCATGATGGTGTATAACCAGCTAAGCAACAGTAACCAAGAGCAATTAGGACGCCTTACAGTTTGCAAGCAACATACAATGAAATGTCAATTTGCTGTTTGAAATTTATTGGCGGACTATCCCCATCAATTAAATTTTTGATTGACCACACTCTATGCCAATCATATGACTTCTATCATCACTTATTCCCATCAAGGCCTTAAATGTCGATTTCGGTCACCATTTCGGTATCGACCAAAACAGAATTCGATAGAATTTCGGTGAATTTCGACCGAAATTTCAGTCATTTCGGTCATTTTTTGTACTAGGACCCCCATATTTCGGTCATTTCGATCGAATTTCGATTTCGACTGGATATCGATATTCGACAAAAATTCGACCGAATTTCGCTTAAATTTGAGTCCATGATTCCCATTGATTTCTGGAGGCCAATCCCAACTTAAATGCTATCCAGACTTCAGTAGAAAAAATTCCCGAAGAATCTCAAACCGGTGTTACATGATGAGAATCTTTACCAAATACTAAAAGCCAAAATTATTGCATGTTTGTGAAGGAGAAACAGATGTTAAATTCTATCTCCAGACTTGAAGATTTTCCTTTTCCTTATTCAATTTCCATCACTTCACAGAACTATCGAGTTATGTATATACATATGCTGATTCAGAATTATTAGGTTATATTCAACTATTTACAAAGAATTGTGAGACTAAGGAATGATTGGGATTATGAAAGGGAGGATAGAGACATGAATGGCAACAAAATTGGGAAGGGAAAGTACCTCTTTCGGGTCTAAAATTTAAGATCAAGGCTTGCATGCAATAGGGAAGGTTGCAGTAGCCTCCAGGGGGTGAAAGACAGCAGCTTCAGCTGCTGTTTTTGCTCCTGACAGTGGCTGGACAGCAGCGATTGGCTGCTGCAATTGGCAGTAGCAGCAGCCCTGGATCTTTGCTGGAGTATTGGCAAGCAGTAGGAAAAAAGGAAGGGTTGGAGACCCTTACGGCTGGAGAGGTTTGGAAGAGAATGGAAATAAAACAAGGAGAAAGGCTGTATATATAGAGAGGAGAACGGTCTAATCTTTAGCCAAGTGGAGAGTGAAATGTCAAGTGGAAGAGACGAGAAATACCAAGTGGCTGGAAAAGAGAAGACAAAGAATAATACCCCAACGGGCTGGAATTATTGGGTTTTTTAATCAGACTTTGTGTACTGTAGCAGGATTTAATTATATATATTTATTAATTAATTTCAAAAGTCTCTTTTATTTGATATACTTTAAAAAAATCGACCGTACAGCACCTCGGGCCTCGGATTTTGACGCACAATATCTCGATGTCGTCTCTGAACGACGATCGATATGAGTATAATGTTGATATACTTTCGATCGGGTTTGGATGCCCGCAATTTTTGAGATATGGTTTTGGTTTATGGTTAAATTTTACAAAATTAAAATACTAAACAACCTCCGATTGACGAATGGTCGATTCTGTTGGTCTTGTTTTCTTCGAATCCAATTTAATGACGGTCTCGGTTCGTTTCGCGGTTTCCGAATTTGCGTCGTGGCTTTTTCACGGCACGCATTACGATGCGACCGAGTTTTAGTTGATTTCGCCCGAACGATTTTTGATTCGCGATCAATTGATCGATTTAGGTTATCTAATGTTGTCAGATAACTTTATTGGATTAATCGGACCCAAAATCGGATCGGGCCAGGTTTGATTGGAAACCGAATGTTACAGGCTATCTCACTAAAGATAATTACCTAGAACACTTGAGGCCTAAAAAACTGGAAAAGGAAGGGAAATATCAAATTGATCCGTGTCATGGTGACCTGATGTGATCCTTTTCCAAGAAAAAGATTAACGTTTGGAATGACTGGTAATGGAATTCGTTTAAAGAGTCATCCCTCGTGCATTTCTACTCCATTAGTTTCATCGGTAGTGCTAAGGGTATCCTAACAGGGAGGAATACTAAAGCTTTAGATTGTTTACAGAGAAAGAGGGTCAACAGTTGTTGTCAGTACTTTTTTAGGAGGGCTGGCCAACAAAAAATTTTAACATCTAATGAGTACGATCGTGAAGAGGGTTCCTCTATATATGAACCATGGGATGAAATGACGCATATTCGAGATGAATTCCCTAGGGTGTTTTAGTTGGTTGGTGATTGATTTTATCATTTTCACTGCCGGTTGATGGCTCTCCTAGGGAGAGGGATGGATGTGCTCAAAACTGACATTTTTGGGAATCTAGTGAAATATATGCAGTTGCAGGTTCTTAATGCTAGGTTGAGAGTGATATCTTAAATCAACTTGTTGGTCTCATGGTATATCTTAATATAGAGGATGACATTAGGGATCTTTATTTGATTTATAAACTCCCTAGGAGGAGAGGTAATACCGAGAATAGCTATTTATGACACTATACAATTTGTACCACCATATGTACATACAATATGCATGGGACTAGCTGCTTCAATGAGATCATCTTTCATTCTAATAGGAGAGGAAATTACGGAAACATTTAGCATTCCCTCATGCTTAACGCCAAGTTCTTTGATTTATTTAATAAAAAAGACTACGGGTTCGTCATAATAGTAATAATAGCATGGCACTTTAAGCTGAATACAAACAAGTACTTTTTATTTTTTGGTAACACAAGGGCTCAAGAAGAGGTTGGTCGTTTAGATCGAATGGAAGACAAAGGCGGTTGACAGCCGACGAGTGGAGGATTGTGTTTTAAATCAGGTTAGGATATGGAGGATAGAAAAATGCGTTGAATGAAGGCAAATATCGACGCAAAAGACGAATCAAAGAGGGTCAACTATGAAACTTTTCTAAATAAAGGCCAATACAAGATGAAGACAGGACGTTAACCGCTCTATTGAAGTTCATGGCGAAAATGTTATTGGTGATCTGGAGATTAACACGGCTAATGCAGATTATTTTCATCAGTTGAATAGGCGGGAGCCCTGAAATGGTTGGAGCTAGTATAAAAGTAACGCCATCATGGTATCGTCTACCCAATATGACGAGCTTGTTAAAGAGATTATGCCGCAGAAGGTGCACGATGTGATGATAAGCCTTAATGCGGAAACCCATCCGGCACCAAGCCAAGATGGGTTTCCAATCTTTTTACAGGTGATTTTAAAATGTAATCAAGGTAAATTTGATGGGGGTCATTGCGAGTTCATGCATGCGAATGGAGGGGTTGAATTGTTGAACAAGGCACATATATGCATTCCCCCCAAGGAGAATTCAATTGTGTGCATGGAAGAATTCCGCCCCATTGCTTTATTTTTTTAAGGAAAAAAGAGCCTTCACCATATTGGGGTGTGCCTAAAACTTCAACATTAATCACCAAAAATAATTACATGCATTTTACGGCTAGTCAAAAGCAAAAAAAAATACAAGTTCCAACTCTTTGTTAGCGCTCGAGTGCCTACGCCACCACATTTTCACTAGATAAGAGATCCTGGCGAAAGACCACACCATTTTCAGCAATCCAAATCGCCCAAATCAAAGCCATACACTCGATCTCTCCTTATCAGTTCTACTCCACTCCATCTCAATGGACTCCCAGAAAGCAAACACGACCAGTACGCACCGCTTGACTTCCGTACAGGTCATGCGCATCCAAGGATGATCTACAACTGAAGAAAAGGTTAATACACATCCTCCACATTCTCCAGACAACATGAGCAAGTATTGTCAATGTTAGGGGATGAATCACGAGAGATGGTCCATGGTTAAAAGCATGCCCCTCCTAAAGATCCACAAAAAGACCTCCGCACAAGTTGGAACATTCACTTCCAAATTCTCCTGCAGTTCACCACGCACTCCGTGGTCAAAAGTCATAGGGCCCTTCAAGCCTCTGTATACCTTCCCGTAAAAAACACCATCACACCAGCTCCAGCTATCCCGCCTGTCAGAGGGCACAGCTACATTCTCAAGCTCTTCCAGCAACACCAAGAGCTCTGCCAACTACTGGTCCGAGAGCTCAGATCGAAAAAGAGTGTCCATCCCATGCATCAACCATCGAGAAATCGGGATAAGTAGCATCGCTATCAGACGTGGAACCTAGTCCCCCCCCCCCTCGCTCCAATCGTCGGTTCAAAACTTAAAACCATACCATCCCCGATTATAGGCCTCAGAAAGGGGTCTATCTCATGCACAACGCAGCAAATGCCTCGCCAGAAATACGAGAGTGCATGAACACACTCCTCAGGACCAGGGAAAGAACAACCAGACCATACATCTTCCAGATACTATTGCGGATCAAACAGTTACAATCACGCAATCGACCTGTTAAGCAGTGCTTTGTTCATCTCCTCCAAGCTACGCACCCCAAACCCACCATCCTCCTTTAAACAAGCAACGGTCATCCAGTCCACCAAAGGAAAACCACTCGTGTGTCCAGATGACGATCAGAAAAACCTCCTCATGATGCTCTCAAGTTTCTTCCTCACCCCCACAAGTAGGATACTAGATGATAGAAAGAAAATAGGGATCGTAGACAGAACCGATCTCAAAACCGCCAACCAAGCCACCTCTAGATAAGCAGACATATTTCCAGCCTACCAACCTCTGCTCCATCTTCTCTACCACAAGAAGCCAATCCGCCATGCTCATCTTCCACGCCACCAGAGGCACACCAAGGTAGCACAGCAACAACTCCTTACAAGGAGATCACAACCATCCCGCGCATAACTCAATCTCCTCCTCCTCCAAGCCAAAAGGCACAATTTTTAACTTCTCTGTGTTAAGTCCCAATCCAAATACCACACTGAAAAGGTCAACTATGGAGTGACATCCGCAACTCTGTAAGCCCCCCTCCGCAAAAAGGATCGTGGCATCCGCATATTGAAGAATGGGGATTGAAACCCCTTCCATTGAGTATCCGTTGCAAAGGCCACCCATGATCGCACGCTAAAACATAACTGACAAGCCATCCATCGGAAGAACAAATAGAAGTGGTATCAAATGGCAACCCCGGTGAATACCCCGTTGCGACTGAAAATACCCCAACCCCCACCCCATGCTTCGTCTGCACATTCACGAGCACAACGTAAGAAGCAATCGTGACACATCTCTTCATCCAAGTAATCCACCTCTTAGGAAATGCACGTCTAAATAACAAGGCCCGGATGAACCGCCAATTCACATAGTCATAAGACTTAGAGAAATCCACCCTCCACAGAACGCCCTTAGCTTTCTGACTACGCTAGTCTTCCACAATCTCAAAAGCCAACACCACATTGTCCATGAGTTGTTTATCATGAAGGAACGCACTTTGAAGCGACAAAAAAATCATGACACCCCCCTCGAACGATTTACCAAAACTTTTGCCATAATCAAGAAGATCACATTGGACGGAGTTATAGGGTGATACCACTGTTGTAAAAGTCGCCCGACTAGGCCGATTAGTCGGCCCGACTAGTCGAGTAGGTGGGGTAGCCGACTCGACTAGGCCTAGTCGGCCCTTAGTCGGTCAACCCGACTAATCGGGCCGACTAGTCCGCCTAGTCGCCCGACTACAAGGCCGACTTTTACATAGAGATTTTTTATTTTTTTAGTTTTTCAATTTTTTTAAAAGCAAACTTATTCTTATATGCTTAATGTTATATTTAAAGACAATTACTTCTTTTATTTCATTATGATAGTATAAAAAATATACAAATCAATACAAATACATAAGAATATGTGTATAAAAATTGATTTATGTATTTAAAATAACTAAAAAAATTCAAAACCGACTAATGGCCGACTAAATCTGATTAGTCGCCCGACTGCCGATTAATCCTTAGTCAGTGACCCTGCCGACCGAGTACCGACTACCGCTTTCTGCAACCTTGGGTGATACTCTTCAATCCTAGTGGCAACATCATTCATAGGAAGCAAGAACAAGAAATATCTGTTGATTCGATCAAAGCCATAGTTTCCATATGCAAACTCGGCTACCAACTCCATCATCTCCTCAGCCATGAGATCCCAAAACTCCCAGAAGAAGAAAACCGAGAAACCATCTGGCCTAAGGCAAACATCCGAATTCGACATCCAAACGGTCTCGTCAACAAGTCTGCATCCTTATCGGTAATGTGGTTTACACCCAGCCCCAACCACCTCAACCCAATGTGTGGAGCATGCCTGCTCATGCTCCTGAAGTAACCAGTCACCGTTGTCGTGATCTCCACTCCCCGTGAAAATCCACACCCCCAACCTCAATCGAGGGGATCAAATTTCTCGAACTTCTGCCATTTGCCATCGTATGAAAGAACCTAGTGGTTGCATCTCCTTCCTTCAACCACTTCTATTGCGACCTCTACCTCCACTCATACTCATGCATCCTATCCTCCTCCAGGATTTTCTGAAACACCCTGCAACTTGAGAGTTCCTCCTCATCCAGCTCCATGTTGTCCTCCAATAAGTCCAACCGCGTTAACTCCTCCCGAGCCTGATTCCTCTTTTTGACTCTCGTGTAAAACGAGCCTTCCTCTCGAAGGTCATCAGTCTATGTTGCAACGTAGCCAGCTTTAGTGCCATACTCACAGTACTCGAACCCACTACCTCTAACTCCATCCAAAAGAAATAACCAAAACACAAAAACCATCCTCCAACATCCAATACCACTCAAATCTAAAGTAAGACGATGAACCTCTCCCATTGCATGTATCCAAACGCAGCGGCGCATGATCAGATCGTGACATAGGAAGAGATGTGACCGTAGCCAAGATGAAAATCTCCTAGGCCTCAACCGACAATAGAAAACAGACAATCCATGATCGGAAGGACGAGCTCCTCCGCGGATACTTGCAATTCGCTACATCAAAAACCACCAGAGCAAGCTCCTCTACCGCATCAGCAAATGGGCCAGAGCCAGGGTCCTATACACCTCTCCCACCTGGCCTATTCTCAACGTTAGCATGGCATTGAAATCATCACCCACAAGTCAAGCCACCTCCGAGAATTTAGCCATAATCTCCCAAAACTCATCCCACAGAGCGGCATTCGAAGAAGCACCAGAAACATCGTACACCGAGGCGACAACAAAGCAAGAGTGATCTGCCATGCTGACTAAAGCAAACGTAACTGAATGTATCTGAATCATATCATCCTCCAACAAAAAAAACTCCCATTTCATGCAACAACAATCCCCCTAAACTTCCATTCGCCAAAACCGATCTGAAATCAGTGAGATGAGGACCAAAAGTGGTGTTCCATCTCACAGAATCCCACGAATCAATCTTGACCTCCTGCAAACAAACTACATCAATCTTCCAAGCTGCCAACATGGAGCTAACCGCCAACCAATTCTCCTGTTGGCCCAGCCCCCTTATATTCCATGAAGAAGCTTCATAGGGACACCGTGGGGATAGTCCCCGCCACCTGAATCCCCACCCTCTCTGCAACTGCCAGCTAGAATTCCCTCTCCAACTCACTTCCACCAGCCATCATTGAAGTACCTACTCCTGAACTCCCCTCTGAAATAATCACACCTTCTTCCAACCTCAATCCTTCTTCAGATTTCTCAGCCTCCTGACACTAGAACACCCCTCTACATGGTCATCAACCCTAGCCTCCGCAAGTTGGAGAGATCCATCCTCATGCTCATGTTCCAACATGCTTATTTCCCAATCTGGAGCGTATGCCCGATGGCGTTTCCGCGAGAAAATGAGCAGATATTTTCTCGCATCCCTAGATGCCCTTGGAGAACTCACCATACCTTGGAGTCTCTTCTTCGGACTAATGCACTCGACCCTCCCTTCACTTTTGTATGGCGAGGGATCGTAGCAGCTCCCCTCTGAACCATCAACCTCCGAAGAGTTCAAACTTGCACCTGGCCCTCACTCCCGCTGATAGCCCCGAACTGGCTCCTTCCGATGTTGCCCCATCGTGTCGAACATACCCCGTAACCTCCTGCAGCGCCTCCCCAGAGTATCCAGGCAGGGGCTCTGTAGAGTCATTTGCTTGGGACAAGCCGTGTCTAACAAGATCTGGATGGTAAAGGTCTTCCAAAAGATTGTAGAACATATTCGGATCCGTAAAAATTGCTTCCAAAATGACGCCTACTTGCGGTCTGAGCCTACCCAAAAACAAAAGACTACAGTCCGATGGACTCGCAGTACATGCTACCACAATGGAGTTAATAAGAGGATCCAAACCCAAATCTGTCTTCACCAAACCAGAGATGATATTCAGAATGGAAGCGGTGCTAGGGTTCCCAAAGGGTGTCAACTCCTCATAGCCCTAAAATCCTGTAGTAAACGACGTAGTTTGGGATTCTTGATCTTCGCAGACAACCACCTATTCGGCAACGTCATCGGAGATTCCTCTGCCCCCACCCCCACCCCAACAAAGCCGATCCTCCAAGGCCACAAGCCACATCCATCCTCCTAATCCACAACATCGCTCGCACCGGCTTCTGCGGTCTGGACCACAAGACCATGACCTCCTAGCCATAGCCAAGACGCATACCAAAGCTCCACCACCTCCCCAATATGCTCCAGCACCTCCTGTGGGACCTCTAACTTATGACATCTCAAAGGAACGTCGACTACTTTCATATTCCACGCCAACCCACCGCTCGAGCAACCATCAAGAAAACGTGACCTCCGCCATCGGATATGCCCCCCCGACTCCGATGTCAAGCAAACCTCCAGCCAAAACCTCATTCACCCGACCGAATGGAAACCCCTCACACATAAGAACCAACCCGACAGCCATCGAATCGTAACTCGCCCCATGTTCCCTCGTCGCATTCAGTCTATCCTGGAATCTTCTTAAAGCCTCATAATCGCCTTCCCCGACCACCATGCCTTCAGCAACTACTCATCTGCCACCCCTTCTGATAAACGCACAATAGAAGATAACAATTCAGCTTCCGACCAAATCTTCTGATGAGTCTTCTCCTCTGTAGTCGAGTCATTATCCAACAAAGCTCATGTGTTGCATGTTTCTTTGACCAATACCCCTTCACCCACAGTCCTTTCGACGATGGCCCGGATGCCTGTAACTGAAGCACAAACATGGTTTAATAGGCCTAGCCTCGAGGCGGGGCGGGGCAGGGTTTTTTTGCCACGAGGCGGACACCTCAAATGGTATTGACAAGGCATGCACCTAAGAAGGTTGAGGTAGTGAGGTAGTCGAGGTGGTCCGAGGTGTTCTGTCAGGCGTATTCTGGATTTTAAAGAATTTTCTAAGGATTTAAATTGCCTTATTAGTAATTTTAGATGCTTATAAATGTCTAGTTGTTTAAGATATATACAAGATGAATGCTTGGTATTTTAAGTCTCTTCATGTTCAAATTGAGCATTAAACTTGTCTAATTTAAATAAATTCTTAGCATTACACTTTTAAACACAATCCACAAATCTCAAAGAAAAGCCAGTGTTAGGAGGAATGACATAATGAGCAATGCAATGTACTAACGAAAAAAGGATTAGATTCAAGGCATCTCAATGGTGTCATATATTATATATTAGCCACATAAAATATACATTTAGTTGAAGTATATCTCATCGTAATTTTTATGCACTACAATATTTTTTGGTAAAAAAAATATGTTATTAATGAGAATTATAGCCAACGATTCCCTTTTGATTGGGGGGAAAATAGTCGAAAGGTTTATGGAATTGACATCATTTCTTTACATGTTTTAGTATTCATATTTACATCATATATTACAAATATATATTACATGTCTATCACATTAAATGATTTCATTACTAAATATATTTGTTATACTTTTTGAAATATTTTCCAATACAACTACCACCTTGAGGCTACGCCTTGCCTCATCTTCAGGGAAAACGACTCGTTCTGCCTTTTGTTTTTTCAAACCTTAAGCACAAATGCTCAGCCAGCGCATAAGACTTGGATAGGTGATCCCCAACTATGTCGCGAAAATACCACATTTCCTCCCGTTCTCGGCCCTGATGTCGAGCTCTCCTCTCCTTCAAAACGCTCCATGGCCCCTCCCCCGCCAACTACTCCATCTTGACATCCTTGAGTGCCTCCCCCTCACCTGATCGACTCTCCTCGATGTTCCTTCCGTTTTTGGTGACCCTCTGTTCACCTACAACGAGCTATTTCACTCCCCCTCCAACGATTCCACTCTCTCTATACCAGCCCTCACCAGTCCCATCTCCGCCC
Source organism: Ottelia alismoides (assembly GCA_037367405.1). Classification (NCBI taxonomy): domain Eukaryota; kingdom Viridiplantae; phylum Streptophyta; class Magnoliopsida; order Alismatales; family Hydrocharitaceae; genus Ottelia; species Ottelia alismoides. Next base: position 386,887 of record JAZKJV010011364.1, read on the forward strand.
ACACCACTTCCGCCTTCAGCCTTCATTATCCCCTGACACATTTTGCTTTATCAAATGGGATATATCGTATTTTGGCAAAAGTGTTGGCCAACCAAATTAGATATGTCCTTGATTACTTCATCTCCCATGAATAGAGGCATTTACTCCAAGTCAATACCTGGTAGATAGCTTGGTGCCCGCATCTGAGATAACCAATGATCGAAAAAGGAAGATGATGGGCATACTTCAAAAATTTGACATCTCCAAGGAATATGACAGCATAAAATGAAGATTCATATGGTCTTTCATGCTAATAGGACTCTCTCAAGCAAGGCCCTAAATGTCAATTTCGGTCACCATTTCGGTATCGACCAAAACAGATTTTCGATGGAATTTCGACCGAAATTTCGGTCATTTCGATCATTTTTTGTATTAGGACCCCATATTTCAATCATTTCGGTCATTTCAGTCGAATTTCGATTTCAACTGGATATCGATATTCGACAGAAATTTGACCGAATTTCGCTGAAAATTTGAGGCCATGCTCTCATGAGCATGCAGACTCATATGGTAGAATTATTAGTTTACTCGGACAATGTTTCTTAGCACGTACATGGGCCTCCCTCTTGTGGCAGGCTTGGCCATGCACAAGCGATCTGTTTGACTGAGAAGTTGGAGAGCAAACTGGCTAGATGGAAGTCATCCTACCTATCGAAGGGTGGTCGTTTAATTTTGAACAACTCAATCTTGGCAGCTATTCCTGTTGTTTATATATCCGCAAGATATATTCCAGTTGGCACCACACATAGATTGGAAGCAAGTATGTGTCGCTTGTTCTACTTTGGAGCTCGAAGAGGTCATAGAGGGGTACACGTGGTGGATAGGGATACTATCATGTGGCAAAAAATTGAATGAGCGCTTAGGGGTCATGCAGCTCAAGGACCTAGACCAAGCCCTTCTAGAAAAGCGGATCAGCAAGATTTGGGGCAACAAAGATGACATATTAATGTATCTAAAGCGCCACATCTACAGGGCAACCACAAACCCTCCCCTTATTTCTGGAGGGAAATTTGCTTTTTAGTGCCACAAATTGGGCACTTCATAAGGGCATATGAGATTGTCTCTTTAACAAATATTACTAAAGCGGTATCTCCCAGCTTGGGAGAGTACCCGAATTAATTTTTCAAAAAAGGCATATGAGATTGGTCTCATTTTGGTAGGATGACTGGATGGGAGATGGTGTGTTAGCGGATAAGTACTCGAGGCTTTTCGCCTGACTACAAACAAAGATGTACATATTTCAGAGGTACGGATGAACCGGTCTTGGTACCCTCCTGTACTTCAGGTTTTTCTGACCAACGGTTGTTGGATTTCATCAATTTACTTTGGGACATTGGTAAATGGAAGATTCCATCCGACGAACATGATTCATGGACTTAGGCAAATGAAACTTTTTTGTGAAAAGGGCATATAGAGTCCTTACCTCGGAGTTGGAAGTGATAAGATGCAATGAGGTTGATGACTACCGACTCATCTAGAATTCTCCTTTACCCACAAGGGCGAAGTTTTTCCTATGAAGATACAGAAAAGTTGGTCGATGAGAAGGTTTTTTGCGCGAAGTGGTCACAAGAGAATTATATGACATGCCAGAAATGTAAGAGTGCACCAGAAACTGTGGAATATTAATTATTTAAGAGCCCGTTCTCGGAAGAAATATAGGGATGGTTGACGCTTCCATGGCCGAACCACGCAAACCTTGATGCCTTTTGGGCTTCCATGCAAACCGTTTTTGTTGCTTCTCATGGAGACTGTCTACAGCCGTTGAGGTGGCATGGGTGGTCTAGCTTTCGCGGAATGGGTTGATCTTATAGCAGGAGTGGTATCATACGGACAATTTAAACCACCATGTCATTGCCATGTTTATGGTATAGTCCTTGTAAGCATCTTTTGACCTAATAGATTTGAGTCTAACACGCCTCGAGTTTACATTTTCTTTCCTTTAAAAAAAATCATCTCCATACCCCCAATTCATGATTGGCTTTGACCTAAGGCAGCCAAACTGGCTTCATAATCGAGCTTGAGGGAGACATTACATGCCGCTAGCACCAGGAGCTCCCCGACATCCATTGTCAAGCCAAACAAGGCCAACCTCCCCCCAAAGACTTCTCCGTTACAACGTCCTCACTCAAGCTCACATATGCCCGTGATTGCCGACCACTTCTTAGAGTCACTCCAACCCTTGCCTGGAACTTAATCCCCACCACCAAAACCTTGAACATAGAGCCTCCTTCTCAACTGTCAATTGGACAACCACCGATCATAAGGTAAGCATGTAAATAACGAGTTTATAGGGACATCTATCCAAATACAAAGATAATATGACTGTGTAAAATTGCAAAAGAAAGCATGGGTTTCTGGGTAAAAAAAACGAAAAGGCTGCTTAACCACAAGAAGAAACAAATCATATATACTTTATGAGGCGGCGGAGTTAATTGTATAAGCCTTTTGACAACACGTAATGCGATGCTCCTGAAAGGTAGTAACAGTAAGACCTGCAAATAAGACAATAGTTTATTAAGGACAAAAACTGTGCATTTCATGCAAAAGATGTTTATCAATGCAGGGGAAATGAAGAAATATATCTGGCAAAAAAATAAAATATTTAAGATGTGAGGGATTGTATTCTTTAATCTACCTTCGGGCGTGTAAAACCCCTGTCAAGAAAACAACCACCATTTAGAACCTCAATCTCATTCCTATCGGGATTCTTCGCTAATTTGTTGGCATTTTTTGTCACAAGAGTCCTGGCTCTATAAATATGATTCAACTGCATAACATTTGTTGATATTCAGCTCATAAGAAAGGAAAACCGACTATATCGATTTACCTGAAACTTGATTGTTACAGTAAGTTTAAAAGAATCGAAAGCACTTACAGTGTGCAGAATATATGCATCCATGACACTTAAATCCGTGTCACCTTTAAGATAAAATGGTTTCTTATCACCATACAACAAATCCCGGTAGCTACGGCCTGTGAGCATCAGAAATATGATCAATGCATTTAGTCAGTAAATGCAACCTACAGATATTAAGAATATAACTGGAACCCCACATATTTAGATCGAATTTCACTTTTATATTATCTCATTTTACCAATAAAGAAAGGAGACTTCATAATGCAAACAGGAAGTTCGCATATGGCAATATAACTTTACTTCATAAAAATTAGTATTTCTTACTTTAAAGTACTTCTGGTATTCGACTTTGATAGATAACCTAATAACACCAGAACGAACAGCAAATATAGGATTACAACAATACTAACACAAAATAATATGCAACCTAACCCCAGCATATGAAACACTAACTGAAATATTAAACATTTTTTGAAATAATTTTTTTTGAAAAGCGAGTGTGGCGTTCCAAATTGGGAACCACCTCAAAGTGTATATTAAAAAAAGTACAATGTGCTACAAAGTATTACTTTCCCGCGATGAACATAATGCTCTACAGTGTTCGACGACACCGTTTCTAGCGCACCAAATCGCCCAAAGGAGTGCATCGGGAAAGCAATATCCTTGTGTTAAAAAGTATTACTTTTCCGCGATCTAACTCCTCTCGAAAAACCAGCGCGGTCCTAACCACTGATAAGGCGTCCCACTACCCTTGTTAATTCAAGCAAATTAATGTTCAAATTAATTGATATCATTCGTTGCAATCGGATAATGAGAGCAAATCAAAAACCACTTTCAATTAGAGTCAAATTAATTTCGAGCAGCAATTTTTTTTACTTGGTTGGAAGTCCAAGGTCGAACTCAGGGAAGCAGCTGTCTCCTTAGGTTGATTTTTAGCAAAATCCAATGTATGATTTTCAGAGAAGATATTTTTTATCTTTTTTTATATTTTATGCAAGACACATGCAAAATCAGGCCAAATCACAAGTTAAATCAGAAAGATAGTCAAATTAATTCCAAAAATTATGAAACTTGGCCAGATAATGAAATATGATGAAATTAAGCTACACTATTTTTTTGTAATTTTCAGATGCACAGATAATAAAAAATGCAGACTTTAGTGAAAATGACTAAACCAATTTTAATAATTAACAAACGATGATATTTTTCAGAAACAAAATTAATCCAAATAGGTCTAATTAAGAGCTATCCAAATCAACTTGAATTTCGTTAAAACACTTCGCGGTTGATTAATTAAAAATCAATTACGGTTTTCACTAAATGATTTTTCTAAGACAAATTATACGTGTAAATGGTATGATTTTCGGATATGTTGTACCATAGACTTATATCTACCAATGATGATTTTTCGTGGCCTCAAGAAGGATGGTGGAGTCCTTCGAAGCTGAGCAAGTCCAATTGGATCTCGCGACGCGGAAACGGTGATGTCGCGGATCTCGCCTTGAGGTTGTCGTCGCTCGACTCGTCTCCTACAGCTGTCACCTGAAGGTAAAAGGGGCTCGACCTCACTTCTCTCGAAAACGACGGATGGTGATGAATGGAGGAGTGGAGGAGATTATAAAGAGGAGAAGGTAGAGGTTGGAGAGGACATGGAGAGAGTGGGAGAGATGGAAGACGGAGTGGAGAAGATGAGGTGGGAGTGGTTGCCGATGGGTTGCTTCTCCCTTTAGTCAAGGGAGAGTGGGGGAGGAATGGGTAGAGGAGCAGTTCGGTCGTTGATGAAATACCCTTTCATCCAACGGCCCTGGATGAAGGAGGAAAATGGTATAAGTGGGTGAATGAGGATGCGACACATGGCGGCTCCAGGAGCTGCCACGTGTCGCTCCCAAAAAAATCCACAACTAAATACAAAGAAAAATCGGAATGAAATAATAAAAGAGATTAAATCAAAAAGTGGTCAACACGAAAGTTGCTCGTCTCGACGAGATCTACAACTTTCGTGAAGGGTCGAAAATCAAAGGAAGTGATCTGTACAAAAATGTATTTTTGGGCGGTACCTTATAGATATAAAATACCGCATTTTTCCTTTTATAATTTTTTGTCATTTTTAATTAAGAGAAAAATCAAAAAAAATAGAGAAAATATGAGGAAAATATTGACAACTTAATCTAATTTTTTGGATTTATAATAATTAAAAAAATAAAAGGATAAAATGGAGGGGTATTTCGATCAATATGTACAATATACAAAAGGGGCCCAAAACCCATGTTTTGCATACGAGCTCCGATTTTAATGAAATTAGTCTTATTTCGAAGGTCTTTGAATGTACATTACTTTAAAGGTGAGTAGACCTAATTCGGAGGTTGTATGAGAGAGATATGCGCATTCTAAGGTTCATGGTCTCAAACTTGGATTGGGGTTTAATTAGGAAATTTTACAAGTTAGTATTTTTTTGATATTTTTCTTTAATTAGTGTTAGTAATATATACACTATAGAGTTGATTTTATTGGATTCGGATTTAGCATAAAATATATACAAATAGGTGAAATATGGAGAATATACAGGTGATTTTTATAAGTGAAATGGGCTTCTTATTTATGCAATATGAATGCTAAAATGCAGATGTTATCAATGCATGTGTGAATGCTAATTATGCAATATAAGTGGAAATACGATGCTATTTACTCGGGAACAAAGCTATATTTTCAACTTTTAGAGTAATGAATCATAGATTCATCAACAACCCATCCATGAGATGCTCACTTTGCTCAAAATCTGGGATGAGGATGGACATAAGAAGAACAAGTGATTCACATCTTCAACAGCAGCCCCACATTTGACACAACGATCAACCTCCACACCCAGCACATACCTCATGCGAACCTACGTAAGGATTCTACCAAGCTGGAGAAGCCAGAGAAATATCTTGATACGGTTTGGCACCATGCCTCTCCAAATCAACCTATTATCATTAGCAACCTCCTCATCCACCTCATGACTGGTCTCCACCAAAAAGCGATATGCCTTCTTCACTAAGAATCTCCCATCTCCCCAACAAAAAGATCCCTGCCAGCCGTCGATCCCTCCATTCGTGCCAAATCCGCCTGCAATGCGAAGAAATCGTCAACCCTCCATGACCCATGCACCCAGACTTGTCGCACCACCTCCTCATTGTTCATGGCCAGTTGCATGAGGCGTGGGAAACAATCGCCCAACGCTTCATCCCATGTTGAATCATCATGCCAGAAATGAAATCCATACCCATCTCCAAGAATCGGGTTCAGCTTCAATCCCAACTCCGCGATCACATCGGTGATCCCCTTCCATGAGGATGACGACAACCGACCCAGAACAACTACCATCGACAAGGACACCCCATAAATATTCCTCATCAGCCTACACACAAGGTCCTCGAGTTTTCCCCCATACTTGAACCACACATTTCATCACGAATGCCTTGTTCATCTCGCCCACCTGTAGAAATAGCAGACCGTCCATCCTCTTCGATGTCGTCACCTTGCCCCAATCAACCAAATGAACCTCCTCATCTGTCTCCGATCCGACTGAAAGAATCTCGTCGTTAAAGCCTCAATCCTCATGCGTACACCCGCAGGAAGCAGTCTCGTAGAGCAAAAGAATATACGTATGGCCGAAAGAACGTGCTTCAGAAGCACCCATTTCCCACATCTCGAAAGCATCAATGCCTTCCATCCTGCTAACCTCCCCTCCAATCTCTCCAGCAAAACCCTCCAGTCCCTAGTCTCTGTCCTCTCCGCCACAACGACAAGCCCAGATACGTGATCGACAAAGGGGTCGTAGGGCAACCCCGAATCGTCGCCGCTCTCTGCACCTCCACCTCCGCGACGCCAAAAAGAACCACCATTGATTGGCTATGATTAATTCGAAGACTCAAAATGTCCCGAAAAATGTCCAAAATGAGCGATACTCGACGCGTCTTCTCCTCATCAGCCTCCATGAACAACAGAGTGTCATCTACGTATTGCAGCATGGAGATGGATATCTCCTCAATCACGTAACCAGCACACCATCCCCTGCTCATTGCCAATCGCATCAATACAGCTAACGCATCCGCTACAACAACAACCAATAGAGGTGCCAAATGGCAACCCTGCCTAATGTAACTCTAGGGTTGGAAGAAACCCCCCACCAGCCAGCCATTCACAAATACATGGGATGTCATCGCGATACACCACTTAACCGAAGCAGTCCACATCTCCGGGAATCCTCTCTTCTCCAAAGACGCCCACAAGAATCTCCAATCCACAACGTCATATGCCTTGAAAAAGTACACCTTCCACAGCACACCTTTGACCTTATGCCTCTTCCAATCCGTCGTCATTTACGAAGCCATCACCAGTAATCGGTCATAGCTCTCCCAGACACAAATGACATCTGCTCTGTGAAATAATCCGATCAAGCACCCCCTTCAGGCGGTTCGCAAGGATTTTTGAGAAAATAAGGTACACGGCATTGGATAAAGCAATCGGCATTTAGTCCTCCACCCTGGTCAGTGTGTTCTTCGAAAGCAGGAAGATAAGGGCCTTGTTCAATCTCTCAAACCCACGATTACCCTCCAAAACTCGACAAGTACCTCCAAAACATCTTTCTTGATAACCTCCCTGAACTCCCAATAAAAGAAGACCGAGAAACCATCCAGACGTGGTGTCCCATCAACATTTAGCTGGAACAACACATGCTTGATTTCCTCCTCCGTGAAATCCCTCACCAACAAAACCGCATCGGAATCCAAAATCCTAGAGACACCAATCCCCTGCTAGCCCCATCCTGCCCGCATGTATCGTCGGCCGAAATCCTGAAAGTGTGACTGCAACGTCAAACCAACCGCTCTGTCCCCCTTGCCCATCTCACCGCCAGTAGACACCGAACGTATCAAATTTATACGTCTTCTCCCATTGGCCACACATGGAAGAATCTCGCATTAGCATCCTCTTCTCTCAGCCACTTCTGCCTAGATCTCTGCCTCCAAGCAACATCCTCTTTGTCCTCCCTAAAAATCTCGTCCAAGTGACCTCCGCTCAAGACCAACTCCTCCGCCATCAGCACCTTCACATTTTCCAACCTGTCCAATCTTCGAACCTCATCCAACGCCTTCTGCCTCCGAGCACTGCACTGCACCCAGTTGTCCCTATTGAAATCCCTCAAAAACCTCCGAAGTGATGCTAGCTTGCTTGTGAATCTACATGTTGTCGACCCATCGATGCGGCATTCAGCCCAAAACCTCTCCACCACCTCCCGGAAGCCCTCTTACAGTAACCATGCCCTCTCAATTTAGAAGAACAAGTGCGGGTATCTGCATTCCCCGAGTACCAGAGTAAAGGCTTGTGATCCGACTGCACCCTAGGAAGGGCATGGGCCCCAGCCAAAGGAAACGTCTCCAAAGCCTTAGTAGACAGCAAGAATCTATCAATACTGGATCGAGACCACGAGTTCCGCCAAGTGTAAAGGCAACCCACGGCATCGACCACTTGGAGGACCAAACCATCCACCATCTCAGCCAGTTCTGTCGAACGACCATCGTTCCCACCTTGGACCCCAGATCAATCCTTTGACCGCAATGTTATATTGAAATCATCGACATGAGCCAATACATGTCCGGAATCTCGCCCTAGCCAGCAACAACTCCACAAAACGACCAACACCGGCACCATTGCACGGGCCATACACATTTGTAACCAAAATCCTCACGTCATCTGTCATGTGTCGCAACAGGATCGAGACCGAGAAGGCCCAGTGCAACTCCTCCATCATCTCCAGCTTAGCCCCATCCCACACGGTTACAAGACCTCCAACTGCCCCTTCCGTCGCAATTGCCTTGAATTCTCAAAACTTGTTTCCCCCAACCTCCCTCCACTTCCCCTCCAGTTCCCTTGAGATCTTCATTTCTCTGAACATAGCCACATCCGTCCTCTGCTCCAACAGAAACATCCGCACTGCCAAACGCTTCTCGACCTGACCCACGCCCCTCACATTCCAAGTGGTCACATTCATATGGGCACCTCAGAAACCCCTGTAGGCGGCACCAGCCCAAGGCATACCAAAACCTCCCTCTCCAGCCTTTCCCCCAACACTCACACCATCTCCCCAACCTCCAACTCCTCCCCTTCAACATCCATCGCTCGCCTCCATCCCTCAATCCCCGGCCCCCATTGACATAAAGATGCAGTAACCTCCTCCCTCACAAACGCAATAGACACCCATCGCCTAAGAGGTAACGGCATAACAGAAAAGCCCTCTGCCCGCTGACCCACCTCCCCAGCCACGCCCTTCAACAACCCCTCGCCATCCAAACCCCTACCACCCCCGGACCCCACCAAGCGACGATAGATCTCCAAACGTCGCAACCGCCTTCTCTCTTTCAAGCTACCCCACAAGTACCATCTTCCAAATCTTCTCCCCGACTCAGACTCACCACATCGAGCTTCATGTTGAGGCACACCCTCGGAAGATCCTACCAAACTCGACGAGTCCTCAGTCCCATTCTGCATCAGGTCCTGGAGAGCACCACCACGACCTGGCAGAGAAGGCGACTCCACCACGGGAGGCTGAGAGACCAACTCACGGGTCGTTGAAACCCCCAGCTCCGCCTGCTCGAAACCATCAAGCACAAGAAAGGCATTACAATCACATTCCCCAAAAACGAGCATCGGGTCTTGGATCGCCATATGTACCGAGAATCCCTCAACACTCAGGTCGACCAGGAGATTCGAATCCCCATAAGCAACGCCTTTACCATCCTGATCCGAAGCCCTGCAAGCAACCTGACAATAACCAAGCGGTGAGCAGATCCTCCTACCAATTCGCCCGAGAGCCCATCGATCTCCCCGAACCAAAACCTATAAAGTGATTCGAGGGTTCGACAAAGCATGTTGCACGCCTCAAGAACCCCGCCAAGACCTCCACGTAGGAGGCCCGAATCCCAAACCCGCACGAGAGCACCTCAGGCTCCACGTCAAAATTTAAGCCCGAAGGAACCCCATCCCTTTCTCGAATAGGCACACGGGATTCGAATTCTTGGAAAGGAGCTCCTTCCCTTTCTGCGCAAGTTCCACCCAATCGGACTCCACTGTCCATCTTCGACCATCCTCCAACCGCATCCGCAGCAAGCCTTTCTTCTTGCACCTCCAACATGAAATCGTAGCCCCTGAAGCGAGCCCCGAAGCACACTGACAAAGGGCACTTGAGGTCTGATCCAAGCGCAACCACCCACAACGTTGATTGCGCCTAAGGCCACTCGAAACGACCTCGCACACCCGGATCACCGACACCAGCAACTCCCGCATGCATCGATGCTCCGTCCCATGAGAGGAAGCCCTCTAATTGAGACCATCTCCCCCTCTTCCGAGAATCGCTCCAGCCATCCCTAATTAATGGGGTTTGCAAGTGAACCCTCCCACTAGGGCTAAGGAAGGCCCTGTGCCTCCACCGTCGAAAGGTCATGTGCGTACACCACTGAACCGTCCAACTTCACAACATCGCCCTCGAAGCCGCTTCCAACCCCTGACCGATGTCCTTCATCGCGTCTGCCAGGCACCGCCCTATCGACCGGCAAACACCCATCAGCAAACAACCATACCCTACCCCACCAGCAACAGCTTCCACACCTCCAGGATTTCGCTCCCGCTTCCTCGGGAAGTTGAAGCTTCTGTGACCATTCATCCTACATCGAAAACACCTAACTGGGTCCAAGGTTCAGGAAAGCGGTATGCGTATGCGTTCGGACAGGTCACTGAATAACGCTTAAGCGGTATGCGGGGGCATATGCGGGGTATATGCGGTTCTACGCGGTTTCCTAATTTTTTATTTAAAAATAAATAAATATATACAAAACTGACTACAACAGAACTAAATTTATGTATAATTGTGGTCCAATAGAAGATCTAAGAAAAATAACTTTCATAGAGTTCAAAATAATCTCTATCAATCAAATATCAATACTTCAATAGAACAGTTAGCACACAAAATAATTGACAACAATCAACAAAATAAAAAAAATTAGCGCACAAAATGCCTCTATTGTTGAATATCATGTCATTTATCTATGTCGTTATATTTATAATTGATCCTCCATCAAAAGTACTGAACTTTACATATAATATATTACATTCATAATAACTATTAGTAGACTAAATTAGTTTCCTAAATTATTAGTATATTATTCTTTTTCTTCCTAGCGTGTTTACTCCAATCTCACAGTACAACTACTTTGACGAAGGATATAAATGGTCATGGAATGCTTGGTTGGCATACATGCAAAAGGAAAACATGGCACAAATAACACAACAAAACATGGCACAAATTAAAAAAATAAAAAATAAATTAAAAATGGGTGTGCGGCCGCACAGACCGCATATGCGACTGCATAGCCCGCATATGCGGCCCGCATAAGCGCACAGGGCGCATAATGCGGGGTTTCAGGAAAGCGGTGCGCTGAGGGCACCGCATACGCATATGCGGCCGCATAAGCGGCCGCACGGGTCGCTTTCGTGAACACTGACTGGGTCCCAACAGCCCACAACACAGTGGCACACCCCTCACATCGCAAACATCTTCCTCAGAAACCAAGCGATCCCCCTCCATCATGCCTTGGCTCCTCCACCGGTGATGCACGACCCTGACGAGATTTTTGCTCCACCTTCGTCCAGCCGCCAGACGTGTCCCGCATCTTTGCGCACCTTTTACCAATTAAATATCGATTACCGACTTTTACCTGAAATAAAATTATTAGGGGTTTTTTAGGAAAAAGAAGGTGTGGCTTCGTATAGATGCCCGCCCATAAGCTTCTATATATTCAAAAGGAGTTAAATAGACCAAAAGGTCCTTAAATTTTTCGCAAGCTCCATAACATTTTCCATATGCACTCCGAACTTCGATGGCTTCCCTCCCCACAATGATTTTTTTTGAAAGAACACTCCCCACAATGATAACTGTAGGCAACATAATGCGGAAGCAATAACCAGAGATATAACAAATAAGAACAATGAAGATCACATGGGATTTTACGTGAAATCATGCTCCAGAAGGAACAAGATGAATCAATGACTGAAAGTCTCATAGGCCCAAATATTATATTATGAATCTCTCTCTAAATACAATGGACGTGAGGCTTCTTATATAGCCCTGCCAAGATAACTAAGTCCCACTCATACACGTTATGGGACTAGAATAAGTGTATGTGGTAATACGGTCCTTGAGAGATCCAATTGCCTATGTAGATGCATTCTCTAACCTCCCCCCCTGAAGCTGGAGCATGCAATGCTCGATTTGGACATATAGAAAGAAGGCGGTCACTCATTGAATACAAGACATTGCAGACAATATTTGACTCTGCATACTTCGTTGGTTTTTTATTGACGACATTGTTTCACATGCCATGTCGATGAGGAGAAACTAGAGGATCAGAATGCGAATGAAGATCTGTAGAGACATCTGGATCGATAAGTGGTGTGTGTGCTATGTATCTGCGTCTATCAAAGTCACTGGTATTGGAATGAGTTTCCTCCATGGAGTACTCCGCCCCGCAACATGTTGGAAGTCTACCTAACATGTGGAAAATTGGCCATTCTCTCTGAAAGGGCCAAACAAAGAATGTAATGGGAATAATCTTATGTAGATTTGAAAAGCAGATCACCCTCATAGGGACCTCAGAAGGATCTCGTACTAGATATCACGATCACCGAAGAAGGTTGTGGGAATATCTGTACTAAAATTCACGGTCACTGGAAAAATCCATGAGAATATCCATACCATAGCTTACATTCATTGGAGAAAGTCGTCGGAATATCTGTATCGAGTTTATGGTCACTAAAGAAAGTTCATGGAATATAACTTGACTTCACGGTCACTAGAGAGTGAAGGTTGCACTGAATCTCTCTGGGAAACTTGGAGAATATGGGTCACTCGAACATAGAGTGTCATGAACAATGGTGAGTCTGCATCGAAATGAGTCTGAATCTGAACTAGAAAACTATACACAATACTCCACTTTCTCTCATACTTGTCAAATAATGACGATGTTCAACTAAGTTGGGAGAATAAATGAAGAGGATAAAACAAACATCTTTTACTTTTTTTTCTTCTCGACTTTTTATTTCTTTAAGTCGTGTCCTTTTTCTCAGCCCTCCATTTTTCTAATCGGTATTTTTCTCTCATCCTACTTTTTTCATTTTTCCAACTAGTCTTTTTTTGATACAGTAGCATCCCATTGGGTCCATACATATCACTAAAGCCCCTTTTTCTCTTAGTTACAGCAATAACCCATTGGGCCCAAAAATCTCTTCTTTTTTTACTCAGTCTCTCACACCCCTCACTTTCTCCTTTTCTTAATGAAGAGGTATCGAACCCCTTATATGCAACATGCTCCTTAGGGTTCCCAATGTGGAAACCCATCATCAATGCCACCATGGAAATCGCTCCTGCCTCCTCAAGGCAATTTTGCCTGGAGAGATTTCCAAATCAAGTATTCGTACATACCTAGAAGGGATCCTGGAGGGAGGAGCAGCGATGCCTCGAGAGGAGGAGCATCGCTTGTTTTGGGGGTGTGGGGGTGTGAGGAGATTGCCACCTGAATGTAGAGGGGACGCCGCCTGGAAGGAGAAACAACATCGCTTGGAGGTGAGGTGTTGCAGGGCCGCTTGGAAGGAGAAACAACATCTCACAAGGCCGGATATTATATTATGAATCTCTCTCTAAATACAATTGGTGATATTATATTATGAATCTCTCTCTAAATACAATTGGTGTGTGGCTTCTTATATACCCCCACCAATGACCAAGTCACACTCATACAGAATATAGGACTAACATGAGTGTGTGTGGTAATTGGATCCTGGATATATCCAATTATGCATCTAGATGCATTCTAAACAATAAAATTTGGCATCATCCTTTCAAAAAAAAGCACCATAAGGATATCATAAGGCATGGTCCTTAATTCAATGATGGGTGAGGTTGACTCTTCGACGTCGAGTTTTCCAAGTTGAAGGCAAGTTGTTCGGGTCGTATAATCGTGCATTTCTCTAAGAGGTGTTAATAGAACTTGGTACCGTCACAATGGTCTGCCAACTAGATTGAATAATCGGTCCGAAGGTGCGATGTGAGGGGGTTATCGACTGAATAATCTTTATTCGATTGATATTCGATCAGACTATTCAACTGACAGATCGAATAGTCGACCAGATATTCGGTGACTACTGAAATTTTTATTTTTTTTAACTTTAAAGGTTCACATTTATCCTGGTATCACCAAAAATTTTAAAACTCCACATATGTAACTTACTAATTGGTACTTTTATCTTGGATTCTTGTTGATTGATGACCATATACGTATAAATATATAAGAATATATGTATTAGACATAATTTTTATATTTAAAGTAATTGAAAATTTACGATCGCATAATTCAAATTAGTCACCTGATACTGAATATTATTTTATGCATTTACCATTCCAACTGATAACCAAGGCCTTAAATGTCAGATTTCAGTTTCGTTTCGATAAGCTTAGAAAGAAAAATTCGATGGAATTTCGGTGAAATGATCAGAAAATGGGGAAATTACTTGAAAACTCATTTTTAAAAAAAGATTTCTAATATTCTTTAACCCAATAAATGAGATAGAAATATAGATTTTTTTTCTAATAGTAAGATATTAATATGATATGTTACATTAAATTTTCATCCAATCATCCCAACAGTCAAAAAAGTTGTATGATACTCAGAACCAGAACCAGATTTGGAACCGTAATTAGAAGCCATTGGTTTCTCCTCTTGAACATGAAGAGAATGGTGACATGAGAGCACCTCTTCAATAAGAACGAGGTGACAAATATGATAACTACTAACTAATATATATATATATATCAAAATAAAGAAAAAACAAAAAAATATAAATATCTTCATTTAAAAACTTAAAACTATAATTTTACTCTTAAATCTTGTGTCTAACTGATATGATTTGGATTTAGATATAAAATGTAGAAGCTAACTAACAAAATTTCTTTAAAAATCACTCTAACAACTCAACACATTCAAGAATAAATAAGTGAAAAAATACATGCAAATTTCGATGAAGCCGAAGGGTAGATTCCCTTATACCTACATACCAAAGAGATGCTAGAAAAGTCCTAAGTCCATTGACGTAGAGAGGATGGAGCGCTGGTGGAGACCGAAGGCGACTGTGGGTGAAGCGTTCGAGGTTCCTGCAAAGCGAATGGAGAGATCGGCTAGTGCGGCGGGAGCTGGTCGTGCGGTTTGGGGCGATGTGAAGGGAAAGGCGGTCCAGCGAGGGAGCGGTGGTGATGCCGAAGGAGCGAAGGGTCGGGAAGGTGGGCCTGGAGAATGGGTGCATGTATCTCACAGGAATCTTGGTAAGCGGTGCTTCAGGTGCGGCGAGTGTGGTCATGTTGCGTCGGCTTGCGGGCTCCCCGCGAGATGCTATGGGTGTGGAAGAGTTGGTCACAGAAGGGCTTCCTGTTGGTTCGGTCTTGGTCACAGAAGGAAGATCTTCCGGCCAGCCGTAGGGGGGGAGGGGGGTAGGGAGTTGCTTCGTCGTGGTTGGCACCTCTCGTTAGGAGGGGAAGCGCTCTTTTGCTCAGGTCGTGGAAGGTCCACGTCTGCTTGCTGGCTCGGCTGGCAATGGTGGAGCTGAGTTGGGCCCTGTTGTCGAGTCCGTGAAGCTGGGTGTGGTTGGGGGGGCGACCATTTTCTTGGGGGTTTGCATGGGAAGGGGGGCGATGAGGGTGTCGTGCATGGGAGGGTGATGAAGGGGGAAGAAATTGGCGGGGCGGTTGTGGGGGTTGCCCTTCGAAAAGGAGTTTTCTGGAACGATGTCAGTTCTCGCTTGCATGGGTTTTTAGGTCCTCTCTTCGTTGGGGACTTCGTAGCTTTGGATGATTCTCGTTGCTGTGTCCGTGGCCTTTCCCCGGATCAATGGGAAAGGCTGATTGCGAGTGGTGCAACTGAAGACACTTTCTTGAGGCCTTTGCGTTTTGCGGAGGGAGCTTGCTCAAACGTCGAGGTGTGTGTTGCGGAGGTGCGAGGGGTTCCTTTCCTCTCTCGGAATGCTCACGGCCTAGGCAGGGCTCTTCGGCGATGGGGGAGGTTCTTGCGGTCGTGGAGGATGATCTCAAGCCTAGCTCGGACTGGAGGGTCACGCGGGTTTTGATGGAGTGTAGCAAGAGCCTCCTTGACGACGCAATGGGCAAGGTCTTCTTTGAGTCTCTGAAGGTGGGTCGCTTCCGCTTTTGTGTAGAGCTGTCTTTCTTGGAGCCTCCGGCGCCGCCGCAAGTGGCGCTCTTTCCGGTGGCCTGGCTCGCGGGGCCGGAGATCTCGTCGATTGGAGACGTCGCCTCGACTTCTGGTGGCCCGGTGGCGCTGAATGGGGGATCTTCCAAAGCGTCGCCCTTAATGATGGATTGTCTGCGCCCCTTCGGGGTGCATTCTCGGGTGTCGTGCAACTCCTCGCTAAGAGACGGTTTGTCTGAGGGGGCGGCGCCCGAGGTTGATTTGCTTTTCGGCTCTCGTCCGTGGAAGGTGGACCGTGCTCTTCATATTCAGTATACGGGTCTGTTGTCGGGTCAGCATGCGGTGGACTTAGGCGGGCTTCGGGATTTCGGATCTTGGACTGGAGCGGGAGCTACCCGCAATTCGATTTCCTTCTCTGTCTCGGATCTGGATCCAGCCTTCTGTGCCCCCTCGGATGAGGCATATCCCGTGTCGGATGTGATTCAACCCTCTGATTGCAATCTACCCTTTTTGAGGTCGCGTGTCTTCTCGGGTGGAGATTCGAGCAAGGTTGTTGTTGCGAGCAGCTTGACTTTTCTGAGCCCTCTTTTACTCGACGAAGGCGGCTCGTCTCTAATCCCCTCTCCAAGCTCCGCGGGGGTTATCCCAGCTGTGGACACCGATACTGATTTGGGGAACCTTTCTGACAGGAGGTCGGGGAAAAGATATGTCGGGGAAAAGATATCGAAGGCGGAACAGATCTCGGGCGGGGTCCTCGCGGATTCACTCCTGTGCGACTTTGAGAGATGTTGTAACGGAGGCGGCTGGTATCATTCTCATTGGGGGGCGTCGGCAAATGTCTTAATGAAGATCCTCTCCTGGAATGTGAGAGGGCTAGGGGAGGCTGATAAGAGAAGGGCGTTGGGCTCTAGACTAACTGAATGGGGTTGTGATATTGTTCTAATTCAGGAATCGAAGCTGAGGGGGATTGATGATATTCTTTGACGATCCTTTGGTACGGGTGCGGTGGATGAGTTTAGAGCATTGGATGCGGACGGGGTGGCGGGGGGTTTGATTATTGCGTGGAGATCCGCGACTTTTTCTTTCAGTTCTTGGCTCCTGGGAAGGCATATGATATCGGTTGTGCTGGTGAGGGGTTCGACTGCCTTGCCGATCGCCTTCTCTTGCATATACGGCCCCTTCTATCACATTAAGAGGCGCAAACTTTGGGATGATTTGCGTGATGCGAGCATTGCTTTTGAGGGGCTCCCTTGGATCATTGGGGAAGATTTCAACGTTACGCTCCACTCTTCGGATCATCCCTGGTCGAGGGGTGGCCGGCTCCCTCATTTTTGCGGAGGTTGTGGACTCTTTGGCTTTAGAGAATCTGGTGGCAAGGGATATTATTTACACCTGGAGGAGCAATAATTCCCGTTCTAGGATTGATCATTTTTTGGCATCTGAGAGGATGATGGAGATGTTCCCTTGTTGCTCGGTTTCCTCTAGGCCCCGTTCTTTTTCGGACCATTCGCCAATTCTTTGGGACTCTGACGAGGCCCCTTTGGTGAGGGGCCTCTTTAGATACGAGAGGTGCTGGATGCAGGAGGCGGGTTTCAATGATGTTGTGTCGGAGCACTGGGCTCAATCGTGATTTGTGGGGTCTGCGGTTTCCAAGTTAAGTCAGAAACTTGTGTCGCTGCGGAAGAAGCTGGCTCTGTTCAAGAGGGATTCGAGGTCGACGAGAGTGGCGGGCAGGGCTGAGGCAAAGGATGTTATTGCGAAGTTCGATGTGATGGAGAACGAAAGGGAGCTGACACCTGACGAGCTTCGTGAGCGTTCCCTTGCGCAGAAGCGTGTTGCGGCGGAGGACAAGAAGCGGACTACTAAATGGCGGCAGCGATCGAGGTTGTAGTGGATCAAAGAAGGTGATGCAAACACGGCTTTCTTTCACCGTGTGGCTAGTGGAAGGAAGCGTAACAATGTCTTGCGATCTATCTCCATTGATGGGTCGAGGTTTGTGGGGGACAGAGAGATGGGACGTGCAATTGTGGAGCACTTCAAGAGCTTCACGGCGAGGCGCTCCCAAAGGACCTGGCGGTGGCTGGGGCTTGGGGCTCCGACTGTCTCGGAGGTGGACTGCGAGATGTTGACTAGGCCGATATCCTTAGAGGAGACTAAAGCGACCGTGTGGGAGTTAAATGACGATGGGTCCCCGGGGCCCGACGGTTTCTCTGTGGCTTTCTATCGTGATTTCTGAGAGGTGGTGGGCGAGGATGTTTTTGAGGTTGTTACCGAGTTCTGCAATGGGAATGCAAGATTCAATCGGATTAACAGGGCCATATTGTTGTTGATTCCAAAGTCGCCCGCGGCGGAGAATATTGGGGAGTTCTGTCCCATCTCGATATCTAACGCCATATATCTAATTGTGGCCAAGGTGTTGGCTCGTAGACTTGCTCAGGTACTTGACTCGAGTGTTTCTCCGATCCAGGCCACATTTATTCGGGGCAGACAGATATCTGATTGCATCGTGGTGGATTCAGAATTGGTTGTCGATTGGAAGAACTCGGGGAGACAAGGAGTGCTTTGGAAGATTGATTTTGCCAAAGCGTATGATAGCCTAGATTGGAGCTTCTTGTGGTCGGTTCTCAGAAGGCGTGGTTTCCCTGAGCTTTGGATTTCATGGATGCGGCGATGTGTGACCACTGTATCTTTCTCTGTTTTGGTTAATAGTCGTTTAGAGGGGGGTTTCTTCCAGCCTAGAAGGGGGTTGCGCCTAGGGTGCCCCCTCGCCCCTCTCCTGTTTGTCGTGACTGCGGATGTCCTGACACGTATGGCTGACCGGATCATTGATGTGGGGCTCCCGAAAGATTTTTCTAAGGGGAACCTTTCAGTGCCCTTGATTCAATTCGCTGATGTCACCATCTGCTTCATTGAGGGAGGTGCTCCTGAGGTTGTTGGCATGGCAATGACCCTTGATTTATTTAGTGAGATGTCGGGGCTATTTATGATTGGGACCAATTCTAAGGTTATTCCTTTTGGAATGACAGAGGCGCTGGCGCTCGAGTGCGGTCGGATTCTGGGGTCTCCTTCGGGCGAGCTTCCTATTGGGTACCTTGGTCTTCCGTTGGTGATTGGGAGGGCCAGGCTTAGGGACTGGCTTCCGGTCGCCGAGAGGGTGAAGGCGCGCCTGGCTGGTTGGTGTGCGGCGCTTCTTTCGAGGGGGGCGGCTTGTTCTTCTCAAATCAGTGCTCTCCTTTATCCAAGGCCTTAAATGTCGGTTTCGGTCACCATTTCGGTATCGACCAAAATAGAATTTCGATGGAATTTCGGTGGAATTTCGATCGAAATTTCGGTCATTTCGGTCATTTTTTGTACTAGGACCCCCATATTTCGGTCATTTCGGTCATTTCGGTCGAATTTCGATTTCGACTGGATATCGATATTCGACAGAAATTCGACCGAATTTCGCTGAAATTTGAGGCCATGCCTTTATTTCGATGTACTTCTTGTCGAAATGTCGTTTGCCGGTTGGGATCCGCAGGAGACTCGATACTTGTATGCGTAGATTTCTGTGGGGAAAAATGGTGAGTCGGGGGCTGGGATTCACCTTGTAGCATGGGATGAGGTGACCCGGGGGAAGCAGGAAGGGGGGTGGGCGTAAGGCAATTGGAGATTGTTAATGATGCTTTCTTTCTCAAGTGGATGAGTAGGGTCTTAGGCCAGGGTGGAAATTTCTTTACTGACGTTTTACGAGAGATCCATGGGGCGGGAAGGGCAGGGGAGGAGAGGGTGGGGATGATTGGTGCCCGAACACCTTTTTGACGTGGTGTGCAGGAGATCTTCATGAGGCATCGGGCGTTGTTTAAGCCGATGCTGGGGAATGGATATTCGTTCTTATTCTGGAAAGACAATTGGTTAGGAGGGGATCCCTTGAATGTTCGTTTCCCGCGGTTGTTTGCGCTGGCAGCTGACAAGGATGCCTCAGTCGCCTCTTGTTGGGCGGATGGGTGTTGGTGCCCGCGCTTCGGGACGAACTTTTCAGATCAAAGACTTGATGACTTTCTTTCCCTTCTTGACGTCCTCGGTGGTGCTGATAGGTCGTCCGATGGGCAGGACCATTGGGTCTGGAGGGACGGCATCTTCTCGACGCGCAAGGCCTATGGAGCTTTGGTTCATCCACCGCTGGTGCGATCGGACACCTTGGTGAGAGATTGTTGGTTTTTCTGGGGGCTAAGATTACCTGTGCGCCTTGGCTTCTTCTTATGGTTGTTCCGCAGGAGGAGGCTGTTGACAAGAGACCGTTGCTCTAGGTTCTTGGCAAATATATCCAATCTCTGTGTGTTGTGTGATTTGGCGGTGGAAACTCTTGAGCACCTTTTCTTCGAGTGCCCCACGGTAAGAGGGGTTTGGGAGGAACCGGATGTGGTCTGGGTGAGAACGAATGACTTGGTGGCCTTCTGTGACTCGTTGTTTCTTAACGGGAATAGAGTTAGAAGAGAGGTATTGATTCCGGTGGCAAGGCTTTGGTCGATTTAGCTTGGGCGAAATGAAGCCATCTTCTCGAGCCAGCGCTTTTACAAGGAGAACGTGCTTAATCGCAGTGCGAGATTGGTGAAGGACTGGGGCGGCATCTAGGTCTCGGTTATTCCTGTGGTTTTGGTGGAGGTTGTTTTGCCTCTTTGTACAGTTTCTTTTTGTATTGTACAACCTTGTTTCCTTTTCCTTTCTTTAATATATTGGGGTGAACACCGTTGAGTGTCTCCCCCTTTTTTTGAGCTTCAAAAAAATCTGTTGTTTCGCTAAAACATGTAATTGCGTTGAAATTCGTTGGCATTTCGTTGAAATCCTGGAAAAAGGAAATAAGGGAGCGTTTCAATTTCGGTGACCTAAAGAAATGGAAATTCCGGAGAATTTCAGTGGAATTTTGTTGAAATTTGGGGCATGTTTAACATTGACTTTTGCAACACTGGAACTTGGGGAGGATGTGGAAGCCATTTCAAATGGCATTTCTCTGAGGTAACATCTGGATGCATCGGTTGTCACGATGGTCACACCCAAGGTTCAGGAAAGTGGTATGCGTATGCGTTCGGATAGGTCACCGAATAGCGCATAAGCGGTATGCGGGGGCATATGCGGGGTATAAGCGGTTCTATGCGGTTTCCTAATTTTTTATTTAAAAATAAATAAATAAGTACAAAGGTGACTGCAACAGAACTTAATTTATGTATAATTGTGGTCCAACAGAACATCTAAGAAAAATAACTTTCACACAAATGACACGTTGATCATTGTTTATGAACCTAAATCATTGTTTATGAAGGATCATGCTCACACAAATGATAAATCACACAGACGGATAAACATGTTGATCAGATTCACAGGCCTCACTGTCAGGCTCTGTGTGATTTGCAAAATGGATTTTCACTCGGTTTTCTGATTATCATTTTCCATTGTAATTTACAATATTTTTTCCTGATTATCAAACAATGATATGAATATGAATGATCATGCTCCTAATTTATATACATGTTTAAGCAACAAAATATACTTTACATTGGCATGTTTAATTTAGACCTATGAATAAAATTTAATACACTTTCTGCAATGAAAATAAAATAACAAAATCGAAAATATTGAAAAAAAAAACGAGAATAACCTCCTTAACCTTAGCACAGGAACTGACGACAGTGGATGCCTTCGAGGCATTGTTGGTCGTGCTCGTAGCCTGGTAGGTTGACGCGGTGGAGGCACAAGCACTGTTAAGAGGCACGGCGTGGCGGTGAAAGAGTTAGGAAGGAGGTGAAGGCGCTGGCGGAGTTGCTGTGAGGAGGCGGTGAAGTAGGAGACGGCGGAGGAGCGGCGAAGAGGACGAGGACCTGTGAGGAGATGGAAGAGATGGGAGAAGCCGGAGGAGGCGGAGGAGTCGGGCCGAGGCACAGGCGCAAGTGCGAGTGATGGGGATGAGAGCAATGGAACGGCGGAGGCTTTCGAGGTTGGGAGTAACGCGAGGAAAACCTAAGTTGGCCGAGTCGGGATGAGGCATAGGAGCATAGGCCTAATCGGACTTCCAGGAGATCCGATAATACGAGTCATGTCCTGAGCGGCCGAACGAACCGCCTATGCGGCCGCATAGCCCGCATATGCGGTCCGCTCATGCGCTTGGGGCGCATAAGGCCCCGATTAACGAAAGCGACGCATCTATGGGACCGCTCACGCATATGCGGTCGCATATGCAACCGCACAGAGCGCATTCGTGAATACTGGTCACGCCTCATCTCTTAGCACAAATGTTTCTTATAGGGTCAAGAGGTCTCCTTTCGATTACAGGTGGTTGAAGTCTATATGGGGTCCTCATCAAAGGATGGGCGAGTGACAGTGCAGAAGAAGGTTGAAGACTCATCATCGAATATGTTTGTGGTAGGTTCTCTAGACATCGAGGCGCTGCCGCTGGTCTTGCCCAGCAACAATGGCAGTGATGTCCTTGACATTTCAATGTCTAGGGCAGCAAATCATTCAGTGACTCCTTTAAAAACTGGGAATGAGGGAAGTTATAGCTTTCAAAAAAAATGAGGGAAGTTATAAACAGGTAACTGTCGCAGAGAAATGTTTCAGAATCGCTCAATAGCCAAAGGACCTTTTGAAATTTCCAATTGCATTTTCAATTCAAGATGCCAAGGAAGAAATCTAAGCTAGGCTTGGCATTTTTGGTGGATTCGAACTACACGGAAAGATTGGGTTTTGCAGTTGCTGCTTTGAGTTAGAGATCCCTAAATATTTGTGGCAAAGGATGTGAATCTTTCCGTTGCATATCAACATTTTGGTCTTGTTGAGCTTGTCTATCTCACTAAATATATTCAATGTCAACTCCATCTCGTCTAGGGTCCTAATAGTTTCTGCTTGCTCCTCCCAACACAAATCCTCTCTGATAAGTTGAAGCAATAAACACTTGTTGTCACTGCACTTAAGAGTCATCTTGCATTCTTGCGGTCGGGCGAGCATCGTTCAAACTAATGGTCCAATTAATATGTGGATCCAATAAAATATGCACGCTAATCGACTTAAACCCTTCAATCGAACCCGTTAAAAGTGGCCCGCCCAAGAGACATGTGTTTCCCACAGATGACCTGATCTGTCCAATGAAGCTCTGACCCATAACTATAAGCGGTTTATGGACTCGAGCACAATTTTCACCCTGAGGCTCCTCAGCCCTTCGGCTCCTGCAGAGCCTTTAATCATCAGAGGAACAGTCCAAGAAGCCGGCTACTCCACCCCGTTTAAGCAGCTTCCGCTCAACCGATTCCTCATCATCCCAGATACTATAGGCAGATTGAAATCAATCCATTGCTGGGGAAGAAGCTGTGTAGGAGGCAACGGTAGCCATCATGATAGAAGTTGATCTGCAAGGAGGATTCAGGGCCTCCTCTACTTTGTCCGTCACGGGAAGGGGAGATGGAAGAATAAATAAGAGGTACATGAGTAGAAGGCACTCCAAGGCACTGAACAGGGAAAACTTCATTGTTTCTGAGCGCAAGGCACAAGTGGACTTGAATGTAGATGTGTTGTGTTCATCGGGATCTTCACAGGAGCCTCAATGAAGTATCTAACCTGAAACGTTAGGGGTCTGGGTGACCCAGAAAAGAGAACTTTGGGGTTAAGATTTGCATAGTGAAGCTGTGATGTCATCCTTTTACATGAAATAAAGCTCAATTCTTGTTCCAATTTATTGTGGAGATCTTTTGGAGATTGTTCGCTCTCTAGTTTCAGGACCATTGACGCTTCTGGAATGGTTGGGAGTTTGTTGGTGGTGTGGAAAGACTCCATGGTTTCATTTCGTGCTAAACTGAATGGTACACATGTTCTCATGATACATCTAGAGAATATCTTGTCGGGATCCCTGACAGCATTCTCTTGTATCTATGGACCTTGTGTACAGAATCTCAGGTTTGAGTTCGGGAGCAGATATCAAAAAGGCTAAGAGCATTTTTCCAGGGATTGCATGGCTTGTAGGGGGAGACTTCAATGTCTCCTTGCTCTCTTCTGATCGGCCTCGTTTGAGGGGGGGGCATGAGTCGGAATCGACTAAGTTTGCAGAACTAATTGACGATTTGGAGCTTGAGGTGATTGATGCTTCTGACACAAAGTATACATGGAGGAGCTCTGGGTCTCGCTCTCGGATTGATCGATTTCTGGCATCTCCTAAACTTTTGGATACCATCCCTCTCTCGGTTCCATCTACTAGACCTCGTACGAGATCGGACTATACACCTCTGATGTGGGATTTGGGTGTTCTTCCACCATTACAGGGCTTCTTCAGATTCGAGTGGGCTTGGCTACAGGAGGATTCTTTCAAGGACATGGTCTCTAGCCACTGGTCTTCTACTGTGGTGTCAGGTTCTGCAACTTCTCGTATGGCCCAGAAGCTTACATCATTAAGCAAACAGCTATGTACATTCAAAAGAGACTAGACATGCAAGGTTAGCTCAGCGAGCGGCGATTGAGGCTGAGATCACCAGAATCAATGGATTAGAGGATGAAAGACAGCTAGATACGGAAGAAGTAGAACAAAGAGCGGCAGCGCAAAAAATAATACTATATAAGGATAAGAAACGGGTAGCAGAGTGGAAACAAAGATCCAAGCAAGCATGCTCAAAGAAGACGATGCAAACACAACCTTCTTCCACAGAGTAGCAAGCGGGAGATGTCGTCATAACCTGATTCATTCAATGGTAGTTAATGGGAGCAGGTGGAGGGCGATAACGAGATGGGGCGGGCAATTGCAAATCATTTTCATGAATTCTCAAGGCGGGCGGCAGACGGACCTTGGAGGTGGAATGGTCTGGGGGGTTCTCAGATTTCTGGAGCTCATGCAAATCATCTAGTGTAAAGCCTTACTTTGGAGGAAGTGAAGAATGCAGTGCGGAACTTAAATGCAGAGGGGGCTCCGGGTCCGAACAGGTTCCATGTCATCTTTACAAGGAATTTTGGTCATTAGTGGGTCAAGAGGCTTTGGAGGTTGTGGAGGGGTTATGCAGGTGTAATGTTCGTTTTAAGCGACAAAACAAAGCATTTATTTTTCTACTACCAAAGAGAGATGTTTCTGAAAGGGTGGAGGACCTTAGATCGATTGCACTATCAAATATCAACTACTTGATAGTAGCGAAGGCCCTAGCCATTAGATTGAGTATGGTATTGGAGTATATTATTTCATCTTTGCAGTTAGTGTTTGTACCGGCAGACAAATTACATATAGTTTGGTGATGGCAATAGAAATTATTGCAGATTGGAAGAGAAGAAAGTCGAAGGGGCTATGATATGGTGGATTGGAATTTCCTTCGAGCAGCAATGCATACGGGGCTTCCTAGACACTTGGATATCGTGGATGAAGCAATGTGTCACCATTGCCTCGTTCTCGATCCTAATCAATGACCTCAGGAGGGAGGATTTTTCCAACTACAACGAGGCATCAAACATGGGTGCCCTCTTGCACCTATGCAAGGATGCAAAAAAATGGTCTAAACGGTTGTTTAAACGTATGCGACGCTCGACCGCATCGTCTAACCAAAATCTGGTCCATAAACGGTCAGGCCGCATAAACGATTGTAAGCATTCGTTTAAACGGCCTTAAGCGGCCTTTTAAACGGTCTAAAGCATCCTTTTAAGAACACGGATTTACTTTCTTCAAGGGATCACCATTATCCATGAGTTTTTGGATTCATGCTATGAATTGCAATTGTTTATCTTGTCTATCTTGAGATTTGGCTATGCGTTCTAGTTGTTTATGTTATCTATTTTGACATTTGGATGAAACATTTCCTTGAATTTGACAATATTTGATCTATATTGTGAATCTGTGAATATATTTTCCTATCTATTTATACTTTTTTATAAATTATATGTATGTAATATCTTTTTATTAATTGAAAATGCAAACCGCATAACCTATTTAATTTCCGTTTAAACTCCTGCATATCGTTTAATTAATAATCAGTGACCCGACCGACTGAAGACCGCATACCGTTTTTTGCAACCTTGCACCTATGTTATTTGTTATCACAGCAGATATTCTGGGTTGTATGGTGGATCAGGTACAACGTAATGGAATCACAATGGGGTACTCAATTGATGGCACTGTTATCCCTCTTCTTTAGTACGTAGATGACATGACATGGTCTTCTTTATTGAGGAGGGTAAGGACGAGGCTAACGAGATGGCCACTACCAAGGTTGCAAAAAGCGGTATGCGGTATTCAGTCGGTAGGGTCACTGATTACTGATTAAACGGTATACGGGAGTTTAAACGGAAATTAAACGGGTTATGTGGTTTTGCATTTTTAATTAGTAAGAAATTATTAAATACATATATTTAATAAAAAAGTGTAAATAAATAAGGAAAAATATAATCACATATTCACAATATAGATTAAATATTGTCGAATTTAAGGAAATCTTTCATCCAAATGTCAAAATAGACAAGATAAACAATTACAATTCATAGCATGAATCTAAAAAGTCATGGATCATGGTGATCCTTTTAAAAAAGTAGATCCATGTTCTTAAAGGAATATTTCAGACCGTTTAAAAGGTCGCGTAAGACCGCTTAAGGTCGTTTAAACGGCCGTTTAAGTCTGTTTATGCGGCCCGACTGTTTATGGGCCGCTTTTGGTTAAACGATGTGGCTGGGCACCGCATACGTTTAAACGGTCGTTTAAACGACCTTTTAGACTGTTTTTTGCATCCCTGGCCACTACCTTGGAAATCTTTGATGAAATGTCCGAGCTTATCGTCAATCACAGCAATTCTATTGTAATTCCTTTTGATCTTTCGGAGGAGGAAGCGTGTGCATGCTGCGAGGAGCTGGGCACACAATGTGGCTTTCTCCCTATACGCTATTTGGGGTTGCAGCTAACATTTGAAGAATTACGATGTCTGATGGGTTGCCAGTAATTGAGAAATTAGAGCAGAAATTATCAGGCCGGAAGGTGGCAATTCTCTCCTGAGGTGGATGTCTTGTGTTGGTTAAGGTGGTTCTTTCTGCTATTCCAGTATTCTTCACGTCTTTGCATCTGTTACCAGTTGGTATTAGGAAGCGCATCGAGAAGTTAATGCGGTGATTCCTCTGGAGCAAGTTTGGTCAGGAGGGTCATGGAGTACATATTGTGGATTGGGAGATGGTGACGTTACCAAAAGCAGATGGCAGCCTCGAAATCACCCGTTTAGGGACTATGAATGAGGAAGTGTTGCTTAAATGGGTCGGCAGAATTTGAAGGAGAAGTGAAGATATCTGTTGCATATTCATCCGTAACATTTACAGATGGCGGATTGCTGGATTGGTGCTAATTGAATGCCTTCCTTCTTGACAAACTTTTCTAAGCAATATTTACAAGATTTCTTGGTGCTTCTTGAATCTCTAAGACAACTAGATAGGCTATCTAATGGACGAGATCATTGGGTGTGGAAGGCAACTCTTTTTCAATCAAAAAGGCATACACAGCAATTCGTATACCACCACCACCAAGGACAGACGATATGGTACGGGATTGCAAGTTTATTTGGGAGCTGAAATTGCCAGAAAGAATTGGCTTTTTTATGTGGCTACTTAGAAGAAGACGTATTATGACAAGAAGGCTTCAGGAAAGCAGTATGCATAAGCATTCGAACTGGTCATTGAATAGCAATTAAGCGGTATGCGTGGGCATATGCGGGGTATATGCAATTATATGTGATTTCCTAATTTTTTACTTAAGAATAAATATATATACACAAAATTGACTATAACTGAACTAAATTTATGTATAATTGTGGTCCAACAGAAGATCTAAGAAAAATGGCTTTCATATAGAGCTCAAAACAATCTCTATCAATCAAATATCAATATTTCAATAGAAAAGTTAGCACACGTAATTGACAACAATCACCAAAATATGCAAGTATCCGAAGGAAAATCAAAATTTAACACTAATAACATCAGTAATGTACTAATTAAAATAGTATAAGAACATATAAATGTTAAAACAATGATGATTTAACTGGATAACTCCAAGATGTGGATGTGAGACTTGTAACTATGTATGTCTACTAAAATTCATGATACGATGGTATGATGTGCTTCTAAATAATAAAGTAAGTGGACTGACTTTTGTTGCAACTTGTATATCAATATATGTGAATATATACTTGTATAAATGCCTCTATTATTGAATTATAATTTCATTTATCTCCGTCATTATATTTATTATTGATTCCCGATCAAAAGTACCAAACTCTACATATACCAATATATTACATTCAAAATAACTATTAGTTGACTAAATTAGGCTGCTAAATTATCGGTACATTATTCTTTTTCTTCCTCACGCATTTACTCCAATTTCGCAATACGACTGCTTCGATGATGGATTTAAATGGCCATGAAATGCTTGGTGGGCATACATGCAAAAGCAAGGAATAAGGGTAAAATAAAGGTGCGATATTATCCAAATTATGTCACATGATCGAATTCTAATAAGTGGCATAAAATCATACAATAAAAAACGTGGCACAAATAAAAAAGTGTGGCATAAATCATACTATAACACACATTTCATACACATATTTGATACATTTCAGAACAATAACATGAAATAGGTGGCTTAAAAAATCACACATAAAAAATCACATACAAAAAAATCACAATAAAAAATTTATATATAAAAAAATCACATTTAACCCAAAGCACAGATGGCATATGCAACCATACAGCTCGCATATACAGCTCTCATAAGCACCATGGACGCATAATGGAAGGCTTCATGAAAGCGGTGTGTTGAAGGTGCCGCAACATTGATGACAAGGGATCGTTGCGCGGGACTCTTTGCGAATATATCCAACAGATGCCCTCTGTGTGAAGTGCAAATTGAGACCATAGAGCACCTTTTCTTTTAGTGCACAAGAACAACACCCATTTGGAATGACAATGGTCTGAGATGGGTCAATAGTCAGAGTTTGGACTTGTTCTGGAGTTCACTGATTGAGGTTAAGTACCAACCCAGGGAGGACCTTCGCAAACCCCGAGCAACTATTTGGGCTATTTGGTTAGCTATATAGCACTATTTTCCTCACAACGTTTCTATTGTGAAAATGTTAGTTTTCACTCCAAGACCCTTCTCTAGTTTTGGCTTTTGTAAGGCTTACTATATAGTTTTTATAATACAATATTGGGGTGGACACCATAGCGTGTTTCCCCCTTTTTGGCTCAAAAAAAACTCTATGTGGGGTAACTCTATGAGTTTCCAAGGTAAAAGGGCGCCTGACCAGTTGAATACTATTGTTGCTTTAAATTTAGCGATGTCAGTGGCACATTTCTATGCAATTCTTGCCAAAAATAGATTGAGTTATTTCAGGAAATATATTCAACCAACTCCAATACTTTCACCCATTAACATTTTAGAAGATTTCACAATACCTTTGTCGCTTAGTTTTCAACTTTTTGGAAATATATTGGATGATGAATTAGTAGTTGTTGTTCTTGTTTCTTTAGCACCTTCGGTAGTTCATATACATGTCTCTTGGATTATTTAAAAGTGGTATTCAAGCTCTTATTTTTGCAACTTTAGCCGCCGCTTATATAGGTGAATCCATGGAGGGTCATCATTGATTAGCTTCTGAAATCCTTTTTTTATTTTATTAAATTTACCTCAACATGATAGTTCAATATAATGATAATAAACTTGGTTGGTAAATATAATAGATGCAACTATAGATGTTTCTTTTTATATTTTATATTAGAGCATGCAGCCACTCAAACCCAGACCGAGATGCTCTAGCACTGCTTCCTAAGAGGAGTGTGTCTCCCGATTTCACCATGGTTGCTTGCTTGAAATAATAACAACTCGTAGAGCTTGAATCGTCCAAATTTAAGGCAATGGTTTGGAAAAAATATATTAGAATAGTTTTTTAATGAAAAAGAAATCACTTGCTGTCACTGCACTATGGGTCACTGCAGAACCATTCTTCCTCAAAGAATCCCCTAAATCTTCTAGGTTGCTGCTTCTGGCTACTGCTTCAACCTTCTGAGTAGATTCTCCCCAATCCTATGCCCTTGTAAATTAACTTCATTACATGCATAAATAATCATCTCCTCCAAACAAAGATTCTTACCTTTATTTTTTTATTTTCCTTTTTTAAGAGAATCTTTTTTGGAACTGTTCTCTTTTATCAAGCTCCTTCTGCTAACAGTAGCAGCTGGTTGCTTTTGTTGCACTTCAACAGTTCTAGCAGTAATCTCCATCAATTGTTGGCCAACATGAGGTTTTTGCCCAGTAGGATGGCTGCTACTAGCCTTCCCTGATGTGTTTTTTGTAGCTGTCCATTTTTCTGCTATATAAATCCATATGTTTTCCCGCAGGCATCTAAATCCTTTCTTGGCACTTTCTCCTCCTCTCTGCTGCCAGTATTACAATCTTCCAAACGATGTCCAAACACACAACAAATTTGGTGCAAATTGGAAGTCTTTTATTAACAATTCGATGTTTCAAAACTGTATGTCCATTTCAACCATAATATGATGTGTCAATGGTTAACCTCCATATGTTATAAACTCCGCAACATTTTTATCTACACAAATGCATTTTCCAATGGCTTGTGAAATGGACTTTATTAATCACGGGCTGTGTAAAAGCACATTCAGTCCAGGCAAGCCAGCCTAAGTTGCAGTTTGAGTAGTTCTCAATTTGGGTCTAAATATGGTAACGATCAAGTCTTAGGAACCCATTCTTGAAAGTACTTGAAGTTACCTACAACATAGGACTTCACGAAATCCTTTTCCTCAATATGTTCTTGGGGTCCAAAGCTCCAAGAAAGAAATCTCCCAGATGGTTCATTCTCTTATCCAAAAAAGCTATGTATTCCAAATTTCCAACAAGCCAGCCCTTGAAGGCAAGGCAAGCAATTAAACTTATCATAAAAGACTTCTATAAATTTTTTTACTTCTTCAGTGATGTCAATCGCATGCTCTCCATCCACAACCGTAAAATTCCTGATTGGATTTGACTTCCCGAAGGAGGAATATGAGTGGTCTCCATTGCCACAGCAAAAGATGTTTTCACATCCATTGCTGAAGCATTTTGGTCCTCATTAATTTTCTTCTTCAATTCCTCTTTTCGTCCAAACAACAAAGGTGACAACAAGGGAAAGATAGCAACATTTCTAATCAAAAGTCCCTCGATTTGCTGATTAGATCATCGTTCGCATTTCAACAAACAACTTCCGTGCATTATCAAATCCTCTTCGAATGTGTCTTTACTGTTAACTTTCTCGTGCAATGATCTCACGGATGCGTAGATGCGTCACCGCTGCTTCCCTCTCTGTGATGATCAATGGCAGGCCGCTTGGTGGTTCCTTCCAGCCTAGAAGGGGGGTGCGTCAGGGCTGCCCTCTTGCGCCCCTCCTCTTCGTGTTGGCCTCGGAAGTTCTTGCGCGCATGGTGAACCGCGTTATTGATGTTGGGCTTTCTAATGGATTCCGTAAGGGGGAAGTCTGTGTGCCCTTGATCCAGTTTGCGGACGATACTATTTGCTTCATCGAGGGTGGTAGTGCGGAGGTCTCCGGTATGGCCACCACACTTGCCCTTTTATGTGAATTATCGGGCTTGTCGATTAACGTCTCCAAATCCAACGTGGTGCCCTTTGGCATGTCGCCTGCGGAGGCGGAGGATTGCGGCCGACTGCTCGGTTCTTCTCCCGGTGAGCTTCCGATTACCTATCTTGGTTTACCATCAGTGTTCACTAAATCGGCCGCACGGGCCGCATATGCGGCCGCATATGCCTGTACGGCGTGCAGACCGCACCGATTACTTGAATCAGTGCATTATGCGCCCTCCCCGCATATGCGGTCCGCATATGCCCCGCATATGCCCCGCATATCCCGCATATGCCCGCATACTGCTCTAGCAGCTCCAACTTTTCAATCTTCTCATTCAGGTCCTTAATTCTGTAATTGTCTCTTTATTCAATTGTTAGAATGTGATATGCATTTCTATACAATTGCAATACATTATGCCATTATGTATATGCAATGTTTTATGTTTTTCTCATGTAATATTTTCACGAGTATATGCAATGTATCATCTAATATTTTTTATATATGCCGACTGAGGTTTTGCTCATGTAGTGCATGCATGTGTATTGAAGTTTTGTTATTACGAATCATATATTGTAAAGTTTTTGTGGTAAATGCTTTTTTGTGATTAAATATGAGGCAATTAAAAGTATATATGCACACCCATCTAACATGAATCGTTTTTCTTAGATCTTCTTTAACTCCACTTAGATACATAACTTCAATGGTAATGTTATTCATAGATATTTTTTTATTTTTAAATTAAAAATTAGAAAAGCGCTTAGAACCGCATATACCCCGCATATGCCCCCGCATACCGCTTAATCAGTATTCGGTGACCAGTCCGAACGCATACGCATACCGCTTTCCTGAACCTTGTTTACCATTATCGGTGGGGCGGGCCAGAGCCCAGGATTGGCGTGTTATTACTGAGCGTGTGGAAATGCGCCTTACTGGTTGGCGGGCGGCTTTGCTTTCTCGGGGAGGGCGGCTTATTCTTCTCAAATCGGTGCTCTCCTCCATCCCTTTATACTTCCTTTCCGTTCGTAGAATGCCTGCGGGGGTTTGATTGCGGATCGAGCGGTGTATGTGACGTTTCTTGTAGGGTCGGAAGGGAGGGGATGGTAGGGGCATGCATCTGGTTGCTTGGGATGATGTGTCTATGCCTAAGCGTTTTGGTGGACTTGGTGTGCGGAGATTGGATGTGGTTTACGACGTTCTGTTACTCAAATGGGTGAGTAGAATTTTGGGGACGGAAGATAACTTCTTTATCAATGTACTCAGGGTGCTCTTGGGCAACGACTGGTTCGGGTTGCAGCGGGGGGATCTGAGATTTCATTCTTCCCCGTTCTGGCGCAGCGTGATGGCCGCCCTGGTGAGGAATGCTGCCCTCTTCATCCCGGTGTTGGGGACGGGGGACTCTTTCAAGTTTTTGTTGGGTGATTGGTCGGGAGGCGGTCCTCTTCAGGTGCGTTTTCCACGATTGTTCGCGCTTGCGTCACATAAGAATGCGACTGTGGCTGACTGTTGGGTGGATGGGTGTTGGTGCCCACGCTTCTCCGCGAACTTCTCCGAGCAACGGGTGGATGACTTCGTTTCGATGATGGTGGCACTTAGTGTTGTTGCTACGCCAAATTTGCAGGTGGATCATTGGTGTTGGAAGGACGGATCCTTTTCCACTAGGAAGGCTTACCGAGCTCTGGTCCTTCCTCCACCTCCTACTTCCTCTCTTCTTGTGCGCGACTGCGGATTCTTTTGGGGCTTGCGCTTGCCGGAGCGCATTGGCATCTTCCTTTGGTTACTTCGCAGACGGAGGTTGTTGACTCGTGATCGTTGTACTACATTTTTTCCAAACTTCAGTGCATCTTGCCCCCTTTGTAATACTGAGGACGAAACTATTGACCACCTCTTCTTCGGCTGCCACTTGGTTTTGGGAATTTGGGACGATGTGCCTTGGGCGAGAGCGGACAACCTCTCCGCTTTCTGCGAGCTTCTTTGGTCCAACAGGAACAGGGTTAGGCGGGACCTCTTGGCTCCCGTCGCGCGGCTGTGGTGCATATGGCTTGGCAGGAACGAAGCTATTTTCTCCGGGCAGCGTTTCTATTGTGAAAACATACTTATTTTGTGCGCTCGATTTATAACCAACTGGTGTATTCTGTAGGGTTTTGGACCTTATTGTTGTGGGCTAGTCTCTTCTTTAAACCCAGGTTTCTGTTGTTTCTGCTTAGGGTTTCTAACTCCTTCTCTCCATCCTTGGCTTTGTAAGTATTTCTTTTTAATTTTTCTTTTTTTAAAAATAGATAAAATGCTGGGGCGAACACCAACGAGTGTATCCCCCTTTTTTGAGCCTCAAAAAAAACTTTCTCGTGCAATGTAACTAACACTTGGTGATCATTAACTTTGGTCATCCACAAAATCCAACCCTCACTCCACCTCTACCTGCAACCACTCGAGGGGGGAAACCTACACATGATAGCTCCCCCAACTATCAGGCAATGTACCTTGGACAAGCCAATCCAAATTCGCATAAAGCTCCAGCTCCCCCTCCAGAAACCCACAAGCCGCAGCTTCACCAATACATGAGTAAGAGGATCTCCTTCCATAGCGCTAGGCAACAGCAGCCCTCCTCACAAAAGCACCACCTAACAAAGCCCACCAGGCTTCACCACACCAACGCTCCACTACAATAACTCCACAACAGTATTCACAATCAAAACTCCAAGAGTGAGTTCCCTCTAAGAACGAGAAGGAGCCAAACAAGGTTCCGCCCTAGATCCATAACAAAATCCCTAAAGAGCCTCGATTCGAGGTTCTCGCAACAAGGAATCCAAATCTGGGAATTAGATGACCAAGCTATTAAAAATCCATAACAGATCCAAGCTTCAAAAGAGGTGATGGGGGTGTCCCCATTATCGCTTTGGGAATCACCCCCACAGGGGCTCCAGATCGTGCCAGGCAGTAGGGCAAGGAGAACATGCCCTAATCATGAGATTCTATTTGGAGAATGTGATCCCGCATGGCAAGTCTCTATTGGATTCCTGTTGCACTTTTGCGAATATATAAGTTATATTGCGCACAACTTTTGGGTGCCCACCCTTTCTCTTAAAAATGCTTACGATCTAAGATTTGTTAAAAGGGTAATTTTTCAATATTTACATTAGTAATGCTATGGTTGGAGTCGTTGGACATGTATGTGTACATTGAAATATTAATGCAAATGGAAAATACTGTGCTTAAGCTAGCACCAAGCTCATGCATAGCACATGAGTTGGTTAAAAAGACAAAATGATATTTACTTACAAAGTGAATAGAAGTGCCACTGTCTGGAAGAATGAAAATCACTACCACCAGATTTTGCTTGGAATTCTAGCCAGTTTTTGTACAATTTGAGCTTTAGTCCACTAAAAGAATCAATCTCATCTAGCTGATAAAAGAGAAAGAAAATGGTACGATAAAATTTAGCATAACAAGGAATCAATGCAAGCTGCAAGAAGAACGAGCAATATTTTCTGCAAGACGGTATAATGAAAATGACAAATTGGACATGCCTCGTCAACATATTCCGCCAAGAAGTTGTCATTCAAGTCAAGAAAAAGATTATAAATACTAAAACAGGAAACAACTCGGAATCACATCTATAGTGTGGTAACAATTTATAGCAAGATGGCATCTCCTCAATTAACATAACATGAACTAAAAGACTTGCAATACATTATAACAAATGAGATGAGTAAGCTTTTTTAAGAGAGGATGTGATCCACTTAAGATCGGATGTGTGGTCATACACGTAAAGATCGGATTCGGAATGATGCAATCGAAAGGAAAGTTGGTTTAGCTCCGATAGAGAATAAAATGAGAGAAAATGCTTAAGATGGTTTGGCCATTTGCAAAGGAGGTCACCTGATGCACCAATTAGAAGAAGCGAGTTTTGGGATGTCGAGCCGTCTAAGATAGAGTGAGGACGGCCCAAGAAGGCTTGGAATGATACTATCTAAAGGGATCTTAGTTTTTTGGATCTAACTTCTAAGTCCGAGAATGACCCAAGATAAATCTGAATGGAGGCAAAGAATCCATGTAACCGACCCTGCTTAATGTGGGACAAGGCTTGTTTTGTTGTTGTAGAAAGGGTGTGAACCCAAGGTGGGACACACCTCAAAATGCAGAGATGAGTAAGCTTTGTTAATAAGAAAAACAAATACCTACACTAGATATTTAATAATAGTTTTTCCAATAAAAAAAAGTGGAGTACAAAACTGATGCATGCATCCTTAGTAAAGTATTGGAATCAATCTATGTATTTTGGGTGTATGTTATTGTTAGTGCAGTGTGCATGATTTTGAGCGTGAGCATTTGTATCAGCATATGCACGTGTACTCATGTGTATTAGCATGTGTTTGTTTGTGTACTCATGTGTATTTGTGTGTGTTTGTGTGTGTGCACATGACGCACCTTGAAAGGGCATTCCCCAGTTCCCTTCCACTTGGAAGCCGAAGATCCAAAAGCTGGCATTTCCCACGTATACTTCCAAATTCTTTTTTGCAAGCTATCAACTTCGGCATTTGTTAAAACATGTTCTAAATGTTTGAGATAAGAGCTGCATAAGACAGACAAAATCATAGCATATTTAATTAGAATACTCCAACATCAAGAAAGAAGTTAGATCTAAAAGAAAATGGTTGGAGGCCCTGCTCGATCTAGATTTATAATGTTGAGTAGATAATTCAGCATAATAATTAGTGAAACACTGTACTAGCAGCAGATTTCCTTGAAAAAATTCAGAATGCAAAGAATTTTGAGATAAAAAACACAGATGGAGAAATATGAAAAACTAACCACTTGCTTTCATCTTTCATAGTTGTTGCATTGTCAATATCGGAATCACTTTCAAAATCACTGTCAGAATTTTGAAGCTCCACTTCATCTCCACTGATAGGCAAAATCATATCATATTTTAATTAGAATACTCCAACATCAAGAAAGAAGTTGATCTAATAGAAAATGGTTGGAGGCCTGGCTCGGTCAAGATTTATAATGGTGAGTAGATAATTCAGCATAATAATTAGTGAAGATACCATCCTAGCAGCAGATTTTCTAGAAAAAATTCAGAATGCAAAGAAAATTGAAAAAAAAACACAGATGGGGAAATATGGAAAACTAACCACTTGCTCTCATCTTTCATGGTTGTAGCATTATCAAGATCGGAATCACTTTCAAGATCACTGCAGGAATTTTGAAGCTCCACTTCATCTCCACTGATCCCAGTGTCATGGACAATTCCATCTTTAGCTTCGTCCTCATATTCATCCCCGGAGTAATCATCACTTGGACCTGGTGATGCTACAATTTAAAAACACAACATTTGGATAATGCTAGTACATTCAGTCACAATGTCATTAGTTTTTTTTAATTGTCATTATAAAAAGAATAAGGAATCCTATCGAATAGTCATGCAATGAAGTTAAAAAAGAGGACAACTAGGAGGTTGATGCAAGTACCAACAATATAGAAGAAACTATTTAGTTTCAAATGCATGCTAAAAGGAAACTAATAAGAATGAGATGCATTTTTTGATCGAAATCTAGGTATGACTCGAAGTAGTAGATATGTTCGTAGGCGATGAATCCGTAGACTATAGAGAGAGAATACACTCATTTTTTGTTGGTGTAGTAACAAGTTATGTTATATACTACTTTAAAAGAACTTGACGTGTATAAAATTTACTCGAGTTCTTCAGGTTTTTTTTGAATAAAAGGAGGTGGCATCCCGAGAGGGGACCCACCTCTAAATTGTATATATTTATATCAAAAGTTTACTCATTACACTGTATTACATCACATTATATTCTCCATGATACACAAAGCGCCCTACAATGTCCAATTACATTCTCAGTATGAAAAGTATTCCCCCCAAAAATGGCGTCATTTCTGGCACACCACACTGCCCAAACCAACGCGAAAGGATACGCGTTGTCTTCATGTCAAAACCGCAAACCAATCTAATATCTCTCCAAAAGCTTTGACAGTCTTCACTAGATAGCCCAACAATGTTTGTCCTGCTCCATACCTGAGCCGAGTTCTTCAAGATGCATTTTCATAGATAGTAAGAAAACCAAAATCCCCATGAATATAAGTTTTCAGTTATGTAATTGATTTTGAAGATTGCCAAAAACAACAACGTATTTAAGTGGGTTTTGGAGACGGCTAGAATCTCCACACAAAATTTGATATCTGATTAAAGTACAAGAAAGGAAACAAGATAAATTAGGGCTCTTCAATTTATGGTTGATGAAGGGGTCTAGTTTGGTCATGGCTGTATAGGTGGATGCGGGGTTACCTTTTTCAGAATCATAGGAATCAGAATATTTGGAGCTCCCTGCATCATCTTCCTTGGAATCACTTCTACCTTCCTGTTCTCTTTGCCTGTGTGCAATACAGGAAAGCATGTAAATAAAAACTATGAACAGATAATGTTCACTTCCCTTCATATTCAGCTTTTGAAAACAGAACAAAAAATTGTGTCAAATTATAGATTTATATCAAACTTTTACTAACGCAATGCAACTTCCATGGAGAGTTCCTCACTAAATCAATATAACATGTATATATACAGTGGAAGGTGAAGTTTTCAGCCTGATGTTCATGCATCTCCCAGCAGACATTTGTATACATGGATGAGTTTATCTTATAAAGTTAAAACGATATGTCTCACTTCTACTCATATATCATATGTCAGAAATTCCCAAAAATCAGATCCAAAACATAGTCAAACATATCACAAATTCCCGAAAATAAAAGATTGTGAAACCATCCAGACGAGTTGACCCTTAAGCATTCAGCTCGAAGACCACTGTCCAGCCCTCACTTTGACCAAACCCCCAAAGCAGGTCATTTGCCAGCTCCTAGAAGAATCTGATAGCACCAATCCCTGACCACCTCCAGTCGCCACATCAGCCTGCATGCTCAAAGCTACAAAATGGCCCACCACCTTTCTTCCCAAGTCTTAATCGCCCTGGATCCTGATCTTGTCCACAGCAAGAAAGTGGATAAGGTTCTTCCATCATCTTCTGCTAGCTGTGTGAAAAAACTTCGAAATCACATCGCCTCCCTGAGCCAAAAGTATCTCGACCTCTGCCTCCATTCGACTTCAACCTTATTATCATCCTTGAACATCACCTTCTGCTGGGTCAAACATTCATCCCACTTCTCGTGATGAAATCTCTAGTATCCTCCATTACATCACGTCTAGAGATATCTTCCTTGGCATCATGGTGCTTCTGTCCCTAACGAGCTATCAACTCATCGTACTCAATCAACTTCTTAAGAACCGCTAGCTTCAATGCAACCACACCATAATTAGTCCATCACACAAATAAGGGTGATCCCCAATCCCCACACCAATACCAGATATTCCCACAAACATTATCCCTAAAATCCAATAACCTAGAATGCACATATGCCTCCAAACATACTCATTCCAACTCCCCAGCTTAGAGTCCTGAAGGAAAAGCACATACCTCCACCAACAAACCAGCAAACCAACCAACATTCAAGGTTGTCACACTCATAAGATAACCGCTTTTGACACTGCAAAACGCACGATTCCAACATCTTGTGCCATTAAAACACGATATCCATGACCTTGACAATGCGAGACCATGTCGAGTTACACATCTCCCACATCTACCTCCACGATCATGTCCCCCCACCCTTGAATCTATTGTCAACTGCTAAAATATCTGTCAGCTCAAACAATAGCACAATGATCCCAAGTCGCCTCATCGTCCATACAAAAACTTGCAAACTCTGATCCTATCCAAGAAGAGAGCATCGGATTAGGGTGCTTATTTTCATGTCTTAGGACTACCATTTCCTTTTTGGGATCCCCCCAAAGAAGACAACCAACCCTTCGAGAAGTTGCGGAGTCCAATACTAATAATCTTGCTGCGGCTATTGAGAAGCAACCCAAGAAGTAACGAAGCATGCATATCGACAACCAAGATAGGGAGACACCCATCAACATCCATGTCTTCCTCTATTCTCCGCACCATTAAAATGTAACCACCAACGTTGAATGGTAGTGTGAGAATAAGTGTACCATGAGCCAAAAATCAGAACCCAATTGCAGTGGTTATATCAAATGGGCCATAGCTAGTCTAAACATTGCCCATTAAAGTCCACGATAAGGTAAGGTGGGACACAGACAAACACAAGGGGGCATAGGGTAGATAAATCAACAGTTGAGCCCATACATCCATTACTTGGGAAAGAATTAGGAAGACTTGGAAAGTAATCCTCGAAGTCCAAAAAGACTCCAAGATGTTCAGAGCAATGATGCCACCTTTGAAAATTGAGAAATCCAACAACGCCAAAGAGTTCGTACCTGCCACAGCCGCAACACCGCCACTCGAAGAAGCAACCGCAAGTCATTTTGATTACAATCCCTCCATCACTTCAATCGCATGGAGGGGAAAGGACGATTACAAGCGTGATACTGAGTCGTGCTTCACTCCACACCAACGAAGAGCATTAGACCATCACCGCGATCACCTCCAAAGGTTGACTAGAGAGAGCCCATTGGAGATGATATATAAAACCTCGCCCAACAATGTCACACAAAGAGATGCCAAACCAAGGAAGCAAAGAGGGAAAGCATGGTCGTCGTCGCCGGTACATTGACTTAGAGGCTCAAAAATATAATGCCTTCTCCGAAAGATCTCCTTCAACCCTGACACACCAATAATCTTCAAGAAATATCGCACCTCTACCTCTATGAGGTTACTCACACAAACCACGAACCTTTCAGAAGCGATCAAATCACCAGAGAAAAAGGATTTAAGGACAAACATGAACAATGACGCAGCCACTTCAAGAAAGATGTTATTCGAAGAACACACCCTTAAGCGCACATAACCCAACGCTACCTAAGTGCAGGGCTAGTTAATCTTCCTGAAGGAAACCTCCGCCTACAAAGCCACTAGCTAGGGCATCTCTACCTCCTATTGAACCTCATCGCCTCCACTATTGGTGATGACACCTTCAATCGCTCCACCTCCTACTTTGACCCCGCAGCCTCCACGCATGTTTCCATCCTTGCATATGTGCTCTTCAAAGGTCTTTGCTTCCAGTCCCTACGAATCGAACATATGAGAGATGGTGCCTAAACGTCCTGCACCGAAAGCACCAAAACTAGCCACAACAATCACACGCCCTATGATCGAACTACTATAAATACTGCTCCCTCAGAGATACCCCTCGAGAGCCCTTTAAAGACCCATGCAATCATTTCTTCCTCTAACGTACCACGGACTAGTCTCCTCCTTCCATGGCGTACATGTTCCTCTCTCTCATCTCCCTCGCTCCTTAGCAACCAGTCAACCACTCTTTCTTTGAACCGTTTCCATCATCACTCCTTCACGCTCTCCTTTTCTCTACTCTCTCCTTACTCTCCCTACCCCCCTCCACCCTCGATCTCTCTTCTTTTTTAGAACTAAATAGACGAACCTCCATAAGAGGACCGACCAAACTTTGTATATTTATTAAGAATTATAAACAAAATTTACAAGCACCACAGTTCAAAAAGAGCCTTGACGTGCTTGATTACATTCTCATGATAAAACCATTCCTTTTTTGAAAAATCAGCTCGTTCATCGCCAGCTAGATAACGCAGATGTACACAATGACCCTAGACCTTCCTTGTGTAGACGCCCTCCAATCACTACCAATCGAGCTCCAGAAAGAATCCATGTTGTCTCATTGAACACCAGGCAACTCATCCACCACCTGGGTTTCCCCTGACGTAGGGCATCTAAAGAACAAGTGTCCAGTGTCCTCTATATCCACTATGGATGGCGTACACATCCTATCGCATCCAAAAAAGTCCCAACCCTTCTGGCTCCCATCATAACTCAACATATTCTGAGCAGCCACAAGATCTTCACTCTCATGGGGAACTTCCACCCCTAGATTCTCACATAGTCATGAGATTTATCCCCTCTCTCATATGAGTTCCATATATGTATTCACGTTCAAATTTAAAAAGATTAACTTAATAATACCTACATCCATGTCCATCACAACTCAATACCATTCCTACATACCATGAGTATTTTTATGTACGTAAAATTTGTTAGACTAGATATCACATTACTAAAATATATTATTTACCAACTAGAATGTATTACTTACGACCTGCAATAAACTAGCATTCATACAATTGTCCGCACTTGCAAAAAAATATATGACACGAGGTTTAGCATATTATAATCCAGGTGTTTTTAACATTGTGTCATGCATCTTTCTCATCCTTATAAAAGTAAAAGTAAGACTCCGCAACTAGCAAAATCTGTCAAGCACTGGCCTAGGATATATCAATCAAGAAAGGAAAAAAACACCAACAGCAGAATAAATGTGAGTTCATTGAAAAAATAGGTCGCAATTAAGCAGATGAACAAGTTGGAAACATAAAACCTACTAGTCCAAGTTTTCATCTTTTAAAAAAGGCATACGCTTTCCCAAAATTTCACATTTAAAAAGAACATATGATTTCGACCTTATCAATTCTAACATAAACAAAATGACTGAGGTGTAGATCACTTTTTTATTTTCATCTTTATATTCACACATAACGTGTTGAGATATTAGTTATCGTTTGTTTCTTTTATGTATTCTTTTTCTTTCCGTGTACTTTATGTAATTTGCCAATAAATTTCTCCTTTATATAAGAGAACCCTAGGGCCTCATGAATAAGCAATTCATTGTTTAATCTTAACATGGTATCAAAGGCTCAAAGCGACGGTCCTAGACCGGAATTCTCGTACCCCACCCATGCCCTAGCACCCTGACCACTGCCCTCTCCTCTCACGCGCACCTCACGCACCACAGCCGCCCCCTCCGACCTCCATACGCGCATCTCGAGGCCACTGCACAATATTAGGTCCAACCGAACCCACGCGCGCCTTCATTGGACTGTCATAGGAGCAACCGAGCCCTCTGGGGATGCCACTAGACAGCGATTGCGGCTGCAACACCGCCAGCCACCTAAGGGGGTCGCAGGGCCTTTCCCTTCCCCTGTAGACACTTCTTTCCTCTCAGTCGCCGACCAGCAGTCCAAAATAGTCTGATTTTATCCGGAAAAGGTGATTTCAAACCTATAAATCACCTTTTTCAGCCTTAGTGTGGATCGAAGATTGACGAAGATTGTTGTATGAGCCTACGCGTACAACTAATCCTCTATTTGATCATGCAGACCTGCTCGGATCAGTCTACTTCCCCAATCGAGTTCTATTTTGACATTTTCATCATGTCAATGAAAAAGGGTGACGTCTTCTCTTTGTCTGGTGCATTCAAAAGCCCAACTCCCATCGTGAAGACGGATGGGACCAACTATGAGTTGCGGTCCATGCAAAATTTGACCCATATGCGATGCAATAATAAGGAGCACATTCTGACAAAGCTAGAGCCGACGGATAAGACTGGGGACAATGCTTTGTCGAAGGAAGATGACGCGTGCACGCATTTTTAGCTCTTTGGGACTCTTACCACAGAGATGCCGATGAGTGCACGCATTTCCTGGACATCCTGATCGAGGCTAGATTACTTGGATGAAAGCCTTCTGATATTCCTGCAGACCTGAGGAAACACTCCACTTCCATTGATCTTGCCTTCGAAGATACTAAACAATACAAAAGCATGATTGGCAAACTTCTTTACTTTACTGTCACTAGGTTGAATATATCCTATGTTATGAGCAGAGCCAGCCAACACACGAAGCAACCGTGTTACAGTCACTGGCAAGATGTTCTTCAGATCCTGCACCACTTGAAGAATCATTATGACGCGGCCTCCTCTATAGGGCAAATGGCTACCGTGATGTTACTACATATGTTGATGCAAACTATGCGAATTAACCATAGGATCGTCGTTCCACTACAGGATATGCTATGATGGTTGAAGGAAATTTTGTTACTTGGAAGAGCAAGAAGCATATTGTGGCATCCAGATCCAGTGCAGAGGCAGAATACATGGCAATGGCTCATACTACATGTGAAATTACTTGACTACTGACCTTTCTACAAAAACTTGGTATTGTTGTCACTACTCATATTCCTCCGTACTATAACAACAAGTCCACTACATATACGACTACAAACCATGTGTTTCATGAACGGGCCAAGACATGGAGATTGACTGTCATTTTGTTTGTGATGCCGTACGAGGAGGGAAGATTACCACTCCGCACATCACAAAGGATCTTCAGCTTGCATATGTATTCACGAACGCCTTGCCTAAGAAGTGTCTCTCGTGGATAACTTCCAAGATGGTCGTGATTGATA
Source organism: Ottelia alismoides (assembly GCA_037367405.1). Classification (NCBI taxonomy): domain Eukaryota; kingdom Viridiplantae; phylum Streptophyta; class Magnoliopsida; order Alismatales; family Hydrocharitaceae; genus Ottelia; species Ottelia alismoides. The sequence continues at coordinate 430,969 of JAZKJV010011364.1, forward strand.
GATATACTCCAACTTGAGGGGAGTATTAGTGATGTTTTTATTTTTAACATATTTCATTGTAACCCCTTCGAGGGTACTTATGTATTTTCTCGAATAAGAGCTCTTTAGGATTTTGTCATATAGGATTTCATCCTATATAAGGACCTCTAGACCTCCTAAAAAAAGTATCTCATTGCATTTACTCTTTGTTTTCGATAATACACATTCCCCGTGACCATCACATAACTTTCAAGGACAACATTAGAGGCAAGCCATGGATGAAGAAATGGACACCCTTACTTCTAGAGGCATGTGAGATCTTGTGTCATGCTCATCAGGTGTCACCCTGGTCACTTGCAAGGATGGGATCAAATTTCGTCAAAATTCGATAAAATTTCAGTCGAACTTCAATTTCGACAGGTGATCGAAATTTGGCCGAAATGTCCTATATCGATCGAAATTTGAAGGATCCAGTTCAAAAACTGACCGAAATGATCAAAATTTCGGTCGAAATCTCGCCGAAATTTCATTTCGGACGGTCACCGAAATGGTGGCTGAAATCGAAATTTGAGGCCTTGCTTGCAAGCGGGTCTTTAAGAGGTCACATTCTCCTAATGGGTCCATTGACAGACATCAAAGACAGATTGGTGATAAAGAACTTCACTTATACAAGTAGCATAGACTATTCAAGACCTTTTTCTCCAATGGCAAGGATGAGGTCCATTCCTACAATTATATATGTTGTTGCTAGCAGAAACTGGTCTATTTTTCATCTTGATGCGAAGAAGGTCTTCCTCTACAAAAATCTTGAGGAAGATGTCTATATGGCACACTCAATGGGATACTCCATTGAGGTGTAGTATATATGTTTACACACCAGCTAAATATCGGCTTTCTTTTCCAATTATAGCATGCGTACGGCTAAAATGTCATCTTTCTTTCCCAATGCTAATACTTGTAACTAGCATAAACTTACAGAGGTTGGTATTACATAAAAGTGCCTTTAAGTGGGAAAGACATTAAAACATATATTACCAATGACCTTCTCTTGTTCAGTTATAATTACTCTTCGTATATAGTGCCACTAATGATCAAAAACAGCCTAACCAAAAGCACGAGTCATGTCATGTCCAGCATGCCATTTATGTTATTAGTTATTACAGCCACTTGTTGAAGCACTACAATGGAATTGAGATAACTGGTTGATAAAGCAAGGAGTCCATGATAGAATACCATTAAAGAGAGAGAGAGAGAGAGAGAGAGATTTTGCAAAAAAATCAATGATACCTCTTCTTATATGCGGCAGCGAGGGATTTTTTTCCATTTCCAAGTGCCAACAGCAATTTGTTGAATGTACAAGACTCTAAACAGATACCTTCATCCATGTTTTCTTCGGAAGATTCATCCAAAGTTCCTAACAAATCATGAGATGGTGAATAATGATCGAACAAACTCCAAACAGAACAAGCAATGAAGATGAAACTTAAGAGTACATCATATTATTATGATTGTGTAATATCAGTGAATAAAAAAACATGAATGTTGTTCTCAATACAATCAAGCATGGTTGCCACTAATCAACGTTGAACTTGGGCTCCTATTGCAAGCGTATGGCCATATAATGCAATAAACAAATTTAGTAATGAAACAAGTAGCAACTTGACAAGGAACCTACGAAATGAAAATGATGAACGACGAAAGAACGTGAACACTAAGCAATTTCAGCAACCACAAACGAGAAAAGATCCGAAATTTAGCACCGATTTCTCCACAATAGTAGGGCAAATTAAATAGCTAATGATTAAGGAAACAAATAGCGATACTTGCGGCACGAAATCTCAACAAGTCACCAAACTAAACAGCAGTAGAACAGCCCACAAATCTATTGTTATATCGTGGAAAAATATGCGGTGGAAACGCTCATACCACAACCGGCAAGGGGTCGTTAGGCGCGCTTCAGATCTGGTCTACGACGGAGGAAGGGCGCAAGTCAGCTTCACAGTACGTAGGGTCGCCTTCGAGGCGAACCCGGAGGCGGCAGCGACCCTGGAAGGTTGGTGGCCTGCTGGGGGGCCTATAGCAGTGGCGGTTTGGGCTGCGCACAGGTTGGAAGTTGATGGCGCAGTCGAAGCAGGGGAAGGCTAGCGGGGCCGTGCGGGGTGTCGCCGGGCGGCAGGGTGTTGAGGGGGCTGTGCAGCGGAGGGAAGGTCGTGCTCTGGGAGAGGGGAGGAGAGTGGAGCGGAATCGGGGGAGGAGGAGTGGTGAGAAGGCGGAATCGGAAGAGGAGGGGAGGAGAAGGGGGCGATACTGGTGGGGTTCGGGAATGGGGCGAGTGGTGCGGTTTTGCGGGGTGGGAGAGAAGAGGACTGAGGAGAGGGGCGGCACGGTGAAGAGGCGAGGCGAGGTGGGGCCGCAGGCGGCGGTTTTGGCGATGGGAAGAAGAGAGGTTGGAGGCGGCGGAGGGGAAAAGAATAGGGTTACGAGAAAGAAGGGGGGTCGGGGAGAGGAAGAGGCTGCGGGCCGAGAGAGAGAGAGAGAGAGAGAGGAGAAATAGGGCTAAAGGGAAAAATAATCTCAATTCTAACTTAATTAACCAATTACAAAAGGGGTCCTTTATAGAGACTATTCCCCTTAAAATAAGCAACAAATCCCTAAAATTAGGGAAGAAGAAAAAAAAAAGAAAGGATAAAGACCTTTTATAATGAGCCTTTTTACATAGAAAATAAATAAATAACAAATGCTAAATAAAATAAAGAAACGACAAATACTCCAAAAGTTGGTATCATGCTGCATCACCATAATGGAAGCATAATAGGAGACCATAACAAAATATAATAATAAGATCAGTTTTCAGATGAATAAGAACCTGATTGTATTGGAAATGACTTCTGAGAAGGCTTCTTGACATCATATTGCTTCTTCACTGTAATATTTCTGGTGCATGTTGACAGCTTAGATTTTTTCAAACCTGATTAAGGAAATGGTTATTCTTAAACATATCCTAAACAACACGAATTGCATGATCCCTCAAAATGAAAGATAGTGTGACAAGAAGAGAAAATAACATGTTAATGAACCTAAAAATGGACAAAGAGATGGAAGAAAAAAATTCTTATTTGTGATGCGTGAGTGCATAGACAATTAATAGATTGAACTATATTGCCTTTCTCACCCTCGCAACACAAACACCAAATCCCTCAATCTTCCTCCGACACCCCCCAATTTGTCACCCCCTTAGCACCCACCCATTCGCACACTACCTTTGTCGTTATTTGCTATCCTCCACAGCTTTAAGGACATTGTCTGGGAACAATGGAAAAGGCTTAGGCCTTTTTCTTAGCACGGAATGCGGGGATTTTTTGTCCCTAAAAGGTGCTCGTGATAAAGAGAATCAATCATTATTAATTAATCAGTTGTACCCAACTCTCCTTTAAGATCGGTATAGCCTTTATTAAACGTGAAAAATGATTACTACCATATTATGTGACCATGATCCTTAAAAAAACCTATACCTACATCTAGGGGTGTGCATGGGGTGGGTACCCGACCCATTCAACGATGACCCGTCCCAACCCGTCATTACCGGATCGACGGGTTGACCCGACCCATTCCAATGGGTACCATTCTAACGGGTACCGGGATTATTTGAATGGGTAATGGATATCCAGGGAGTACCCATGGATCATCACTACCGCAAAAATTTGCACTCTTAAAATTAACGTCGAGATAAAATACATTACCTACAAGCTGTATATAATCTTGAAATTTAAATTAATTGGATATCCACCAAGTAACCAAATTAACTTGGAACTAAGATTGTTCATGTAATGTATATAAATTTAACATCGGCTCAGAATATCATTGTGAAGGATTCTGCAAGCCATCTGTTAAGCGTCGTTAAAACATGGAACAGAATGACCTTTCTGACAGATCGATAGAACTGTACAAACACACATATAATGCGGCTTTGATGAACTCCCGATAAATCCGACAACTACAGGATGATAATTTGTTGATTCCTAATGCATTGCCTAAGAAATTGATGACTATGCAAAAAACGATCAACTGCATTACAAGCAAACAAAAGTGAGTCTCTCTTTTATGTACTTATATCAATACATTGCACTGTGAATATAATCATCATGTTCCAATATATAAAGAAGAACAACTTCCGAAGAATCACCACATATGCGATATAGTTAGATATGTCATAAACATGTCCTTGTGCCCAGAATAAAAGAGAGAAATTTCTGCAATAGTGCACACTCATGAAGGGGTCAGGACTCAGGAGTTTGTCTAGTTATTTCAAAAGTTTCATTGTTATTTAAAAAACCTTTTTTCTGAGTGCACCCAACTTCATAGCTTTGGATGACTCGTGAAAACCCTGAAAAGATACAAAGTTCATCAACCAAAGATCTTCTCATTTTGGTTCTTTCCGGATCATCTCACAAACTTTCGAGGAAATACTACCAACGTATTGTTCTTCCAATTGCATTTGAGTTGAAAGCTTTAACATTACCTATTCAGTAAAAGGATAGGTACATAAAAAAACAAGGTGCTTAATTATGGAAAAAGAAAGTATGAAAAGTAATTATAATTATCAAATTATATCAAAAAAATAATGAGAGAAACAACCTTAAACCACTATTCAAACTCTAGTTAATCTTCCTGAAATTTGTTACAGCATAAATCGATACAGCCATGTTTATCAAACAAACATACATCTGATAAATCCAGAAAATAATATTAAGAAGATCAGTTCGTGGTTACTGTCATGGTAATTGAGAAGATTATCTATGCAAATTGATTATAAAACAATAAACACACAAGCCACTTGAAATTTGTTTCTCAATTTACTACCATTAGCAAATAAAATCCTGACCAAAACATTATAGAACAAGGCAGAAACTAGACTATATTGCTCATCTTCAAGATAAATAGATGGAATCACACACATAACTATCTTTGGCTTCACTTCACAGTAACGATGGTGGTGGAGACAATGGATTCCTCTATCTGACGACATCGGGCATGATCAATGATACAGATGACCTCGGACACGATTAAGGAGATGGCGGAGGATGTGTAGAGGAAAATGGAGGAGCACGGGAAGCAGCGGCAAGGATTCGGTGGTAGTGGAGGCGGCGAGGGGATGGAAGAGCGGGGAAGGCGGCGGCGAGGAATTGGTGGTGCTGGAGGCTGCAGAGAGTGTTCGATGGTGCTGGACTTTCGTGGCGGCGAAGGCGGGGAGATAGCGGCTAGGTAGGGATGGGCATGGGTCGGGCTGGGATGTCGCGCGGAGTAGGAGCGGTGGAGGAGCGGCGGAGGCCGACTAGGCAGTAGTCAGTGGAGGAGCGGCAACCGACTAGGGCATGCACCATGCGATGGAGGAGGGCTCGGGCCCAGGAACGAGAAGGGAGATGGGGCACGTGCGGGAGTGGGATTCCAGTGTGCAAAACAAAGGGCACTTACTCCGTTGGTTTGGTTGATTCTTTCTTATATTTGAAAGCGAAATAATAGAAAGAAAATAACATTTCTTTGATATATTTAGTTAAGTAGAAAAAATAATAAGTATCCTTCAAATTATTTTTTCATATAATTGACATATTTCATATAAGAAATCAATAGTCAAATTTAAATGGAAACTACTTTGTTTTTTCCATACAATTGATGTATTTGATATATCCATGTCCGTAACCGCTACAATAATTTATTATCATATCTGTATCTATATCCTAAAAAGTTGAAAATGTTATGGTATCCGTATTAGCAAAAAAAAATAAAAACACATATCCATGTCCCTATACGTATCCACTAAAATGTAAGTAGTATCCATATCCAGAAAAAACTAAATATGATATATGTATCCATATCTATAGTTTTAAAAAAATCAGTTCCATGTCCATATCCGTTTTAGCAAAAAGGATCCCCATCCATGTCCATATATGTGGCCGCAAAGAAAAATAAAACCTATATTCATGTATGTATATGTATCTTCTAGAATATAATCAATATACATATCATAGAAAATTTTGAAATTGCATCCATATCCATATCCATATCCATATTAGAAAAAATCTCATATCCCTATCCATATCCATATCCAATAAATAAATAAAAAACACATCCATATTTGTACCCGTATTCGCAAAAAATCATATCTAATATATTTTATCCACGTAATAGATATACTTAATATATATATATATATATATATTCATATCCGTTGGAATATATTGTTACCATATTTGTATCCGAATCCAAAAAAAATTGAACTGTGTTTATTTTCGTATCCGCAAAAAAAATTCTATATCCATGTCAGTATCCTTATATGCATATATTTGTAACTTATCTGACCTTTTGCATCCACATATTCGTATCCATGTCAATGTCCATATGTCCATACAACAAAAATTCTATCCATATCGGTGTTCAAAAAAATATCCAAAAAAGAAACACAGATATCCATGTCGATAACCATATATTTGTAACAATGATATATTAACTAAAAAGTATTAAAGAATAATACAATCATTAGCATTTCTAAGGAATGGAATTCCAATTCATAAGGGGCATCTAGGAAGGGCAATTACCATGTATGAGGGAATCTGATTTCCTTTGTAATCGTTATTCGCACCTAAATATTATCTAACAAACACAGGAATGGAATCGACAGGGGAATGGTGATTCCATTCCCCCCTCTATGCATGTATAACAAACAGGGCCTACGGTGTTTCGTCGAAGGGGTGTTTCCCAGCTCCATGTCTAAGGTCCGAGGGTGGGATTCGGGCCTTCTTTCAGGCCTAAGTTCGAGCAGAGCCTTTGGACCGAGTCGGGCTGGATGGAGTCGAGCTCGGTCCAAAAATAATTTGGGCCTAATAATACGGCACAAGTCCAGCCCATTATACATTTGGGTTTGGGTCGGGCTGGGTTTTTTGGGCTGGACCTCGGGTTGGGCTGGGTCGGCCCAGCCCAATGCCCATCCCTACGTCTAGGCTTTCGACGGCCGGGGATGGTGTAGCTGAATCGCATTTTGACTGAGAGCATGAGAAGGGTAGCGTATTCACGGGTTGGCATGGATTGCCCCATGGGTATCCGAACTCAATCGGATCAGTGCCCCGAATTTTATGGATTAGTTCACACTGCTTACCCGACCCATGTGGGTATGTTGGATACCAACAGTTTTAGGATCAGTTTTTATGGATCGGGTCAGGTACTCGTCCAACCCAAAAATCGCGCACATCCCTACCTGCATCTCATGCTACCAAAACAAATTGATGAAAAAATATAGAGAACGGGTGGACGTTTTTTTCCAAAACAATAGGTATAAAAATTAAACACCAGATAAAATGATATAAAGTACTATTAAAAAGAAACAGATCTGAGTTAGGCGAGAATACATAGGGCTTGCAAAAGTAAAATGAAATTAAATAAAAGAATCTGATCGGCAAGATTCGCAAGACACAAAGAACAATTCAGGAAAAAAGAAGAGATGTAATAAGAAATGCCACTCCTTTGAATTCTCTAAAAACCAGATCACTCATCAACCACATAACAAAGTGTCCGAGACAATCCATTTATCTGAACACGTATCAAACTATCTGATATATTAACTAGAGTCGCACATTATAGGCTCGGTATCGATCGGAGTAGTTTTATTACATATCACATTATTGGGATAAGCGAGAAAATTGTAAATTGACCAAATCCACGGAAGGCATGTCAACATGCAAGTACTGAGCGTAAACCCTCAAGCAATCTAAGCCCAACAAAAAAACACACAAAATGACACGATCGATTCTCGAGCACATACCTTTGGCGGTCGCGACAGCATTTGTGTTGTCGCCATTGTCGTCACTAAATCTAATGCAATGGCTATTGTAGTCATCGTCGTTGATCAATAGCAGCATCGTTGACGAAGAGGGAGGTGGCGGAGCCGACGGCCTTGGGCGGCCAGAAAATGATGGCATCCTTGCGCTTGGATGTGTATAAAGGCACGATGAAGGTGGAGGGTGCAGGTGGCCATGGGATCTTGCTCGCGGCGGGGGAGGATATAGATCTCTGTTTCATCATCTTTATTCTATCATTTTGGCCTTAAAAACCCTAGTAAATGCGTGTAAATGTCATTAATTTATGCATTTTATATTCATGCACCACTGTGTAAATAGTGCATAAAATATTCTTTTTAATATCAAAATTACAGAATAAAGAAAAGAATAAGAATAAAATATTGAAAATATTTTATGACCCTAAACCCCGAGACCTAGGCATCTCGATGACTATGTCGATAAGGAATAGAGTAGGGTGAGATTAGGGCTGCTAATTGAATTGAATCATTCGGATTCGACTATGATTCATTCGATAAAAATTCGAAAAAAGTTCGATTCGAAATCAAATGAACTGAATTTGAATTTAACATTTGGATTCGATTCCCAAATGAATCGAATATGAATTCACTTGGATTCGTTCGATAACAATTCGATTCGATGCACACACATATATGATATGGTATGAAGTATTATAATAAATGTAAATAAATGTAGTATATATTTTGTAAAATCCCCATACATGATACACGACTTAATATAATAAATAAAAATTTTCACCATCTTATTCTAAACATCCCAATTTCGGGATGCCCATTGCATACACCAAACCCCCTCTTTACTCCCCTAAATTCTCTCTCTCCCCTCTTCACTCATGAGAAAAAAAAACCAAAAATTTGCTTCTGCTCTCCAACGCCGCCAGCTCCAACCTCTCGCTCCTTCTCGCTCTCTCCAACGTTGCTGGCTCCAGCCTCCATCTCTTGCTCGCTCTCTCCAACGTTGCTGGCTCCAGCCTCTCGCTCCTGCTCACAATCTCCAACGTCGTTGGCTCTAGTCTCCCGCTTCTGCTTGCTCCCACAACTGACAACATCACCCTCCCAGTGGCCAACCCCACCACCAGCTCCCGCTCTCCCCCGTCGTCGACAATGATACTGGTTCTAGACTCACCAACGTCGTCAGCATCTCTCCATCACCCCCACAGCTACCGATATTACCATACACCCCTTTTACCATAGAATCTTAAGATTTAGATTCTATCCAAATAATTTATGTGATTCTAGAATACATCATCTGCAAACGAACACATACTAAATTTTTAAAACTCATCCTAAGGTCATAGATTTCAAATTTCTAACAATCTTTTCCTTAATCACACTCTTAATCCTCCCATCCATCATAATATACAGATCTTATGATAAGGGCAATCAAGCATTTGAATACAAATAATATCTTAGAGACAATTAAGATATGCATAGATTTCAAGGATTTCGAGCTTTGCCTAAATGGCTAAATGTGCAAAAGATCGTAACTGAAACTAAATTCCATTTCTCGTCAAGATTACAAGAGGACAAGGTTATCAAGAAGGAAATATCATCATAAACTTTAATAAGCCCAACTATAAACCCATAAGAGTGCATTGCAATGAGGTAAGCATAAATTGTTCATGCTTGATGTAGAAAAAATGTTAAATATTAGAAAATTAAAGATCAGAGCCATACCAACTGAGTTCTCAGTCTGGTCTGCCGGTTTTCATACACCTCAGATGCTGGATTCAGCTCCATAAGTCAGTTCACATCGACCTTTTATGGTTCTGATGAAATTTAGTGATTCTTTTTTTCTCAAATATCATGGAGATATGTCACAATGGGGGGATATGGGGGATTCTTCGGAGAAATGTGGAACACAATCTTTTGATTATTATTTTGAACATGTATATCTATTAATCTATATATTATATTTTTATATTGGTATGTAATTTAAAATATAGTTTTGAGTATGTATTTTCATTTTATTTTTAGAAGTCTAATTCAAACATACCATCTTCTCAAGATAGAGAGTCATTGGGCATGATGATGATATTAATGAAAAGTAGAAGAAGAGTGAAGAAATAGAAAATCGATTCCTAAAATAATTAATAAGATTGATAGAAAGAAAAGAAAAGATCAATGATTTATGAATCATTTACCAAAGAGAATGAGAAAGTTGATGGAGTGCCAGTTGAAAGGTGAAGATGCATTGATTGAATTTTCATCATAGGTACAAAAAGAAAAGATCAATGATTTATCAAGATGTCAATAATTATTTTTTCTTTATATATTCAATTCACCATAGGTACAAAAATAACAAATGAGGATTGCAAGAGACATACATGAACGACAAAAGTTAGGTACTTTAATGCAATTTATATTATCCATTGAATTTTACCATTTATGTAAAAGTTCTTTATTTATACCAATTATTTTTCACAAATTAGTATTACAAATTCTAGTCAATTCTTTGAAACTTAAAATGTTATTAATATATTTTTTATTATTAGTTATATTATTAAATAAATTCTAATTCGATATAAAATGAATCGAATTTGAATATTCGAAACTCCAAACGAATTGAATTTGAATTTAGATTAGAAATTCGTTTAATATTCGATTCGAATTCGGATTCAAAAATTTTATAATGAATTGAATCTGAATCTAGGTGGATTCGAATGTATTCGATTCGATTAGCACCCCTAGGTGAGATAAGGGCCAAAATCAAATAAAGATTCCATTTATTTAATTCATTCTTATTCATTTTTGGGACCTATTTTTAGTTCCACTTTTTATACCTCAAATAAAGAAACTTTGAACATAAAAGTTATAGATAATAAAATAAAGAAAAATACAAAATTTATTTCATGTAAAAATAATATACATATAAAAAGATATACTCAGAATAAATTTCCAAAATCTTAACTTCCCAGACCCATATCTCTCGAATAAAAACTCAAAATATATCAGAATCAATCTTTAACTATATATAATTTTTAATAAGCTATTTAATAAAGGTGGTTTCATATTTTTTGGAGTTACGGTATGAAAGTTAGGTTTTAGATGCCTATTGTATAGTTATACTTATTAAAATATTCATTTTATTTATTATTCATTATTTTTACAATTTTATAAATATTATTTATAATATATTTGCATATTGAAACAGGAATAAAACACTAAAGAAAATGGAAAACAAAATATGTAAAGAAAACATATAGATGAAATACTTATATTTATACCTATATAGATCGTATACCTGTTTATTTAATTGTATATTTCATATCAATAAAATAAAATAAAAAATATTTATGTATCTAAAATTAAGTTATAAATATATAAAATAATAAATTAAAATAGTAAAATTAAAAATACAAAATAAAAATAAAATACATAAAAATATAGATAAATATACTATATATAGCCCTTAAAAAGCAACTTGTAATTATAAACCTCAATAAATAAATAATAATAATATAATTTAGAAAATAATAAATATTTTAATTTTATAACCTAAAAATAATAAAATAGTTTATTATTTTTAATTGAATTTACAAAATCTTTTTTCCATGGATTTTTTTGTTTGTCCACGTGGACCAACCAGAGCCTCCCATTGGTTGACCTCGGCTAACTCTCTGACCAAGGTCTGCAGGATGTCAGAACTGAGTTTCAACTTGTTTTCTCGACTTTTTACACGTCGTTTCTTTCACCAATAGGCTTGGATTCTTTCAGCACTTTTTCGCCCCATAGATCGATGATTCACGCCCTATGTTTACTTCGAGGATTGGATCATTGCATCCCATGATAGGCCTCGTTTTTTGGAGTTGTCCACCACGTTGTACATCATCCACACCTCGACCTTCTCCTAATTTTCGAGTTCCCCTGGCCCAATCTTTCCTTGCCTTCTTGCGCTCAAACAGTCGAGAGTGGTGACAGCCTCTCCGCCGTGCACTTAGGTTGGTCAAAGGACGAAGTCAGTGGCGTTCTCCACCATCTCCGTCGCCTCGTCGGCGTGAAGGTTCCATCTCGTGGCTTCAAGCCATTGAGGTTCATTTTCCCTTTTGCTTTAGCTAGTTGTAGCTCTTAGCTTTGATTTCGTGCTTTTTATTACGCGATTTATCCACTATTGTAGCCTAGATTAGCATTTCATCTTTTCTCTCGAGCTAACAGTGCAGGTCCAGGATTAAAGGCCTCGTTTGGAGGCGTCTTTTATCAAGATCAACCTCCCCATGTCCGCTAGAGCATCCTCGAGCACCTGAGGCCATCCCATGGTTTCAGTCCCATTTAAAGCACTAGGGAGGTGCGGAGTTGCAGCAGGGCCGTCAAGCACCAGTCGGAGGGCTTCCAGGTGCTCAGAAGCTCGTGCATCGGCAGATTCAAACTCGTCGAGCACGAGTTCTTCAAGCGTTCTTGCAGGCCATCTCCGCACCGTTGGATCGTCGGGTGTTCTTCCTGCACTCCAACCACCGTCGGATGATGTTGCGCCACAATCGTTAATTTTCCTTTGAAGATCTAATCAAGATCGTCGGCAACGAAGGGGTATCGACATTAAGAAGACGACACATGGTAAGTGATCCATCAGCAGCCATATGATCCACTAAGAGTTGGGTATTTTGCACCCTTGCCCATCTTAGTTTTTCTATTTGTTATATAGAACTTAATCTTTCATCTACAGTTTTAAATATTGTATAATATTTACAAAAAGGCCCTCAAACTTCTTGTAATTGCAGACTAGTCCTAGCCACGTCACCTCACATGACGCATCACGTGAGGGGAAATTTTACAGGTGGACCTTCGGGCTTTTGCTTATTTCGATTCAGTCCAGAAACTATTTATTGAAGTTGTAATATTTTAGTAAAATTTGCATATAAGCTCTCATTAGTTTTCGTATTTACATTTTAGCCCCCACGTGGCTCACGTGTAGATACATGTGAGTTTGGGCATTTTGCGTGGCGGTCCCTTGAGGTTTTGTTTATTTCTATTCAGTACTGAAACTTTCTTGTTCCGTTATAATTTTTTGTGAAACTTGTTATTAGGTCCCTAGACTTGTTGCTATTTACAAATGTGCCCTTGCTAATAGTTTAGTTTCTCTTTGTTGATTCTATTTATTTCATGCATCTACATTGCTTTAAAAAATCTCAAAAAATAGGTGTAGCTCCCTATTGCATTGTTCTTGCATGCCATATTTTATTTTACAATTTTAAGGCCTTCATTTTTTTATAAAAAATCAAACACATCCATTTTTGTCCATGTTTGCATTATAAAACTCCTTAAAATTATAAAACATATTTGGAAAAATATAAACAGATTTGAAAAAATTCCAAAAAATATATCTTGTTTATTTTGTGTTTTTGACTTCCAGACCAAAAATCACTGAAAAATAAAAGGAAACTCAAAAAGTAGAAAAACTCCAAAAATCTTTATAAAAATATATAAAATCATAAGAATTACAAAAAAATATATATTTCTTGTTTCTAAATTTTCTTTATATTACTCTTTATATATTAAAATTAATTTGGAGAAATTTTATTCTGTTTTCTATTTTTAATCTCCATTTTAATTTCAGGTATATATTTAAACCCTATTTTGGGTATTTTTTACTTTAAAAATATATAAAAATTAGCAAATTTCTTAAAAAATTATAAAAACTAGTAAAAAAAATATTAAAAGCCCAAAAATAGTTTATTTTTCTTATTTTTGAACTCTTTTGTGAATTTTTATTTCAACCATAGCTTATATTGTATATATCTTGTATATAGCTTATTATATATATTAAAAGAAAAGGTAATAAAAAATATAAAAGTACAAAAAGAAAATATAAAATTAGAAAATTAAAAATCAAAATATAAAAATAAAAAATAAAAATAAAACAAGAAATTAAAAATTAAAAACCCACAAAAAACACATAGACAAGTACATCACATTCACATTTTGTGTAATTTATTGCCCGATCTATCCTTTTTGTTCCATGTGTTCGACACTCTACATACTTGCACCTATATACTTCCTTGTTGCAGAGTTATAATAAATGTTGACTCCGCAATTGCTTTTCATTGTTTGATTATCTGTTGTGGGTTAATTGTTGTCTGAAGTAGGGTTTCGTGAGCGGTCAACACATCGACTGGATCTCTCGCCTTCTGAGATTTCTAGACCCTCGCAAAATCCACTTCAACAAATGGCGCTATTATCGGGGAGCAACAGCGCATAGATCAACTTTTTGATGGATTATTTTATGTGTCTATATTTTGCCTTATTTATTTTCTCATTTATTTGTTTGAATTGTCTAACCACTCTCTTGGTTGTCTTTCTCGCGAGGAACGTGGATCGAGGGAGGAGCTCCTCTTTAGAGCACCTACGTAACCACGTGAGGCGACTGGACCGAGCATCAAAGTAGGACTTGGAGGGAATTTTGAAGACAATTTTGAGCATTTATTTATAGCATTTATTTGTGTAATTTAAAGTAAGAGAGACATTAATTTGTAACTTAAACAGGACACTCTCCATGACACTCCACACTTCACGAGGTCTAGTGCCCGAGGGATTGTTCTCTTGGGGTCCTCGTCGGTTTTGTCGCGTTTTCTTCGTATTTTTTCACTTGTTTTCCGATTTTGATTCCTTATTTTGTGTGATTGAGCCCTTAGGTGTAGGACTGTTTGTCAATAGTATTAGGTCCAAACACCTGATTATATTTGCTTATGCCTATAGACTGCATTTGGATCTAGTCAGATTATAAATTGCTATTTATTTAGATTTGAGATCGAGCGCCGAGAGAAGTGCTATACAACTCTGGCAGGATCCGTTGTGGCAGACACCGATGCACTTCCGAGACCGGACATTTGGATCTCTCTTCTAGATATTTAGCATCTTGTTCTTCACGCTAATAGCAGATTCTCATCCTAGGGCGATTTCATCGGCTACATTTGCATATAGTTAGGTTTCAATTCTGCTGAGCATCTTTGCATGTAGAGTGCTGGAGGCAAGGTGAGCATTTCTCTTTAGCATCCATCATTGATTTGCCGCTTGCATTGCTTTTCCGACTCTCCCTTTGATTTTGATCACCTAGGTGCTAAGTAAAATTAATTCCTCGATATGCGCATGCATTTCTTATTAAAAATCCAAAAAAGATGATAACAAGTAAAATTAGGACTGCTAACATTACTCGACCCTAAAATCAATAAAAAAATCATTTGTCTTGGGGCGAGTAATCCCCTCATTATCTTCGCTTTTATTTGCTCGTGTACACACTAAGGAGTAGTGCCAAAATCCCATTCAATCTCCTAAGTGTTAGTACAACTTTTTGAACTTCTCACCTAACTCTAAAACAGACAACATAAAAAGATCGCATTTTTGCGATCTTCATCGAGATGAGTAGGTGAATTGAGGGTTTATTTTGTGTGAGTTTGGTTGTGATTGTTTGTGTGGATTCTAGACCATCTCTGTGCATTTGCACCTTCTCCTCACTTCTCTTGATTTGACCTTCGTGCTCTTCCTATCATTTTCCCTTTTTTTGAGATGGTCGACTGGAGCATCTTCTATCCGAACTTTGCGGATCCATCATTCACTTTAGTCGGTCCACCTCCCTTTTTCCATGAGGACTTTCCTACTGATTTGTGTACATATCCGCCTAACCCACTATTTCAGGAATCGGACTTTGACCTTCACCAATCATTTCCACCACCATCTCCTGCACAATTTGACAACCCGCTCTTCCTTGAGTATCCTGATCCGGAATGTGATTTTTGTCCGCACCCACCACTCACATTTGGCGCACCCGGTCCTGAGATTTTAGAGTCACCTCTGATGGTTTCCACACTTGAGGCCTTGAATTAGATGATGGAGCATATGGACTCGAGGATGAATGATCTCGTTAGCATAAATAAGATCCAGCATGATGCTCCGGTCTTTGAGGATTTGGATTCATTTGAGGATTATCATGAGAGTTTGCAATCACCAAAAAATCAAAAAATGAGCAAAACTTAAAAATACAAAAAGATTTCGGGAGACACATGATCGAGTCAGATTGTGAGGAGAGTGCTCATATACCAGATCTTTTGACCACACAACCTCTTACAGCTTGTTCCACCTTTGACCCTGGGGATGATGATGTATAGATTGCTCTTGGCATTCCTCGTGTATATGATGATTCCAATCTCCTCCCTTGTATGGAGGAGATCCAAAATTTCAAAAAAAAGTTAATTGAACATGAAGTGGTGGTCGGTATTCATGAGATCATTGATGCCCCACTTCGCCAGGCCATGACCCATTTATATACTCCTCTTCATAAGAAGAGAAAGCGGAGGAGCGGATCTGAGCGTCACATTCTGGCCATGGCCACTGCCCACGCCATTACACACTGCCCCATTACTAGGAAAAGGAATACTGCTACACCTTTCATTAGTTGCATCATCTCTGACATTGTGATCACACTCTCCTCGATGGCGGTGCTTCGATTAACATCATACCCTTCTTGTTGGTACAGTCTCTTCACTTAGGGCCTCTAAAGAAAACCAGGATGATAGTACAATTTGCTGATGGATCTATCAAGAGGCCAAAGGGTATCCTTGAAAACGACGTCATTTAGATTTAGGGCATGAGCTACAATGTTGATTTTGTTGTATTGCCCATGGAGATATCCATTGGGGAGCACTCTCCAATCATTATGGGACAACCATTCCTCACCTCTACAAGGGTCGTTATTGACTGTGGATCAGGGAGATTCGTTTCCGTCCTGTTAACGAAAGCGGAGTGATCATCATTACATCCACTGCTGATCAGAGACCTGCACCTGATGTGACTTGACCGATTCTAGCTAACCCCGAGGACCATGAGCTTGAAGAGACTATCAGGGACTTTTGTTGTATGCTGGATTTGACTGAGATCCGAGAATTCCTCCTCGCGGAGGAAAACTTAGAAAGCATGGACCTCAGAGTTCCTTCTTCTGGTGTTTGGCGACGTGTTGATGACATCCACGGGATTTACAGGATTGATACCCTAGAGTTGACGGCAGATTCAGAGACTAGACATAACGAACATGACCTGATGACTTCCACTGATGAGTACGTTCCTATTCACTTAGATTCATATGAGACTAAGGTCGAATTTGATCATGTTGCTTTCATTCAGGAATTTTGGCCTTTTGATATAGATGGTGATCCGGTTGAGACTGTAGAGGATGAAAATGATTCGACTACTTCCACTGATGAGTTTGTTCCTTTTGGTTTCAACCTAGATGAGACCTCGCAGAACAACCTTGACTCTACTTCTTCCATTGATGAGTTCGCCCCATTTCACTTCGATATCAGCAAGACACCCAAGTACCGGACCTAGTTGCACTACTTCCACTGACTCACATGTGCCTTCCCACTCCGGGACCAGTGAGGATCTTCACCATGTCGATCTTGATCGCCTTCCATCCACTGTGGACCCCGATGTCGACATGCACCATGTCTGATCTATTCCTCAGTGGTCCCGCAAGAAGGTTCGCTTTCGACCTTCTTGACCTCTGTACATCCACTCTATTTTTTATTCGCTCTCGTGTATCTTCGTCCATATTCCGTATTGCTAGTGCACCCCATTCTCGTGCGTGCCTCGCTTAGGACGTACTTTGTCCTAAGTCTAGGGGAGATGGATGTGCCGAGTGTTCTTCGTTTCATTTCATCACCGTTGTTGTTGCCAGTATTTAGAGTTTCTTTTACCTAAGTAAAGGGAGAGTGATGTGTTCATTCTTCTATCTTCTTCTTGTTGGACATGTGAGCCTACGACGAGCCATTCTGCAATAAATGTTATTGCGAATATCATTCCCTTATCTGAAATGAAGAATAACCAATTTGCATAATAGGTCCCTTATTACAATTAGGGTTAAGCACCATGGCCATCTTGATGATCATACATCTGTTGATTCAATTGTTGAATCATAGAGGTTGTGTTATGATGAATATTTAAAGAGTTAGATTGAGGACTCGTCAAGCACCGTCAAATGATTATTAAGAGATGATCTCCAGTCTGAGAAGGAGATGGAAATCCTTTCTCCAACGGTTGATATCTAACCGACCTCTTGATGCAAGTCCTCTGTATAGGAATTGAGATTTGGATGTGTTAGATAAGTTAAGTCAAAAGAGTTGACTTAACGAGATCGAGATAACCAATGTCTTATATCGTATGCTATCATGACATAGGCATGCATCCTATGACCGAGGACAGATGTGTTACTATATGTCTGAGTATGTACATTTGGCAGACCAATAGGATGATGACCTAATCAAGGTCTATACACCGGCGCACTGGTGTGATATAAGGGCATATGAGTTATACAATCTCTCAAAGGGATCATACAGGTTCAGTTAGTGAACTGGAAGATATGAGCTCACTTATGATATATTGGGGAGAATCAAATTCTGTGCACGGTCGTCTCGCTTTGGAAGCTTGACTGGATTTGTATGTTTGATATATACTTTTGGAAATTATATGATCAACACCTGGGTATGATATATGCTTTTGGAAAGTATATGATCGATACCAACTCCCAATAGTCGAATTAGAAACTTAACGATAAAACTCTGAAGTAGACAATGTAAAATTGATCTTATACTTAGGGTTTATTCCGGGTCTTCCAGTATGCAGGATGTACAGGTATTAGGAATACATGAGGGCGATGTGATCATAAACGATTGTATAACCACGACGCTTCCATTCATAGGGAGTGATGAAACGGGTCAGGATTTTAGTGACTCCTCTCAGTAGAGAAGTAATATGATCTTGGTCCAAATATTGGACATTGATCTGAATGTGATTCAGATGCAATGAGAAGATCGGATTCAC
Organism: Ottelia alismoides; assembly: GCA_037367405.1. Lineage (NCBI taxonomy): Eukaryota > Viridiplantae > Streptophyta > Magnoliopsida > Alismatales > Hydrocharitaceae > Ottelia > Ottelia alismoides. Next base: position 449,618 of record JAZKJV010011364.1, read on the forward strand.
AGTCTTGATTTAACCAAGCATCTATGGGAGGTCCGCAAGATCTGGATTTGAGATGTGATCTAAATATCCAAGTCATTATATGTGGAACAATACAATCACCCCGTCCTTATCTCCAAGTATCCACAAAGAAAGCGCATTATCCTTTAAAGAGTTCAGGATAATTTCATTGTTGTTATATGTATTCGAGCATTGAGAAAATGGATAATTAGATATGATTTAATTATCATGAATAATATAAATTTAATTCATATAATATGGAGAGTTGTCTAAGATAATTAAATGTGATTTTATTATCAAAGATGTAAATAATGTGAATGTGATTCATATTATTTGGGCACATGAGAATAGAGATCCAAGATGATTAAACGTGATTTATTTATCAAGGATATTGAATAAGGTGGATATCACTATCCATATTAATCATATATATTATAAATGTGATTTATAATATATAAGAGAGATATTTGTAACTTACATTTGTTGCTTGAATGTTGGTGTGAATTGGATTCACAATGGACAATTAATTAAAAATGTAATTTACATTTTATTTTGGGTTGTGAATGTGATTCACAATTTTCCAATAGCAAGATTGCAATATTCACAAAATAATTATATATATTTTGTTGAATAATTTACAACAAGTGTTATTGTAAATCTTGGAGATTTCCATAAAAAATAACAATGTAATCTCATGAGATCTCATGAGATTACACGAGATTGCCACCAAATCCCATATTATGGAAGGAGGCAATCTTCATTCCATAATCTCCATGCATGATTGATTTAATTTGGGATTAAATTATATTGATTTAGCAATATATATTTAATCGAAATTAAATTAATTATTATTGGTTTTTACCAACAAAATCTTAGCCATTAAAAGAAACACAAATCAATGTGAGCCATTGGATTTGTGTTGTCCATGGATTGAGATCCATGGATCCCAAGATATTATAAAAGGAGAGGCACCCCTTGCTCTTCTTGGTTACAAAAACACAACATACAAGTTGTGAACAACAAATTCTCTCTCTCTCTCCCTTTTATTCTCTACACACACACTCTCTCTCTCTCTCTCATGTGACCATCCACCATGGAAGCCCTGGAGAGAGTCTCCATCGTCGCAACGTCATCGTTATGCTGGCGGATCATTTGCTCATAGATCTATGTCTCCTTCAGTGTGTCTCTCTCGTGAAGAAGACATCGGATCTCGTGTGTCGAGATCAGGAGATTCGCCGCTTCGATCATCAGCATGGATTGCGAGGAGCATGCGTTTCATCAACACACTCGCAAGCTAGAATCTAGCATATAAGATGGATTCCATGCATATTTCTGGTTATATATATGTAGTAGAGACTACAATATATATTTGAAATAATACGTATTTGAGATAATACCATATTTCAAGTAACAATAAAAGAATGTTTGTTGGATTTTAATTGGATCATTAATTTAATATGATTAGATTAGTTGGAATCCAATTATAAAATTAAATCACTCTATTATGAGTAGAGTTGTTGTTTTCCTTGAAAGAATTGATCGTAATGAATATAATTCATAATGATTAATTAGAATTTGAATATGATATAGAGGATAACATAAGTGACATCTATGGTCTCCCGTCAAGGTGAAGGGTTCCGTCGTCAGGGATTGTATGTAGGAGACGCCTGTCCGAAGTGACAGCTTCTGTATGCAAGTGCATCTGGATCGGGCTCTTCGCTTCTCGAAAGAGTAAGGACGTATGCGTAATAACCCCAATATCAGGTCCTCATATTATTAGGGTGATATTGGATAGCGCACTTCGAGTTGTATTCCTATTTACTGTTGGTTCAATTAATGACAGGTCAGCATCACCTTAGGGGTGGTGGGCTCGGGTGTTAAAGATCGAATTGGGAGTGGAAGTTGGACTTGCAAGGCAGATTGTGTTCCCGCTTCTTTTTATCCGAGTTGTAGGTTCTCATATTATTGGGATGTAACAAAGATAAGGAAGGAGAACCCAGATCTTGCTTGAGATATAATGGTAAGTATATCTCTTACATTGAAAGTTATTAAGGGAATGAACTTTCAATGTAGACAAGGTAAGATAACTTTGATATAAAATTCCTAAATCAAAGTAAAAAATATATATTTCTTTATGCAAATTTCTTATTTCAGGTTCCATGCATATAAGCTGGAATATAGCATATAAGCTGGATTCCATGCATATAAGCTGGAATCTAGCATAGAAGCCGGATTCCCTGTATATTTCAGTTTATATATATATATATATATATATATATATGGTAGAGACTACAATTTATATCCTTAATAAGGTTCCATGCATATAAGCTGGAATCTAGCACTAGAGAATGCTACTTCAATAGGAAAATTAAGGATGGTATTGGATACCTACTTTATGACCTTGAGATTCTTAAAAGATCTCATCTATGAGAATGTAATTCTTAAAGGATGAGACTCTTGAGAATCAAGATGAACATGAAGTGAAGGAACTCATTTAATCTTGAGAAGATTGATGCTCCTGAAATCAGAAACTAAAAGGACAATTAAAGTTGAAACACTAATACCTCTTCAAATGAGTTTGAGGATGGATTCCATGCGTCAGTTAAATCTGACATGATCTAACTTCATATGATGAAACTTTTGAAGATCATGACATGGAAAGAAGGATGTTAGCAATATAGTCTTAATTAGACTTCATATACAAGTGTTCTATATGGACCCTCGAGGATTCACCTATAAGGGTAAGACCTGTTAAGGTGTAAATGGATTTTCAAGAAAAAGGGAGAACATGATGAGAAGGTAGATACCTTCAAAGCACGGCTCATAGCCATGAGCTATACACCGAAGAGAAGACAACGCTTGCGGTGAGACTTGCTCTTCAATGACCATGCTTAAACCCATCAAAATTTTGCTGATTATAGCTACACAACTTGACATCGACATCTTCAAGATGGAAGTCAATATCGCATTCCTCTATGAATACCTCTCTGAGTATATTCATATGAAGTAGCCCCGGTGCTTCATATCTGAGAAAGCAATGTGTGCAAGCTAAAGAACTCCATCTATGGACTCAAATAAGCTTCTTGTAGTTGGAATATAAAATTTGATGAATTATAAATATTATGATTTCAGATAGAATATTGATGTACCATGTAAAGATTGGTGAGAGTACCATTGTGTTCATCATGTTAAATGTATATAATATCCTAATCATTTGGAATGATATAAGGATAATAATAAGTGTTTTATTGGCAGGCTATTCCATACCTTGAGATATGATCTCAAGGACACCTCTTAGATCTTAGTTCTAAAGTTGTTCAGAAGCAAAGAGAATAGGGTATTGGGACCGTCACATTTGTAGTATACCTTGGACATATTCCATTTTCTTGAAAAATTCCAAGAAAGGCTTCTATCCCTTAAGATATGGTACTAACCTATCTGAAGGGAAAGAACCTAAAAGAGTTGAGGAAGTGAATGCTATAACTGCTTGCCCTTATGCATCAGTTACGAGAAGTCGAGTATATGCTATATATGTACAAAAGTTAGATGTCTGCCATGCAGTGGGAGTAGTGAACTGTTACTAATTCTACTATGGTGATAAAACACTTGATTGCAGTAATAACACTTCATAGAGGATAATACTTTTGAGATAGTGATATTAAAGTATTATCTTCAAGAAATTAAGACTTTATAGATAGTGATCTAAAAGGTCTTAACTACGAATACCTTAGGAGGTAGAGATCTCCAGGAATAATGGTATTCTGATATGGATAATAGAAATTACATACTGGTTATATGATTATTAAGCTGCAGTGTCAACGACGCTATAACTAACAATGTTGAGTATTGGTTGCATAAGATGCAACTTTCGCATTGAATGCGAGAACTGTTACTCAGAGATATGCAAGTGTCGTAAAAGGACTCGACGTAGTCTCTTGGGAACAAAGTGACTGATCAACATACCTAGCTATTTTCTTAAATAGCTTATGATTGTCAAATGAGTGCAGGTTTAATGATTAGCCCATTAATGGCTTTTGGGATAGTGGTAGATTGTTGGACATGCGAACCTATAGAGAGCCATTATGCAATAAATGTCATTACGAATATCATTCCCTGATATGAAATGAAGAATAACCAATTTTCATAATAGGTCCCTTAGTAAAATTAGGGTTATGTACCATGACCATCTTGATGATCATACAACTGTTGATTCAATTATTGAATCATAGAGGATGGTGCTATGATGAATATCTAAAGAGTTGGATTGAGGACTCATTAAGAGCCATCAAGTGATTATTAAGAGATGATCTCCAGCCTGAGAAGGAGATGACAATGCTTTCTCTGAAGATTGATATCTAGCTGACCTCTTGATGCAGGTCCTCTGCATAGGAATTGAGATTTTGAGGTGTTAGATAAGTTAGGTCAAAAGAGTTGACTTAACGAGATCGAGATAACCAAAGTCTTATATCGTATACTATCATGATATAGGCACACATACTCTGACCGGAGACAGATGTGTTACTATATGTATGAGTATGTACATTTGCAGACCAATAAGTTGATGACCTAATCAAGATCTATACACCGACGCACTGGTGTGCATACAAGGGTATATGAGTAATACGATCTCTCAAAGGGATCATACAGGTTCAGTTACTAAACAAGAAGACGTGAGCTTACTCATGAGATATCGGGGAAAATCAAATTTCGTGCACGATCATCTCTCTTTGGAAGCTTGACTGAATTTGTAAGTTTGATATGTACTTTTGGAAAGTATATGATCAATACCTGGGTATGATATATGCTTTTGAAATGTATATGATCAATATCAACTACCAATAGTCGAATGAGAAACTTAATAATAAAACCTAGAAGTAGAGCGTGTAAAATTGATCTTATACTTCAGGTTTATTCTGGGTCTTCCAATATGCAGGATGTACAGGTATTAGGAATACATGAAGGTGATGTGATCACAAATAATTGTATAACCATGATGCTTCCATTCCTAGGGAGTGATGAAATGGGTCTAGATTTTAGTGACTCCTCTCAGTAGAGAAGTTATCTGATCTTGGTCCAAATGCTGGACATTGGTCTGAATGTGATTCAGACACAATGAGAAGATTGGATTCACAATCTTGATTTAACCAAGCATCTATGGGAGGTCCGCAAGATCTAGATTTGAGACGTGATTTCAATATCCAAGTCACTATACGTAGAACAATACAATCGCCATGTCCTTATCTCCAAGTATCCGCTGAGAAAGTGCATTACCCTTGAAAGAGTTCAGGATAATTTCATTTTTGATATATGTATCCGAGCATTGAGAAAATGGATAATTAGATGTGATTTAATTATCATGAATAGTATGATTTTGATTCATATTATATGGAGAGTTGTCTAAGATAATTAAATATGATTTGATTATCAAAGATGCAAATAATGTGAATGTGATTCATATTATTTGGGCACATGAGAATAGAGATCCAAGATGATTAAATGTGATTTATTTATCATGGATATTGAATAATGTGGACAGCACTATCCATATTAATCATATGTATTATAAATGTGATTTATAATATATAAGAGAGATCTTTGCAACTTACATTTGTTGATTGAATGTTGGTGTGAATTGTATTCAAATTGGACAATTAATTGAAAATATAATTTACATTTTATTTTAGGTTGTGAATGTGATTCACAATTTTCCAGTGGCAAGATTGTAATATTCACAAAATAATTATGCATTTTTTGTTGAATAATTTACAACAAGTGTTGTTGTAAATCTTGGAGATTTCCATGGAATAATGTAATCTCATGAGATTAAATGAGATTGCCACCAAATCCCATATTATGGAAGGAGGCAATCTTCATTCCATAATCTCCATGCATGATTGATTTAATTTTTATAAATTATATTGATTTAGCAATATATATTTTATCTAAATTAAACTAATTATTATTAGTTTTTACTAACAAAATCTTAGCCATTAAATGAAACACAAATCAATGTGAGTTATTGGATTTATGTTGTCCATGGATTGAGATCTATGAATCCCAAAATATAATAAAAGAAGAGGCACCGCTTGCTCTTCTTGGTTACAACAACACAACACACAAGTTGTGAACAACAACTTTTCTCTCTCTTTCTCTCTCATTCTCTACATGCCCTCTCTCTCTCTCATGTGGTCGTCCACCATGGAAGCCCTAGAGAGAGTCTCCATCGTCGCAGTATCATCGTTATGATGTCGGATCGTTTGGTCGTGGATCTCTGTCTCCTTCAGCGTGCCTCTCTCGTGAAGAAGACGTCATATCTTGTGTGTCAAGATCAGGAGATTCGTTGCTTGGATCATCAACATGGATTGCGAGGAGCACGTGTTTCATCAACACGCATGCAAGCGCCTCCTCCGTCGGATCGGACTTGAGACAGGAGGTCTCTTTATTTAGAGACTCGATGGCAACCACACTTAAAGAGGTAACCCTAATACTTGTTTGTGGTTTAGATGAAACGATCCGAGAAGTGTTCTTGTGTCATGTGGTTTCATCACATGAAAAATATTTTAATTTCCGCTGCCTTGGGCAACTAGTGCGACTAGTCACTCTCGATCGCATATGATGCGATCCTCACGCTTCCGTGATGCTCTTAAGGATCTCCCCATATCCTTCAAGTGGTATCAGGGCCAGGTTGAAGGTTTTGGATGCGATTTATAAACCTAGGAAGACTTGGGTTTGTTAGGGATTGCAAAAATTTTCTCGCATTTTATTTTTGCATATCCGTTTTGTGATTATTTTCGTCCATGTTTATATTATTTAAACACGAAAATAAAACTTGGATTTTTTTCCCATTAAATAAGGAAATCACAGGATCTGAGTTTTGCGTGATTTCGAATCTGTTTGCTCAAGTTATGATCAAATTAGTGAACATGTATCCACTGTTTCGAGGACTGCGAATCATGACTAATTAAGGAGTTAATTACTGATTTGAAATGCCTAGAAATGCGTACAAATCACTTAGGTTCTATTGTAAATCAAATTAGCAAACTTTAGAAACTTACTTTGCTTAATTTGGATTTAATTGATTGAGACATGCTAATTTTAGTAAGTGAGGGTCACTGCTGGAAATTACTTTCCTAATCTAAAACCTTGTGATTGTCATTTAATCAATTAGTGAAATTAAATGGTTTAATTTCCTATAATAATTATGGATAAATATTTGTGAAAAATATTGGATGATAATTATTTCTTTAAATGACATTGCCTTAACCAATAATTAATTAAATATGATCTAGTTCACAAATTAGTTACATAATCTATGTGATCTACATTCCAACAAACAAAGTTGCTTGAATAGGATTGGGGATTTGTTTAGCAAATCTCCTTATAATGTTAATCATAATTGTTTTGATTATAATTATATATGGTATAACTTCGGTTTAAGAACCGATTATCATCTCAAGTACACAATGATTAATTTGGCATTATCCTTTCCTGAGGTGGATATGGTGTCTAGTCGGAGAGCGTTGGGGTAGCAAGTTGCACCATGTGCGGTCTGTCCCACTTCCGTTGGTACTGACCATGATAACGGGTAGGGACTTGATAATGCAGAAGAGATCACGGTGTATTTTTCTAATTATTAAAATTTGAAATAATGCATATTTGAGATAATACCATATTTCAAGTAACAATAACAGAATATTTATTGGATTTTAATTGGATCATTAATTTAATACGATTAGATTAATTGGAATCCAATTATAAAATTAAAACACTCTATTATGAGTAGAATTGTTATTTCTCTTGGAAGAATTAATCGTAATGAATATGATTCATAATGAATAATTAGAATTTGAATATGATATGAAGGATCACATAAGTGACATCCATGGTCTCCCGTCAAGCTGAAGGGTTCTGTCGCCAGGGATTGTATGTAGGAGACGCCTGTCCGAAGTGATAGCTCCTGTATGCAAGCGCATCTGGATCGGGCTCTTCGCTTCTCGAAAGAGTAAGGATGTATCCGTAGTAACCCCAATATCGGGTCCTCGTATTATTGGGGCGATATTGGATTGCGCATAGCGAGTTGTATTCATGTTGACGGTTGGTTCAATTAATGACGGGTCAACATCACCTTTGGGGTGGTGGGCTCATGTGTTAAAGATCGAATTGGGAGTGCAAGTTGGACTTGCAAGGCGGAATGTGTTCCCACTTCTTTTTATCCGAGTTGCTGATTCTCATATTATTGAGATATAACAAAGATAAGGAAGGAGATCCCAGATCTAGCTTGAGATATAATAGTAAGTATATCTCTTACATTGAAAGTTATTAAGGGAATGAACTTTCAATGTAGAGAAGGCAAGACAACTTTGATATAAAATTCTTAAATCAAAGTAAAATATATATTTCTTTATACAAATTTATTATTTCAGACAATACTTCATTAAACCCACCCGCTGTTATACTCAATAATAACCAGTAAATTCTCATGAATTAGATTCATGATCAAGATACTGCACTTACGATTGGAAACATATTATATGTGGTTACAATGTGCAAGTTTCCTCATAACATTGAGGAATGACAATTAAATAGACAATAGGTCTACAACCCTAGGGTTTGTATGTCTCTATAGTCTTGATCTCTCATCGAATGTACTTTGGAAGTGACACGTCGATGATGATCGCAATTGTCAAATAATCCTTATAAAAATCTAAGAAGATGTTCTGGCATACATATATGAACTTGACATTTAATCATGAATGACATGGTTCTCTGCATCATGCATAAAAATATTTTGAGATGTTGTACTCAAAATATTTGAGTACCTACCTGAACCAATATTTTAAGAGTTTAGATGGATGTAGATACGATGAGTGTCATCATTCTACTATCTATACTCTGGTCATTCATGAAGATTCAAAATATTCATATTGTATGAATTGAATGAAGCATGTATAAATGTTGAAATACTCTTATATTGAAATTTTTTGATTTCAACATAAGAGATCCTTTGTCTTGAGCAATGGTTGTTTATAGATGAAAGGAGCACATTGGAAGCATGGGTCGGACCCAAGTTAGAAGGAAAGTCAAAGAGTTGACTGTACTTCTATGGTTTCCACACATATGGCATCCAGAGTTGGATGAATGCCAATATTGCAATTAACCAATGCACTGATAGTGTGACTATCTAGTCTATCTAGGATCCTTAGAGAAGGACTCACATATTACATCGGAATAATCTACATCTACATTTAATCCTTGAAATTGACTTTCTTATTTGATAAGATCAAAGTCTAATAATTGTATCTCATTCTTCTACTAACACTTGCAATTGGTTGCATATGTTATAGAAGACTAGAAATTTAATCTTAAGGTTTAATAATCATCCACATGGGAATCGATGCAATTGTTGCAATAATCTCCATTGGATAGATGAAATTCATGATTTCAGTAGGAGTGCCCTTAGTCTTAGAGAATGTCTCTATGACCTAGATATTAGAATACACTCATTGTTTATTTCTAAATGTTGGGAATAAACATGAATTATGGAATAGACCTATCATAAAGAGTTATGATGGATATATTTCAGATAGTACTCTAACATTTGGAGGACTCTACTAAATTAGAAAGATTAATGAATGGTTCATTAAAATTTCTAATTCTGAAAATTAAACCTTTTAAAGATCAAATAGGAGATAGAAGATCATTTGATAATGATCTGGCATCAAGCCTTGGACATTTATTTGTTGATGAAAATAAATAGACTAGTAAGAGATGAAACTTTAAACTGTCTAAAATTTCAAATCTTACATGCTTGTGAATATTGTATTCAAAGTAATAATGTCCAAAGCACCCGTCTCTGGGAATGGTGTAAGATGTCAAGGTATTCAAGATCTCATATATATTGATGTATGTGGATCATCTGTATCATAATGAACATTGATGATATGAGATATCATTTGCTGATTACTAATGATATGAGATTTGTTTCCTTCACCTTAGAAAGCTTTGAAATGTTCAAAGATTCCACAATTTTGGTTTTGAACCAAAGTTTGAAGGAAGATGAAATGGATTTGATCTAATCTGGGTAGAAAGTACAAATTAGATGAATTCATGGAATACCTTACGGAGAAAGGAATGTCATTCCTATCTCAATCCTCCCAATGCACCTTAACTCAATAGAGTTGTAGGGAGATACGATTGATCATGTGTGACTTGATTTGATCAATGATGAGTCTTAGCATAATTACCTTTTAATTTCCAGGTATATATGTGAGAGACTACAATATATATCCTTAATAAGGTTCCATGCATATAAGCTGGAATCTAGCACTAGAGAGTGTTACTTCATTAGGAAAATTAAGGATGGTATTGGATACCTACCTTATGACCTTGAGGTTCTTAAAAGATCTCATATCTGAGAATCTAATTCTTAAAGGATGAGACTCTTGAGAATCAAGATGAAAATGAAGTGAAGAACTCATTTAATCTTGAGAAGATTGAGGCTCCTAAAATTAAAAACTAAAAGCACAATTAAAGATGAAACACTAATACCCCTTCAAATGAGTTTGAGGATGGCTTCCATGTGTCAGTTAAATCTGACATGATCTAACTTCATATGATGAAGCTTCTGAAGATCATGACATGGAAAGATGGATGTTAGCAATAAAGTCTGAAGTAGACTTCATATACAAGTGTTGCATATGGACCCTCGAGGATTCACCTATAAGGGTAAGACCCGTTATGGTATAAATGGATCTTCAAGAAAAAGAGGGAACATGATGAGAAGGTAGAGACCTTCAAAGCACGGCTCATAGCCATGAGCTACACACCAAAGAGAAGACATCGCTTGCGATGAGACTTGCTCTTCAATGACCATGCTTAAACCCATCAGAATTTTGCTAACTATAGCTACACGACTTGACTTTGACATCTTCAAGATGGAAGCCAATATCGCATTCCTCTATGAATACCTCTCTGAGGATATTCATATGAAGTATCCCTAGGACTTCATAGCAGAGAAAGCAATGTGTGCAAGCTAAAGAACTCCGTCTATGGACTCAAATAAGCTTCTTGTAGTTGGAACATAAAATTTAATGAAATTATAAATGTTATGATTTCAGATAGAATATTGATGTCCCATGTAAAGCTTAGTGGGAGTACCATTGTGTTCATCATGCTAAATGTAGAAAATATCCTAACCATTTGGAATGATATAATGATAATAATATGTGTTTTATTGACTAGCTATTCCATACCTTGAGATATGATCTCAAGGACACCTCTCAGATCTTAGTTCTAAAGTTGTTCAGAAGCAAAAAGAAGAGGGTATTCAGACCGTCACATTTGTAGTACACCTTGGACATATTCCATTTTCTGGAAAATTACAATAAAGGCTTCCATCCCTTAAGATATGGTACTGACCTATCTGAAGGGAAAGAACCTCAAAGAGTTGAGGAAGTGAATGTTGTAACTGCTTGCCCTTGTGCATTAGTTACAGGAAGCCGAGTGTATGCTATATATGTACAAAGTCAGATGTCTGCCATGCAGTGGGAGTAGTAAACTGTTACTAATCCTACTATGGTGATAAAACACTTGATTACAGTAATAACAATATCTTCATAGAGGACAAGGCTTTTGAGATAGTGATCTCAAAGTCTTATCTTCAAGAAATTAAGACTTTAGAGATAGTGATCTAAAAGGTCTTAACTACGGATACCTTATGAGATATAGATCTCTAGGAATAATGGTATTCTAATAAAGATAATAGAAATTACCTACTGGTTAAATGATTATTAAGCTGTAGTGTCAACGACACTATAACTAACAATGTTGAGTAATGGTTGCATAAGATGCAACTTTCACATTGAATGCGAGAACTGTTACTCGGAGATATGCAAGTGACATAGAAGGGCTTGGCGCAGTCTCTTGGGAACAGCGTGACTGATCAACTTACTTAGCTATTTTCTTAAATAGCCTATGATTGCCACATGAGTGCGGGTTTAATGATTAGCCCATTAATGGCTCCTTGGGATAATGAGAGATTGTTGGACATGCAAGCCCACGCCGAGCTATATGCAATAAATGTTATTGTGAATATCATTCCCTAATCTAAAATGAAGAATAACCTATTTGTATAATAGGTCCCTTAGTACAATTAGGGTTATGTACCATGTCCATCTTGAGGATCATACATATGTTGATTCAAATATTGAATCATAGAGGCTGGTGCTATGATGAATATCTGAAGAGTTAGATTGAAGACTCATCAAGAAACGTCAAGTGATTATTAAGAGATGATCTCCGGTTTGAGAAGGAGATGACAATCCTTTCTCTAAAGGTTGATATCTAACCGACCTCTTGATGCAGGTCCTCTGCATAGGAATTGAGATTTGGAGGTGTTGGATAAGTCAGGTCAAAAGAGTTGATTTAACGAGATCGAGATAACCAAAGTCCTATATGGTATGTTGTCATGATATAGGCACACATCCTCTGACCGGAGACAGATGTGTTACTATATGTTTGAGTATGTACATTTGGTAGACCAATAGGCTGATGACTTAATCAAGGTCTATACACCAGTGCGTTGGTGTGCATACAAGGACATATGAGTAATACGACATCTCAAATGGATCATACATGTTCAGTTACTGAACTGGAAGACATGAGCTCACTCATGAGATATTAGGGAGAATCAAATTCCGTGCACGGTCGTCTCGCTTTGGAAGATTGATTGAATTTGTAGGTTTGATATATACTTTTGGAAAGTATATGACCAACACATGGGTATGATATATGCTTTTGGAATGTATATGATCGATACCAACTTCCAATAGTCGAATGAGACGCTTAATGATAAAACCATGAAGTAGATAGTGTAATATTGATTTCATACTTCGGGTTTATTCTGGGTCTTCCAGTACGTAGGATGTACAGGTACTAGGAATACCTGAGGGTGATGTGATCATAAACTATTGTATAACCATGACGCTTCCATTCTTAGGTAGTGATGAAACGAGTCTGGATTTTAGTGACTCCTCTTAGTGGAGAAGTAATCTGATCTTGGTTCAAATGTTGGACATTGATCTTAACGTGATTCAGATGCAATGAGAATATTGGATTCATAGTCTTGATTTAACCAAGCATCTATGGGAGGTCCACAAGATCTGGATTTGAGATGTGATCTCAATATCCAAGTCACTATACATGGAACAATACAATCGCCCTGTCCTTATTTCTAAGTATCCGTGGAGAAAGTGCATTATCCATGAAAGAGTTCAGGATAATTTCATTGTTGATATATGTATCCGAGCATTGAGAAAATGGATAATTAGATGTGATTTAATTATCATGAATAATATGAATTTGATTCATATTATATGGAGAGTTATCTAAGATAATTAAATATGATTTGATTATCAAAGATGTAAATAATGTGAATGTGATTCATATTATTTAGGCACATGAGAATAGGGATCCAATATGATTAAACGTGATTTATTTATCAAGGATATTGAATAAGGTGGATAGCACTATACATATTAATCACATATATTATAAATGTGATTTATAATATATAAGTGAGATATTTGTAACTTACATTTGTTGATTGAATGTTGGTGTGAATTGGATTCACATTGGACAATTAATTGAAAATGTAATTTACATTTTATTTTAGGTTGTGAATGTGATTCACAATTTTCCAATAGCAAGATTGCAATATTCACAAAATAATTATGCATTATTTTTGTTGAATAATTTACACAAGTGTTGTTGTAAATCTTGGAGATTTCCATTGAACAATGTAATCTCATGAGATCTCATGAGATTACATGAGATTGCCACCAAATCCCATATTATGGAAGGAGGCAATCTTCATTCCATAATCTCCATGCATGATTGATTTAATTTGGGATTAAATCATATTGATTTAGCAATATATATTTAATCTAAATTAATATAATTGTTATTGATTTTTACCAACAAAATCTTAGCCACTAAAAGAAACACAAATCAGTGTGAGCCATTGGATTTGTGTTGTCCATGGATTGAGATCCATGGATCCCAAAATATTATAAAAGGAGTGGCACCCCTTGCTCTTCTTGGTTAAACAACACAACACACAAGTTGTGAACAAGAACCTCTCTCTCTCATTCTCTACACTCCCTCTCTCTTTCTCATGTGGTCGTCTACCATGGAAGCCCTAGAGAGAGTCTCCATCGTTGCAACGTCGTCGTTATGCTGCCGGATCGTTTACTCGTGGATCTCCGTCTCCTTCGGTGTGCCTCTCTCGTGAAGAAGATGTCGGATCTCATGTGTTGAGATCAGGAGATTCACCGCTTGGATCATCAACATATTGCGAGGAGCACATGTTTCATCAACACGCTCGCAAGCATCTCCTCCGTCGGATCGTACTTGAGACATGGGGTCACTTTGTTTAGAGACTCGATCGCAACCACGATTCAAGAGGTAACCCTAATACTTGTTTGTGATTTAGATGAAATGATCTGAGCAATGTTCTTGGATAATGTGGTTTCATCGCATGGAAAAAAATTAATTTCTGCTGCCTCGAGTAACTAGTGCGACTATTCGCTCTCGATCGCATACGATGCAATCGTCACGCCTCCGTGATGCGCTTAAGGATATCCCCATATCCTTCACTAGGGTTGGCTATTGAGTCACGGCTTGATGAGCCAGGCTCGGGCTCGGCTCGATAAGGGCTCGTGAGTCTGGCTCATTAAGCTATTGAGCCGGGCCCGAGCTAGAATTTTGGACTCGATAGATCAACGAGCTGAGCTCAAGCCGAGCCGAGCTCGACTCGATAACTTAATAAGAGGCTCGATAAGGAGTACACACACACATATATATATATATATTATATAAATTTATTTATATATAATACAAACAAAATAAAAGTATCCATTTGCAATTTTTGCTTCATTGACTTTGACCCTCCCACAAGTCACGAGTCATGATCCAATTCTCACATTCCATTCCTGCTCACACATTTTCCCCCCGCCCACGCATTAGAAAAAAAGCAGATTACACAATATGTTCAATGGGAAAAGAAATATTTTAAAAACTATATAAATAACCATATATATATTATTAAAATCTGAAATAATGCTAAATACCTTTCATTCTAAAAAAATGTAGATACGAATAATGCGAGTTCAACTAGAATATGTCTCTTATAAATACACATGAGTATGTAAATAAATAGGCACCAACGTTTTGGGTACCCAAGAGATAATATTATATAATTGACACCTTAGAGGAGAAGATGTGGTATTTGGCATAGGTAACCAACAAGAAGGCCGTAGAGGTCATGTACTGCATGTTGTTGTCGTTCATCTTGAACAGCAAGCCCCTACACACGTTCCCATATGGTGATTTGGCTATTTATGTGGAGATTACATGGGTGGGTTCGAAACCACAGAGTTTTAGTCCCACATCGAATGGCTCGAAATAGCGTAAGAGAGCAACGCCTTTAGGGGAAATGACGTAGCTAGTGAGGTTATAATCGAGGCCCATCATTTGCTGGTTGAAAACTATTTTCGGGTCTTCCCCGACATCATCGAGAATTAAATATTTTTTCATCGAGTATTATTAGTTTTCCTCGGTAAGGAGGTCGGGCTCAAGGCTTGGCTTGAGCCTTATCGAGCTCGAGCCAACTCGATAAGGGGCTCGGGCTCACCGAGCCTGAACCCGATCCAGCTCGGCTGGGCTCGAATGAGCCCGAGCTCGAGCCCGGGCCCGGGCCCAACTAGGCTTGTTGAGCTCGAGCCCGAGCTAGGGGTTGGCTCGGCTCATTGGGCTCGATAGCCAACCCTATCCTTCACTTCTATCTTCAGTTCTTTTTTCTTCTTTTCTTCTTTTCCTTTTCTTTTTTCTTTTTCTACCAAAAAGGTGCCACCTTCTTGTTGTCAGTCTTCTTTACTTAGATCGTACTTTATCCTTAGTGTAGGGGGTGTGCACCCCGGGTTCTTTCATTTTTTTTCGATCCTCTCCATTTCTCCTCTTCTTGTCTATACTTAGGGATATTTTACCCTAAGTATATGGGGAGACAGTCTGAGTACGATCTGTTCATTCCCGCCCTTGACCCTCCCTGCTTTGTGTATAGTCTGCTATACTATTTGATCCTAAGTATAGGGGGAACGGTCAACTTTTCATTCGTCCATTTCCTCGTTCATTTATTCTTTAGATTTTCTGTACTCAGTACGAGTTATGTCTTCTCTTTTCTCTCTGATCTATGAGGACATAGCTCAAGCTAAGTATAGGGGGTCATATATACTACGTATATACTTTAGCCATAACTTGTACTTTCATATTTTTTTAATAATAATTATGGCTAATAATACTGTTAAATTCATTAATAACACTTAATAAAAAGATGTTTATTATTCCTCATATACTTTTTGTATTTAATGATTAATAACTCATGTAAAAATATTTTTTTGTAAAATGTTTGCAAAATAGTCTGAAAATCCTTTTGAAAAATCTTTTGAAAACTATTTGGAAAACACTTTGTTCAATATTTTCAACCTTTGTAAAATATTTTATTTGTAAAATTTATTTTCTTTGTGTAAAATAAAATGTTTGAAAAATGATTTGTGAGCGGTTTTGAAAATGGTTGCAAAAATATTTTGAAAAATCTATGTATATTGTTTGAAAAACCTTGGCAAAATGATTTTCAAATGTATGTAAATGTTTGTAAAAATTCTTTGTAAAAACTATTTTGGACTATAGTTTTCAAAATTATTTGAAAAACCTTTTTTAAATAAGTTTGAGGAATATATACATCACACTAAAATTCTTAATTAACTATATATATTTCTATAAAATCGATCACTTACCCCTTGTAAATTCTTAAAACTTAATTCTTGTAAATGTACGATGCATCCCCATGTAAATATTTGTACCTAATTTTTATCCAAAATCTTTTATTTTAAAAAATCACAAAAACATTTGCAAAACTAAAATACCACAAATATTTGCAAAATCTTTTTGAAAATACAAAAATGCATATGCATCTTCATTTTCAAAAATCAATAAAAAGTTCAAAATCTTGAAAATTGCATCATAAAAATAAATTCTGCATTTTGCATAGCATTTGCATAGCATTTACATTTTTCAGATTGAGTTTGGTAATTGAACAAGTCTAAGTAAAATCCGAAGATTGGAGCTTGGTTGGACCTTAAGTCTACCTGATAACAGGAACCTTATAGGATCTGAAATTGAGGTACTTCGGGTCTAGTTGACTTGATTCTTTGGGAATTGTGAGACTTGGTTCAATGGATTCTTGATTGCCTAAGTAGAGTATTTCAGAGCACAATCACGACTCTTGTTGATAATGACCTAACTTGGACACCTGCACCTTTCACATGGCTCAACTCGATTGGAATGGTGAGGGGATTGGATTTACCGGTATGAGACAAACACAAGTGGAAACATTTGTCCTCCTCTAAGCAGGGAAGTGCACCCCAACACGTCCAGTGGTGTTGTTGTCTAAAGACAGGAGAGTGTGGGTTGCAATAATACTTCAAAAGAGGGACAGTCTACTGGCTCAAGAGGAAAAACTCCTTATGTATAAGCTGTTGTATATAGTATTTCAAAAAAAACTCCAAAAAAGTAGACATGCCTGATTAAAAATAAAATACATGCCGGAGTGCATATTCTGTATAGTTAATAAACAATCTTGAGCTTCAAAGTCAAATCATGTGAGCCTGCAGCTGGATGACTTGACTACACTGGTCTTGCATCTTAGGATAGATAGCTACACTGGCTACCGTCCATTCTTCTCTTCACCCCTCCTCTTGAGCCGGTTATCACTTGAACTTAGAAGGGAATACCCCGCTCCTCGAGGAAGGAGTTATTGGATTGGGGAATAATTGGGTTGTCATACTGGAGAAGTCATTTTCTTTGTCATTTCAGTTGAGGAGAGCCACCATCACTTACACTGTACGAGTCAGATTCATAGTCATAAGGATTTGCGTATGAGTTGAAGTATTTTGACCTGGCTATTGAGGACACTTGAGCAGAGTTTTGGGATTCTTGAAGAATGTTGGATTTCAAATCTGATTCCTACTAATATTCTGCACGCACTAAAATTCTAAAGGTCTGACTTAAGCTTCAAACTTTGATTTTATGAAGACAAGTTTGATAATTAAACTAAATCCAATTTCTTTCCATTTCTTTTCTTTGTTTTTCTTTTTCTGCGCTTATTGCATAAGTGTTTACTAGGGACTAGCAAAGGCAAGTATTGTGAAAAATGAATCTCCATTCATCATCTTTATTATATCATTTTGGCCTTAAAAATTTTAGTAAATGTGTGTAAATGGCCTTAATTCATGTATTTTATCATTCATGCATCATTGTATAAATAGTGTATAAAATACTGTTTTTAATGCCAAAATTATGACCCTAAACCCCGAGACCTAGGCATCTCGATGACTAGGTCGACAAGGAATAAAGTAAGGGGAGATAAGGGCCAAAATCAAATAAAGATTCCATTTATTTAATTCATTCTTATTCATTTCTGGGACCTATTTTTAGTTCCACTTTTTATACTTCAAATAAAGAAACTTTGAAATGAAAGTTGTAGATAATAAAATATAGAAAAATACAAAATTTTCTTCATGTAAAAATAATACATATAAAAAGATATACTCAGAATAAGTTTCCAAAATCCCAAGTTCCCAGACCCATATATCTCAAATAAAAACTCAAAATATTCAAAATCAACTTTAATTATATATAACGTTTAATAAGCTATTTAATAAAGGTGGTTTCATACTTTTTGGAGTTACGATGTGAAAGTTAGGTTTTGGACCCCTATTGTATTGTTTTACTGATTGAAATATTCATTTTATTTATTATTCATTATTTTTATAATTTTATATTTTTTTATAATTTTGTAAATATCATCTATAATATATGTGCATATTGAAATAAGAATAAAACACTAAAGAAAATGGAAAAATAAAATATGTAAAGAAAACATATAGATGGAATGCCTATATCTATACATATATAGATCATATACCTATTTATTTAATTGTATATTTCACATCATAAAAATAAAATAAAAATATATTTATGTATTCAAAATTAATTTATAAATATATAAAATAATAAATTAAATTAATAAAATTAAAAATAAAATACATAAAAATACAGATGAATATACCTATATATAGCCCTTAAAAAGCAACTTGTAATTATAAACCTTAATAAATAAATAAAAATCATAATAAAATAATTTAGAAAATAATAAATATTTTTATTTTATAACCTAAAATTAATAAAATAGTTTATTATTTTTAACTGAATTTACAAATCCTTTTTCCGGGGTTTTTTTGGTTGATCCACATGGACCAACCAGAGCCTCCCGTTGGTTGACCTTGGTCAACTCCTTGACCGAGGTCTACAGGATGTCATAACTGCATTTCAACCCATTTTCTTGATTTTTTACAGGCCATTTCTTTCACCAATAGGCTTGGATTCCTTCACCACTTTTTCTCCCCGTAGATCGATGACTCGCGCCCTATGTTTGCTTCGGGGATTGGATCACTGCTTCCACTATAGGCCTCGTTCTTTGGAGTTGTCCACCATGCTATACATAATCCGCACCTCAACCTTCTCCTAATTTTCGAGTTCCCCTGGCCCAATCTTTCCTTGCCTTCTTGCGCTTAAACGGTCGAGAATGGTGACAACCTCTCCGATGTACACTTAGGTTGGTCAAAGGACAAAGTCAGTGGCGTTCTCCACCATTTCCGCCGCCTCGCCGATGTGAAGGTTCCATCTTGTGGCTTCAGGTCATTGAGGTTCATTTTCCCTTTTGCTTTAGCTAGTTGTAGCTCTTAGCTTTGATTTCGTGCTTTTTAATACGCGATTTATCCGCTATTGTAGCTTAGATTAGGATTTCATCCCTAGCCAGAGCTCTCGAGCTCCGGCCACCTTCCTTTTCGCTAACCCCCATCCATTTCACCCCAAATGCCCCTGGACCCTTTGGTGTCTTTTGCTCTCGAGCGAACATTGCAGGTCTAGGAGCAAAGGCCTCATCTGGAGGCATTTTTGATCAAGATCAACCTCCCCAGGTCCGTCGGAGCATCCTCGAGCACTTGAGGCCATCCCACAGTCTTCGGTCCCATTTAAAGCACCTGGAGTGCGGAGTTGTAGCAGGGCCATCAAGCACCAGTCGGAGGGCTTCCATGTGCTTGGAAGCTCGTGCATCAATGGATTCAAACTCGCCAGGCACGAGTTCTTCGGGCGTTCTTACATGCCATCTCTGCACCGTCGGATCGTCGGGTGTTCTTCCTGCACTCCAACCGCCAGCGGATGATGTTGCACCACAACCGTTGATCTTCTTTTGAAGATCTAATCAAAACCGTCGGCAACGAAGGGGTATCAGGCATTAAGAAGATGACATGTGGCAAGTGATCCATCAACAGCCATCCAATCCACTGAGAGTTGAGTATTTTGCACCCTTGCCTATCTCAGTTTTTGTATTTATTATATAGAACCTAATCTTTCATCTACAATGTTAAATATTTTGTAATATTTATAAAAAAGCCCTCAAACTTCTTGTAATTGCAGACTAGTCCTAGCCACGTCACCTCACGTGACACATCACGTGAGGGGAAATTTTGCAGACAGACCTTCAGGCTTTTACTTATTTCAATTCAATCCAGAAAATATTTATTGAAGTTGTAATATTTTTAGTCAAATTTGCAAACAAGCCCTCATTAGTTTTCGTAATTACATTTTCACCCCCTCGTGGCTCACGTGTAGATACACGTGAGTTGTCGCATTTTGCGCAGCGGGCCCTTGAAGTTTTGTTTATTTATACTTAGTGCTGAAACTTTCTTATTGCGTTATAATTTTTTTGTGAAACTTGCACTTAGGTCCCTAGACTTGTTACTATTTACAAATGTGCCCTTGCTAGTAGTTTAGTTTCTCTTTGTTGATTCTATTTATTTCATACAACTACATTGCTCTAAAAAATCTCAAAAAATAGATTTAACTCCCTGTTGTATTGCTCTTGCACGCCATATTTTTATTTTTTTCAATTTTTAGGCCTTTAATTATTTTATAAAAAATCAAAAACATCCATTTTGTTCCTACTTGCATTATAAAACTCATAAAAAATATAAAGCAGATTTGGAAAATTCTCAAAAAATATATTTTATTTATTTTTATGTTTTAAATTTCCAGACCAAAAATCACTAAAAAAATATAAAAGAAAACTCAAAAAATTGAAAACCTCTAAAAATCTATATAAAAATATATAAAATCATAAAAATTACAAAAAATATACTTTCTATTTATAAAATTTCTTTATATTACTATTTATAGATTAAATTTAATTTGGAGAATTTTTGATTCTATTTTCTATTTTTATTCTCTATGTTAATTTCGGGTATATATTTAAACCCTATTTTCGGGTATTTTTGACTTTAAAAATATATAAAAAATTAGCAAAATTTCTTAAAAAATCATAAAAACAATAATTTTTTTTAAAAACCCCAAAATATTTTTTTTCTTATTTTTGAACATTTTTTGAATTTTTATTTCGACCCAAGCTTATATTGTATATATCTTATATATAGCTTATTATATATATATATATTAAAAGAAAAGGAAATAAAAAACAGAGAAGTATAAAATGAAAATATAAAATTAGAAAATTAAAAACCAAAATATCAAAATATAAAATCAAAAATAAAATTAAAAATTAAAAACCCACAAAAATGCGCTTATAGACAAATACATCACATTCACATTTTGTGCAATTTATTGTTCGATCTATACTACTTGTTCCATGTGTTCGACACTCTACATACTTGCACCTATACACAACCTTGTTGTAGAGTTATAATAAATTTTAACTTCGTAATTGCTTTTCATTGTTTGATTATCTGTTGTGGGTTAATTGTTGTCTGAAGTTGGGTTTCGTAAGTAGTCAACATATCAACTGGATCTCTCGCCTTGTGAGATTTCTAGATCCTCTGAAAATCCACTTCAACAGGAGGTGATGAGCTTCCCTTCTTCATCATCATTTTTGGAGCAGCAGATTGAGATTTGTATAGCGTGGGAACAGAGATATATGTAGGGCGATTCAGTGGGAGCGGGGAGAGAGAGGGGGATTATTGCCCCATGTACAGTCGCATTTACGTGTTCAAGCTAACAAGGGAAGAATCTGCAGGGAATTAGGGTATGCGAGGAGGGAGGGAGTTTATTAAAAATAATTATCTGTTTAATCTAAAATAAATAGACATAACTTTTGAGTAGTTAATATTAAATCAGCACCTCATCATTCATTTGAGGGTAGAACCTAAAACGGTATTGGGTGGGTAAATTTCACTCATATACAAACTATTTTACATCTATACCCTTCTCATAAATTTGTTATTTTAAATAACTCTCTAATATAAACCATTGAAAATAGGTATATAGATACAAATATAGATGCGCATACAAGTAGTTATTGACATATATGAAACTATTGTACCTTATCCTAAAAAATGTATATAGATGCTAAGCGGATAAATCAACAATAATATTTATATATGAAAATGAATATGCAAATAGGATACATGCATTTGTGGATATCAATTTGAAATGTTTATATATATCCATTTTAAAATATATTTGGATACATATGCCAAAAGTTTATAACGGATACGATGGAGGATCAGATATGATGCATTAATATATGTTTCTATCACTAATTTTTATTATTTTTGCAGATACAAATATGAATAAGGTTATCATTTTAATTTTTGTGATACAGATATCGATCGAAGTAGTAGCTATATGTTCATTTATTTGTGTTGGCTCCTTCCATAACAAATGCAACTAGATAATCAATATACATTTTTTTATCATATCCATTTTTAAGCGGGTATGGATCATATTTTTAATTTACAACTATGAATACGAATAAGTAAAACGATTTTAATTTTTTGACAAAGATATAGATATGTGTATCTTTTTTATTTTTATGATGCTAATGCGGATATTGATAATCACAAATCAAATATGCATATTATTTCCTTACATTATGTATCAATATATAATATATTCAAGTATATGTTTATACACATAATAATAGATGTAAATACAACACACACACACACACACACAAAAATTCAGTATATTACATCTCAGTATCCATATCCAAAAAGTGATATAATCTTATTAGTATCCATATTTTTAAATATTGAAAAATATATATTCTCATCTATGTATAATAAGATTTGTGCGCATATATATATATATATAGAGAGAGAGAGAGAGAGGGTTGATCCTGTGAGAGCCAAAAATTGTGAGAGCATGAGAGCAGTGAATCTGAACCACTAGATTCTACTCTTCTCTCTCCTCTTGCAATCAATGAGGAGAGAGATGACAGAATCTAGTGATCCAGAATCATTTCTCTCATGCTCTCACAGTGTGGGAGCTAAAAACTATGAGAGTATGAGAGCAGTGTATCTGGACCATTGGATTATGCTCTTCTCTCTCCTACTACAATCAATCAGGAGAAAGATGACAGAATCTAGTTGTCCAGAATCATTACTCTCATCCTCTCACAGTTTTTGTCTCTCACAGGATCAGTCCTCATATATTCATATCCGTTTAGTGCATATATATATGTATATATGTATGTATGTTAAGGATACGGTATAATAGTTTCATATATGTCAATAGATGTAGTTGTATGCACATCCATATTTGCACCGGTGTACATTTTTTATAGTTTATACTAGAGAGGTGTTTAAAATAATGACCTAGGAGAAGGATATATATATACTAGCTTGGATACAAGAGATATTTACCCACCCAAATCTACACTTGAGGTGTCGTTTTGGGTTCTCTCCCCAAATCAATACCTTAGGTGCTTATTCATACCTAAAATACTAATAATTTGAAATTCATATCTATTTATTTTATCATGATTAAAGTGGTAATTATTTAAAAAAAAGTCCAAGAGAGAGAGAGAGAGAGGTCGATTGAGGAATGGAGAGTGGGAGACTAGTCCACATAGCAAGAAGAGGGAAAGAGATGGATTGCATATTATTTTAGGTATAATTTTCTCAATGATTCTCTGATATTAATATTCTATTACAACAAAATCATCACATTGCAATAAATAATTTGAATATTCTTTGTCATCTCTTCCAAACAATAAATATCTAACAGTGAATATTATTCATTGTAAATTTTATTTTTCCTTGTAATTCATAGCGAATTATATGACACTAAAGTTCATATAAAGATTATCATTCGTTGTTTTTCAATAAAGGTTGTTATTATTCCACATCAACAAAAAATGTCCTTGTCGTATCTTTCATCATATGTTATTCATTATTTGATTTTTTAAATCCGCAATAGATATCGTATGCATTGCTATAATCATAACAAAGTGTGATATAATAATGATCATCCATTGACTTTTTCCCAATCATTGTTAGTTAATGGAAAATTTGTAATTTTAATGAATAAATCAACAGATAAATCACCGGGATATAAAATCGTTAGCAATGGGTATGCCATTCATTATTAATTACATGAAATAAATCTAATTTTGCAACTATAAAAATCGTTATTATATATCTAACATTGGAATTTATGACAAGGAATATTCATATTACTCATTGCCATAGGCCATTTTTTCTATAGTGATCGTCGAAATTTAGCAACAATTCCATTCCTCAATCATCATCTCTTGACAATTCCATGTTCTCCTTATATATCATATATTTAACAAATAAACAAGACCGTAAAAAAACCATAATAAGATGAAGAAAACCAACTTCATGAATGAAATGCTCTAACAAGTTAGGTATAGTGGTGTATATAGATCGGATCAGGTCAAATTTTCTTTTAATCCATGATTTTAGCTTCTTCCAATCCAATTCAGCCTACTAAATTTAAGTCAAATCCGCTAGATTGCAAATTGCATTAGATTTTAATACTCGCATATCGTCACTTTATATATTATGATTAAGATTATAGAAAACTAGACCTCGATTTTTGAATTGTGGATTTTGAAATTGTAATATGGGTAAATGTAGATTAAAGAATATTAGATTTTTAAGAAATAAAAAAATATACCTGCAATGGATATGTATGACCAGTGATTACCTTACTGCATAATGTACTTGTAATATGTAGAGCTGTAGAAGTATCTCGTTGACTTTGAATAAGATTTCAAGTATCTGTATATCAATTATGAACTACAAATGATATGTATGAGGGGCAAGGAAGGCCGTATCGATATTGATATCGTTTCGGTCCGCCTGAAAAAGGATATATCGTGATATATCGACGATATCGGTGGAAATACCGAAAATGATTCAAAAAGCTATTTTTTTGTCATTTTTCAGAAATTAACGTCATCCAAGATATCAAACCAACAAATAACCTCCAAATAAACACTTATATCACACATATCGATCATTTATAGACCATATATTGCACATATCGGTATCACACATATCGGTCATATCGAACATATCGATATTAGTATTGATTCTTGACTTATAAATATTGGAAATGGATTTCATTCAAGTTCTTATAACATGAAATACTACAAATATACACCTAAAAAATACATATAGATCATTTATGAGGACTATGATCCTTATAGTGCACATATCTGTCATATCGAATATGTCGCTGATATTGTTAGTTTTTGACATACTATATATATTGGAAATGGAGTTCATCCGAGTACTTTGATCACTAAATAATTTACAAATGTACTCTTACTCTCTTAGACAACACATATCGATCATCTATGAACCTTATATCGCATATATCGATACGACGGTACTGTTAGTTGTTGACCTATATATATATATATATTGAAAATGGAGTTTATCCAAGCTATTGGATCACTAAATAACTTACAAATATAGTCTTAGATCACACATATCGATCATCTATAAAGTTTATATTGCATATATCGATCATTTCGAACATATCGATATTAATGTTGATTCTTGACTTATAGATTTTTTTGAATAATTGACTTATAGATATTGGAAATAGATTTCATTGAAGTTTTACAACATGAAATAACTTGTAAATATACACCAAGTTGAAGAACCATTGTATGCACCCTCCTATCGTACCATACCCTACCATTACGAGGGTCTCGCAGCCCGATCAACGAGCTTGGGGGGCCTAGGTTGGTCCCCCTGATGAATACTCATTCATCACTCTTTATTCTTATATTTTAGCTACAAAAACCTTTGCAAATGCATGTATATAGTTGTAAATATAAATAATTACCAAAAGCATGCATTGTGTAAAAACCTATAATTAGCATGTTTTTGTGCAAAAATAAAAGAGTAAAGATCAAAAAGAAAAAGAGGGAAATATTTAGAATAAATATTGAGCAACCTAACCCAAGGGAGGGCTCAGCATGGGCTTGACCGCATAAAAGCCAAAGTAGAGGGAGATAGGGGCTCAGGTGTGTAAATATATATGTGTAAATAAAATATTTTCCTCTCAAAAATAGAATAAAAAGGCTTGTAAATATTTGTAAATATTTATGAATATAAAATCAAGATAAAAATATAAAAATTAAAAAGAAAACTAAAACATCACTCATGTACATAGTCACCATGTATATAATCCATTCCTCTTATATTTATTTAGTCTTATAAATAAATAAAATTAATTTCCAAAAATTTTGTAAATATTCTATACTATATGATGTAAATAGATAAAATAAATTAAAATAAAAACAAAATAAAAATAATAAAATTAAAAATAAAAAATAATATTGTAAATATACCATGTATATATATGTACATATGTATTTATTTCACCTATGTATATAAATAATAAAAATAAAAGAAAAATATCTTTTTATTCCTCATTTTATGATATA
This sequence comes from Ottelia alismoides, assembly GCA_037367405.1. Lineage (NCBI taxonomy): Eukaryota > Viridiplantae > Streptophyta > Magnoliopsida > Alismatales > Hydrocharitaceae > Ottelia > Ottelia alismoides. Next base: position 476,511 of record JAZKJV010011364.1, read on the forward strand.
AATAAATAAAATATAAAATGGGAGTAAAAATGTACAAAAATAATAAATTAAAAATCAAAAATAAAAATCTATATATTGTATATATACCTATGCATAACCCTACTATGTAAATACACTATTTTTATTTTGAAAAATTAATTAAAAATCACTAAAAATAGAAAAAATTAAAAAAAAAATATTTCATATTTTGAATTTTTAATAATTCGGCCATTTGGTATTTTTAATTGAATTTTTAAAACTTTTCCACGTGGCATGTTCCTATTGGCCCAGGGGATTGTTGACCGCCCAGTCAACTCCCCCCCAGGACCACCTTCTACGGGTTTTGGTTCACGGACCCGGTTTCTCGGATTTTCGCCATCCAGACCCGACCACCATCTCCCTAAACCCCGGGTCCGTGTCGATCCCAGCACATCCGACATCCTCGCCGGAGCCCCCGTCTCGGGATTCGCGCACTCCATTGCCCTACCCATGCTCATCTTCCCGGACCCTCCAACGTATATAGCTCGAGCTCCGCCACCTTCATTTCCTATCTTTGGCTCATTCTCTCCACCCCAGTGACCTCCAGTGCTCGAGTGAGAGTGACAGCTCGCTCCAGGTGCTGTCGCAGCGAGGAGAGGGCAAAGAACCACTGATCCGGCGAGTCACCACCGCCGTGCTCCACCCAGAGCAGGAGCTCGAGCCTCGGACGTCGACGCTCCTTGAGGCGAGGACCCAGAGCTTCGCAAGCTCGTCCACAGTCGAACCATCCACCCAGGTAGTCTAGATTTTTCGTCTTTTTCTTTGATTTTCGATTATCCCCAATTCGCGCCACCGTCGTTTTCTTTCGATTCCGACCACCTCATCATCCTGTTCAATCATCGGATTCCACCTTCACCTCCGCCTTCTTCTCGTGCACGTTCTGCATCCCTCCATTCAACCCAGCTTGCACAGGAGCTGGGGTTCGAGCTCCTCCGTCCACACCCTCACCGGAGCTCGCCCACACCGACCCCCGACCACCTTCACCTCGCCTAATCGGGTCGAGGCAGTTTGCCCTCGACCCGCGAGTATTCTGGACCTATTTTGCAGGTACTACGAGGGCCATCTGAGGTCCTCCAACTCGAGCCAGGAGACGCTTCTCCGCCGGAGCTGACCGGGCTCCCTAGAGCTCCGTCGCTTCATCAGAGGAGCCCATTTGACGCGGAGGCCCCCGACGATTCTTCCCCGATCACCAGAGCCTCGTGAGGAGGTCAGGAGCGTGCGCCTTGGGCCAGCGAACTTCGCCGGCAGACAGTTCTTCCACGACCTTCGTCCACCGTTCGATCGGCCTCCTGCTCCAGTTTCCATCTGAGCCATCCGTCCCAGGAGCAACAGCAACCGCCCGATCCTTGGAGATGCGATCTGGACCGCCCGATGCGCAAGGGTTAGCCACCGCTACTCCCCACCATGCGATCGTCCACGTGGCTACGCCTTGGCCGTCCGATCATCGCGAGGATCCCAGCTTTGGAGCGCCACCCGCATCCTGACCGTTCATCTACCACGTGGCGCTCATCCATCGGCTCGACTTAATAAAGGGTAATTTACCCTTAGGCCCTCCTTTTTATTTTATTTAGCATTTAGTCTTGTAAATATATAGTTTAGTTCTTTAGTTTCTGGAACAATTGCATTGAGGACCCTGCACTTTATTTCATTCGCATTTATGCCCCTGTGTATGGTGTAGCACGTGCTTCGACACGTGGTTTTCTGGGCTATTTGCACTTTATACCTTGTAGTTCTGAGATGTTATGGAATGAATTAATAGTTTTTTATTATTGCATTTATACCCCTGTGCGTAGAGTAATTGTGCATGTGCGCTTTTTATTGGGTATTTTGTAAACAAGCCCTCGAACTTTTGGTACCTGTTACCAAATAGTCCTCGGAGCTTGTTTTCCTTACATTTAGGTCCCTGAGTGCCCCAGGCACGCGCGACGCACGTGTTCTCCTGGGTATTTTGCACCGGACCCCCAGGACTCTTGGTATTTGCACTCAGGTCCCAATGCACAGTACCTTCTTTCTATTTTTGAATAAAATAGCAAACCTACTCCAAATCCAATGAAAATTGGACACATGGCTCCTGCCATAGTGTAAAATTTTCTGGAATTTTTGGAGACATTTTTGTTTTGATATTTTTAAAAATTCAAAAACATCAATTTTCGTTACTGTTTGAGTTTAAAAATCACAAAAAAATATTAAAACCTATCTAAAAATTACAAAACTGTTAGTTTTAGCTTGCTTGATTTTCTAGCCAATTTTGGCTATTTTTCATTATCTAAAACACCTAAAAATTGAAAAACACTTAAAAACTCATAAAAATTCTAATAAATAATTTAAAAACCCAAAAATAATAATTAAGGTGCCTAAATTTTCCTTGTTTCTTGCTCTATACAGGAAAATTACCTCCAGGCTTATTGGGGATTTCTAGATATTTTATCTAGGTCTCTTAAGCTTGGCTGGGCAGTACCTTCTTTTCCTTTCACTGTTTGATTTTTAGAAAATTAAATAAACATCAGAAAAATTCCAAAAATTCACTAAAAACAGTAAAAATTATAAAACACACAAAAATATTTTTATTTGAATTTTGGTTGATTTTTAGTGTATTAAATAATTAGTTGAATTGCCTTGTGTTCTTGTCTTCCTTATTTTCTTAATACATTAAAAATCCAAAAAAAATATAAAAGGAACTAAAAACCACCAAAATACACTTTTCTTTTCTTTTGTTTTCTTTTTGACTACTTCGTAGGCCGCGAGGCCATTTCGTGCTCCTTGTGATCGACCCTGGTCGCTATACCAGGTTAAACTAATAGCAAGACCGCTATCGTGTCTTGATTGATTTTATCTTATTGGTGGTCTCTCTTTTTCTTGATCGACTACGTCTGATTGCTTGGGTCGCAATGACCATTTAGTACCTTATACCTGAGTGCTCAGCCGTGTCATCACCCCCTTGCAGGGGTGCGGAGGCAGGGCCCCTGACCCGGAACAAAGAATATAAACCATAGATTGTTTTAATACTAGGTATAGCTAGATAGGTAGTGGAATCAAGCTTGCATGAATAATAACATTGATATATAGGGATATCGACAAAATATCGACGATATCGATCGATATCCTGTATTGTTGTACTGAATCCATTCATTTTTGACCGATATGAGCTGATATGGCGATATATCGCCGATATCCCTGTAAAAAGATATACACTCTGATTTCGATACCCCCAACCTCTCGATACCGATATATCGACGATATATCGTCGACATGGCCTTCCCTGATGAGGGAAATAACAACACTTGAGGGAAGAAGGGCAATGTAGTCACGAATGGAAGAGAGGAAGACGATGATTGACTATGAGGGGAAAGATCTATGCGAAGGACCCTGGAGCAATTTTATGCTTGAGTTGGGAAGGTTATGTTTTAGACTTTAGGTTATTGTCTTGCTATTGCTAGCATCGACGGCATTGATTTGAGTTTGGGAATTTAGAAAGAAGAAATGGGTCATTTAGGGATTTAGACAGAAGAAGGATGGTTTTGGGTTCCAGAAGGAATCGAGAGCTTTCATTAGAATGATATTTAAAAATGGTTCTAAATCCATTACATATATATAAAGTGCATACAATGGTAACAAATGAATTAATTTATATTATTTAATTATTATCACATTTATATATATATTGTATTTAATAATGATCCAGTTGAAATCATAATTTAACATATTCAACAAATTTCAATCTCATCAAATCCATTGAATATAAAATCAATAGGATATAATAATCGACAGATTGGTTCAGATTACGAATTTTATCTGATATGTGTGCACCTCTAATTAGGCACCTCAGTTAAGAAATCCCTGCATTTTCTACTACATATGGCCCTCTTGTTTCCTGAAAGGTATGCCTCATGTATGCATCACCTCATAGAAAACAAGTATTTCTCAATGGATATAACACCATCTCGATAAATCGAGTAGAACCGCTGAAAAAAATAAAATTTACAACTTTGTTCCCTTGGGTTTTATAAATACATTTATGCTTTCACAATTTGCAATAACACTTGTTTCCCTATATTCTTATGGAACTCACATTATTGCCCTCAATTATTACACTTATGCTCCTATATTAAATCAACGGAAGGACATTACTTTAATTTCGTGTAAGGGACACACGTGTTATTGCAAAAAGTAAGAACATAGACGTGTTTGCAAAAACTTAGACGGACACACATGCCTGGACACGCTCACATGCAAACACACACATTTCCTTCCATCACTAGGAGTACCAACACTCAGGGCTTGTTTGGTTGCAGGGTTGGGCAGGGTTGGGTTGGGCTGGATTGGGCTGGGTGAATAGTAATCTGTGAGGAGGAAGTACCCTTGTGAATAGTAACCAGGGTTGGGCCAACCCTGCCCAACCCTGCAACCAAACATGCCCTTAATCTCCCTCCACATTGTTGAAGTACGTGGCTATTGGTGTTTTCTGTAAGATTTACCAAAATATATTAATATAAGTGATGCTATCAGAGAATGTGATGACAGATTTTAACCGGAGATATATTACGAAGACAGAGAGGCTGCTCCACGGAGCATTTTCTCCGTTTTTTTAGTTTTAAGGAAATTCCATCATTTATTTTCATCGATATATCTCTCTAATATGTTATTCCAATTTCGTCAGAAACAGAAATTCAAATACCATCCGTCTAGAAATATCCTATAACAATTCTATGATTGTTAAAATTAAATGTTCAAGATGAATGACATATGAATCTTTTTTCTGACAAAATTGGAATAACCTATTAGAGAAACATGGTGATGCAATACACTGTGAAATTTCTCAAAAAAATAAAAAAATCGGAGAAAAATGTTCCGTAGAGCGGTCAATTTAGTTGCTCCATGGCTTCCCTTACGAGTATTATGACTATTTGTATTACTTAATATTTTCTTTATTGCAATGCATACAATTTATGGTTATCGTTTTCTTCTCCTGAACGTGGATAGCAGGTGGTAGGTAAAGATTGGATTGGAGGAGCAGATAACATTTTTCTAGGAACTTACTAGTGGAGCAATTCATTCGGGCCTTAGCCGCTGCTTCTTGCGAGCCCCAGTGTGGGAATTGCAGAAAATGGATAGTAAAATTAACCAGCGTTCCGACACCGATCGATGACGCATACGATGCCTATGGAACACTAGTATTGGGCCCGTGCTTTGCACGGGAATATGTATAAAATATCATAAAATGAAGATACAAATCAAAGTAGATACAACCATTCATACCTGTTTTATATGTATGTTGGTGTCTATTTAGAAATCGGTACATATGCGAGCATCACTTTAGATCCATAAGTATCCGTATATATAATCATACAACAATTGTAGATGTATTTGTAATTGTTTGTAGAAAGGTTTATATAATAATATAGTAATTGTAATATGTAAATATAATTATAAATTTATTTACAATTGTATGTAAGATGTATATATTATCTAGTGTAGTTGAATTCGAGAAACCCTATCATGAATCAACTCATGGAGTTCATGAAGATCTCAAGTTTGACAGCAATTCAATGTTAAAGAAATCACAGAAATCTTGATAATGTATCACAATCCCCCAAATCTTCACAATTACATCAAAACCTATAACTAATTGCATGATCGTGCACCGTAATGCTTCATGGAGGCATACATGTTAATTAGGGTGAGATTATATGAGTCTTGGTGTAGTAACCAATATTGTAGAGGTTATGGCTTAGTGGGACATGATGTAATTATCATTCATTTAATATTATTAGCATTCTTAACGGTTAATCATTAAATAAATAGCCTGAAAACTTAAAATTATTCAATCAGATGACAAATTCACACATGAAATTAAGGTGAGAAGCTACTGGTTGACAATTTGATATTTCTAATCGAAAAAGTAATTAAACTTTACGAATAAGAGAGTATTTATGATGCTAATTTCCATGGCAACAATAAATCCCAAGTACAGGTCCATAATCTCACGAGGATAGTTTACATTTCTCTTACTTTACAAAGTTCAAAGGGTATCTGCATTGAGAAGCAACTTTGTCTTAATGGCATCCACGATTCCTTCAATGGCAGCTAAAGATTAAGATGCACATGACGACGATGGCATAACCCCCAGAATCTAACAATAATCTAAACATATCAATAGGTATACCCACATCAGAATTCTTCTTTACAGATTTTTGCCAAGTCATAACCAAATCTGTATTTAATAAAGTGGGCGATTCCAACTTCTATCATACTCTTCTCGTCATAGGCATTGGAGAAGAAGATGTTCAATATCATGCTTCGTGGCATATAGAGGATAAATGATCTATGTATCTGGTGTTCCATTCCTTCTGTAAACCCATGTCACTGGCATATTTCTTACAAGCAGCCACATAAAATTTATGATCTTTTATTAAGCTCTTGCTTCGTATATCGACACTCATCTTTCACCACGTGACGGTCATGCAGATGACAATTGAGATATGCATCCGGTGCTCCCTTAATTTAATAGACCCATGTCGCCATCAATCTTCTTATTAGTAGCCACCACGGAATTTTGATCTTCAATGATGCTTGTGCCCTCTATATCAGCATGCATTCTCTTTCCATGTGAGGGTCGACTCTTGTTATGGCCACCAACTCCTAGCAATCCACTTCCCTTTTAGGCTTTCATATTCCACCATATTCAACAACTGAAGCAACTCCTCGGAATAAAGAACAACGCAGTTGAGGTTTATTGTATTACTATATGCTACACAATTGCACCATCAATGTAAATCAAAGACAAAGAATTCGACATGTGCAAGAGCGAATGAAAGAAAATTATGAAATTCTACCCTTCTCCATAATAAAAATGAAGTTATGTTATACATAACAATATTGAAAAAAAATCAATACATTATAACTTCATGAGATTATTAAATGAGGTGTTAATTGGACAAAACTTCTTCAAAATACAAGTCCCGTCCAGGTGCAAGGTATAATGAACTGTTAAAACTTTCAGCTCTGTTCAATGTAGAGTCGCAGCCTGAATTTGCATCTAAAGAGAGTATTATTGAAATTCCAACTCCTTATCTCTAGGGTCCAAACAACTTCTTTCATTATAGATGATTTTGCCCCATATAGTTTTTATTAATTATGACAAAATAATAGGATTACAATGTCAACAATACAATCCCTAGCGTCCTAGCCTAATCCGGTGAAAGGAAAAAGAGAGAACACACAAACTATTACGATATCGGTCCATGTACATGTAGGTGGTCGAGATCAAAACTAATCGGATAGACTGCATACTGAAATAAGTTGAAGAAAATAAATCTACCCCGTTCTATTCAGTCCAAATGGGAAAGGATAAATACTCAATGATGTCAAGATAGATATTAGGAAAACGTACCTTGTGGAATTTGTGTGTCAATTTTTATCCAGAATGTGGTGAATCCCTCTTGAAGTGCTCATACATACATGCCATGTGTTTGACACAACAGAGTTACCAGGAGAGACTGACGACAAGAGTCTCACCACAAAGAAAGGGACCCTTTGACCAAGCCGACATGGGGGATGCTTCCATCTCGGTGAAAATGGAGAAGGCACTATTGGCGGATCCAGAACTCGAGGAAGCAGGAGTTGCGGTCGAGGGCCTCAGAAAGGGCGGAGGAGAGGTGTGACTGGCAGGAGGAGGAGGAGAGAAGCCGACGCAACAAGTATTAGGGTTTCGGTACTATGAAGGTATCATCGACCGAGGGAACGGATGGAAGGTGGGGGTGATTTTTGTAATTTCCCTGACAGGGTGAGGATAAAGTTGGAATGGCAGGAAGGAGATAGAATTGGGAAGGATAGAATGGGAATTTTCGTGGCAAAAATTAATGGGAGGCGGCCAACTCCCCTGCTTAATATAGTATAGATTGGATGATCTAGACGTTCACTGACATCGTCCAGAGGTTTCTTTCTTTCATTCTTTATAAATGCATAGGATTTCTTTTATAAATTTTCATGAATAGGTTCGTAAAATAAGGATCTTTATTTATATATCTTCTTCCATGAAACAGAAACTTGCCGTTTACTCGTACAAATCTGGAAAAATGTGCCGGTGTGATATTAAAAAGAGATAAATAGACTTCTTAATCGGACTTTAATTTACATATATCATTAATTGGGTTTTGGTTGTCTCATATTGAATAAAAAGTAATAACTCGTTGTATGTATAATCTCGTGATGCTGTATTTTATTAAAGGGATATTTACACCCATAATCCTGAGTAATTTGGTAATTACCCCAGGAACCCTCGGTAATAACGAATTACATCCATAACCTCGAATAACCGCTCCGTTTTACACCTATAATCTTCCGTCAATTTAGTCTATTAACTCAACCGGATGGTTGAGTTAATCTAACCAAGTAGTGATCTAATGGCATAGATTAATCCAAAAAATGAGGAAGAGGTCCAGGAGGGAAAAAGATGAAGAGGTCCAGGAGGAGGGGACTCGACCTCGGCTCAAGCTAAACAGGGGCTGGCTGGGGCGGATGGCAAACAGGGAGGCTTCGACCATGGCGGTCGGGTGGGGGGAAGAGGGTGGACTGCAGACAGGGGAGGCGGTGGAGCTTCGGGGAGGGGGCTTCGTCGATGGCGGGAGGGCTCCGGGGGAGGGGAGGGCTCGGGGCTCCGAGGGAGGGCAGGGCTCGGAGGGGAGGAGGTGGAGCTAGGAGCGGGCTCCCGAGGGGGTGGAGCTGGGCGCGGGGCTCCGGGGAGGGGGCTTCGTCGATGGCGGGAGGGCTCCGGGGAAGGGGAGGGCACGAGGCTCCGGGGGAGGGCAGGGCTCGGAGGGGCGGGGGTGGAGCTGGGCGTGAGGCTCTGGGGAGGGGGCTTCGTCGATGGCGGGAGGGCTCCAGGGGATGGGAGGGCTCGGGGCTCCGAGGGAGGGCAGGGCTCGGGGGGGAGGCAGTGGAGCTGGGCGCGGGCTCCCGAGGGGGTGGAGCTGGGCGCGGGGCGTCGGGGAGGGGGCTTCGTCGATGGCGGGAGGGCTCAGGGGGAGGGGAGGGCTCGGGGCTCCGGGGGAGGGCAGGGCTCGGGGGAAGGGGGTGGAGCTGGGCGCGGGCTCCCGAGGGGGTGGAGCTTGGCGCAGGGCTCCGGGGGAGGGCATGGCTCGGGGGGGAGGGCGTGGAGCTGTGCGCGACCTTCCCGAGCTGAGATGCTTTATCTGCACGGACGCCCCTATGGTCCCGATGAGGTGCATGGTGTTGGCGAGCTCCTTCCTCCACGAGATCTCGGAGGGCCGAGAGAAGGATTGCCTCTCGTGCTGGATTTCACCAGCAGCGCTGCCGACGCACCTCGAAGGGACGGGAAAGAGGAGACCCAGACGACCATGGAGGGAAGGGCGGGGGGAGGGGGTGCCGAGCAGGACGGCCTGGAGCTGGCATGTGGGGATCGGACATGCGAGGAGGGAGAGGAATGGAGCTCATATGCGGCTTAGACGTAGGCGGAGGGGTAGGCTTGGCTTGCCCGGGAGAGGGGTTTGACAGAATGGCATCATATTGTAAATACGATGTCTTTCGAAGGGTAAAATAGTCAATATATTACATTTTCAGTCAGAGTTAACGGAGAATTCAAACGGAAATTGACACAGGATTATGACATGTAAATGTTAAGCATTATTTGAGGTTCTGGATGTAATTCGTTATTATCGAGGGTTCCTGGGGTAATTACCAAATTACTCAGAGTTATGGGTGTAAATATCCCTTTATTAAATTATCTTAATAATGTAATAAAAATATTCCAATAACTTAAATGGAAAATCATTATAAATATTAATGAGAGCAAACGTGGCGTTTGATGGATGAATGTTGACGAGGAATCGTAGGATAATGAATAATATTACTTTTTAACCTCCCTCTATTATATTTACGTAAACATTGTATATGGCACTTTAAAAATAAATACTATGAATAACACTTCACTACTAAACATGTACACATATAAAAGCGTATCCAAATGGATATACATTAAATATTTAATGCATGTATGATAAACATTGAACGTATAGAATCAAACGCAGTGCTTCTATATTCCACTCCGTAGAATTTTCAAATGAATGTAAATACGAACAAAAATTAGACGTCAAACTAAAGATATAAATAATACTACGAGAAGATCCCAATCTGTTGACCAATTTTATGTGTTAATAATTATTTAAATAATCATTGGTTTTATGAGCACTCAAAATGCGAACATCATATCACACACATCTATCTATTATCTATACTATATACTAAATCTGGGTGCCTCACCCAGTTTTAGCCACCTCACTTCAGTGGGTGATCTTACAAATTGACATGTGGCATTCTATCATTCTCTCCGATACTTTCTCTCTCCGGACACTTTGCATGCAAACACATGCTCTCTCCTCTACCCTCTCTAACAATCACTCCTCTATCTCTCTCATCAAGACACGTACTCTCTCAGGCTCTCTTTATATTCTTTTAGGCCCCTCTCATTTATCTCACATGCTCTCTTTATATATGTAAATATTTTTGTAGGCGCCTCTCATTTATCTGTTATTTCAACTCTTTTAGAAGTTTGCTGAAAGCTTCATTAATACAATAATAAATAATATGGGACCGACTCAAAAACAAACCTACAGTTTTATAAACGAGAAAAAAACAACTGATTTTTAGATGTTGCTCCATAAAATGCTGTCTAATTACACCTCAACCCTTAAAATCTTTGTAATTACAATATTGAGGCACGTCTTTGCTAAAAATCTCCTGGATATTAGCCAAGTTTTTTGCTTGGTTCCATTTCAATTGAATCAACTGACAAATCTTAATGTTGTCCTTTTGTGTATTGGTTTAATCGCGCGATGCTATTGCATCTTTGGATGATAGAATAATTTGCTGATCCAAAGTCATGAACATGACAACATTTTGCTCTCCTTTTAATGGATGCTAAAGATTAACTTTGATCAATTCTAGAGATATCAAATGTTATTGATTATTTATTCGAAATTTTTTACAACAACACCTCTTACTAGATTCCTTTGTTGACTTCCCTGCAATGGAACACTTATAGGGAGGACTTTTGCACATCGCCAAAATCGACTGATACCTCATTTAGTTTTTGGTCTGTGACCAACTATTTTTATCATAATAATCGTATTTTAGAAGAAAAAAAATATTTTTTTAATTTTCTCATAATAATCTCATATTTTTTTTGAAAAGCCCACCGCAACAAACTTTTGGAAATGTCACTTTCTTTTTTCCAAATTTGCATCTTTATTCTTGAAATTCTTAATGAATACTATATTTGTTGATATACTATTAGAAACAAACCATGTAATCGTTATGTATAAACTTTCTATTCTAATAGTTGTTAAATTGGCAAGAATTACTATGAGATATTTAAAAAAATCTATTTTTTAAAATAAACATTAATTATATTACTATTATATTTAAGCATTTTTAGACCCTCAAAAATCGATCTTATAATTATAATAAACTTTATTTAAGAAGTAGCGTTACAACTCTATATTGAGGAGAAGGGTGAGATTCATCCTTTTCATGTCCAGAAGACAAAATGTCAGAAGATTACAAGCATTAAAGCAAAAGATAAAAGTAAAAAACACAAATATATGAATCATAATCTCAAACTTTTAAAATAAGCTATAATTTCCCATATATCTATGATTAGGAATGATAATTAATTTAAAAAGGGTAAATTACAATTTGAGTCCCCATCTATGGGTCCGATCCCAGAATGGGTCCCGATCTTTAAATTGTAACGATTCGGGTCCATGACCATTTAGGAAATGGGAATTTTGAGGTTCATGACGAATATGCCCTTGTTGGGAAGGGAATGGGGGTTATTCCAACTTTTAAACAAGGGCATACTCGTCATTAGCCCCAAAAAGTTCCTTACATTAATAGCACTGGAACCTGAATCGTTACAATTTAAAGATCAGGACCCATTCTGGGTTCGGACCCATAGATGAGGACCCAAATTGTAATGTACCCATTTAAAAATCTAAAAAAAGAGAGAATTATCATCACATATTAATATGAACATCAAGTCCTAAGATATGGAACCCCAAAAACAGGCTGGCCCAACTTAAATGAGATATGATAGATTCTCTTCCCATGAACAAAACTAACATTCTTGCCAATACATTCTATTAAGTTAAGTCGCCTGATTGTAATCTCTAATGAAAAATATAGCTCCATGAGCAAAGGTTCCTGAACTGAAAACTTTAAGGAGAACCCAACGATGTATTGGTGATGAGTATATAACGCTGCTTGAGTAGTCAAGTCTTGCGCTATGAATGCATAAGCAGGTAAAGAATACATATGTTGAGCCCTTTCCAAGTAGACTTGTGTGTTAGAACCCGCTAGGACAAGACCTAATTGAAAATGACCTACCATACATCAAATAGAGATGAATTAGGAGAGGTGGTTGCAGGTTAACATCTCTTTTAATTCATCGATGGAAGAGTGAAAGCTGCGAATATATTAAGTTGGGTCTTTCTCGCCGTTGAAAGAGTGGTAGACAGACAAGAAGCCAAGCAGAGAGGGAGGACACTGAACTCGAAGCAAAGCAGAGAGGCCAGACATGAGACGTGAAGAAGAGCCGATGAGAAGTGAGGCACCTTCCACTTCTATAAAAAATGAGTTCAAGAGATGAAAGAAGACATGTCCACAGTCAAGCCAACTACAGTCCGTGGGCCGTCGACCTATTTACGCATTCTTTGAGCTTTTTATATATATAGTAGATATTAGAGGCGGCTTGAAATCTAGACTGATTTATAGAATGACGCCTATATATCCGGGGCTCGACTTCAACAGCTTTTTGCGGGACTAAAACTTCCACTTTTGCGATCTCGATGCGTCCTATAGTCTTCTCACACCCCGGGAATCACTCTCTCTTCAGCTTTCCAATCCGACCACTTGACCATTGCCTCACTCACTTCCCAGCTAGCTTGAGACTCTGGATGAACTGCTCGTGCAGACCCCCCTTACTTCCAATAATACCACAAGATTTTTTTGGGGGTGGAGGCTACTATATATTTGGGGGCTGAATCGATCATTCTCCCTCCTTTTTTTTGAGACACGTGGATGCCTCATCATTCCTCCAATCTCTCTGCTTCTGTTTCCACTTGCGTTGCTGTTCTCTTCTCCCAGTTTTATTGACACGTTCTCATCCTCGATACTAGTTATCCTCCCACTTTTTTTTATCTTTGGTTATTCTTTCCTCTTTCTCTTCGTGGAACACACGTCCTATTTATTATCTCCAAAAGAAACGTGGGGTTAAATCCCATATTCCCAATGATTCCACCTCTGCCCTCCATCTTTCTCTCTCTATGTAATTAAAGTCTTTTCACCTCTCTCTCTTCTCATGATTTTCCCTCTCCTATTCACCCCCTCACATGTTTTTCACCTACTTCTCTAGCTCTCTTCCCTCGTGCATCTCTCTCAATAACTCACATTCTATTTTTAGTATAACAAATATCCATAGTCTTCCTAAAATTCTCTAGGAATTTCTATCTTAATATTTTTTAACAATTCTCAACATATGAATTATATTTTTATTTTTAATTTAGATTACTTGAGATTGATACTCATAGTTTTTGTTTGTATATGTATTGACATATCACATATCTATTTACGTGATTTTTAACATAGTATATTACAACAATAGTATGCCCAACCCTTAATAATCTTCCAAAAAGATAGTAATATAATTTGGATAATTAAAAATACAAAATATGTTCTATCTTTTAAACTTATAAAATAAAGGTTGTTATTATATGAAGTTCCTACATATATGATTACTAGATATGTAATCTTTTTTGTTTTTTGATATCACCCTGTAACTATACCATTTTAAAGGATTATCCTCTATATCTTACTTCAGGTCACAATGTATATAGTCCATGATATATATGACCCTCCACATGAAACATAATTATATATATATATATATATATATATATATATACACAACAATGTAAATGTTCTATATATTATGTGTTCGCATTCCCTTATCACTTTTTATTTATATATGGTTCTATTAATATCGATATAATAGAGAATTTGATACAAAGTAAAAGCTAAAGAAATAAATTGATTGTTGATATGTATTCATAATAAACTACATCGTAAATATGATCTAATTATATACGATAGTGTAAATTAGATCGTTTTGAACAATATGTGATTTTTTGAATGTAAGTCATATTTCATCAGTCTCTATACTTAGACGACCATATAAATGTTCAACATACTTTCATATATAGTTATCTACACATACGAGAATTTCCATATATGTCATTCTTACCTGTACTGCCATTTAGATATTTATGGTTAGAAATCTTTCTATGCTACTTTATAATAGTTTTTACCCACTACATTAATTTCTTACCTGCATGACTTTTAACTAAAATGATGTATTTTTTAAGGATTTTTACATAAACACACACCCACTTATATATTTGAATTGCTTAGGTAAAATGAAACTGTGTGTATGTATATATGTATGTATTTGTAACGATATATAACTCAATTTATATGGGATTACTACGTACATGTATAATCTGATACTTATTTGATCTATATTTTCATATTTTATAAAATTTTCTCTAAAAAAATCATTTAGATATTTTAAATCACATCGACTTTTCTACAGACGTCTGAACTTATATTTAAATACACATATTCATACGTTATGGTTAGTTTTGCATATTATCTCTTAAATATTCTGTGTTACATACGATGTTATTAGTCCGATTTCTATATTATATGCACACATCTATAACCCTAATTAATAGTGAGTTTTCACCTCTTCTTCTCTCTTCACGCCACGTGACAATCTCTTATATCTTCTTTTGCCCCTCCATTCCCACTCACTCGGTGGGTCTCTCCTCCGATCTCTCTCTACTGACTCTCTCCACATTTCTCCCTCTTCTCTCCCTCCACTTACTTTCTCTCTCTTGATATCTCACTTTCTACCTCTCTCCTCTCCATTCCTATTCTCTCTCTCAAACAATATATCTCTCCCTCCCTCCCTCTCTCTCCACACTCATTTCTCTCCCTCCCTTTCTCTCTCTTCATATTCTCTCCTCCCTCATGTTCTCTCTCTCTCCATCAATTCACATTTATACATCTCATTTTCTATTTCTAAATTTAGAAATATATTAATATTAATTAAATAAAGGTAAAAACATATACTATTTATACACTTTATAAAATTTGAAATATATATTAAAATTTTCTTCTTAAAACTTCTATTTTCCTTTTAAATCTACTACTTTGGAAAAACTAATTTTCTCTTTCCATCAATTTACATTTTATGTCTCTCATTTCCTATTTATAAATTTTGAAATATATATTAATATTAATTAAATAAAGACAAAATCATATATTATTTATCCTTTATAAATTTGAAATATATATTATATTTTTTAAACTTCTATTTTCCTTTTAAATCTACTACTTTGGAAAAAAATGTAATTTTTTAAAACTACTCTTGACATGAAAAATATTGTTATTTTTTCAAACTATTCTTGATATCATTCATACGAAATAATTTTTAAGTAGCAGATTTTTATATCAAATGAATCTTGCATAACAAACTAATTTTGTTGAATAAGTATATTAATATTACAAAATACAAATAATTTATATTTAATACAATTAAAAATAATCCAATAACTATGTATTTTAAAATAATAAAAATAAAAGTGATATAATTTTGAAAATTTAATAATATAATAATAATGTATTTTGAAAGTAACGTAAATTATAATAACAAGTAATTTTAAAATGAAATATAGGTACACATATTTGACAGACATATAGATAGTAAATTCCATTTTATTTATATTCATCAATTGAATGAATCTTATATTTATATTTTTACATATTATTTATCGTCTATTATAAATTATTATGGATTTTTAAAGTATATTTTGAAAATCGATGACCATAGATTGATATAATTGGAATATAAATACCAGCATAGATAAAACTAATTTCAAATAAATAAAAAATAAATAAAAAAATAATGACTAAATATTTTAATTTTTAAAATTTTACTCTATTTTATGTAATCTTTTTCTTTCTGAATATATATATATATATATTTTATAATATTCAATGTATGTTAGTTGTTCATGTGGTTTATAATAGAAATAAACTGAATGTCTATAATGCATCTGAATAATTTTAATTTGTTATCAAAAGTCTTATTTAGTAATGCTAGCATATACATCTTTTTTTTTTAAAAAAATAGTTTATGATAAATGTAAATTGATTGTTTTATAATCAATGATTAATAATTGTTCTATGCGAATTGATGTTTAACGATATCAATAGAATTGTTCAAAGATGTTCTATTTACTTATCTATTTTGTAAAAAAAATATAATATGATATCTTGCTTATTTTCTATAATTTTAAAAATATTACAAACAAATGTATTTCTTTCAACCCGTCGCGAAGCGTGGGCAAATATACTAGTATATATTCATAAAGACACATGTAGAATACAAGAGAGTTATGAAGACCATGCCTCAAAAAAAAGCTTTCACATGTTCAACTAAATTCTCCATATAAAATCTCTCTTGCTTTAGATCGACAAATCCCTTTTCAGGTAAATTGTTAAACTAAGGTGATTACATGAGCCCTGCCTACCTCCAAACCCCTCCAAATTTATAGATTCTAAAAGGTTGTTTCATCATCAAATCTTGTGGCAACAAAATGTTAATTCAAGCATCATAAAAAAGCCCTTGATCCTAATGATGCAATCATGGAATTTTTCTTTAGGTTTTGGCCTACATTGAAAAATGACTTTCTTGATATGATAATTATCTACATGCTGAAGGGTTTATTTACGAGACATACAACATATAAACAACTCTATCATCTCTCTCATATGTAAGACGTGAGATAGGGAAAATTTGAAAATTACATGCCTATAAGTCTCATGAATATACCTCTAAGGATCATTTGAAAAATCCTAGCAGATAGATGGACTTTAAAACTAAGCTTTTTTATCCCTCCCCCCCAAAATTCAATATGACCTTATCATAAATAGATCGTCTCATGATTGCCATTTAGATACCTTCGAAATCCTTAGTTACTAGAATAATACCTAACATATAGTTGTCATCCTCAAGATTGACTTTAGGAAAGCTCTTCACACCTTAAAATATGATTTTATTATTAGAGCTGTGGAAATCTCGATATGTCCAAGCCAATTCAACTATTGTAGGAATGGAGAGAGATGGGAAGGAAACTGGAAGGGCCCAAGACCTCCCTCCACTCTCGTTAGGGAGACTTGGCTCCCCGCACTAATCAAATGTCATTTATATTTCATACTTTGCATTTGACTATAAATAGAAATATACCTAACTTAGTTAATTTATCTATAGGACTATCATTTTTCTATCAATGTGTGTATTTCTTTTAATCAATCTCTCCCTCTCAAACATGATTATTGAAAATAAAAGGCACCACCAACTTGTCTTGGTTCTAAATTTTCTTTAGTAAGAAATTACTCTAAGTTTATTCTCGAGAAGATGATACTTTATTTTCCCTAGGGTTTTCTTAGGTGGAGGAAACTCTAAATTTCTAAGGTAGTCATTGGTGCATTCAACATCAATTTTCTAGAGAGTTTCATAATATCAAGACCATTAGAGCACAAGTATAAATAGGCCTTGTAAGTCTGTGTGTGAAGGCAACACAGAAAGTAATAAAAGTAAGGGAGCAAGCAAATCAAGTGGGAAATAAAGGAAGAGAGCCAACAAGCAGGCGAGCAAGAGGAAAGATTAAGTATGTCTTGTAGTGTCAAGTAAGTTATAGTCTTGTTATTAAGTTGAGTGGTTATTAACTAATGTATTTGTAGTGTTGATGAATCCTCATTCATCACTCTTTATTCTTTTATTTTAGCTAAAAACCTTTGCAAAACACCATGCATATGTTTGTAAATAGAATAATTTACCAAAGAGCATGCATTGTGTAAATACTAATAATTAGCATGTTTTTGTGCAAAAATAAAAGATTAAAGAAATAAAGAAAAAGAGGAAATATTTAAAATGAATATTGAGTGACCTGAACCCAAGGAAAGGCTCAACATGGGCCTGACCGCAAAATAAAATAAGTAGAGAGAGATAGGGTGACTCAACATTGTGTAAATACCCCCTCTTTGTGTAAATATTTTATTTTCTAAAAATAAAAATATTTATGTGTTCCCTTTATTATATATATTTATAAAAATAAATAAAAATGGGAAAAATAAAATAAAAATAATAATAATAATTTCTCTCTTATCAGTGTACATACACCATGTGTATAAAATAAAAATGTAATTATTTCACCTTTGTAAATAATTAATTAAATTCAAATAAAAATCATTATATATTCCAAATTTTATGGTGTAAATAAATAAAATATAAATTTGGAATAATTATACATAAATAAAATAATAAAAATAAAATTCAAAAATACATAGGTATATATACTTGTATATAATAATAATATCATGTAAATACATAATTTATTTTTTTTAAAAAAATAAAAATCACTAAAAAATACTTTGAAAATAAATAAACATTTTTTATTTTGTAAATATTTTTGAGTAAAGTCATTTTCTATTTTATTTTGATTTTCCAAATCTTTTCCAATGCTTTTTTCCCATTGGTCCACATGGGGATTGTTGACCCCCGGTCAACTCTTCCCCCAGGACCACTTCCAGGCGGATCTGCGCTTTTGACCCAACTTCGTCGATTTTTCACGTCACGATCCGTCACCCGTTTCCTTAAACCCAGGGCCCCGATTATCCACGAATCATCGATGATCCACGCCCGAGGTTCTTCCTAGGGGTCCGTGCTCTGATTTGCTTGTCCGACTCCACTCTTGCTGGACCCCTACCAGTATAAAGCATCGCCTCCTTCCACCATTTAACGCACCTTCGGCCACCATCTTCGATCCCCGTGACCTCCATCTTCTTCCTCGAGTGACAGTGAGTATGGGGGGTGTTTAAGAGAGCGATTGGAGGTGCGTACCCCAGGTCCGACGGCCCTTGTCGTCGAGCTCCGCCGCCGGTGTAGCCCGAGCCTCTGGTGGAAACGCTCCATCGAGGCGAAGACCACCGGAGATCCAGCATCTCCTACACAGTCGATTCCAGTCACCAGGTATCACTCTTAGGCTTCAGTTCATCAACTAGCTTCGATTCTTCCATTTGCGCTCTGCCAGCTCCGCCCCAATGGCCGGAGCCCAATTACTTCATCTCATCCGTACCGATAGATCCCTCGACCCATCGCCACCTTCCCTCCACGATCTGATCACCTCGATCTTGGCTATCCGAGCCAAGATCGAGTTTGGTTCCTTTCGCCGCCTCCACCGGAACCTCCCTCCGCCCATCCACACTGCTTCCCCAGGTCATTTTGCGAATAACCCATGCCGGAGTGTTCCTCTGAGCACGAGCGTCTTATTGCAGGTGAATAAGCGCAGGAAACCCCCCTTAGTCGCGTCTTCCACTCTTCGCCGGAGTCGCCCAGCTCCCTCCTCCCTCGCCGGAGGATCTGGCCGTTGGGAGCTCCATCGGACGCCACCACCCGACGCGGATCGTCATCGAGAGTAGGACCCCTTCTCCGATCTTCCATCGGACGTTTGGATCGCTTTCGGATCACTGGAGAAGCTCGCCCATGAGGAGTTCTTCCAGTCTACCCCTCTACCATCGGATCAAGCCTCACCGCCAGTTATCATCCTAGCCGTCCGTACCCTGCTCCTGTCAGGCCGTTAGATCCATGATCTGACGGCAATGTGCAACCCACATTCGATGCCTCGTCATCACCGTTGGATCTTCTAGGAGGCGCCATCACAGCCGCACACCATCCGCCAGTCACCGCCCGACACCTGACCCTTACGTGCCCCGCACACGCTTTGGCTGGGTAACTTGCGCCCGACCCCCTATATTTTATTTTGGTTCCTGTTTAGTCTATTAAATAAACTTGCACACTTGGTTAATTTGCATATCTGGACCTATAGTTTCTTGTATTTGCATTTTAGTCCCTGCTTTGTGGAGACGTGCTTTGACACGTGATTTTGTGGGCTTTTTGCATATTCAGGGTTGGTTTTTTTATGGATGTTATGGAATGAAGTTTATGTTTTGAATATTACATATATACCCATGTGCGTACAATATTCGAATATGTGTGGAAATTGATGTGAATTTTACGCTGATGCCCTTCTAGTTTTCACATGTATTATCCATTTGACCCTAGAACTTTGTTTCTTTGCATATAGGTCCCTATGTGCTGTAGCTTTTGTATTGATCGAATAAAATATAAACCAAAATCCAAATCGTGTGAAATTTGGACACATGGCCCCTGCCACTGTGTAAAAATTTCACAATTTTTTGGGACATTTTTGTTACTTTCTGTTATTTTTTTAAAAAAAATCAAAACCCCCTATTTTTGCTACTGTTTGAAATATAAAATCAACTAAAAATATAAAAACTCATCTAAAAATTGCAAAAAAATTAGGTATGTTTATTTTGTTGTCTTTAAGCTTCATTTCGATTTTTAGCCTATTTGGATATATAAAACCCATAAAAAATATAAAACACCAAAATCCTTAGAAAAATTGTTAAAAATTATATAAAAATAAAAAAAATGCAATTTTGATTTATGTAGTTTAGTTTTTATTTCTATTTTTTATAAAAATTACCTTCAGATTTTTATAGGCTAATTATCTATTTTTAATTAGCTTTCAAATCTGACTGCACATTTGTTTGCTGATTTTGCCTTTTTTGATTTTTATAAAATCAACAAAAAAATATAAAATTCTGAAAAAAATTACCAAAAACACTTAAAAATATAAAAAACAAAAAAACAATTTTATTTGAATTTTCTGTTTTGATTTGATGTCTTGAATAAATTGTTGTTGGTGTTCTTTTTCCCTTCTTTTCACATTTCCTTTATAATTAAAAACACAAAAAAATTAAAAATATATAAAAATCCACCAAAAATAACTTTATTTATTTTACTTTATTTTTGACTACTTCGTAGGCTGATTCGGCCAACCCGTGCTCCTTGAGTTCGACCCTGGTCGCTATACCAGGTTAAATAAATAGCGAGACCGCTATTTATGTTCTATTGACTTTTTACTTATTTTGGTGGTCTGATATTCTTGTTGACTGAGTCTCTCTATTTGGGTCGCAACGACCCGTGTTTTTGTACCTTAGCCCGATAGTGAGATTTTTCGGTCATAAACTGTGTTTTGGAGCGTCAACATACGATACATCATATTTATTTGAGTCAAGTGTTGTACAAGTGGTATCGAAGCCTTGTCCTTCCTATAAATTTTAAGGGTAGGTTTCTTAGGAATATAATGTCCGTCCACCAAATAATATAGTCATATTTGTCCTCCAAAAAAAATTATCCGTGTCCATTCAAAGTCAATAAGGGGAGTTTTTTTGTCCACATTTTGATCGTTCTTGAGATCTTCTAAGGGAAGGTTCTACCTGCATAAAGTTTGAGACTTTGAAGTTGATTTGGCCAGGTATCAATTTTCTTCGATGAAGCTAGGGAAATGATCTATGGAGGATGACGTTAGTGCAACCAACTCCATAAAGAAGCTAAACGAGCATAGTCATAGATATTGTAAGACATGCATAGAGTCCTATCTCCAAGAAGTTGACCTCTAGGAGGTCACTGGTGATGACGGTGTGACACCATCATTATTAGAACAAGTAGATGCACTAAGGAAATTGAAGATCAAAACTGTGAATGTAATGTTATTGCTCAATACTAATCGAGTAGAATCTAATCGAGCACATTCAAGAACCTGCCACTCCTAAAGAAGCGTGGGATGCACTAGTGATGAACACGCCCAATTTGCTGCCTAAAAAGATATAACATCGTCATTGTATCAATTGGGTGAATCAAGTAGAAAAAGATATGTGATTGTATTATTTACTCCTAAATAGTTTGTATATCGATTAAGCACGCGAGTGTCGAACTCAGGGAGGTGAAGTTTGGAAACTATGGTTAAATGTAGAACATACTAATGTGTAGAGTTTTATGGTATTTTTAGTGGTTTTTAATTGTTTTTTCTTTTTAGTTTGTTTTATGTGCTTTGATGTTTTCAATGTTGTTTTAGATACCTATATATAAAGAAGTATAAGTATGGGTTTTGTATTTTTGTATTTGATTTTATCTTTTAATTTTTATATGATTTATAATTTGTTTTATTATTTTAAAGATTTTTAGGTGATTTTTATAATTTTTTTGGATTATTAAATGGCATTTAAAATGAAATAAGATGATTAAGTAAAATTGTAAGGTATTTTGGATTTTTAAAATAGTAAAATGTAATAAAAGTTTTAGATTTAGTAAATACCTTTAAAATAGTGTATTGTATGTATTTTAAGATTTTTTTATAAATTATTTCATGTTTTTTTGTAAGTTCTGATGCATATTTGGTTTTTTTAAGGTTTTTATGTTTGAATTTTATTTTCTTTTCGGTTTAATGCTTAGAATATGTTAAAATATAACTAATGTAGTTTTTGTGGAATTTTTGGAGTTGTTATGAATTTCAAAAGTCTCAATGTATTTTTATATTTTTTTGATTTATGAAAAAGAAAAAATCTTTTTAATTTTCATAACTCTTTTAGTACTATATTGGGTATAGTATGAGATATATATGGATGTATTTTTTTATTTTTATACTTCGTATTTTATTTTATAGATGTATTATTTAATATACTAGAATATGGGACTAAATGAAATATACTGGAAGTAATGGGAGTGTACATGGATATAACAAATTCACGGTGGTGTATCACGCAAATATCTCAACAGTAGCACACATGATGATTCACGTGCTTGTGATTATACCTGGACCTGCTTGGGATATTAAGAACGTGTGAGGACCTATGTGCACAAAATCTAGTACCACGTGCTCCGACGCACATGATTGAGCTCAAAAGGATATGTTCATATATATTACAAAGTTCAGGGGGGCTTATTCATAAAACATCTCAAAATATCTTACCAGTGCATGCCTCGCACATGAGGTGCTAAAGCGGTGGATGACGAACGACTATGACCGTGTCTCCTGGGAAGATCTAACGGTGACCGTATGTTCTAGATGCTCTTCCCCAAATCGCTGAAGGCTTCAATAGGAGGTGCTTTGATAACTCGAAGATGATCGATCGAACTCCTTCCGTTGAGTGTCACTTCAGTAGCGAAGCTGTAATGTATCTCCAAGTTGTACACGATGAAGGAATGATGGACGAGGAGGTAAGTCCATAAGGGGATCTTCTCCCTAATCGAGCTCACCTACTGATGAATCTCCATTTCGTCACCTTTATTCTTTCATTTTAGCCTTTAAACCTTAGTTAAATGCATGTATATATCATTATTTTGCAATAATTAACACTCAATATTCATTGTATAAATATTGTATAAAATACATTGTTCGGAGCCAAAATAAAAGAATAAAGAAAGGAAAAGAAAATGAAATAAAATGCCAAAGGTATTTTATGACTCTAAACCACGAGTAGGCATCTTGATGATTGGGTCGACAAGGAATAAAATAGGGGGAGATAAGGATCAAATACACAATAAAACCCCTAATTTCTAAACTTCAATTTTGAATTTTTGGGATCCATTTATTCTTTATTATTTATACCTCAAATCAATAACTTTGTACGTCAAAGTTGTGGATAAAAATACAAAGAAAAATATAACATTAATTTCATCCAAAAATAATATATAATATTCATTCTACACTCTGAATAAAAGCCAAAATCCAAACTTCCTAACCCTATATCTTCTCCATAAAAACTCAAAATGCATAAAAATCACATTTAATCGTATATAACTTTTAATTAGATATTTAATGAAGGTGGTTTCATTAATTGGAGTTAAGATGCAAAAGTTAGGTTTTGAACCCCTGTTGTATAGTTTAGCAGAATAAAATATTCATTTTATTTATTCTTTATAATTTTTTTTATAATTTTAATATTATTATTTTTAAAATATAATTTATAACTCATGTACATAATTAGAATAAAATAAAACCATAAAGAAAACACTGAAATAAAATACTACACAAAATATATAGATGAATATATCGTACTTATAACCATATAATAAGTAGACATGTTTATTTAAGTGTACAAAATGCATCAAAAAAATAAAAGAAAAATAAATTTATGTATATTTAAATAAGTTATAAATATATAAATTAAGTTTATAAAATAATAATATATAAAATAAAATAAAAGATCTATATATAAGTAAATATAACTATAACTATACTTGCAAACAATAACTCATAAAAAAAGTATCCATAAAAATAAATAAAAATCAAAATTAAATACTGCAGAAAATATTAAACATTTGTTATTTTATAACCTAAAATTAATAAATTCATTTACTATTTATTCTTTATTTTACAAGGCATTTTTGTCTCGCATTTTTCTGGTTGGTCCACGTGAACCAACCATAGCTCGTCTTTCGTTGCCTTTGGTCAACTGCTCCTTTGGCTTTTCTGATCCGTTGTCAGAATCTCGAGCGACCCATTTCCTTGAATATTCCAGGCCGCTCTGATCACCAAAATGCCTCGAGTCCTTCTTCAATTCTTTTCCCATCACAACCGTCTTTCCCATGCCATCATTAGATCCTATTGATCACCATC
Source organism: Ottelia alismoides (assembly GCA_037367405.1). Taxonomy (NCBI): domain Eukaryota; kingdom Viridiplantae; phylum Streptophyta; class Magnoliopsida; order Alismatales; family Hydrocharitaceae; genus Ottelia; species Ottelia alismoides. The sequence goes on from JAZKJV010011364.1 coordinate 501,215, forward strand.
GAGCCACTAAATAATGCCAATTGAAGTTGGCTATAACCTTTTCTATAAATAACACATCCCTCCTCCAATTTCAGTTTTGATCCCTCTTCGCACCATGTTTTTGCTCCAGTCCATTGTGTGTGTATGTCCGGTGACAAGGGAACATCCCAGTGGTGTTGGAGTGCGGTAGGAGGAGGAGAGGAGGTCTATCTCTCTAGCGACGCCTCTGCTCCCTGCTCTGGCCATGTTTCAATGTGCTCCCGCCTGTTTCTCTTCACCATTTCATGCCCAAATCATTCCCCTACGCGTGCTCCATCTTCTCCCTCTCTCGAACCAACCCGATCTTCTCTAGATCGACGAATTGGAGCTTCACCTCCACCATACATCGAAGTTCCTCCATTCACCTCAGCCCTTGTGCAATTCAGCTTCAACTAGGATCGAATCGATTCATCTTGAGCCTAGAACTCTTCTTCTGTGGGTTCAACACACTAAGGACCCTTGAAGGGTCGATTTTATCATAGGAGGAGGTTCCTAGGACCCCCAGGTTTCATCGAGCTCCAGGCCTCTCCCCAGCGAGGCCCAGATCTTTTCAAGGCGCCAACTATGCGGGATGCTTCCAAGCACATTAGGAGCCCACCGACGATGGAGATGGTGGCCAGAACGAGGAGAAATACACGATTGAAGAGAGGATAAGGAAGTGTTCTTCCCTGTTCTTCCTCATCCCATCAGCGCCGTCGGATCTCAAGTGCGACCCAGATCTAATCTGGGCCATTGATGGAAGGCGAACCTCTGCCTTGTCCTAGCTGCCCGATGGAGTTTAGTGCGCCTATGTGGTATACTGCTAGCCGTTCATCCACGTGCCTTTGGGGATAAACTTCACTCGACCCCCTCAACCTTTGTACATTTCCATTTTAGTCATGTAAATATAATGTGTAGTATAAAAAAATGTAGCAATTGCATGAAATCCTCACACTTTATGGTATTTCTATTTATATATGTGCCATCTCACCTCATGTGCCCCCCACATAGGTGGATATTTTGCAAAGGAACCCTTGCGAGAATTTGTATTTATAATTAGTCCTAAAAATTGTATATTACGTGTTAAATTATGTGGTTAAATTGCATAGTGGACCTTGAAAGTTTGGAGTATTGCAAATATGCCATTGTGAGGTGTTTTTAAATTAAATATGCATGGTTAAATTGCACCTTAACTCCGGGATTTTTGTTTTAGGGGTCTGGAATGAATGAAAACTTCTTGAGAATTACAAATAGGTCCCTACTAGTATTTAATTTTTGAGCTTGTTCTTTAATTTTTATAAATATCACTTGTGCTCCAAAATAACATAAAATAGGAGAATGCACTTGGATACTTGTTCTTTCATGCCATGAATAGTATTTTGCATTTTATGCACATTACCTATTTATAAAAAACCAATTGGAGCCAATTTTGTCCATGTCTAAATATAAAAACGACGAAAAATAGCAAAACAACTTTAAAAATCACAAAAAATTATAGTATGCTTATTACTTTCTATGTCAACTCCAGACCAAAAATCCATGAAAATAGAAAAAGAAAATGATAAAAAATTAAAAATCTTTAAATCCTATAAAAATATAAAAATTCTTCAAAAAAATCCAAAATATTTATTTTTATTCGTGAATTTTCTTTATATTAAATGTTATCTATGAAAATTAGTTTTGAGGAATTTTGGACTTGTTTTCTATTTTTTATACCTTAAAACATCCAATCTATTTATTTAGTCCATATATTGGGATAATTTTTACTTTAAAAATACCTAAAAGTTAGAAAAAAAAATCTGAAAATCACAAAAATAGTAGAAAAAAAATATATAGCATAAAAATATTTTATTCTGTAATTTTTAATTTTTTAGCTATATTTACTATTGTATTATCTTATATTATATTATATATCACTATATTGTTATATATGTATATATTTATTATAATTATTATAAATAGTTGGATATATTATAAACCCTTTTTAAAAAAGAAAAAGGACTATTCTTAAGTTTACCTTCTGATTTTTCTATATTTATTATAATATATACATTTATTACTTATATTATTTATAATAAATTTAAGTACTCTTATAAATACTTATAATATATAATTAAAAAGAAAAGAAAATCAGAATATATATACATACAAAAATATAATAATAATAAATTTTAAATGGAAAATCAAATAAAAATTTAAAAGTAAAAAAACCCACATAAAAAGATTGATGTACATAATCCATGTTGATTAGGAATATCATTGTGGTTCGACCTCTATATACTTACATGCTATACATCTTTGATGTAGAGTATAATAAATCATGCTCCACATTTTTGTTATTATTCATTTATTCATCATATATCGTGGGTTTTGTTGATTGATATGGGATTTGGTGAGCGGTCATCTCAGCGACACTCCATCTTCACTATTCTTTTGGTGAGGATATTTTAGACCCTCGCCCAATCCGTGTATCATCAAATGGCACCGTTGTCAGAGAGAAACGTAGTGTAGTCTAATTTGTGCATAATTTCTTATTTTCTTTTATATACTTTATCTACTTGTTCTTCCTAGTACATATTTTAGCTCTCATTTCTTTGTATATATTAATTTGATTATTTGCTGATACCTCTATTGTTGTGTTTGATGTGAGGGTCCGCTATGCGAGGACGACTTCTTAGAGAGTCAAGGCAGCCGAGCTCGAGGGAGATTAGTCTTCTTACCATGGCTAGTTGGAGAGGCAACAAGCATAGCAAGGAGACCACTTAGCATAGATTATAGTTTAGAATTTTATTTTATTTTGATGAGAGAGAGATTCAGTTATTCATTATTTGTAATAATACTTGGATACTTCTCTACCTAACGAGGCCCATTGCCCAGGTGATTCTTCACCTGGGGCCTCGTCATGGTTTTCTCGAGTTTTCATTGCCGTTTTATTTGTTTCCCGATGTTTTGAGTTTTTCACTTTTCTTTTTTTTTATGTGCATGGAGCCTCTAGACTATGATTGCTTGTTTGGCAATTAGGTCCAAACCCTAACAATAATTACGTGCCTATAGTCTCTTACGTTTGGATCTAGTCAAATTAATAATGGTTAATTATTAAACTTGAGTCTATGTGCCCAGAGAGGCATCATACAGGTAGGACCCATTGTGGTGGGCACCTAGATGTTTCCAAGATCGGACCCTAAGGTTTATTTCTAAATAATTAACATATGGTTCTTCACAACTAATAGCAAATACTGTTTAGGGCAATTTTATCGATTGCACACCGCAACGTAGATAGGTTTAAAAATTCTGTTTTGCATACCACATGAAGAGAGCTGGGAAGCATTGTAAGTCCTCTAACTCTGCATGCATCATTAGATACTATGGCGAGATTTCGATCATTGAATCGACTTGCACGGTTTTTCCATTATCTCCCTCTGATTTTGAGCACCTAGGACTCAAATGAAAATTTAAGAAATCGTTAGGCGCTTATATGCAAAATAACCAAAAAATGAAAACAAAAAAAATCTAAAACAAAGGGACTGCTAAATAAAATTTGACCTTAATTAAATTATGTATTGGACTTTACTGCTTTGGATTCATAAATCCCTCATTATTTTCAGGTACCTTAGGAGTGGACCAAAACCCCTCCCATGAGCGAGGCACGACCCGCTAAGGATTAGAGCCAAAACCCCAGTCTAGAACTAGCTTATGTATCGTCTGGATTTTCGAAGTATTGGTGCTTCTATCATACATGATTGAGTAGGACCTTGTCATCGATGGTGTTCTCGTCTTGTGTGGAACATCAACTTGGTCCAAAGTACCAAGCTTAGGACACACCCTCATGGGTGTATCTGTCTCATCGATTTGTGTTTGAGTAAGTCTTTGCATGCTCACGGGTGATTCCGTTGCGAGCAAGGTCCGAAGTAGTGGTTTCGCCTACTGGTTTCCTCCCTCTCATTCTTTGCTGAGTAGGGGTCCAAGAAGGGTTACAAGGACCTCAAAAAGTACAGACTACATGTTATAAAGGAGGAGGACAAGTGCGGGATACTTTTCCAACAATACTCTTGCTCTTACGGGGTTAGATTTTAAGGACTTGTTAAAAGATATGCCTGAAATAACAACTCTAAAAATGACAAGATAAAAATAGCCGATCCTTTAGGGCTTCACATGTGTAGAGTTAGTGAACCAATTTTGTATTTTGTATTTATATGAATCTAGATTAAGGTTCAAAAATCAATGTCCCGTGCATTGGAACAAATTTTGTCATATATGTTTTCTCTTTGACCCCTTGCTCGTTTCAAGCCTTTCTACTATTTTACATTCCTTTTTTTCCTCGTTGACCATCGTATCCTTCCTCCTGCATCGATCTTCTTTTTCCTTTACAATGTCGATAGTGGATGATACAATTGGATTCCATCGACATCTACATCGATTCCATGGACTCCGCATCGTCAATAATTCAAGGTGATTCCCAAAAACCGGTTCAGACCTTGTGAACTGATATCCAAACTCCTCGTCTTCTTTCCACTCTCCTTCTATTTCCTAATAAATTAGGACCACTCTTGTCCCATGTCCACCCGTTGAGAATGGAGGTTGATTTCAGTTTACAGCTTTTCTCCATTCCTAACTATCTGGGATTAACCATAATCTCATATTCATCACTAAAGCTGGGACTCAATTTCACAAATGATCTGATTGGGATTCTCTTGCATTGCAGATACTGGATCCCAATATGTAATTAATTTCTTCATATTCAGACCTAGAGATGGCTCCCAGGGCAAAGGGAAAGGGCAACGACCTCTCTAGATAGAGTAGGGCCAAGTGCTCGACCAGAACCAGGTGAACGCTCACTTACTGGCTTTCATCCAAGTTATCCAACAACAACTGACAGAACAAGCTCTTGCATAGACTGCATTCCAAGATATGTCGAACGATTTGAGGAACATATCAACAGAAGGAGGGGGAAGAAATGAGGGACCATCCCATGATGATCCAGAAGGAGAAGAGCCAAGGAATGAGAACCCCAAACCGACGTTGAAAGAGACATAAAATCCTGGAGACAACTAGATGACCGAGTGGATTCGCATCCCTCCGGTCCATGCTCACTTTGAGATGAAACCTCAATTCCTTTCTCTTATGCCCACTTTCCATGGTAATACCAATGAGGAACCGTACATTCACCTGCAGCAGTTCTCTCGCATATGCAGAACTACGCATTACCCTAACATCTCGTTAAGTGTAGTCAAGATGACCGCATTCCTCTTCAATTTCCTAGACAAGGCCATGTATTGGGTCAACCGTTTGGGAAAGGTCATGACGATCTGGGAGGAACTTAAGTCTATGTTCCTTCACAAGTTCTGCCCTCTTGGTCGGCTAAAACAGATGCGAGTCAGGATTAGCAACTTCTCTCAGGCTACCTACGAGTCTATTCATGAAGCCTGGAAACGATTCACTGATCTGTAAGAGAAGTGCCTCCACCATGAGATACCGAAGATCAGATTGGTCCAACACTTCTTCGGGGCCCTGAATGTAGAGAGTCAGAGATTAGTAAACGCTTCTTGTAGGGGATCCCACTTTAACAAGGATGAAAATGTAGTATGGTAGATCTTTGAAGACATGTCCAAGGGAGAGACAGCCCTCTCTTCATCCCGTGCGTATCAAAGACAACCCCAAGTCCTCCAAAAGACATTGCACATGGCAGCATCTCGAGAGGCAGAGAGATGAGAGATCCAACCTCAACATCATTGGGGGTCATCTCTCAAAAGTTGATATTCCCAAGAAAGATTACATGATCTGGAGTAATTAGCCGTGATCGAACAACAAAACCAAAATCTGGACAAATTGCATCAAATTACCAAGCAACTGGAGTTGCTGGTAAGTACCATCAGCACCTGCCAGTCTACGACCCCACCGCACTAGACTCCTATTGAGAAGAAGGACGAGCCATTACTACCACAACAACCTCAATCGAGTCAGCAATAACCGACCGTTTAGAACGTGTGCTACGTACAGACTCCCAACCAGGCACCGCAGCAACAACAGTTGGAGGTCTACCAATCGGAGCCCCTGTCTTCCTACGATCCATTTCGCCTCCATCGCCTCTAATTAAAGAGGTGAACGGTGTTTGATCGAACGACGTGCAACTAGCCCGTCCAGTTTGACCTCAGCAAGGCCAACCTATAAATTCTTGCCCGTTCCCTCAACATCAAGGAGGGAGATTTGCCCAAACCAGCTTCAGTCTTAATACCACCAGTCTCCACAATTCCAGAATAGTTGGAGACTGAATAAACAGTATCGCAGTGGTCATACCGCTCGCACGAACCATATCATCCATATGCCAGTTGCATCTCATCAATAGTATCCCCATCCTCCTTACTAGCATCAGTATCATCTTCCTCCACCTCAGTAGTAGTACCAATAGTCCCAACCTCAACCTCCACACCATCAACCATAGTGTGGGAAGCACGCTAAATCTTCTGATGCGGTTCCTGTGAACCCGAGCCCTGATTGCCTAGTACAATTAGTAAAGGGCTTAACAGAGATGACACAAAAGATGGACGGCCTCATGGACAGGAAAACTCCAATTCCGGCCCAAGTCAAAGCCAACCCCAATAATTTTAAGCGCAAAGAGCAGGTAGAATGTGAAGTCCCGTCTATGCCCGTAGTGTCAGTTGATAGTGATTTTGCTTTGTCTAATGCTGTTACTCCCAGGAGCGATAGGACCTTGCCTCCATCTACCAGTATCGGGGGAAGAATAAAGATTAATAAGGAGAATCACCTCCTTCTACATCAGCCGTGCCAACTACAAGTTCGGGTGAGGAAGAAGAATAAGGAGGAGCCATGCCAGCTGCCAGCCACCACCATAACGAACGATAAGAATAAAAAATCAGAAATATGAAAAAGACCAAAAAGATGATCGCTGCCGAAGTGAAGCCGTCCCGACCATGGGGAAGTCAGCCCCAAGCCGACAGAGTGGAGATTGCAGCTTTTGGATGTCCGCTCCTTGCTCGAGATTGTACACCTTTTTGTAGTCCGGTTGTACATGATGTTGTGGACACGAATTCTGATGTAAATAAAAACATCATTTCTGATTTCAGTTCTATACAGATGTCTTTTCCTGATGCAATAGAAAAATAAAAAATTAAAATGAAAAAATGCATTATCTAATTCAGGTATTGTGGTTATTTTTAACAACTTAATTGTTGAATTACCCTTGCTAAAAGCCATGGAATACATGCCCGTTGTGAAGAAGGGTTTGAAGGAAGCATGCACCAATAAGCGTTGGTCAAACCACAACAATAGACACCATCGAGTAGAGAAGCATGACCTCACCATGGCTACAGTTGCAGCCATCGGCAATCTCCCAGAAAAGTTGCCCGACAAAGGAGCACCTTTTATCAGATGCAAGATTTTTGACCAAGATTTCGAGCGAACTCTGCTTGACAACGAATCTTCAATCTACTCATGCCCGCCTCATTGCTCACAAAATTTGGGTTGGGACCGCTCAACCCAAGACACATGATCCTTCAATTCACTGACCGATCAATCAAGCAACCCATGGGTTTATTGGAGGACATTGTCATAACAGTACATGATATGCAGTTTCCTATTGATTTTGTGCTCCTTGATATGGACCCCCTTCACCATTACTCCTGACCCCAATTATTCTAGGCTGGCCATTCCTGCGCATTGAAAAGCGAGAAAATCAGAGTTGCTAAATAATAGCTTGACAGATCATGCTCACTTGTCGCCGAGGTGACTACTCAAATCCTCCCGCACATTCAACAATTAACCCATGTAGATAATCAAGCAATTAAGATCAAGAGTTAAAATTTATTATACCCTACTAAAAATGTATAGTGACAAGCAAGTAGGGGTCAAACATAGGAAGCAATGGAGTAGAGCAGGCACGATAAAGAATCAAGAACAATTTATCTGTCAACTACTTAGCAAAAATAATTTTTGTGGAGTTTTAATTTTTATTTTTATTTTATTTTTGTTTATATTTTTGTATTTTTTAATTTTTTTAATTTTGTATTTTTGTATTTTTTTATGTTTTAGATTTTTTATATTTCCTTTTCTTTTTAAAATATTTAATATATATATATAAAGTATATATATAATGTAAGCTAGATTAGATATAAATATTAATTAAAATAATAAAAAATAACTAAATAACGACAAAAAGTATTTTTTTGGAGTTTTTCAAAATGATTTAATATTTTTAGGTATTTTCTACTATAAATAGGAAAAACAGTTTATTTTTGATTTTTCATGAATAAATAAAGTACCAAAAAATGGAATAAAAAAATAGCATGAAACTTCAATACGACAGACACTTAATCCTATTTTTTGGGATTTTTAGAGGATAATAAATATTTTAAATAAATAGAGATAACAAAGAGAAACTCTAATACTGACAAGGACATTTTTATAAATAAAATAAAGTTTGAGGGCCACTCTACACTTTTCTAAAAAAATTATAACATAAATAAAAAATATCTGGGCCAAATAATAATAAAATAAAATCCAAGGGCACAATTGCAAAATCGCCACCTCACGTGGGACGACACGTAAGGTGATGTGGATTTGATTAGAATGCAAATAATGTAAATACGAGGGTCTTTTGCAAAAAGTACGTTAATAAAATAACTATAGATGAAAGTTTAAGTCTTAATTATTAAATACAAAAAGCGTTGGGGTCAAAAGTGCAAAATAGCCACAACTGGGTGTGATCGGACGATCGGATAGGCTTCACTTTGACACGTAGGCTTGACTTTGCAAGATACCCCTTTGCGTTGGACAGTGCATATTATATTCCCGCGAAGGGATCGACAGTGATGGCACGCGGGGATCCAAGGAACCTGGTGCTAACTGGAGCCGGCGATCAGATCGGATGCCTGCTGCTTCCCGTGAAGAACACGAAATAACAACTGTCCCTCCTTGCTTTGATCTGTAAAAGCTCGCAATGGCGGGCGTCTCCTTCACTACAATAGGTCTCCAAAGGTTGCTGACGTACTCCAGTGCCGGTGGACGGGCTCAAAATGGCGCGAGGGGATCTGAATCGTTCTGGCAGAGAAGCTGCACCTGGAGGACCTCCTGTGGCTCGATGAAGGGCCCAAAAGGGTTGTTCCTTGTTGTTTCCTGTAGGAGATAATTAGGGGAACAAAAACGAAGCTCTGGGAGCTTCTTGTGGCGAAATGGGTGGAGGGTGCAGCGTGGTGAGATCCTTCGACGAACGACGGAGAGGGAGGATACATTCTCCAGGTCTTCGTGAGATCTGGGTGGTCGAAGACGTGTGGGGCGTAAAGGATATGAAGAGAAAGTAATGGGGGAGATCGACGAGGCTGAAGTTGAGCGATGTAGTAGGAGACAAAAGGAGGAGCCAATGCTCCGTCAAATCGAGGGATTTGGATTTGAATCAACATGAGAAGAAACCAAGGGAAATGAAATGCAGTGCTACTCTAATACTAAGCTACGAAATCAAAAGAATGAGAAAAAGAGAAGAAACCTGACCAAGACCGGAGCGGAGCAAGCTCGCGGTAGAGCTGATGGCGGTGACTTGGATCTACCTCAATTCGACACTAATCGACACACTGAGGGTGTCCCTGCCTCTCAGTTGTCACCAGGAAGAAGGTTCGCACCTTAAGTTTAGGGTTCAAAGGTGTAAGAGGGATCAAACTCAAATCTTGGATGGATGTGGTATCTTATACGCATGACAGTAATGACAGTGATGCAGCGACGATCTTCTCGAGGAATCATGTCTGTGTGTATCAACGAAGATCGATGTGAAAAAGTCCAGATGAAATCTAACCAAGCTGGTGATCGTATCGACTTGGAAAAAAGGGAGGAAAAAGGTCAAAATGTAGGTCTTACAACCCAAGGACCTCGGTCAGAGAGTTGACCGAGGTCAATTTGGGGCGAAAGCTGGTTGGTCCATGTGGACGAACCAGAAAATTAAACCTAGAAATTATTTAGAAATTTGATATAAAATAATAAATGATTTTATTAATTTTAAGTTATAAAATAAAAATTGTTTATTATTTTCTAAATAATTTTATTATGATTTTTATTTATTTTTTAGGATAGGCAATTACAAGTTACTTTTAAGGTTTATATAAAGGTATATTTATCCAAGTTTTGCGTCTTTTATTTTTGTTTTGTATTTTTATTTTTTTATTTTATAAAATTATTACTTATTTTTTTGATACTTACACATATTTTTATTATATTTTTCTGATATAATATATACACTAAAATAAATATGTGTATTTATTATATAGGTATAGTTATAGGTATTTCATCTATGTATTTTATATACATATTTTATTTTAATGATTTATTTTGTGATTTATTTTAGTTTTAATATGAACATATATTATAAATAATATTTGCAAAATTAGAAAAATATAAAATTATAAAAATACTAAAGAGTAAATAAAATGATTATTTTATTCAGGTATATTGTACAATAGGGATCCAAAACCTAACTTTCATACCTTAACTCCAAAAAATATGAAACCACCTTCATTAAATATCTTATTAAAAGTTAGGGTTTTATCAGTTGTGTCCCTCTGAGATATTGCAATTTTGAGTTATACCCCTTCATTTTTTGAAAAATCAGTTGTGCCCCTACCTTCTTACGAAATTCACAGTTCTGCCCTTTTGTAATATCAATTATGCCCCTACTTTACCTTAATAGAAGGATAGAACCGTGAATTTTGCAAGAAGGTAGGGGCATAATTGATATTCTAAAAAAGGGAGGGGCATAACTGAAATTGCAATATCTCATAGGGGCACAACTGATAAAAATTAAAGGTGATTTATATTTTGCATTTTTATTTGAGAGACATGGTTTTGAGAAGTTGGGATTTTGGAATTTTATTCGGAGTATAACTTTTACGCTGTATATTATTTTTTGTATGAAATCAATTTTACCTTTTTCTATATTTTATTATCTACAACTTTCATGTTCAAAATTTCTTTATTTGAGGTATAAAAAGTAAAAAATAAAATAGGTCCCAATAATAAATACATAAATAGGAATTTTATAGTATTATTGGCCCTTATCTCCCCATACTTTATTCCTTGCCGGCCTAGTCATCAAGATGCCCATGTCTCGGTGTTTAGAGTCATAAAGTATCTTTGATATTTTATTCTTTTTCCTTTCTTTTCTTTATTCTATAATTTTGGCATTAAAAACAATATTTTGTACACAATTTATAAAATAAAGGAAGAATGTTAATTTATGCAAATTAAGGGTATTTACATGCAGTTACTAGGGGTTTTAAGGCCACAATGATAGAATAGAGGTGATGAAATGGAGATTTTTCACCCGCTATACTTGCATTTGCTAGTTCCTAGCAAAAACTTATTCAATAAGTGTAGAGAAGAAAAACAAAAAAAAGAAAAAGAAAGAAATTGATTAAGTTTAATTATCAAACTTGCCTTCACAAAATCAAAGTCTGGAACTTAAGTCGGATCTTTGGAATTTTAGTGCGGGCAGAATCTTATTGGGAGTCAGATTTGAAATCTAACAGCCTTTGAGAATCCCAAAACTCTGCTCAAGTCTCCTCGATAGCCATGACAGAATACTTCAACTCATACGCAAACCCTTACGACTATGAATCTGACTCGCACAGTGTATGTGATAGTGGCTCTCCCCAACTGAAATGACAAAGAGACTGACTTCTCCAGCTTGACAACCCAGTGATTCCCTAATCCAGCAACTCTTTCCTCGATGAGCGGGGTATTTCCTTCTAAGTTCAAGTAACAACCAGCTTAAGAGGAGGGGGTGAAGTAAAGAATGGACGGTAGCCAGTGTAGCTACCTATCCTAGGATGCATGAACAATGTAGTCAAGTCATCCAGCTGCAGGCTCGTAGGACTTTGAAGCTCAAGCTTGCTTACTGACTATACAATATATGTACACTTCGGTAGACATTTTATTTTCAATCAGGCCTGTCCACTTTTTTGGAGTTTTGCGTTTTGTTTTTTTATTTTTTTTGAAATACTATATACAACATCATTTACATAAGGAGTTTTCTTCTTGATCCAGTAGACTATCCCTCTTTTGAATCATTATTGCAACCCACACTCTCCTGTCTTTAGATGTCTCTGCCACTAGAAGGGTTGAGGTGCACTTCCCTCCCTAGACGAGAAAAAATGTTTCCACTTGTGTGTGTCTCATACCGGTAAATCCAATCCCCTCACCACTCCAACTAAGTTGAGCCATGTGAAAGGTGCATGCATCCAAGTTAGGTCATTATCAACATGAGCCATGCGTGTACTCCGAAATACTCTACTTAGGTAGTCAAGAATCCATTGAACCAAGTTTCATGATTCTCAAAGAATTAAGTCAATTACATCTGAACTACCTCAATTCCAGTTCCTATAAGGTTCCTATAATTAGGTAGATTTAAGGTTCAACTAAGCTCCAATGTTCGGATTTTACTTAGGTTCGTTCAATTATCAACTCAATCCGAAAAATGTGAATACTATGCAGAAAATATTTTTGTGATGCAATTTTCAAAGTTTTGATCTTTTTATGGATTTTTGAAAAAGATGGTGCACATGCATTTTTTGGTATTTTTCAAAAAGGTTTTGCAAATGTTTTTTGTATTTTTGATTTTTTGCAAATGTTTTTGTGATTTTTGAAAATAAAAGGTTTTGGATAAAAACTAGGTACAAATATTTACACGGGAATGCATCTTATATTTACAAGAGTTAAGATTTTTAAGAATTTACAAGGGATAATTGATCATTTTTATAGATACATATATATAGTTAATAAAGAATTTTAGTGTGATGTATATATTCCTCAAAGTTATTTGAAAATTATTTTACAAACAATTTTGAAAACTATAGTCCAAAATAATTTTACAAATGATTTTTACAAACATTTACACACATTTGAAAATCATTTTGCAAAGGTTCTTGAAACAGTATATATAGATTTTCAAAAATTTTTTGCAACCATTTTTAAACCAATTACAAATCGGTTTTCAAAAAATTTTATTTCACACAAAGAAGAAAAGTTTTTCAAACAAAAATGTTTTTACAAAGGTTGCAAAAAATATTTTTCCTGATTTATTAATCAGTATATACAAGAAGAATTTGAGGAAGGATACACACCTTTTTATTAAGTGTTTTTTATTAATGTAATAGTATTTTTATCCATAATTATTATTATAAAAATATGAAAATACGAGTTATAGATAAAGTATATACGCAATATATACGACCCCTCTATACTTAGCTTGAGCTATGTCCTCATAGATCAAAGAGAAAAGAGAAGACATAACTCGTACTGAGTATAGAAAAGTATAAAGAATAAACGAATGAATAAATGAATGAACGAATGAGAAGTCGACCGTCCCCCCAAAACTTAGGATCAAATAGTCCTCAGTATAACAGACTGTATACAAAGCATGGAGAGCTAAGGGCGGGAATGAACAGATCGTACTCGGGTTGTCTCCTCCTATACTTAGGGTAAGATATCCCTGAGTATAGATAGAAGAGGAGATAGTGGAGAGGATCAAAGAATGAAAGAAATTAGGGTGCACACCCCCTATACTTAAGACAAGGTGCGTCCTAAGTATAGAAGGATGACAAAAAGGGGCGATACCTTTTTGGTAGAAAAAGAAAAATGTAAACTAAAAGAAGAAAAGCTAAAGAAGATAAAATAAGAGATTTGAACCACTCGAGGTGAACATCCCCCCTATACTTAGGACAAAGTACGTCCTGAGTGTAGCAATGATGAAGGGGATGACACCTTTTCGGAAGAATAAGAAACTAAAGAAGGAAAAGAAGAAGAGAAGAAAAGAGGAAAAATTATTCAAAAATGTTTTGATTAGCTTTGTTGAGATTTACATCTATGGAAGTATTTGGCTAATCATCGAAGATTTCTTAGATTGAGTCAACGACAAACAAAAATGTATCATATTCCAGATATGGTTTCAGGAGCTGTCCAATGACCACGAAAGGTTGTGCGTCTACTGACAAACCAGATATCATTAAGCTACCATTGTCACGCACACGCTTCACTATAAATGGTCCAGTCCACTTGCTCTTCAGCATGCCTGGAAAGATCTTCAATTTCGCATCGAATGACCACACTTTTTGACCCGTCTCGAAGGACTTGCGGCAGATATGCTTGTCGTGCCACATTTTGACCTTCTCCTTGTACATCAAGTTGTTGTCATATGCATAATCTATGAATTCCAATAATCTGTTCAGAACCACTTTTTGGTTCTTCTCGTCTTTGTCTGAGTCCAAGTTACATATGTTAATGACCCATGGAGATTTATGAATCAACTTAACGGGTAGATGACATGGCTTGCCATACACCAGGAGATAAAGAGACATTCCTAATGGTGACTTGTACACAGTTCTGTGGGCCCAAAGAACTGAATCAAGTAGTTGAGACTAGTTCTTTCGATCCGGATGCATAAGCTTCTACAGGATGGTCTTGATCTCCCTATTTGAACATTCAGCTAAGCCATTGGACTGTAGGTGGTATGGTGAAGCGACACGATGTTCTATGCAGAATTATTGTGTTAACTTCTTCACTTGTCTATTTATGAAATGGCTACCCCCATCTGATATTAGAATCTTAGGAATCCTGAACCGTGCAATGATATGATCTCTCAAGAATTGACAAACAGTTCGACTGTCAATGGTTCGGGCGAGAACAACCTCTACCCGGCGACTCACATAGTTTACAACAAGCAGAATATATTTGTAACCCTGACTGTTCGGAAATGGGCCCATAAACTCGATGCCCCAACCACCGAAGATGTCTGATATCTGAATGAACTTCAGAGGCATTGTGTCTCTTATTCCTATGATACTGCCCATCTTTTGGCAGTCATTGCAACACCTGATGTAATATTCTGCATCCTTGAATAATGTAGGCCACCAAAGGCCACTTTGAAGAACCTTTGCTGCCGTTCGTTTGCCTGAATGGTGTCCTCCTGATTCTTGATCATGATAAAGTGCGAGGACATTCAGAATTTCCTCTTGAGGAATACACCTCATCCAGATGCAATCTGCCCACTCACAGAATAGATGTGGATCCTCCCACTAGTAGAAATGGATCTTAGACAATAATTTATCTACTTTCAGCTTTGGCAAATCTTGTGGGGTTCTTTTGGTCACAAGATAATTCATAATATCGACATACCATGAGAGCGAGGTGACTGATGAAATTATGTCATCTGGAAAGGTTTTAGTGATGGGTTGCAAGTTCAGCTCAGGAGATTCAGGCTCGGGAAGTCTAGATAAGTGGTCGGCCACCACATTCTTAACTTCGGGTTTATGTGGAATTTCAAGGTCAAATTCCGGGAGGAGAAGGATCCACCGGATGAGACGTGGCTAGGCGTCCTTCTTCTACTGTAAGTACCAGATGGCTGACTGATCTATGTAGATGATGATCTTGGACCCGAGGAGATGTGATCTGAACTTTTTTTAAGGCAAAAACTACCACCAACAACTCTTTTTCAGTTACCGTGTAATTTCTTTGAGCTTCGTCGAGCGTTCGGCTAGCATAGTAAATAGCAAATGGGATATTATCTTTCCTCTATCCTAGCACGACATTGATGGCATAATATAACGAATCTGTCTTATCTCAAAGGGTTGTGTCCAAATTGACGGTTGCAAGACAGGGGCCTGAGTGATAAGTTCTTTCAGCTAATTAAAGGCAAGGAGCACACGGTCGTTAACAATGAAATCATTCTCCTTGCCTAGCTACTCGGTCAATGTTTTGGCCAACTTACTGAAATCTTTGATAAACTGCTGGTAGAAATCAACATGGCCTAAGAAAGACCTGACCTGCTTGATGGTTGTAGGTGGTCTAGTTTGGAAATCATCTCTACTTTGGCTGTGTCAACTTCCATACCACGTTTATATACAACGTGACCCAGCATAATTCCTTCAGTCACCATAAAGTTGCTCTTCTCCCATGAGAGCACCAGATTGACTTCACAACACCTCCATAAAACTCAGTCTAGATAATCAAGACATTGATCAAAGAAATCCCAGTAGACTGAGAAATTGTCCATATAGATCTCAAGAAAATTGCCCACCATGTTGGCAAAAACTGCAAGAATATACCTCTGAAATGTGACCGGGGCATTGCATAGCTCGAACGACATCTGTCTGAAGTCGTATGCACCAAATGGACATGTGAACTTGGTCTTGTCTTGATCTTCAGAAGATATATCAACTTGATTATATCCGGAGTATCCATCCAAGAAGCAAAAGTATTCATTCGCAACCAATCTCTCAAGAATCTGGTCGATGAAGGGCAACAGAAAGTGGTCCTTCTTGGCGGCGAGATTGAGTCTTCCGTAATCCACACACACTCGCCAAGAAGTGGGTACTATGGTTGCGATCTCCTCTCCTTTATCATTCTTCACGATGGTGATCCCTGATTTCTTCGGTACTACATGTAGAGGGCTTACCCATTTACTGTCGGAGATGGGATATATGAATCCCGCATTGCACCATTTTTGAATTTCTTCATAACAACCTCCCGAAGGTTCGGATTCAACCTTCTTTGAAATTCGGGGGGGGGGGGGGGTATTGTCTTCTTTAAGGAAAATGCGATGCGAGCACAAGGACAGATTGATCCCATGGAGATCTGAAGTCTTCCAACGTATTGCCTTGCGGTTACGTTCAAGAACCTTCATCAGATGAGATTCTTGGTTTTCAGTTATATGCACATTGATGGTGACCGGGTACATGTTTGGTTCACCCTGCAAGGAAGACATATTTCATATTAGAGGTCAATTGTTTTAGCTCAGGCGGAGTGGGAGTTGCCTCGATGGTGACCAGCAATGATAGCATATGGTGGTTCTTTTATCTGTCAGTTTCCACCATACTTTGTTCATCCTCTCCATTCAAAAAGTTGCAGAAGTTTTCAATAATATCTTCTTCATGCAGAAATCTTCAATGATCTGCTCTTGGTCTTGAGGGCACATCATCTCAACAAAAACCTCATCAAGTGATTCAACAAGAATCTCTTTATGTTCTATAAGGTGAAAGTCAACTGCATTATCCATTCTTTCCTCAGGGCAAAGAAATTCATGAATCTCATTGTCATCCATAAAGAGATTGGTATCTTGTATTTCTGGCAAAAGTTACAATATTAGAATGGTTGATCACCCTCACGCATGTTGTAGATGTTCCTTCTGTAGGCTTTGCATCGGCTACAGTCTCTATCTGACTTTGTTGCCGCTGGAGCTAAACGTGATATCTCCAGTGTCGTGGTTCACTACTACATTGGTTGTTTGTAAGAATGACCATCCAAGAATAATGGGGGTGGGAGCAGAGACATGGAGACGTCCATGTCTAGCACAACGAAATCGGCGGGGAATTGCATCCTATGAACTATGATGATTACGTCCTCCCACATTCCCCTAGATCACTTGACCGATTTGTCTACGAATTGCATAATCATTTTTGTATGTTTGAGCGGTCCTAACCCGAATTCAGTAAGCAGTGAGCTGGCATTATGTTGACAGAAGACCCGCTGTCAAGCAAAGTGCGTTCAAACTCTTGGTTAAACATCTGACAACGAATGAGTGGTGCTCCCTTATCTGGCTTTTTATTCGGGAGATTGCTGATGGTGTTGACTGTGGCTATTACAAGAATATGCTTTTCAGACTTGCCACCTTTGCTTCTTACATTGTGTGGATGAGGCATTCACCTAGTTGTACATGCATCTTTCAATCCTCTCTTTACAGTTAGCATGACTTAAGAGCTTTCATCAAAGGCATATTCAAGACCAAATTTTGGATGATTTCCACAATGGTAGGATCACACAAAGAGTTTTCTAAATTTTTTATTTTTTTGTGTTTTTCATTGCTTTTGGAAAAGGAATATTTATAGAATCTGAAACAATATCATTCAGAGTTTTGTCCATATCATTGTTCACAGGTAGATGGCAAAAATGTGTAAAATCATCTACAAACAGTGGACCAAAAATGCAGGCCCGGTTTTTTGTGCTGGCTTTGGATCCGTAGCAGGTGAAAGTTTCTTTGAGACTGGTGCTGCTTCTGTGGCATGTGTAGGCGTCTTCGATGCTGGATGGCCTACATTGGGTCTGTTGTTGTCTTTTTGGATTTTTGCATTTTCTTGATTTTTTGCGATTTTTCTTCATGTAGTGCTGCTCCAAAAATGGTGTTTGGCCCTTGTGCTGGCTGGACCGACGATTCCCCGTCAGATGCAAGATGCTTCTCTTTCCCCATCACCGATGACTTGAGTGTCCTACCGCTCCTGAGAGTAACAACATTAGATAAAAAGCAATTTAATTCACCTGAATCGGGTTGGACACTACCGGCTACCTGCTCCTTGCATCTGAAATTGTTCAGATTTGCTTCGTCCTGAGCTGGAATGGCCATTTTCATGGCCGTCAGATTGTCAATCTTTTGGTTCATCTCAACCATAGTTTTCATTAATTTCTCAAGGCAGACTAGGGCCGGGTTTACTTGCACAATCTCAGAAGATTTCCCTAGTTGGGGTTTCTGATGCTGATAAGGTTGGTGCGATTGTGGTTAATATCCCTGCGAGAACTGGTGAGGAGGAGGATGGGAGGAGTACTATGAGTTCTAAGGAGGATATAGAATAGCTGGATGCTGATGATACCCTTGATTGTGGTACCCGGACTGTTGAGGACCATGTTGATAGTTCTGCCTCCAGGTATTGCCTTGATAATGAGGCTGCTGGTGATACGAGGGCTGGAAGGGTCTTCCACCCAGTTGCTGTTGGTGATAGGGCATGTTGCCCATGTTCTGACTCGGATAATGTCCCCGAAGATGGGTCAGTTATGCCTCATTATTCCAGACACCATTAATTTCCTGAATCAGCGACGGAGGTGGGGAGAACTGCTCGGGATAGGTGTTGAACTCAAAAATCGAGCGGTTTAAATATGTCTCACACAGGGCGGAGACACAGTCGCTGAGTCAACCACACGAAATCTGGGATTCAAACAACAATTAACCCACAACAGATAAATCAAGCAATAAAAGTAAATGTACAGAGTTAAATTTTATTATAACTCTATAACAAAGATGTGTATAGGTGCAAGTATGTGTAGAGGTCGAACACGGGGAGCAGACAGGTAGAACGAGGCAATAATGCATAACAATGAAAGCGATCAATTTGTCTATGAATGCAATTTTTATGGGTTTTTAGTTTTAATTTTAATTTTATTTAGTTTTTGATTTTATATTTTTATAATTTAATTTTTAATTTAGTGATTTTGTATTTTCTTTTTAGATTTTATATATTTTCTTTTAATTTGTAAAATAAAATATATATACAAAATAAGAAAAGAGAGAGATAAGGTATTTATAAAAATAGGTAAAAATGCAAAATTCAAGAAATAAAATATTTTTGGGATTTTTATATTTTCTAATGTTTTTATGATTTTCTATATTTTTCCGATTTTTTTGGTATTTTTAAAGTAAAAAATATTGAAAACAGTGAATAAAGTAAAAGACTGAAACTAAAATGAGAATGAAAAATATCAAATAGAGTCTAAAATTCCTCAAACTAATTTTAAATTGAAGATAATAAAACAGAGAAAATCAGAGACAAAAATTAGTTTTTTTAGGATTTTTCTAGATTTTTTAAGATTTTTATGAATTTTTTAAAAGTTTTACTATTTTTAGGGGTTTTCTTTTGTATTTTTTATGATTTTTGGGCTGAAGGTAAAACACACAGAAATTAACAAAATATATTTTTTTGGAAAATTTTGAAGAGTTTTTATATTTTTTGGTATTTTTTAATGAAGATAGTAAAGAAAATGCATGTTTTTGAATTTTTATAAATATTCAAATGCAATAAAAATGCAAAATAGATCTTAAAAATGTAACTGAGGCTGAACAAAAGCTAAGGGATCATTGGGATGATCAGAATTGGAAGGATCTTCTAAAAGCTAGAAAATCATATATAGACACATCTTGTGCTTATGATACTTTTCTTCGTCAGAAAGCTAAAGTCAATTGGTTGAAAGAAGGAGGCTCGAACACCAGATTCTTTCACACTGTAATAATCATGAGGAGTCGACAAAGCATTGTTGACTCCTTCATCAAGTTTGGGAATTATGGAGAAAGCTGGGAAAGCATTGCTGAAGCTGGGGTTGCTTATTATTCTGATCTTTATAAATCTCAGGGGACTTCTTGGGATGATGAGATGTTGGATGTTGTCCCTAAGATCATCAACATAGATGACAATGAAGCTTTAATTGCTATTCCTGATAAAGAGGAGATTTTTAAAACAATAAAATCCTTTTCTGAATATAAAGCTCCTGGTCCAGATGGGTTTGCTGTAGAATTCTATGTGGACAATTGGGAAACAGTGGAGGGAGATGTATACTCGGCAGTAACTGAATTTTTTATGAAGCTATGGATGCCTGATTCAATCAAATCAACCTTCCTTGTTATGATTCCTAAGAAGAAGAACCCCTGTATGTTCAGTGAACTCAGACCAATAAGCCTATGCAATGTCAGTTACAAGATCATCACAAAGATTTTAACTGATAGATTGGCCCCTTTCATGAATAAGCTGATTGCTGAGAATCAAGGGGGGTTCATTGTTGGGAGGAGCATTTTTGATAACGTGGCCCTAGCCCAGGAATTGGCTCAACACCTTAATAAGAAAAGCAGAGGGAATAATGCCATAATGAAAATTGATATGGAAAAGGCTTATGATAGAATGGAAACGAATTTTCTATTTGCGGTCCTATCCAAATTTGGGTTTAATGACCTGGTAATTAACACAATTAAAGCATGCATCTGTAATGTTCCTTTCTCTCTATTAATTGATGGAACGTCCACGGGGTGGTTTAAAAGTTCAAGGGGTTTGAGACAAGGGGATCCTCTTTCTCCAGCGCTCTTCATTCTAGCTGAGGAGGCAATGAGTAGAGGACTTTTGAAGCTTCTGAATAATGGGAGACTGAAACCTTTTTATACACGTCCAAATGTTCCCATTATCTCTCATTTGCATTTTGCTGATGACACCATCATTTTTACAAATGGTGGGAAACATTCTCTAGAGAATTTGAAGGATTTTTTACACAAGTATGAGGAGGCCTCAGGACAAAAGATTAATGTAGCGAAGAGTAATTTTTATACCAACGGACAGAATGGCATCTTGATCAAAAAGATATGGGTTTTAGTGATGGAAAGCTACCGTTTACTTATCTGGGCTGTCCAATCTTTCAAGGCAGGATGAAAATGAAATATTTTGATAGCCTGATTGAAGATGTTCAGAACAAGTTGGCAGGATGGAAGAGCAAAACTCTCTCGGCAGGAGGAAGGATCACGCTGATCAGACATGTCCTTTCGAGCATCCCCATCCATATGATGATGGTGTATGATATTCCTCAAGGAGTAATTAGTAAATAGGAAAGCATATTTTCAAATTTTTTTGGCAAGGATCGAAGGAGAACAAGGCTAGGCATTGGGTAGCTTGGGAGCAGATTTGTAAGCCTCTTGTTGAAGGTGGTTTGGGCATTCGGTCTTTGGGGGAGATGATGTTGGCCATCAGAATGAAGATGGCATGGCATTATATGCAGAATAATTCTCTTTGGACGAACTTCATGCAAAAGAGATATGGTAGTTTAGATGATGTTAATGTTTATGCACCGGTAAGATGGAAAAATCTCCAAAAGGCCTGGAAGGAGGTTGGTAAATACACCTCTTGGACTGTTGGAAATGGGAAAATCAGGTTTTGGTTAGACCATTGGCTGCCTGGTGGACCCCTCTGGCCTCAAGAGGGGATTATCTTAGATGAACCTGACACATTAATATCGGATATGTTTGATGCTGAAAGCTGGAACATGAACAAGTTAAGATCTACAGGGTTGGAGGGTGATAAAAATGAGGAGATCATGGCTAAGAAGATAAAACTCAAGGATGAGGATCCGGAAAGGTTTTGGACCTTGAATAATCAGGGTACTCTTACAGTTAAGAGTACATGGAAATGCATCAGAAAGAAAGGAAGATGCCAGCAATGGGGCAGGGCTATATGGGATCCAGGAATCCCATCGAAGATTTTAATTATGCTTTGGAGACTTTTTCACAAGAAACTACCTTTTGATGACAATGTGATTAAAATGGGCTTCAATCTGGCTTCAAAATGTAACTGCTGTGATAATCCGAGCACTGAGGACCCTGAACATGTATTCTTCTATGGGAAGATTGCGGTGGCTCTTTGGGACTGGTTCATTGATACCTTCAAGCTTTATAGAGATATGAGGGACTTCTTTGGCTGGATGAAATTCATCTTCAAATGGAGGTCGAAAGAGACCCTTCTTAGAAAAGTCAGGAGGATATTCCTAGCCTGGCTACTCTGGAACATTTGGGTTGAAAGGAACAAAATAAGATTTGATGATGATCATTCTTCTATCTGTTTCTTAGTAAAGAAGGTGCAACTGGATACCAAGATGATAATCCCTTTGGTGTGTTCGAACCTTGTAGCAAATAAAGCTGAGGAAGATTTCTTGCAAAAGCTGGGATTTGAATCTAGACAAAAGGAAAGGATTTGGAAAATCTTCTGTTAGGAAAAAGCCGGAAAGTGGAATTCTAAAACTCAACTCTGATGGAGCTTCAAAGTGTAATCCAGGGATTGCAGGGGGAGGAGGTATTATTAGGAATCATAAAGGGGAGATGGTACTTTCATTCTCTTGCTTCTTGGGGATTGCTACGAATATGGAGGCTGAGCTTAGGGCTGCTGTAGAGGGACCGATCATCTGTAAGAGTCACAATTTCAATAGAATTTGGCTGGAACTTGATTCTGAGGTGTTGGTTAAGATGGTGGACGATGGTGTTTGCAGAATTCCCAATCTTAGAAATTGGTGGGATGAACTTGATTCTGTCAAGCATCTCATTGTGAGAGTCTCCCATGTATACAGAGAGGCTAATGTTGCTGCAGATACTTTGGCTAATCTTGCAATCAGACAAAGACAAGGTCAGATATTCTATGATACTAGTCAATTACCCCTGAAAATCAAAGGGTGTATTACATTGGACAAGGAACAACTTAATTATGTTAGATTCAAACTTTGATTTGATTTGTTTTGTCTCGATGGACTAGATCGAATTCTTGCCTAATGGGTGTTTTTCAGAAGACATTTGCATGTCTTTTCAAAATCTCAGGCCCAATTATTTTGATCGCTGATAGGGTGGGGAAAAGTTGGAATAACGACGAGTTTGGTGTTTCCACTTCTTGAGCAGAAAAGTGGAACTGCTGATTGTACTTTTTCGATCTTTTTCGTGGCAGAAAATCATGATTCCAATTTCTATATATATTCAAATGGAGACCCCTTTCTTCTCTAAACCCTTTTCTTTGGAATGGCTTGTTTAGTGGTGTTTGGGCGACAATTGGAGGGAACGATCTTCTCTCGGCAATCTCTGAAAAATGAAACTTTATTTTTCCTCCTTTATTCCTCAGATTACATTCTATCATTGGCCTTGGATGATCTGGAGAAAGAAGAGGATGATTTTATGTTCTTATCCAAGAAGCTTTCGGAAGTTGAGTCCAGGTTCTTTGATATCCTGTATCCCTTTGAACTGCTTGCTTCTAGATATAGAAAGGGCTTTATTACTCAGAGGGACTTCTTGAATACTCTTTTGACCGTGAGTAGAGTTTCTGTTACAGTGATGGAAGCAAGGGTTGACTACTAGATTTACAATTTTAACAGAGATGAAAGTCATTCCTTTATTACATCTCTGTTTTTTATGCTTATGAGCAGAACTATTTCACTATTGGTTGATCATACTAAGACTACTTGGGGTATGTACTTAAATATCTGTAGCGCATACCTGGATTTATCAGAGTATTGGTATGAAGTTTATAATACAGAAGTAGGTCTTATGACCTCTATTTACATCTACCAATCTTACTGGAATCTCTCGATTGAATTCGATACGAGGAGTAATAACAATTATATTCAGCATATTCTGTCTCCTGATTTATGTGACTTGCTAAAATGCTCTCTCTTGAGGAAAACAATATATACTCCTGTGAAGGAAGTGGTAGTATCGCCAGATCTGAATAATTTGAAGAACTACGAAAACTTCAATTTTTCTATTAAAAGTCTTCCCTGTCAAAGGAACATCGAATCGTTTCTGGATAATATAACTGAAATGAAGATGTTGGAATGGAGATTAGAAGACACAAAAAGAATTTTAGAAGAACTATTTAAAGCATTCTACTTCTTCAGAACAATTTCTTGGATGCAGAAGGAAAAGTTATCATTAGGAGCTATACTTTAGTATGGTTGTTACAAGTCAATTGGGTTCAAAGCTTGAGGAGTCAGAGCTGGATTTATGAATGGTTGGAAATTAAAAGGTTGCTGAAAAAGGGTCTTAAAAGAAAGTGGTCCTTATGAGCTGCTTGTCTTTTGGGGTGCTTAAAGCCTGGATATATTCCTTGGCGAGGGCTTAAGGAAGTGCACGCATCCATTTGGATGTGTGCACAGAAGCTAAGTACCCAATTTTTAATTTCATTATATCTAATTTCTAACTAGAGTTTTGAGAAAATTTTAATCTTTTTGGTTTCTTTTTTGACATATTTGGAAAAGGTCAGGACAATGATGGTAAAGGCCAAGGAACCCCCTCAATTCTGAAAGAGTGACTAGCTCTTCTTTATGTCTCCTTTTTCACTCTACGGCATTAAGACTGGAGATGGAATTCGCTTCTGGAACTGGTGCATGCAAGAAACCTTGGTGATGCTATACTACTGAGGAATAATTACTTTCTGAATGGGGAAGCTTATTCCTCGTTGCACTGGGATTTGGAGGAAAAATTAATAGCTGTTCAAGACCTGGTGACTAGCAGTAAGGATTTCAAGAATGAATCTCTCCTCGATTCCAAAAAAGTTCAAGGCAAAGATTGCTGTTTGAAGAAGCAACAAAAAACACCTGAGTAACAATTAGATCTGGGAATCTACCTCCCTCTTTTGTCCTATTTTGTCTTCTGTTTTGTTTTTTGTTTTGGTTACCGTTATTTTGTAACTCCCCATGAAGGGCCTCTCTTGTTCTAATACTTTTTGGTGAAATAAAAGCAGCTACCTAGACTGCGAAAACCATGTTTAAAAAAAAAATAAAAATGCAAAATAAAAATATGGCATGATATGGGAATGCAACAGGAACCTAAGGTAATTTTTTTGGGAATTTTTGGGATTTTATGGATTCATGAACTAATTAAAAGAGACAAAAAGAAATCACTTTGCTGGTAGGGGTATTTTTGCAAATAGTCAGAAGTCCAGGGGCTTGCATGTAAATTTTCCAGAAAATTATAACTAAATAAACATATTTATGGACCAATCACAAATAACCAAAAACATAAGGTTATTTCTACAAAATTTCCAGGCCTGCACGTAACAAGTACGTGCTTGGCGGGGACCTACTTGTAATTAACAAAAACCCTGGGGACTTGATTGCAAATAACCAAAATATTACAACATTATAAAATATTCTTTGGACTAAAATGAAATACAAGAAACAGAGAGGGTCCCATTGCAAAATACGTACACCCCACGTGCGTGAGTCACGTGAGGTGACATAGCCAAGGACCCAAGTGCAAATATGGAAGGTTGGGGGCTGAAATGCAAAAACTACAACATAAATAAAACGGAAAATGAAGGTTTCAATCTTAATAAATAAATACAAAAATGCGTGAGGGTGGAACTACAAAATACCCAGCGCTCTGGAGATCGGACGGTTGATAGGGAATCACTTATGCCACGTATTACGATCCTGATGGCCGGTACCGATTCACTAATGACGGCTGGGATTAGATCCTAGAGGAAGATCGGACGGTGCTGGTGCGGTGCGATCCAATGGCAGCTGTGCACCTGGGAGAACGCCCTTGATCGGACGGCTGAAGGATGATGACGAAGAACGGGGAAGAATGCCGCGATGGGCGAACTTCCCCGGCCTTGCAGCGCCTCCTCCATGGCGTATGGGGCTCCAAAATGGGCTGATGTGGTTTCTGCAGGTTTGCTCCAGGTCCCGGGGCTCTCAGAATGGTCGGAGTCGCTCTGCAGTGCGTGCACGAGGGCGACGGAGCTCAACCCTTCCAGGTACCTGATGAATCCACATTTCATCATCTTTATTCTATCATTTTGGCACCAAAAACCCTAGCAAATACCTGTAAATAGTATTAATATCATCATCTTAGCATTCATGCATGTGCATTTATATAGTGTATAAAATGCTGTAATTAAAGCCAAAATTATAGAATAAATAAAGAAAGAAAAAGAATAAAATATTGTAAATATTTTATGACCTGAAACCCCGAGACCTAGGCATCTTGATGAATAGGTCGACAAGGAATAAAGTAGGGGGAGATAAGGGCCAAATATACCAATAAAATTCCTTTTATTTTATTCATTCTTTATTCATTTTGGGACCCATTTTTGGTTCCACTTTTTATACCTCAAATAAAGAAACTTTGCACATGAAAGTTGTAGATAATTTAATAAAGAAAAGTACAAAATTGATTTCACAAAAAAATAATGTACAGATAAAAAGTTATGGTCTGAATAAAAATCCAGAATGCCAACTTCCCAGACCCGTATCTCACAACTGACAACTCCAAATGCAGCATACTCACCTTTAATTGTATATAGAAGAAAATAAGCTAATTAATGGCGGTGGTTTCGCATTTGGCGGAGCTACGGTTTGAAAGTTGACATTTGGACCCTCATTGTACAATGTACCGAATAAATTATTCAATTTATTATTTATTTATTATTTTCATAATGTTATATATTTTTATAATGTTGTAATAATTACTTATAATAATTATGTGCATTAAAATTAGAATAAAAATGCAAAGAAAACACAAAATAAAAATACTTGTAAATAGGATACAGAGGTATTATACCTGTACTTATATCTATATAAAATATACTCCTATTTTATTAATTATACAAATTACATCAGAAAAATAAAATAAAAATATATTTGTGTATATAAAAGTATTTTATAATTTTAGAAAATAATAAATAAAAATAATTGAATTAAAATACACAAAAGAAAAATAAAGTAATAAAGTATATAGGCATTATACCTATAAGGGGTGTAAATATAAACTTATAAAAATACACTTCATAAAAATAATTAAAATTCATAATAAAATACTACTTAAAGTAACGAATATTTTTTATTTTATAATCATAAATTAATAAGGCCATTTACTATTTTTAAACTAATTAATAAAACTTTTTTAGATTTTTTTTTCTGGTTGGTCCACGTAGACCAACCAGGAGGCCAGGACTGTTGACCAAGGTCAACAGTCTGACCTACCCCCTGTAGATCTGTCAGGCCTGACTTTTTGAGCTTTTTCTTGGCTTTTTCCCAGCCAAATCTTTCACGATCTCGCGCCGCTTCCTTCATGGAAAATCTTCCCCTACCATCCACCTATCCCGCCGACCTATCAGATCTTCGCAGATCGTCGTAGCTCGCCCATGACTCCTCCTCGAAAATCACACGTCCACCATGTTCAAAACCTAGCCCCTGATCTTCCTTCTTTTTTTGAACCGCCTTCGGCTAGGGCTACCAACCTCCGAGCTTCGTCGTCGGGTCCCTGGTGACAGCAGGTCGACCCCCGATCCGTTTGAGGTGCGAATCAAGCACTCCTAGGCGCGTTCCAACACCATCTCCGGTGGCCTACGCCGCTGTGAGGTTCAATCTCAGACCACAGGTCTTTGAGGTACGTTTCCCTGTTTTTTGCTTCTTTTAGCTTCGTCTTAGCATTAGGATTCGATTGCCATCTCCACTTCGTCGTTCGCCCAACTTCGCCACCTTCACCGATCATCTCGCCGGAGTTTGCTCCGGTGAGCTCCTCCCTCGCCATTCGCCACCGCCGCTAAGGGGAGCGAGGCATTTTGCCCTCGCTTTCCTATAACCTTTTTGCAGGTCCAGGTACTCTCAACGCGACTGGAGCGCATTTTGGGTGCGCAGCTGAGGTGCTCAGACCTCTTGAGCTCCGCCGCCCCCGCTCGTCACCTCCAGCCCACGCCGGAGCACTTTGTAGCGCCCAGTCATCGAGGAGGACTCCAGGGACGCCATCGGCCATTTTGACGCGT
Organism: Ottelia alismoides; assembly: GCA_037367405.1. NCBI lineage: Eukaryota > Viridiplantae > Streptophyta > Magnoliopsida > Alismatales > Hydrocharitaceae > Ottelia > Ottelia alismoides. Next base: position 529,300 of record JAZKJV010011364.1, read on the forward strand.
CATTGAAGGCCGGAGGGCTGAGATCAAGGTCGGGGAAGCTCGCTTCACGGCGAGTTCGTCCATGTTCTTCGTCTTGGCCTCCCCGCCGTCCGATCAAGAGCCGATCGTCCAGGATAGCAGCGCCCGTTGGATCTTCAGGAGCCTCCACCGTCCGATCTCCATCAACGTTCTAATCAAGGATGTCTAAGGGCGAAGGGGTACGGGCCGTAGATTCGCGCCATGTGGATAAGTGAAGGATCATCCGCCGTCCATCAGCGCCTGGGCGTGGGTATTTTGCATGTAACCCCCGCTCATTTTTGTAATATTCTATTAGCACTGAAACTTTCATCTGCCTTTATTAAGTTTTTGTAATATTTGCAGTAAAGTCCCCGGTCGTTTTTGATATTACATTCAGGTCCTTCCCAGGCGCGTGCAAGTCACGCGCCTTGGTGGACATTTTGCATCTATACACCTCCGGGTTTAGCTATTTAGCTTTAATCCATTAACTACTTTATTCAGTATATAATTTGTGGAAATATTGCAGGAGTGCCCCCCATATTTATTGATATTTGCAGAAAGGTCCCTGCCAGACCTTTAATTTTTGTATGCTTGCATGAATTAATTAGGGTATCATTGGAATCCAAAATTTCTCAAATTTTAAACTTAAGCTCCTGTTGGCTTATATTTGAAACCATAATTTTAGTTTTTGATTCTTAATTTATTTTTTATATTTATTAAAAATAAAAAACATGCTTTTTCTCTACTGTCTAGTTTAGAAAATGCCAAAAAATATTAAAACCTCTCGAAAAATTCCACAAAAAATCCCTAGTGTCTATTTTACCATATTTTAATGTCAGTCCAAAAATCACTAAAAATCTCAAAAGAAAAACATTAAAAATTAAAAAATACTCAAAAACTTCAAAAAAATATATAAAATTGTAAAAAACTCCAAAATAGCAAACTCAGTTCCTGTTTATTCCATATTTTTTTCTCTTTATTTGAAAATTATTGTGAAAAATTTTGATTGCTGTTTGCTATTTTAACTTCCATTTTATTCACAGCCAGCACTCTTTTCACTGTTTTCTCCTATTTCAGTATTTAAAAATACCAAAAACACCTAAAAAATTCCAAAAATCACAAAAATAGTAAAAAATCCTAAAAATATCAAAAAAATTTTATTTCTGAATTTTTGGTTATTTTTGCACATTTTTATAAATATTTTAGCTTGTCTTTTATTACATTGTTTTTAAATTCCAATATTCAAAAGAAAAAAAATATAAAATATAAAATATAAAAATTAGAAAATTAAAAATCAAAATACAAAATTAAAAATTAAATTAAAATAAAAAAATTAAAATTAAAAACCCACAAGAATTCCTTTGCTTGCTTGCTTAGTGTAGACACACATCACACACATTCACTTGTGCATCAATTTTTGAATTACCCTGTTTGCTCCCTGTGTTCGAACTCTCTGCATACTTGTCACTATACACCATTTGTGTAGAGTTAAAAATAAATTTTAACTCCACATTAGTTCTAAATTATTGATCTTTAGTGTGGGTTAATTGTTGATTAAATACAGGTTTCATTTGAGAGTCGCCACAGCGACGGTCGTCTCCGCCTTGTGTGAGACACCATTTAGGCTCTCTTGAAATCTGCGTTTATCAAATGGCACCGTTGCCGGGGAGCAACAGCGCGTAGTTCTCATTTTTGTTGTGTTGTGATTATTTGTCTACATTTCCCGGCTTTTTATTTTTTATTTGATATTTCTTTTGAGTTGTCTAATCCCTCTCTTTGTTGACTTTTTGCGAGGTACCGCAGACCGAGGGAGGCGCATCACTCGAGGTGCCGACGCACCCACGTCAAGCCAGCATATGCCAGCCGAGCACCGAGGAGACGAAGAGGAGATTTTGAAGACCGAGCTCTACTTTAGTTGTAGAATTTATTTCCTGCATTTATTTTTGTAATTTTTGTGAGAGAGAGACCACTATTATTGTAATAATACAGGTACCCCCGAACTTTGACATTCGAGCCTAATTTCCAAGTGATTGTTCACTTGGGGGCTCACCGCGGTTTTGTCGGTTTTTCTTCGCATTTTCTATTTTATTTTCCGATTTTATTTTTTATTTATTTTGTGTAATTAAGCCCTTGGCTTTTAGGATTGCTTGCGATAGATTAAGGCCAAACACCTAATACCTTTGCATGCACCTATAGTCTCGTTTGGACTTAGTCAAAATTTTAAACAGTTGATCATCACCTTCAATCCGTCGCGCCGCGAGCTCTCCCCGCAAAGCGCTTTCCCTAAACTCAAGTGTGTTGAGCAGAGGAGGGGTGAGCCTAGACCGGACATTAGGGTTGAGGATTGGCGGTCAACTTGTGGTTCTTCCCGCTAATAGCAATTTCTGGAACTTAGGGCGATTTCATCGGCTTTGCATTTGCATATAGTTAGGTTTCAATTCTGCTGAGCATCTTTGCATGTAGAGTGCTGGAGGTAAGGTGAGCATTTACGCTTTAGCATCCATCATTATTTGCCGCTTGCATTGCTTTTCCGACTCTCCCTCTGATTTTGCCAACCCAGGTGTTCAAAGGAATTGATTCCCCGATAGGCGCGTGCATTTTTTAAAAATCCAAAAAGTGATAATCAATAAAATTGGGATTGCTAACATTACTTGACCCTAAAACTAATCAAAAAGAAAAACATTGTCTTGGGGCGAGTAATCCTCTCATTGTCTTCGCTTTTATTTGCTCGCGCACACTTAAGGATTAGTGCCCAAATCCCATCAAGCCCCTAAGTGTGTGTGAAATTCTTTGACTTCTCACCTAACTCTAAAACCGACAAGATAAAAAGACCGCTCTTTGCGGTCTCTACCGAGTTGGGTAGGTGAATTGAGGGTTTGATTTGTTTCCTTTTTGTTTGTGATTGTTTCGTGTGTCCTAGATCATTTCTGCGCATTTGTGCCTTTCTTCTTCACTCTCTTGACTTGACCGTCGTGCTCTCCCGATCATTTCTTTTGTTTTTGAGATGGACCCCTGGAGCATTTTCTATCCGGACTCTGCGGATTCCTCGCTCGCTCCAGCCGGTCCACCTCCCTTTTATCAGGAGGATCCTCCTCCAATTTTTTCTGATTTTTGTACATACCCCCCTCAGCCACAGTATCACGACTCGGACTTTTACCCACCTCCACCCCCACCTGTGTATTATCCATCTCCACTTTCACATCCACCCGAGTTTGACCTGATGGAGTCACCTCCCTCGATCGCTATGAGTGATATCTTGAATCGGATGACAAAGCGCATTGATTTGTTGAATGACAATCTTGCTATTTGGAGGAATAATCAGATTAATGCTCCTTCCGTCAGGGATTCGGATTTACTTGTAGGTGATCATGGGAGCTTGCAATCGCCAAAAATACAAAAAAATGAGAAAAATTTAAAAATCCAAAAAGATTTCGAGAGACACTTGGTTGATCAATATTTTGAGGAGAGAGTCCACTTGCCAGAACCCTGGACCACACATGCATTCACACCTTGTCTCACCTTCGACCACGAGGATGCCGCTGTACAGACTGCTCTTGGCATGCCTCGTGTATATGCTGATTCCGACTTCCTCCCTTGTATGGAGGAAGTCCAAAAATTCAAAAAAATGTTATCTGAACCCGAAGTGGTGGCTACTATTCATGAGATTATCCGTGCCCCACTTCAGCAGGCCATGACCCAATTATATGCTCCTCTTCCCAAGAAGAGAAAGCGGAGGAGCAGATCTGAGCGTCATATTCTGACTATGGCCACTGCCCTCGCCATCACACACCGTCCCATTCCCAAGAAGAAGAACACAACTACACCTTTCATCACTTGCACCGTCTCTGACCATACTTGTGATCGCACTCTCCTAGACGGCGGTGCATCTATTAGCATATTACCCTTCTCGCTGGTACAATCTCTTTACTTAGGACCTCTCAAGAAGACCAGGATGATCATTCAGTTTGCTGATGGATCTATCAAGAGGCAGAAGGGTATCCTTGAAAATGCCGTCATTTCTATTCAGGGCACGAGCCACAATGTTGATTTTGTCATGTTGCCGATGGAGAACTCCACAGGGGAGCCATCTCCAATCATCCTGGGACGACCATTCCTCGCCTCTGCGAGGGTCGTTATTGACTATGGATCAGGAGAGATTCGCTTCCGTCCTGTTGGTGAGAGCGAAGTATTGATCACCACACCCACAGTTGACCAAAGACCTGCACCTGATGCACCTTCACCGATTATAGCTGACTCTGAGGCCTGTGACCTACCTGATGCTACTAGAGATACTTCCTTAGCGATCCCTGATGAGACCCGACGGATCCCCCGAAAGGGGAGGAAGTCGGAAAGCATGGACCTCACTGATCCTCCTCCTGGTGTGTGGCGATGTGTTGATGAGATCCAGAGTATTTATGTGATTGAACCATTTGAGCAGGGGGCAGATACCAAGATAATTGAGGATGTTTATGAAGTTGCCCATTACTTTGAGAGACCTCATAAGGAAACAAATGACCCATGTAAGACTAGACATGACGGACCTGTTTTGACTACTTCCACTGATGAGTCCGCTCCTGTCCATGTTGATTCTGATGGGCCAAAGGCCGAAGTTGATTTGATCGCTTTTCTTCAGAAATTTGGGCCTTTTGATGAGAAAGATGATCCAAGTGAGACTCTTGAGGACGATCTGAGTTCGTATACTTCCACAGATGATTTCGTTCCTTTTGATTTTGACCTGGACGAGGACTCGCAGGACGACTCCGATTACACTTCTTCCGAGGATGATGAGTTTGTCCCATTTCACTTTGATATCGGCGAGACTTCCAAGGCCGGACCTAGTCGTACTTCTTCCACTCACCAGTCTGCGCCTTCACACCATAGGACCACCAAGGGAGAATCGAGCCATACTACTTCCATCGATCAGTTCGTCCCTTTCCGCTTTGATTCCACAGAGGGCCTTCAACGTGTTGACCCTGATCGGCCTCCGTCCACTGTGGACCCCGATGTCGACATACATCATATCTGATCTATCCCTCAGCGGTCTCGCAAGAAGGTTAGCTTTCGGCCTTCTTGATCATATGTACATCCACCTTTGTTTTACATTCTTCTTTGTTCATCTCTGTCACTTCCGTTTTTGCTCATCTACCCATTTCTCGTGTTTGCCTTGCTTAGGACGTACTTTGTCCTACGTATAGGAGGGGTAGACGAGTTGAGTGTAGTGTTCATCCTTCATTCCGTGTCATCACTCCTGTTGTTGCCTATACTTAGGTCTTCTTTTACCCTAAGTATAGGGGGAGCGATGTGTACATTCTCATGATTCTTCCTTCCATCTTTTGATTTCCATTTCTTCTTTTCTTCTTTTCTTCTTTTCCATTTCTATTTTCTGTATCTATCAAAAAGGTGCCGCCCTTGTAGACAGTTTTCCATACTTAGGACATACTTTGTCCTAAGTATAGGGGGGTTGGCACCCCGAGTTTCTCTATTATTTTCGATCCTCTCCATTGTCTCCTCTTCTTGTCTATACTTAGGGATATTTTACCCTAAGTATAGGGGGAGACAATCTGAGTACGATCTGTGCATTCCCACCCTTGACCCTCCCTGCATTGTGTACAGTCTGCTATACTTAGGATTATTTGATCCTAAGTATCGGGGGGACGGTCAACTTCTCATTCATTGATTCATTTATTTATTTCTTTATTCTTTAGGCTTGCCTATACTTAGTACGAGTTATGTCTTCTCTTTTCTCTCCGATCTATGAGGACATAGCTCAAGCTAAGTATAGGGGGATCGTATATACTATGTATATACTTTAGCCATAACTCGTACTTTCGTATTTTCTTAATAATATGTCTAGTAATTCTTTAAAAATTCTTTAAAATTCATTAAAAATCTGTAATAAAAAGATGTGGTTATTCCTCAAATTCTTTTTGTATATACTGATTAATAAATCAGGTGAAAATGTTTGAAAAATAGTTTGAAAAACTTTGTGAACATCTTTTGAAAATATTTTGAAAATATTTTGTTACATGCTTTTAACCGTTGTAAAAATGTGTGGTTCGTAAAAATTTCTTTTCTTTGTGTGAAATAAAATGTTTGAAAAATGATTTGCAAATGGTTTGAAAAATGGTTGCAAAAATATTTGAAAAACCTATATATACTGTTTTGAAAGCCTTTGCAAAATGATTTTCAAATGTGTGTACATGTTTGCAAAAATGTTTGTAAAAACTATTTTGGACTATAGTTTTCAAAAATTGTGTGTAAAATTGTTTTCAAATAAGTTTGAGGAATATACACATCACACCAAAATCCACTATATATGTATATATGTATAAAATTGACTACTTACCCCTGTAAATTCTTAAAATCCACTTCTTGTATATATAAGAAGCATTCCAGTGTACATATTTTAACCTAGTTTTCAGCCAAAAACTTTTTGTTTTCAAAATTCCCAAAAACATTTGCAAAATTAAAATCCAAAAACATTTGAAAAATCTTTTTGAAAAAGACAAAAAATGCATATGCATACATGCATCATGTTTTCAAAAATTCATAAAAAGTTCAAAATCTTTGAAAATTGCATCACAAAAATATTGTCTGCATTGCATTGCATAGCATTCGCATTTTTCGGTTTGAGTTTGATAGTTGAACAAGTCTAAGTAAAATCCGGAGATTGGAGCTTGATTGGACCTTAAAATCTACCTAATAACAGGAACCTTATAGGATCTGGGTTTAAGGTACTTCAGGTCTAGTTGACTTAATTCTTTGAGGATCACGGGACTTGGTTCAATGGATTCTTGACTGCCTAAGTAGAGTATTTCGGAGCACACACACAACTCTTGTTGATAATGACCTAACTTGGACACCTACACCTTTCACATGGCTCAACTCAGATGGAGTGGTGAGGGGATTGGATTTGCCGGTATGAGACGCACACAAGTGGAAACATTTGTCCTCCTCTAGGGAGGGAAGTGCACCCCAACCCGTCCACTGATTAGGAAGTCTAAAGACAGGAGGCTGTGGGTTGCGATAAAGCTTCAAAAGAGGGATAGTCTACTGGCTCAAGAGGAAAAACTCCTTATGTAAATGCTACTGTGTATAGTATTCAAAAAAAAATGTTCAGGCATGTACAAAAATAAAAAGCCTGCAAGTATGTACAAAGCCAATAAGCAAGCTTGAGTTCCAAAATCAAATATGTGAGCCTGCAGCAGGATGACTTGACTACACTGGTCTTGCATCCCAGGATAGGTAGCTACACTGGCTACCGTCCATTCTTCTCTTCACCCCCTCCTCTTGAGCTGGTTGCCACTTGAACTTAGAAGGGAATACCCCGCTCCTCGAGGATGGAGTTGCTGGATTGGGGAATCATTGGGTTGTCGTACTGGAGAAGTCAGTTTCTTTGTCATTCTAGTTGGGGAGAGCCACCATCACTTACACTGTGCGAGTCAGATTCATAGTCGTAAGAGTTTGCGTATGAGTTGAAGTATTTCTGACCTGGCTATTGAGGAGACTTGGACAGAGTTTTGGGATTCTCAGGGACTGTTCGATTTCAAACACGGTTCTCAATAAGATTCCACCCGCACTAAAATTCCAAAGGTCTGACTTAAGCTCCAAACTTTGATTTTGTGAAGACAAGTTTGATAATCAAGTAAAATCCAAGTTCTTCTTTTTCTTTTCTTTCTTTTTCTTTTTGCTTTTTGCACTTATTGCATAAGTGTTTGCTAGGGACTAGCAAAGGTAATGTATAGGGGGATGGTGAATCCACATTTCATCATCTTTATTCTATCATTTTGGCACCAAAAACCCTAGCAAATACCTATAAATAGTATTAATATCATCATCTTAGCATTCATGCATGTGCATTTATATAGTGTATAAAATGCTGTAATTAAAGCCAAAATTATAGAATAAATAAAGAAAAGAAAAAGAATAAAATATTGTAAATATTTTATGACCCGAAACCCCGAGACCTAGGCATCTTGAAGAATAGGTCGACAAGAAATAAAGTAGGGGGAGATAAGGGCCAAAAATACCAATAAAATTCCTTTTATTTTATCCATTCTTTATTCATTTTGGGACCCATTTTTGGTTCCAATTTTTATACCTCAAATAAAGAAACTTTGTACACGAAAGTTGTAGATAATTTAATAAAGAAAAGTACAAAATTGATTTCACAAAAAAATAATGTACAGATAAAAAGTTATGGCCTGAATAAAAATCCAGAATGTCATTTTCCCATACCCGTATCTCACAACTGACAACTCCAAATGCAGCATACTCACCTTTAATTGTATATGGAAGAAAATAAGCTAATTAATGGCGGTGGTTTCTCATTTGGCGGAGCTACGGTTTGAAAGTTGACTTTTGGACCCTCATTGTACAGTGTACCGAATAAATTATTCAATTTATTATTTATTTATTATTTTCATAATGTTATATTTTTTATAATGTTGTAATAATTACTTATAATAATTATGTGCATTAAAATTAGAATAAAAATGCAAAGAAAACACAAAATAAAAATACTTGTAAATAGGATACAGAGGTATTATACCTGTACTTATATCTATATAAAATATACTCCTATTTTATTAATTATACAAATTACATCAGAAAAATAAAGTAAAAATATATTTGTGTATATAAAAGTATTTTATAATTTTAGAAAATAATAAATAAAAATAATCGAATTAAAATACATAAAAGAAAAATAAAGTAATAAAGTATATATGTATTATACCTATAAGGGGTGTAAATATAAACTTATAAAAATACACTTCATAAAAATAATTAAAATTCATAATAAAATACTACTTAAAATAACGAATACTTTTTATTTTATAATCATAAATTAATAAGGCCATTTACTATTTTTAAACTTATTAATAAAACTTTTTTAGGTTTTTTTTTCTGGTTGGTCCACGTGGACCAACCAGGAGGCCAGGACTGTTGACCAAGGTCAACAGTCTGACCTACCCCCTGTAGATCTGTCAGGCCTGGTTTTTTGAGCTTTTTCTTGGCTTTTTCCCAGCCAAATCTTTCACGATCTCATGCCGCTTCCTTCATGGAAAATCTTCCCCTACCATCCACCTAGCCCACCGACCTATCAGATCTTCGCAGATCGTCGTAGCTCGCCCGTGACTCCTCCTCGAAAATCACGCGTCCACCATGTTCAAAACCTAGCCCCTGATCTTCCTTCTTTTTTTGAACCGCCTTCGGCTAGGGCTACCAACCTCCGAGCTTTGCCGTCGGGTCCCTGGTGACAGCAGGTCGACCCCCGATCAGTTGAGGTGCGAATCAAGCACTCCTAGGCGCGTTCCAACACTATCTCCGGTGGCCTACGCCGCTGTGAGGTTCAATCTCAGACCACAGGTCTTTGAGGTACGTTTCCCTGTTTTTTGCTTCTTTTAGCTTTGTCTTAGCATTAGGATTCGATTGCCATCTTCACTTCGTCGTTCGCCCAACTTCGCCACCTTCACCGATCATCTCGCCGGAGTTTGCTCCGGTGAGCTTCTCCCTCGCCATTCGCCACCGTCTTCCGCCGCTAAGGGGAGCGAGGCATTTTTCCCTCGCTTTCCTGTAACCTTTTTGCAGGTCCAGGTACTCTCAACGCGACTCGAGCGCATTTTGGGTGCGCAGCTGAGGTGCTCGGAGCTCTTGAGCTCCGCCGCCCTCGCTTGTCACCTCCAGCCCACGCCGGAGCATTTTGTAGCGCCCAGTCATCGAGGAGGACTCCAGGGACGCCACCGGCCATTTTGACGCGTCATTGAAGGCCGGAGGGCTGAGATCAAGGTCGGGGAAGCTCGCTTCACGGCGAGTTCGTCCATGTTCTTCATCTTGGCCTCCCCGCCGTCCGATCAAGAGCCGATCGTCCAGGATAGCAGCGCCCGTTGGATCTTCAGGAGCCCCCACCATCCGATCTCCATCAACGTTCTAATCAAGGCCGTCTAAGGGCGAAGGGGTACGGGCCGTAGATTCGCGCCATGTGGATAAGTGAAGGATCATCCGCCGTCCATCAGCGCCTGGGCGTGGGTATTTTGCATGTAACCCCCGCTCATTTTTGTAATATTCTATTAGCACTGAAACTTTCATCTGCCTTTATTAAGTTTTTGTAATATTTGCAGTAAAATCCCCGGTCATTTTTGATATTACATTCAGGTCCTTCCCAGGCGCGTGCAAGTCACGCGCCTTGGTGGACATTTTGCATCTATACACCTTCGGGTTTAGCTATTTAGCTTTAATCCATTAACTACTTTATTCAGTATATATTTTGTGGAAATATTGCAGGCGTGCCCCCATATTTATTGATATTTGCATAAAGGTCCCTGCCAGACCTTTAATTTTTGTATGCTTGCATGAATTAATTAGGGTATCATTTGAATCTCAAAATTTCTCAAATTTTAAATTTAAGCTCTTGTTGGCTTATATTTTGACAACCTAATTTTAGTTTTTGATTTTATTTTATTTTTATATTTATTAAAAATCAAAAACATGCTTTTTCTCTACTGTCTAGTTTAGAAAATGCCAAAAAAATATTAAAACCTCTCGCAAAATTCCACAAAAGTTCCCTAGTGTCTATTTTACCATATTTTAATGTCAATCTAAAAATCACTAAAAATCTCAAAAGAAAAACATTAAAAATTTAAAAATACTCGAAAACTTCAAAAAAGTATATAAAATTGTAAAAAACTCCAAAAATAGCAAACTCAGTTATTGTTTATTCCATATTTTGTTCTCTTTTTATTTGAAAATTATTGTGAAAAATTTTGGTTGCTGTTTGCTATTTTTAACTTCCATTTTATTCACAGCCAGTACTCTTTTCACTGTTTTCTCCTATTTCAGTATTTAAAAATACCAAAAACACCTAGAAAATTCCCAAAAATCACAAAAATAGTAAAAAATCATAAAAATATCAAAAACATTTTATTTCTGATTTTTTGGTTATTTTTGCACATTTTTATAAATATTTTAGCTTGTCTTTTATTACATTGTTTTTAAATTCCAATATTCAAAAGAAAAAAATATAAAATATAAAATATAAAAATTAGAAATATAAAAATCAAAATACAAAATTAAAAATTAAATTAAAATAAAAAAAATTTGAAATTAAAAACCCACAAGAATTCCTTTGCTTGCTTGCTTAGTGTAGACACACATCACACACATTCACTTGTGCATCAATTTTTGAATTACCCTGTTTGCTCCCTGTGTTCGAACTCTCTGCATACTTGTCACTATACACCATTTGTGCAGAGTTAAAAATAAATTTTAACTTCCCATTAGTTCTAAATTATTGATCTTTAGTGTGGGTTAATTGTTGATTAAATACAGGTTTCATTTGAGAGTCGCCACAGCGACGGTCGTCTCCGCCTTGTGTGAGACACCATTTAGGCTCTCTTGAAATCTACGTTTATCAAATGGCGCCGTTGCCGGGGAGCAACAGCGCGTAGTTCTCATTTTTGTTGTGTTGTGATTATTTGTCTACATTTTGCGGCTTTTTATTTTTTATTTGATATATCTTTTGAGCTGTCTAATCCCTCTCTTTGTTGACTTTTTGCGAGGTACCGCAGACCGAGGGAGGTGCATCACTCGGGGCACCGACGCACCCATGTCAAGCCAGCATCTGCCAGCCGAGCACCGAGGAGACGAAGAAGAGATTTTGAAGACCGAGCTCTACTTTAGTTGTAGAATTTATTTCCTGCATTTATTTTTGTAATTTTTGTGAGAGAGAGACCACTATTATTGTAATAATATAGGTACCCCCGAACTTGGACATTCGAGCCTAATTTCCAAGTGATTGTTTACTTGGGGGCTCACCGCGGTTTTGTCGGTTTTTCTTCGCATTTTCTATTTTGTTTTCCGGTTTTATTTTTTACTTATTTTGTGTGATTAAGCCCTTAGCTTTTAGGATTGCTTGCGATAAATTAAGGCCAAACCCCTAATACCTTTGCATGCACCTATAGTCTCGTTTGGACTTAGTCAAAATTTTAAACAGTTGATAATCACCTTCAATCCGTCGCGCCGCGAGCTCTCCCCGCAAAGCGCTTTCTCCTAAACTCAAGTGTGTTGAGAAGAGGAGGGTTGAGCCTAGACCGGACATTAGGGTTGAGGATTGGCGGTCAACTTGTGGTGCTTCCCGCTAATAGCAATTTCTGGAACTTAGGGCGATTTCATCGGCTTTGCATTTGCATATAGTTAGGTTTCAATTCTGTTGAGCATCTTTGCATGTAGAGTGCTGGAGGTAAGGTGAGCATTTACGCTTTAGCATCCATCATTTGCCGCTTGCATTGCTTTTCCGACTCTCCCTCCGATTTTGCCAACCTAGGTGTTCAAAGGAATTGATTCCCCGATAGGCGCGTGCATTTTTTAAAAATCCAAAAAGTGATAATCAATAAAATTGGGACTGCCAACATTACTTGACCCTAAAACTAATAAAAAAGAAAAACATTGTCTTGGGGCGAGTAATCCCCTCATTGTCTTCGCTTTTATTTGCTCGCGCACACTTAAGGATTAGTGCCCAAATCCCATCAAGCCCCTAAGTGTGTGTGAAATTCTTTGACTTCTCACCTAACTCTAAAACCGACAAGATAAAAAGATCGCTCTTTGCGGTCTCTACCGAGTTGAGTAGGTGAATTGAGGGTTTGATTTGTTTCCTTTTTGTTTGTGATTGTTTCGTGTGTCCTAGATCATTTCCGCGCATTTGCGCCTTTCTTCTTCACTCTCTTGACTTGACTGTCGTGCTCTCCCGATCATTTCTTTTCTTTTTGATATGGACCCCTGGAGAATTTTCTATCCGGACTCTGTGGATTCCTCGCTCGCTCCAGCCGGTCCACCTCCCTTTTATCAGGAGGATCCTCCTCTTATTTTTCCTGATTTTTGTACATACCCACCTCAGCCACAGTATCACGACTCGGACTTTTACCCACCTCCACCCCCACCTGTGTATTATCCATCTCCACCTTCACATCCACCTGAGTTTGACCTGATGGAGTCACCTCCCTCGATCTCTATGAGTGATATCTTGAATCGGATGACAAAGCGCATTGATTTGTTGAATGACAATCTTGCTATTTGGAGGAATAATCAGATTAATGCTCCTTCCGTCAGGGATTCAGATTTACTTGTAGGTGATCATGGGAGCTTGCAATTGCCAAAAATACAAAAAAATGAGAAAAAATTAAAAATCCAAAAAGATTTCGGGAGACACTTGGTTGATCAATATTTTGAGGAGAGAGTCCACTTGCCAGAACCCTGGACCACACATGCATTCACACCTAGTCCCACCTTCGACCACGAGGATGCCACTGTAGAGACTGCTCTTGGCATGCCTCGTGTATATGCTGATTCCGACTTCCTTCCTTGTATGGAGGAAGTCCAAAAATTCAAAAAAATGTTATCTGAACCCGAAGTGGTGGCTACTATTCATGAGATTATCCGTGCCCCACTTCAGAAGGCCATGACCCAATTATCTGCTCCTCTTCCCAAGAAGAGAAAGCGGAGGAGCAGATCTGAGCGTCATATTCTGACCATGGCCACTGCCCTCGCCATCACACACCGTCCCGTTCCCAAGAAGAAGAACACAGCTACACCTTTCATCACTTGCACCATCTCTGACCATACTTGTGATCGCACTCTCCTAGATGGCGGTGCATCTATTAGCATATTACCCTTCTCGCTGGTACAGTCTCTTCACTTAGGGCCTCTCAAGAAGACCAGGATGATCATTCAGTTTGCTGATGGATCTATCAAGAGGCCGAAGGGTATCCTTGAAAATGCCGTCATTTCTATTCAGGGCACGAGCTACAATGTTGATTTTGTCGTGTTGCCCATGGAGAACTCCACAGGGGAGCCATCTCCAATCATCCTGGGACGACCATTCCTCGCCTCTGCGAGGGTCGTTATTGACTATGTATCAGGAGAGATTCGCTTCCGTCTTGTTGACGAGAGCGAAGTAATGATCACCACACCCACAGTTGACCAGAGACCTGCACCTGATGCACCTTCACCGATTATAGCTGACTCTGAGGCCTGTGACCTACCTGATGCTACTAGAGATACTTCCTTAGCGATCCCTGATGAGACCCGATGGATCCCCCGAAAGGGGAGGAAGTCGGAAAGCATGGACCTCACTGATCCTCCTCCTGGTGTGTGGCGATGTGTTGATGTGATCCAGAGTATTTATGTGATTGAACCATTTGAGCAGGGGGCAGATACCAAGATAATTGAGGATGTTTATGAAGTTGCCCATTACTTTGAGAGACCTCATAAGGAAACAAATGACCAATGTAAGACTAGACAAGACGGACCTGTTTTGACTACTTCCACTGATGAGTCCGCTCCTGTCCATGTTGATTCTGATGGGCCAAAGGCCGAAGTTGATTTGATCGCTTTTCTTCAGAAATTTGGGCCTTTTGATGATAAAGATGATCAGGGTGAGACTCTTGAGGACGATCTGAGTTCGTATACTTCCACAGATGATTTCGTTCCTTTTGATTTTGACCTGGACGAGGACTCGCAGGACGACTCCGATTACACTTCTTCCGAGGATGATGAGTTTGTCCCATTTCACTTTGATATCGGCGAGACTTCCAAGGCCGGACCTAGTCGTACTTCTTCCACTCACCAGTCTGCGCCTTCACACCATAGGACCACCAAGGGAGAACCGAGCCATACTACTTCCATCGATCAGTTCGTCCCTTTCCGCTTTGATTCCACTGAGGGCCTTCACCGTGTCGACCCTGATCGGCCTCCATCCACTGTGGACCCCGATGTTGACATACATCATATCAGATCTATCCCTCAGCGGTCTCGCAAGAAGGTTAGCTTTCGGCCTTCTTGATCATATGTACATCCACCTTTGTTGTACATTCTTCTTTGTTCATCTCTGTCACTTCTGTTTTTGCTCATCTACCCATTTCTCGTGTTTGCCTTGCTTAGGACGTACATTGTCCTACGTATAGGAGGGGTAGACGAGTTGAGTGTAGTGTTCATCCTTCGTTCCGTGTCATCACTCCTGTTGTTGCCTATACTTAGGTCTTCTTTTACCCTAAGTATACGGGGAGCGATGTGTACATTCTCATGATTCTTCCTTCCATATTTTGATTTCCTTTTCTTCTTTTCTTCTTTTCTTCTTTTCCATTTCTATTTTCTGTATCTATCAAAAAGGTGCCGCCCTTGTAGACAGTTTTCCATACTTAGGACGTACTTTGTCCTAAGTATAGGGGGGTTGGCACCCCGAGTTTCTATATTATTTTCGATCCTCTCCATTGTCTCCTCTACTTGTCTATACTTAGGGATATTTTACCCTATGTATAGGGGGAGACAATCTGAGTACGATCTGTGCATTCCCACCCTTGACCCTCCCTACATTGTGTACAGTCTGCTATACTTAGGATTATTTGATCCTAAGTATAGGGGGGACGGTCAACTTCTCATTCATTGATTCATTCATTTATTTCTTTATTCTTTAGGCTTGCCTATACTTAGTACGAGTTATGTCTTCTCTTTTCTCTCCGATCTATGAGGACATAGCTCAAGCTAAGTATAGGGGGGTCATATATACTATGTATATACTTTAGCCATAACTTGTACTTTCGTATTTTCTTAATAATATGGCTAGTAATTCTTTAAAAATTCTTTAAAATTCATTAAAAATCCGTAATAAAAAGATGTGGTTATTCCTCAAATTCTTTTTGTATATACTGATTAATAAATCAGGTGAAAATGTTTGAAAAATAGTTTCAAAAACTTTGTGAACATCTTTTGAAAATATTTTGAAAATATTTTGTTACATGCTTTCAACCATTGTAAAAATGTGTGGTTCGTAAAAATTTCTTTTCTTTGTGTGAAATAAAATGTTTGAAAAATGATTTGCAAATGGTTTGAAAAATGGTTGCAAAAATATTTGAAAAACCTATATATACTGTTTTGAAAGCCTTTGCAAAATGATTTTCAAATGTGTTTACATGTTTGCAAAAATGTTTGTAAAAACTATTTTGGACTATAGTTTTCAAAAATTGTGTGTAAAATTGTTTTCAAATAAGTTTGAGGAATATACACATCACACCAAAATCCACTATATATGTATATATGTATAAAATTGACTACTTACCCCTATAAATTCTTAAAATCCACTTCTTGTATATATAAGAAGCATTCCAGTGTACATATTTTAACCTAGTTTTCAGCCAAAAACTTTTTGTTTTCAAAATTCCCAAAAATATTTGCAAAATTAAAATCCAAAAACATTTGAAAAATCTTTTTGAAAAAGACAAAAAAATGCATATGCATACATGCATCATGTTTTCAAAAATTCATAAAAAGTTCAAAATCTTTGAAAATTGCATCACAAAAATATTGTCTGCATTGCATTGCATAGCATTCACATTTTTCAGATTGAGTTTGATAGTTGAACAAGTCTAAGTAAAATCCGGAGATTGGATCTTGATTGGACCTTAAAATCTACCTAATAACAGGAACCTTATAGGAACTGGGTTTAAGGTACTTCAGGTCTAGTTGACTTAATTCTTTGAGGATCACAGGACTTGGTTCAATGGATTCTTGATTGCCTAAGTAGAGTATTTCGGAGCACACGCATGACTCCTTTTTATAATGACCTAACTTGGACACCTACACCTTTCACATGGCTCAACTCAGATGGAGTGGTGAGGGGATTGGATTTGCCGGTATGAGACGCACACAAGTGGAAACATTTGTCCTCCTCTAGGGAGGGAAGTGCACCCCAACCCGTCCAGTGATTAGGAAGTCTAAAGACAGGAGGCTGTGGGTTGCGATAAAGCTTCAAAAGAGGGATAGTCTACTGGCTCAAGAGGAAAAACTCCTTATGTAAATGCTGCTGTATATAGTATTCAAAAAAAATGTTCAGGCATGTACAAAAATAAAAAGCCTGCAAGTATGTACAAAGCCAATAAGCAAGCTTGAGTTCCAAAATCAAATATGTGAGCCTACAGAAGGATGACTTGACTACACTGGTCTTGCATCCCAGGATAGGTAGCTACACTGGCTACCGTCCATTCTTCTCTTCACCCCCTCCTCTTGAGCTGGTTGCCACTTGAACTTAGAAGGGAATACCCCGCTCCTCGAGGATGGAGTTGCTGGATTGGGGAATCATTGGGTTGCCGTACTGGAGAAGTCAGTTTCTTAGTCATTCTAGTTGGGGAGAGCCACCATCACTTACACTGTGCGAGTCAGATTCATAGTCGTAAGAGTTTGCGTATGAGTTGAAGTATTTCTGACCTGGCTATTGAGGAGACTTGGACATAGTTTTGGGAATCTCAGGGACAGTTGGATTTCAAACACGGTTCTCAATAAGGTTCCACCCGAACTAAAATTCCAAAGGTCTGACTTAAGCTCCAAACTTTGATTTTGTGAAGACAAGTTTGATAATCAAATAAAATCCAAGTTCTTCTTTTTCTTTTCTTTCTTTTTCTTTTTGCTTTTTGCACTTATTGCATAAGTGTTTGCTAGGGACTAGCAAAGGTAAAGTATAGGGGGATGATGAATCCACATTTCATCATCTTTATTCTATCATTTTGGCACCAAAAACCCTAGCAAATACCTGTAAATAGTATTAATATCATCATCTTAGCATTCATGCATGTGCATTTATATAGTGTATAAAATGCTGTAATTAAAGCCAAAATTATAGAATAAATAAAGAAAAGAAAAAGAATAAAATATTGTAAATATTTTATGACCCGAAACCACGAGACCTAGGCATCTTGATGAATAGGTCGACAAGGAATAAAGTAGGGGGAGATAAGGGCCAAAAATACCAATAAAATTCCTTTTATTTAATTCATTCTTTATTCATTTTGGGACCCATTTTTGGTTCCACTTTTTATACCTCAAATAAAGAAACTTTGTACACGAAAGTTGTAGATAATTTAATAAAGAAAAGTACAAAATTGATTTCACAAAAAAATAATTTACAGATAAAATGTTATGGCCTGAATAAAAATCCAGAATGCCAACTTCCCAGACCCGTATCTCACAACTGACAACTCCAAATGCAGCATACTCACCTTTAATTGTATATAGAAGAAAATAAGCTAATTAATGGCGATGGTTTCGCATTTGGCGGAGCTATGGTTTGAAAGTTGACTTTTGGACCCTCATTGTACAATGTACCGAATAAATTATTCAATTTATTATTTATTTATTATTTTCATAATGTTATATATTTTTATAATGTTGTAATAATTACTTATAATAATTATGTGCATTAAAATTAGAATAAAAATGCAAAGAAAACACAAAATAAAAATACTTGTAAATAGGATACAGAGGTATTATACCTGTACTTATATCTATATAAAATATACTCCTATTTTATTAATTATACAAATTACATCAGAAAAATAAAGTAAAAATATATTTGTGTATATAAAAGTATTTTATAATTTTAGAAAATAATAAATAAAAATAATCGAATTAAAATACACAAAAGAAAAATAAAGTAATAAAGTATATAGGTATTATACCTATATGGGGTGTAAATATAAACTTATAAAAATACACTTCATAAAAATAATTAAAATTCATAATAAAATACTACTTAAAATAACGAATATTTTTTATTTTATAATCATAAATTAATAAGGCCATTTACTCTTTTAAAACTAATTAATAAAACTTTTTTAGGTTTTTTTTCTGGTTGGTCCACGTGGACCAACCAGGAGGCCAGGACTGTTGACCAAGGTCAACAGTCTGACCTACCCCCTGTAGATCTGTCAGGCCTGGTTTTTTGAGCTTTTTCTTGGCTTTTTCCCAGCCAAATCTTTCACGATCTCGCGCCGCTTCCTTCATGGAAAATCTTCCTCTACCATCCACCTAGCCCGCCGACCTATCAGATCTTCGCAGATCGTCGTAGCTCGCCCGTGACTCCTCCTCGAAAATCACGCGTCCACCATGTTCAAAACCTAGCCCCTGATCTTCCTTCTTTTTTTGAACCGCCTTCGGCTAGGGCTACCAACCTCCGAGCTTCGCCGTCGGGTCCCTGGTGACAGCAGGTCGACCCCCGATCCGTTGAGGTGCGAATCAAGCACTCCTAGGCGCGTTCCAACACTATCTCCGGTGGCCTACGTCGCTGTGAGGTTCAATCTCAGACCACAGGTCTTTGAGGTACGTTTCCCTGTTTTTTGCTTCTTTTAGCTTCGTCTTAGCATTAGGATTCGATTGCCATCTTCACTTCGTCGTTCGCCCAACTTTGCCACCTTCACCGATCATCTCGCCGGAGTTCGCTCCGGTGAGCTCCTCCCTCGCCATTCGCCACCGTCTTCCGTCGCTAAGGGGAGCGAGGCATTTTGCCCTCGCTTTCCTGTAACCTTTTTGCAGGTCCAGGTACTCTCAACGCGACTGGAGCGCATTTTGGGTGCGCAGCTGAGGTGCTCGGAGCTCTTGAGCTCCGCCGCCCCCGCTCGTCACCTCCAGCCCACGCCGGAGCATTTTGTAGCGCCCAGTCATCGAGGAGGACTCCAGGGACGCCACCGGCCATTTTGACGCGTCATTGAAGGCCGGAGGGCTGAGATCAAGGTCGGGGAAGCTCGCTTCACGGCGAGTTCGTCCATGTTCTTCGTCTTGGCCTCCCCGCCGTCCGATCAAGAGCCGATCGTCCATGATAGCTGCGCCCGTTGGATCTTCTGGAGCCCCCACCGTCCGATCTCCATCAACGTTCTAATCAAGGCCGTCTAAGGGCGAAGGGGTACGGGCCGTAGATTCGCGCCATGTGGATAAGTGAAGGATCATCCGCCGTCCATCAGCGCCTTGGCGTGGGTATTTTGCATGTAACCCCCGCTCATTTTTGTAATATTCTATTAGCACTAAAACTTTCATCTGCCTTTATTAAGTTTTTGTAATATTTGCAGTAAAGTCCCCGGTCGTTTTTGATATTACATTTAGGTCCTTCCCAGGCGCGTGCAAGTCACGCGCCTTGGTGGACATTTTGCATCTATACACCTCCGGGTTTAGCTATTTAGCTTTAATCCATTAACTACTTTATTCAGTATATATTTTGTGGAAATATTGCAGGCGTGCCCCCATATTTATTGATATTTGCAGAAAGGTCCCTGCCAGACCTTTAATTTTTGTATGCTTGCATGAATTAATTAGGGTATCATTTGAATCCCAAAATTTCTCAAATTTTAAACTTAAGCTCCTGTTGGTTATATTTTGACACCCTAATTTTAGTTTTTGATACTATTTTATTTTTATATTTAATAAAAATAAAAAACATGCTTTTTCTCTACTGTCTAGTTTAGAAAATGCCAAAAAAATATTAAAACCTCTCGAAAAATTCCACAAAAATTCCCTAGTGTCTATTTTACGATATTTTAATGTCAGTCCAAAAATCACTAAAAATCTCAAAAGAAAAACATTAAAAATTTAAAAATACTCAAAAACTTCAAAAAAATATATAAAATTGTAAAAACTCTAAAAATAGCAAACTCAGTTTCTGTTTATTCCATATTTTTTTCTCTTTATTTGAAAATTATTGTGAAAAATTTTGATTGCTGTTTGCTATTTTTAACTTCCATTTTATTCACATCCAGCACTCTTTTCACTATTTTCTCCTATTTCAGTATTTAAAAATACCAAAAACACCTATAAAATTCCCAAAAATCACAAAAACAGTAAAAAATCCTAAAAATATCAAAAACATTTTATTTATAAATTTTTGGTTATTTTTGCTCATTTTTGCAAATATTTTAGCTTGTACATTGTTTTTAAATTCCAATATTCAAAAGAAAAAATATAAAATATAAAATATAAAAATCAGAAAATTAAAAATCAAAATACAAAATTAAAAATTAAATTAAAATAAAAAAATTAAAATTAAAAACCCACAAGAATTCCTTTGCTTGCTTGCTTAGTGTAGACACACATCACACACATTCACTTGTGCATCAATTTTTGAATTACCCTGTTTGCTCCCTGTGTTCGAACATTCTGCATACTTGTCACTATACACCATTTGTGCAGAGTTAAAAATAAATTTTAACTCCACATTAGTTCTAAATTATTGATCTTTTGTGTGGGTTAATTGTTGATTAAATACAGGTTTCATTTGAGAGTCGCCACAGCGACGGTCGTCTCCGCCTTGTGTGAGACACCATTTAGGCTCTCTTGAAATCTGCGTTTATCAAATGGCGCCGTTGCCGGGGAGCAACATCGCGTAGTTCTCATTTTTGTTGTGTTGTGATTATTTGTCTACATTTCGCGGCTTTTTATTTTTTATTTGATATATCTTTTGAGCTGTCTAATCCCTCTCTTTGTTGACTTTTTGCGAGGTACCGCAGACCGAGGGAGGTGCGTCACTCGAGGCACCGACACACCCACGTCAAGCCAGCATCTGCCAGCCGAGCACCGAGGAGACGAAGAGGAGATTTTGAAGACCGAGCTCTACTTTAGTTGTAGAATTTATTTCCTGCATTTATTTTTGTAATTTTTGTGAGAGAGAGACCACTATTATTGTAATAATACAGGTACCCCCGAACTTGGACATTCGAGCCTAATTTCCAAGTGATTGTTCACTTGGGGGCTCACCGCGGTTTTGTCGGTTTTTCTTCGCATTTTCTATTTTGTTTTCCGGTTTTATTTTTTATTTATTTTGTGTGATTAAGCCCTTAACTTTTAGGATTGCTTGCGATAGATTAAGGCCAAACACCTAATACCTTTGCATGCACCTATAGTCTCGTTTGGACTTAGTCAAAATTTTAAACAGTTGATCATCACCTTCAATCCGTCGCGCCGTGAGCTCTCCTCGCAAAGCGCTTTCTCCTAAACTCATGTGTGTTGAGCAGAGGAGGGGTGAGCCTAGACCGGACATTAGGGTTGAGGATTGGCGGTCAACTTGTGGTTCTTCCCGCTAATAGCAATTTCTGGAACTTAGGGCGATTTCATCGGCTTTGCATTTGCATATAGTTAGGTTTCAATTCTATTGAGCATCTTTGCATGTAGAGTGCTGGAGGTAAGGTAAGCATTTACGCTTTAGCATCCATCATTATTTGCCGCTTGCATTGCTTTTCCGACTCTCCCTCTGATTTTGCCAACCTAGGTGTTCAAAGGAATTGATTCCCCGATAGGCGCGTGCATTTTTTAAAAATCCAAAAGTGATAATCAATAAAATTGGGACTGCTAACATTACTTGACCCTAAAACTAATCAAAAAGAAAAACATTGTCTTGGGGCGAGTAATCCCCTCATTGTCTTCGCTTTTATTTGCTCGTGCACACTTTAGGATTAGTGCCAAAATCCCATCAAGCCCCTAAGTGTGTGTGAAATTCTTTGACTTCTCACCTAACTCTAAAACCGACAAGATAAAAAGACCGCTCTTTGCGGTCTCTACCGAGTTGAGTAGGTGAATTGAGGGTTTGATTTGTTTCCTTTTTGTTTGTGATTGTTTCATGTATCCTAGATCATTTCCGCGCATTTGCGCCTTTTTCTTCACTCTCTTGACTTGACCGTCGTGCTCTCCCGATCATTTCTTTTGTTTTTGAGATGGACCCCTGGAGCATTTTCTATCCGGACTCTGCGGATTCCTCGCTCGCTCCAGCCGGTCCACCTCCCTTTTATCAGGAGGATCCTCCTCCTATTTTTTCTGATTTTTGTACATACCCACCTCAACCACAGTATCACGACTCGGACTTTTACCCACCTCCACCCCACCTGTGTATTATCCATCTCCACCTTCACATCCACCCGAGTTTGACATGATGGAGTCACCTCCCTCGATCTCTATGAGTGATATCTTGAATCGGATGACAAAGCACATTGATTTGTTGAATGACAATCTTGCTATTTGGAGGAATAATCAGATTAATGCTCCTTCCGTCAGGGATTCATATTTACTTGTAGGTGATCATGGGAGCTTGCAATCGCCAAAAATACAAAAAAATGAGAAAAATTTAAAAATCCAAAAAGATTTCGGGAGACACTTGGTTGATCAATATTTTGAGGAGAGAGTCCACTTGCCAGAACCCTGGACCACACATGCATTCACACCTAGTCCCACCTTCGACCACGAGGATGCTGCTGTACAGACTGCTCTTGGCATGCCTCGTGTATATGCTGATTCCGACTTCCTCCCTTGTATGGAGGAAGTCCAAAAATTCAAAAAATGTTATCTGAACCCGAAGTGGTGGCTACTGTTCATGAGATTATCCGTGCCCCACTTCAGCAGGCCATGACCCAATTATCTGCTCCTCTTTCCAAGAAGAGAAAGCGGAGGAGCAGATCTGAGCGTCATATTCTGACCATGGCCACTGCCCTCGCCATCACACACCGTCCCATTCCCAAGAAGAAGAACACAGCTACACCTTTCATCACTTGCATCATCTCTGACCATACTTGTGATTGCACTCTCCTAGACGGCGGTGCATCTATTAGCATATTACCCTTCTCGCTGGTACAGTCTCTTCACTTAGGGCCTCTCAAGAAAACCAGGATGATCGTTCAGTTTGCTGATTGATCTATCAAGAGGCCGAAGGGTATCCTTGAAAACGCCGTCATTTCTATTCAGGGCACGAGCCACAATGTTGATTTTGTCGTGTTGCCCATGGAGAAATCCACAGGGGAGCCATCTCCAATCATCCTGGGACGACCATTCCTTGCCTCTACGAGGGTCGTTATTGACTATGGATCAGGAGAGATTCGCTTCCGTCCTATTGATGAGAGCGAAGTATTGATCACCACACCCACAGTTGACCAGAGACCTGCACCTGATGCACCTTCACCGATTATAGCTGACTCTGAGGCCTGTGACCTACCTGATGCTACTAGAGATACTTCCTTAGCGATCCCTGATGAGACCCGACGGATCCCCCGAAAGGGGAGGAAGTCGGAAAGCATGGACCTCTCTGATCCTCCTCCTGGTGTGTGGCGATGTGTTGATGAGATCCAGAGTATTTATGTGATTGAACCATTTGAGCAGGGGGCAGATACCAAGATAATTGAGGATGTTTATGAAGTTGCCCATTACTTTGAGAGACCTCATAAGGAAACAAATGACCCATGTAAGACTAGACAGGACGGACCTGTTTTGACTACTTCCACTGATGAGTCCGCTCCTGTCCATGTTGATTCTGATGGGCCAAAGGCCGAAGTTGATTTGATCGCTTTTCTTCAGAAATTTGGGCCTTTTGATGAGAAAGATGATCCGGGTGAGACTCTTGAGGACGATCTGAGTTCGTATACTTCCACAGATGATTTCGTTTCTTTTGATTTTGACCTGGACGAGGACTCGCAGGATGACTCCGATTACATTTCTTCCGAGGATGATGAGTTTGTCCCATTTCACTTTGATATCGGCGAGACTTCCAAGGCCGGACCTAGTCGTACTTCTTCCACTCACCAGTCTGCGCCTTCACACCATAGGACCACCAAGGGAGAACCGAGCCATACTACTTCCATCGATCAGTTCGTCCCTTTCCGCTTTGATTCCACTGAGGGCCTTCACCGTGTCGACCCTGATCGACCTCTGTCCACTGTGGACCCCGATGTCGACATACATCATATCAGATCTATCTCTCAGCGGTCTCGCAAGAAGGTTAGCTTTCGGCCTTCTTGATCATATGTACATCCACCTTTGTTGTACATTCTTCTTTGTTCATCTCTGTCACTTCTGTTTTTGCTCATCTACCCATTTCTCGTGTTTGCCTTGCTTAGGATGTACTTTGTCCTACGTATAGGAGGGGTAGACGAGTTGAGTGTAGTGTTCATCCTTCGTTCCGTGTCATCACTCCTGTTGTTGCCTATACTTAGGTCTTCTTTTTCCCTAAGTATAGGGGGAGCGATGTGTACATTCTCATGATTCTTCCTTCCATCTTTTGATTTCCTTTTCTTCTTTTCTTCTTTTCCATTTCTATTTTCTGTATCTATCAAAAAGGTGCCGCCCTTGTAGACAGTTTTCCATACTTAGGACGTACTTTGTCCTAAGTATAGGGGGGTTGGCACCCCAAGTTTCTCTATTATTTTCAATCCTCTCCATTGTCTCCTCTTCTTGTCTATACTTAGGAATATTTTACCCTAAGTATAAGGGGAGACAATCTGAGTACGATCTGTGCATTCCCACCCTTGACCCTCCCTGCATTGTGTACAGTCTGCTATACTTAGGATTATTAGATCCTAAGTATAGGGGGGACAGTCAACTTCTCATTCATTGATTCATTCATTTATTTCTTTATTCTTTAGGCTTGCCTATACTTAGTACGAGTTATGTCTTCTCTTTTCTCTCCGATCTATGAGGACATAGCTCAAGCTAAGTATAGGGGGGTCGTATATACTATGTATATACTTTAGCCATAACTCGTTCTTTCGTATTTTCTTAATAACATGGCTAGTAATTCTTTAAAAATTCTTTAAAATTCATTAAAAATCCGTAATAAAAAGATGTGGTTATTCCTCAAATTCTTTTTGTATATACTGATTAATAAATCTGGTGAAAATGTTTGAAAAATAGTTTGGAAAACTTTGTGAACATCTTTTGAAAATATTTTGAAAATATTTTGTTACATGCTTTCAACCGTTGTAAAAATGTGTGGTTCGTAAAAATTTCTTTTCTTTGTGTGAAATAAAATATTTGAAAAATGATTTGCAAATGGTTTGAAAAACGGTTGCAAAAATATTTGAAAAACCTATATATACTGTTTTGAAAGCCTTTGCAAAATGATTTTCAAATGTGTGTACATGTTTGCAAAAATGTTTGTAAAAACTATTTTGGACTATAGTTTTCAAAAATTGTGTGTAAAATTGTTTTCAAATAAGTTTGAGGAATATACACATCACACCAAAATCCACTATATATGTATATATGTATAAAATTGACTACTTACCCCTGTAAATTCTTAAAATCCACTTCTTGTATATATAAGAAGCATTCCAGTGTACATATTTTAACCTAGTTTTCAGCCAAAAACTTTTTGTTTTCAAAATTCCCAAAAACATTTGCTAAATTAAAATCCAAAAACATTTGAAAAATCTTTTTGAAAAAGACAAAAAAATGCATATGCATACATGCATCATGTTTTCAAAAATTCATAAAAAGTTCAAAATCTTTGAAAATTGCATCACAAAAATATTGTCTGCATTGCATTGCATAGCATTCGCATTTTTCGGATTGAGTTTGATAGTTGAACAAGTCTAAGTAAAATCCAGAGATTGGAGCTTGATTGGACCTTAAAATCTACCTAATAACAGGAACCTTATAGGAACTGGGTTTAAGGTACTTCAGGTCTAGTTGACTTAATTCTTTGAGGATCACGGGACTTGGTTCAATGGATTCTTAACTGCCTAAGTAGAGTATTTCGAAGCACACGCACGACTCTTGTTGATAATGACCTAACTTGGACACCTACACCTTTCACATGGCTCAACTCAGATGGAGTGGTGAGGGGATTGGATTTGCCGGTATGAGACGCACACAAGTGGAAACATTTGTCCTCCTCTAGGGAGGGAAGTGCACCCCAACCCATCTAGTGATTAGGAAGTCTAAAGACAGGAGGCTGTGGGTTGTAATAAAGCTTCAAAAGAGGGATAGTCTACTGGCTCAAGAGGAAAAACTACTTATGTAAATGCTGCTGTATATAGTATTCAAAAAAAAAATGTTCAGGCATGTACAAAAATAAAAAGCCTGTAAGTATGTACAAAGCCAATAAGCAAGCTTGAGTTCCAAAATCAAATATGTGATCCTGCAGCAGGATGACTTGACTACACTGGTCTTGCATCCCAAGATAGGTAGCTACACTGGCTACCGTCCATTCTTCTCTTCACCCCCTCCTCTTGAGCTGGTTGCCACTTGAACTTAGAAGGGAATACCCCGCTCCTCGAGGATGGAGTTGCTGTATTGGGGAATCATTGGGTTGTCGTACAGGAGAAGTCAGTTTCTTTGTCATTCTAGTTGGGGAGAGCCACCATCACTTACACTGTGCGAGTCAAATTCATAGTCGTAAGAGTTTGCGTATGAGTTGAAGTATTTCTGACCTGGCTATTGAGGAGACTTGGACAGAGTTTTGGGATTCTCAGGGACTGTTGGAATTCAAACACGGTTCTCAATAAGGTTCCACCCGCACTAAAATTCCAAAGGTCTGACTTAAGCTCCAAACTTTGATTTTGTGAAGACAAGTTTGATAATCAAATAAAATCCAAGTTCTTCTTTTTCTTTTCTTTCTTTTTCTTTTTGCTTTTTGCACTTATTGCATAAGTGTTTGCTAGGGACTAGCAAAGGTAAAGTATAGGGGGATGATGAATCCACATTTCATCATCTTTATTCTATCATTTTGGCACCAAAAACCCTAGCAAATACCTGTAAATAGTATTAATATCATCATCTTAGCATTCATGCATGTGCATTTATATAGTGTATAAAATGCTGTAATTAAAGCCAAAATTATAGAATAAATAAAGAAAAGAAAAAGAATAAAATATTGTAAATATTTTATGACCCGAAACCCCGAGACCTAGGCATCTTGATGAATAGTCGACAAGGAATAAAGTAGGGGGAGATAAGGGCCAAAAATACCAATAAAATTCCTTTTATTTTATTCATTCTTTATTCATTTTTAGACCCATTTTTGGTTCCACTTTTTATACCTCAAATAAAGAAACTTTGTACATGAAAGTTGTAGATAATTTAATAAAGAAAAGTTCAAAATTGATTTCACAAAAAAATAATGTACAGATAAAAAGTTATGGCCTGAATAAAAATCCAGAATGCCAACTTCCTAGACCCGTATCTCACAACTGACAACTCCAAATGCAGCATACTCAGCTTTAATTGTATATAGAAGAAAATAAGCTAATTAATGGCGGTGGTTTCGCATTTGGCGGAGCTACGTTTTGAAAGTTGACTTTTGGACCCTCATTGTACAGTGTACCGAATAAATTATTCAATTTATTATTTATTTATTATTTTCATAATGTTATATTTTTTTATAATGTTGTAATAATTACTTATAATAATTATGTGCATTAAAATTAGAATAAAAATGCAAAGAAAACACAAAATAAAAATACTTGTAAATAGGATACAGAGGTATTATACCTGTACTTATATCTATATAAAATATACTCCTATTTTATTAATTATACAAATTACATCAGAAAAATAAAATAAAAATATATTTGTGTATATAAAAGTATTTTATAATTTTAAAAAATAATAAATAAAAATAATCGAATTAAAATACACAAAAGAAAAATAAAGTATTAAAGTATATAGGTATTATACCTATAAGGGGTGTAAATATAAACTTAAAAATATACACTTCATAAAAATAATTAAAATTCATAATAAAATACTACTTAAAATAACGAATATTTTTTATTTTATAATCATAAATTAATAAGACCATTTACTATTTTTAAACTAATTAATAAAACTTTTTTAGGTTTTTTCTTTCTGGTTGGTCCACGTGGACCAACCAAAAGGCCAGGATTGTTGACCAAGGTCAACAGTCTGACCTACCCCCTGTAGATCTGTCAGGCCTGGTTTTTTGAGCTTTTTCTTGGCTTTTTCCCAGCCAAATCTTTCACGATCTCGCGCCGCTTCCTTCATGGAAAATCTTCCCCTACCATCCACCTAGCCCGCCGACCTATCAGATCTTCACAGATCGTCGTAGCTCGCCCGTGACTCCTCCTTGAAAATCACACGTCCACCATGTTCAAAACCTAGCCCCTGATCTTCCTTCTTTTTTTGAACCGCTTTCGGCTAGGGCTACCAACCTCCGAGCTTCGCCGTCGGGTCCCTGGTGACAGCAGGTCGACCCCCGATCCGTTGAGGTGCGAATCAAGCACTCCTAGGCGCGTTCCAACACCATCTCCGGTGGCCTACGCCGCTGTGAGGTTCAATCTCAGACCACAGGTCTTTAAGGTACGTTTCCCTGTTTTTTGCTTCTTTTAGCTTCGTCTTAGCATTAGGATTAGATTGCCATCTTCACTTCGTCGTTCGCCCAACTTCGCACCTTCACCGATCATCTCGCCGGAGTTCGCTCCGGTGAGCTCCTCCCTCGCCATTCGCCACCGTCTTCCGCCGCTAAGGGGAGCGAGGCATTTTGCCCTCGCTTTCCTGTAACCTTTTTGCAGGTCCAGGTACTCTCAACGCGACTGGAGCGCATTTTGGGTGCGCAGCTGAGGTGCTCGGAGCTCTTGAGCTCCGCCGCCCCCGCTCGTCACCTCCAGCCCACGTCGGAGCATTTTGTAGCGCCCAGTCATCGAGGAGGACTCCAGGGACGCCACCGGCCATTTTGACGCGTCATTGAAGGCCAGAGGGCTGAGATCAAGGTCGGGGAAGCTCGCTTCACGGCGAGTTCGTCCATGTTCTTCGTCTTGGCCTCCCTGCCGTCCGATCAAGAGCCGATCGTCCAGGATAGCAGCGCCCGTTGGATCTTCAGGAGCCCCCACCGTCCGATCTCCATCAATGTTCTAATCAAGGCCGTCTAAGGGCGAAGGGGTACATGCCGTAGATTCGCGCCACGTGGATAAGTGAAGGATCATCCGCCGTCCATCAGCGCCTGGGCGTGGGTATTTTGCATGTAACCCCCTGCTTAACCCAAAAAATCGGTGATCTTAAGTTCCACACAAGGCGGGAACTCAGTCGCTGAATCGACCACACGAAATTTGGATTAAAACAACAATTAACCCACAACAGATAAATCAAGCAATGAAAGTAAATGTGCGGAGTTAAAATTTATTATAACTCTACAACAAGATGTGTATAGGTGCAAGTATTGTAGAGGTCGAACACAGGGAGCAGACAGGTAGAACGGGGTACTAAGGTACCAAAAATGTGAGTGTATGTGATCAAATGCCTATTGTGCTATTTTTTTGTGGGTTTTTAATTTTATACTTTTTTATTTAATTTTTAATTTTCTATTTTTGTATTTTGATTTTTGATTTTCTAATTTTTATTTTTCTTTTTATATTTTATATTTTTTTATATTCTTTTTCAATATTGGAAAATAAGAACAATGTAATAAAAAGGACAAAGAGGTATTTATAAAAATAGACAAAAATATCCAAAAATATGAAAATAAAGTCTTTTTGGTATTTTTCTACTTTTTTTTACTGTTTTTGTGATTTTTGGGTAATTTTTAGAATGTTTTTGGTATTTTTAATTAATAAAATAAAGAAAACAGTGGTAAAAATGCAAGGCTGAAACTTAAAATGAAGAAATCAAATAATAAACAGTAGCAAAATTTCTCCACTTTAATTTTCACTCAAAGATAATAAAACAGAGAAAATTCAGGAAAAGAAAACACTATTTTTGGATTTTTTATGAATTTTATAAATTTTTCTGAAAGTTTTTAGTGTTTTGTAATTTTTTGGAGTTTGGTTTTGTATTTTTTTATGATTTTTGGCTGGGAGTTAAAACAAACTAAAAGACACAAAATATATTTTTTTGGAATTTTTCTGGAGTGTTTTTATATTTTTTATGGATTTTGTAATGCAAACAGTGCTGATTTTTAATAAATATAAAAATGCAATAAATATGGAAAATAAAAATATGCCGTGATAATATGGTGCAACAGGAGCTTAATGCAATTTTTGGAGATTTTTTAGGCTTTTGTAGATGTATGCATAAAATACAAACAACAAAAAGAAAAACCACATTCGCAGGGGCATTTATGTAATTATCAGGAAATGCGGGGGTCTCTGCGCAAAATTCGCAAAAGTTTTGAATTGACTAAACTATTTTCTGAACTAAACGCAAATACCATAAACAACAGGTGTGCCTTCACAAAATCGCCACCACGCACGTGCGTTGCACGCGCCCAGGCGGGGGCATAAACGCAATAACATAAAAGTTAGGGGTTCGGCTTACAAAAATTACAAAATAAATGAACAGCAGAGGAAAGTTTGTGCGTTAAACCTTAAATACAAAAAAACGCCTGGGCGATACTGCAAAATGCCCAAGCAAGGGCGCTGTCGGACGGTTCGATCTTTGCCACTTAAACACGTGTCCGCGCAGGGGGGCACGATGCCCCTTCGATTCTGCGGCTTGGATTAGAACGGGGGGCTCGATCAACGGCTGGAGTGATGCTGCATCGGACGGCGAGGATCAAAAAGGGGGGGGGGGCAGATGGACGGTGACTGTAGCACGTCCCCCTCCCCTGTGCTCTCTTCAGCCCAGGCCCGCGCGGCGGCGGCGGGGCTTCGTCTCCGGCGAGCTCGAAGGTGCGGCCCCCCTCCAAATGGTTAGGCGTCGACCCTGGTACCTGCAATGACAAAAAGAGAAGCGACAGTAGCGGGATCTCAGGGGGAACGATGGGTGAATGATGGTGGAAGTCACCGGTGCGGGTCCGGCGTTCGACGGGACATGGTTTTAGAGCTAAGGAATCGCGATTGAAGTGAAACTAAATAACTAGAATTAAACCTATGAGCTATTCTATGCTAAGAAATACAAGGAAAAAGTAAGAAAAACCAAGAAGAAACAGCACCTCAAGGGTTGAACACCCAAGGTTGCAAACCTCGACGGCGGCACGCCGGAGGTGGGTGGAGACACCAAATGCCCACGCCCAAGGCCGCCCTAGATGGCTGGAGGTCCCCCTGTCACGGAGACCAGTCCAGAGCACAAGCAAACAGGGCCAAAGAGTGGTCAAATGAGGTTCAAGCTCGAATGGAGGAGTTGGGAGGTTTTTGAAAACATGGTCGTCGAGGCTCCTTGATCGAGGTGCCAGATGCGTGTCAGAGATCCAACACCCAAGAGGAGATATGGGCGAGCATCCTCGATGCACGATGAAGACAAGTCAAGAAGACATCGACCTGAAACGAGGAGCGGAGAGCCCTCGAAAAAAGCGAGAAAAACGTCCAAAAAAACAAACTGACACACAGCAGGCAATGGGTCAGAGAGTTGACCCAGGTCAACTCTCCAGCCCTCCTGGTTGGTCCACGTGGACCAACCAGGAAAAAGCCCGGAAAAAAATAATTCTAAAATCATTTAAAAATAGTAAACGATTTTATTAATTTTTGATTATAAAATAAAAAATGTTTATTATTTTATAAATTATTTTATTATGATTTTTATTTATTTTTATGAGCCATATTTTTACAAGTTTGCATTTATACCCTTATAGGTATCTATATCTATGTATTTAAGTATTTTATTTTTATTTAGGTATTTTTAATTTATTTTATTTTGGTTTTTATTTTCTAAAATTATAAGATACTTTTATATACATAAATATATTTTTATTTTAATTTTCTGATATATTTTGTATATTTAATAAAATGAAAGTGTTGTTTGTATAGGTATCGCTACCTGTATTATACCTATATATACAAGTATTTTTATTTGTATTTTAATGATGTTTTTATTCTGATTTTAATATACATAATTATTATAAGTATTATTTACAACATTATAAAAATATAAAATTATAAAAATAATAAATAAATAATAAATTGAATATTTTAATATGTACAAGTATACAATGAGGGTCCAAAAGTCAACTTTCAAACCGTAGGTCCGCCAAATGCGAAACCACCACCATTAATTAGATTATTTTCTTCTATATACAATTAAAGGTGAGTATGCTGCATTTGGAGTTTTTATTTGTGAGATACGGGTCTGGGAAGTTGGCATTCTGGGTTTTTATTCAGACCATAACTTTTTATCTGTATATTATTTTTCTGTGAAATCAATTTTATATTTTTCTTTATTAATTTATCTACAAATTTCATATACAAAGTTTCTTTATTTGATGTATAAAAAGTGGAACCAAAAATAGGTCCCAAAATGAATAAAGAATGAATAAAATAAAAGGGATTTTATTGGTATTTTGGCCCTTATCTCCCCCTACTTTATTCCTTGTCGACCTATTCATCAAGATGCCTAGGTCTCGGGGTTTCGGGTCATAAAATATTTACAATATTTTATTCTTTTTATTTTCTTTTCTTTATTCTATAATTTTGGCTTTAAAAACCGCATTTTATACAATATTTACATACATATGCATGAATGCTAAAATACCTGAATTAGCTCTATTTACACGCATTTACTAGGGTTTTTAAGGCCAAAATGATAGAATAAAGATGATGGTGGATTCATCATTCCCCTATACTTGCCTTTGCTAGTCCCTAGCAAACACTTATGCAATAAGTGCAGAAAAGAAAAACAAAGAAAAGAAAAAGAAGAAAGATGGATGAAGTTCAATGATCAAACTTGTCTTCACAAAATCAAAGTTTGGAGCTTAAGTCGGACCTTGGGAATTTTAGTGCGGGCAGAACCTTAATGAGAACCGAATTTGAAATCCAACAGTCCTTGAGAATCCCAAAACTCTGCTCAAGTCTCCTTAATAGCCAGTTCAGAAATATCTCAACTCATACGCAAACTCTTACGACTATGAATCTGACTTGTACAGTGTAAGTGATGGTGGCTTTCCCCAACTAGAATGACAAAGAAACTGACTTCTCCAGTACGACAACCCAGTGATTCCCCAATCCAGCAACTCCATCCTTGAGGAGCGGGGTATTCCCTTCTAAGTTCAAGTGGCAACCAGCTCAAGAGGAGGGGGGTGAAGAGAAGAATGGACGGTAGCCAGTGTAGCTACCTATCCTTGGATGCAAGACCAGTGTAGTCAAGTCATCCTGCTGCAGGCTCACATATTTGACTTTGGAACTCAAGCTTGCTTATTGACTTTACAACATATGTACATACTTTGTAGGCTTTTTTTTTCTTTTCTTGTACATGCCTGAACCTTTTCTTTCTTTCTTTTTTTTTTGAATATACTATTCACAGCAGCATTTACATAAGGAGTTTTTCCTCTTGAGCCAGTAGACTATCCCTCTTTTGAAGCTTTATCGCAACCCACAGCCTCCTGTCTTTAGACTTCCTAATCACTGGACGGGTTGGGGTGCACTTCCCTCCCTAGAGGAGGACAAATGTTTCCACTTGTGTGCGTCTCATACCGGCAAATCCAATCCCCTCACCAGTCCAACTGAGTTGAGCCATGTGAAAGGTGCAGATGTCCAAGTTAGATCATTATCAACAAGAATCGTGCGTGTGCTCCGAAATACTCTACTTAGGCAATCAAGAATCCATTGAACCAAGTCCTGTGATCCTCAAAGAATTAAGTCAACTAGACCTGAAGTACCTCAAACCCAGTTCCTACAAGGTTCCTGTTATTAGGTAGATTTTAAGGTCCAATCAAGCTCCAATCTCGGGATTTTACTTAGACTTGTTCAACTATCAAACTCAATCCGAAAAAGGCGAATGCTATGCAATGTAATGCAGAAAATATTTTTGTGATGCCATTTTCAAAGATTTTGAACTTTTTATGGGTTTTTGAAAAGATGATGATGATGCATATGCATTTTTTGTCTTTTTCAAAAAGATTTTTCAAATGTTTTTGGATTTTAATTTTGCAAATGTTTTTGGGATTTTTTTTTTGAAAAGAAAAAGATTTTGGCTAAAAACTAGGTGAAAATATGTACACGGGAGTGCTTCTTTATGTATACAAGAGGTGGATTTTAGAATTTACAAGGGTAAGTGATCAATTTTATACATATATATATAGAGGATTTTGGTGTGATGTGAATATTCCTCAAACTTATTGAAAACAATTTACACCCAATTTTTGAAAACTATAGTTCAAAATAGTTTTTACAAACATTTTACACACATTTGAAAATCATTTTGCAAAGGTTTTCAAAACAGTATATATAGGTTTTTCAAATCATTTTTTGCAACCATTTTTCAAACCATTTTGCAAATCATTTTTCAAACATTTTATTTCACACAAAGAAAATAAGTTTTACAAACCACACATTTTACACAGGTTGAAAACACGAAACAAAATATTTTCAAAATAGTTTTCAAATAAATGTTCACGAGGATTTTCAAACTATTTTTCAAACATTTTGCAAAAAACATTTTCACCTGATTTATTAATCAGTAAATACAAAAAGAATTTGAGGAATAACCACATCTTTTTATTAAGAATTTTTAATGAATTTTAGAGAATTATTAGCCATATTTATTAGGAAAATACGAAAGTACGAGTTATGGCTAAAGTATATACACAGTATATACGACCCCCCTATACTTAGCTTGAGCTATGTCCTCATAGATCAGAGAGAAAAGAGAAGACATAACTCGTACTGAGTATAGATAAGTCTAAAGAATAAATAAATAAAGGAATGGATGAACAAACGAATGAGAAGTTGACCGTCCCCCCTATACTTAGGATCAAATAATCCTAAGTATAGCAGACTGTACACAATGCAGGGAGGGTCAAGGGTGGGAATGAACAGACCGTACTCAGATTGTCTCCCCCTATACTTAGGGTAAAATATCCCTAAGTATAGACAAGAAGAGGAGACAATGGAGAGGATCAAAGAATAGAACAACTCGGGGTGCACGCCCCCCTATACTTAGGACAAAGTACGTCCTAAGCAAGGCAAACACGAGAAATGGGTAGACGAGCAAAAACGGGAGATGGAAAGATGAACAAAGGAGAATGTACAACAGAGGTGGATGTACATATGATCAAGAAGGTGGAAAGCAGACCTTCTTGCGAGACCGCTGAGGGATAGATCGGATATGGTGTATGTCGACATCGGGGTCCACAGTGGACGGAGACCGATCAGGGTCGACACGGTGAAGGCCCTCAGTGGAATCAAAACGGAAAGGGACGAACTGATCGATGGAAGCGGTATGGCTCGGTTCTCCCTTGGTGGTCCTATGGTGTGAAGGCACAGACTGGTGAGTGGAAGAAGTACGACTAGGTCCGGCCTTAGAAGTCTCGCATATGTCAAAGTGGAATGGGACAAACTCATCATCCTCGGAAGAAGTGTAATCGGAGTCGTCCTGCGAGTCCTCGTCCAGGTCACAATCAAAAGGAACGAAATCATCAGTGGAAGTATACGAACTCAGATCGTCCTCAAGAGTCTCACCTGAATCCTTGTCTTCATCAAGAGGTCTGAATTTATCAAAATAAATAGCAGCATCATAACCGACCTCAATCATCTTCACTTGTGAAGGGCCAGGAACGGATTTATTGGTGGAAGTAGTCAAAACGGGTCCGTCCTGTCTAGTCTTACTCAAGTCATTTGTTGCCTTATCAGGTCTCTCAAAGTAATGGGCAACATCATAAGCCTCCTCAATTATCTTGGTATCTGCCCCCTGATCAAATGGTTCAATCACGTAAATACTCTGGATCTCATCAACACATCGCCACACACCAGGAGGAGGATCAGTGAGGTCCATGCTTTCCGACTTCCTCCCCTTTCGGGGGATCCGTCGGGTCTCATCAATGGTCGCTAAGGAAGTATCTCTAGTATCATCAGGTTTGTCACAGGCCTCAGAGTCAGCTATGATCGGTGAAGGTGCATCAGGTGCAGGTCTCTGGTCAACTGTGGGTGCGGTGATCGACACTTCGTTCCCGTCAACAGGACGGAAGCGAACCTCTCCTGATCCATAATCAATAACGACCCTCGCAGAGGCGAGGAATGGTCGTCCCAGGATGATTGGAGATGGCTCCCCTGTGGAGTTCTCCATGGGCAACACGACAAAATCAACATGGTGGCTCGTGCCCTGGATAGAAATGACGGCGTTTTCAAGGATACCCTTCGGCCTCTTGATAGATCCATCAGCAAACTGAACGATCATCTTGGTCTTCTTGAGAGGCCCTAAGTGAAGAGACTGTACCAGCGAGAAGGGTAGTATGCTAATCGAAGCACCGCCGTCTAGGAGAGTGCGATCACAAGTATGGTCAGAGATGGTGCAAGTGATGAAAGGTGTAGCTGTGTTCTTCCTCTTGGGGATGGGACGGTGTGTGATGGCGAGGGCAGTGGCCATGGTCAGAATGTGACGCTCAGATCTGCTCCTCCGCTTTCTCTTCTTGGGGAGAGGAGCAGATAATTGGGTCATGGCCTGCTGAAGTGGGGCACGGATAATCTCATGAATGGCAACCACCACTTCGGGTTCAGATAACATTTTTTTGAATTTTTGGACTTCCTCCATACAAGGGAGGGAGTCGGAATCAGCATATTCACGAGGCATGCCAAGAGCAGTATGTACAGCGGCATCCTCGGGGTCAAAGGTGGGACTGGATGTGAATGGGTGTGTGGTCCAAGGTTCTGGCAAGTGGACTCTCTCCTCAAAATCTTGATCAACCAAGTGTCTCCCGAAATCTTTTTGGATTTTTGAATTTTTCTCATTTTTTTGTATTTTGGGCGATTGCAAGCTCCCATGATTCTTCACAAGTAAAGTTGTATCCTCGATGAAAAGAGCACTAGTCCGATATTCTCTCAAAGTGTCAAGATTTTCCTTCATCAAATTGATGTGCTCTAGCATTAGGTTCATGACAGCACTCATGGAGGTCGTGGGAGGTGACTCCAACAGGTCAGACTCGGGTGGATGTGGACGTGGAGATGGATAGTGCACAGGTGGGGGTGGGTGTGGATAGAAGTCCGAAGTCTGATACTGTGGCTGAGGTGGATATGTACAAAAATCAGAAAAAATAGGAGGAGGATCCTCCTGATAAAAGGGAGGTGGACCAGCTGGAGCGAGCGAGGGGTCCGCAAAGTCCGGATAAAATGCACTCCAGGGGTCCATCTCGAAAACAAAAGGACGTGATTCAGGGGAACACGAAAGTCAAGTCAAGAGAGTGAAGAACAAGGCGCAAATGCGCAGAGATGATCTAGGACACACACGCAACAATCACAAACAAAAATGAAAACAAGTCAAACCCTCAATTCACCTACTCAACTCGGTAGAGACCGTAAAATGCGGTCTTTTAATCTTGTCTGTTTTAGAGTTAGGTGAGATGTCAAAAAGTTGCGCAAACACTTAGGGGGCTGAATGGGATTTTGGGCTCTAACCTTAGTGTGTGCGCGAGCAAATAAAAGCGAAGACAATGAGGGGATTACTCGCCCCAATACAAGATTTTTCTTTTTGGTGAATTTTAGGGTCAAGTAATGTTAGCAGTCCCAATTTTATTTGGTTATCACTTTTTTTTGGATTTTTAATAAAAAATGCACGAGCCTATCGGGGATTCAATTCCTTTAAGATCCTAGGTGATCAAAATCAGAGGTAGAGTCGGAAAAGCAATGCAAGCGGCAAATAATGATGGATGCTAAAGCGTAAATGCTCACCTTGTCTCCAGCACTCTACATGCAAGGATGCTCAGCAGAATTGAAACCTATCTATATGCAAATGCAAAGCCGATGAAATCGCCCTAAGTTCAAAAATTGCTATTAGCGGGAAGAACCACAAGTTGACCGTCAATCCTCAACCCTAGAGTCCGGTCTAGGCTCACCCCTCCTCTGCTCAACAAATTGAGGGTAGGAGAAAGCGCTTTGCGGGGAGAGCTCGCGGCACGACGGGTTGAAGGTGAGGATCAACTATTTAAAATTTGACTAAGTCCAAACGAGACTATAGGTGCATGCAAAATATTAGGTGTTTGGCCTTAGTCTATCGCAAACAATCCTATAACTAGGGGCTCAATCACACAAAAGAAATAAAATCGAAAAACAAAACAAAATAAAAAAATGCGATGAAAAGCCGACAAAAACTGCGAGAGCCCCCAAGTGAACAATCACTTGGAAATTAGGCTCCAGAGAGTCCAGTCCGGGGGTACCTGTATTATTACAATTATAGTCTCTCACTCACTTAAATTACAAAATAAATATAAGAGAAGAAAGAACTAGAGCTGTCTTCAAAATTCTCTCCTAGCCCGCCTTCGTGCAAAGTCTAGTCGCCTCACGTGGGTGCGTAGGTGCTCCTGGAATAGAGCTCCTCCCTCGATCCGCGTTCCTCGCAAGAAGTCAAACAAGAGAGAGGTTAGACAATTCAAACAAGAAATAGCAAAAATAAAGAAAATAAAACAAGCAGAAATAAAAGCCGCAAATGTAGACAAATAATCACAACACAAAACAAAAACTCGAACTACGCGCTGTTGCTCCTCGGCAACGGCGCCATTTGTTTAACCCAAAAAATCGGTGATCTTAAGTTCCACACAAGGCGGGAACTCAGTCGCTGAATCGACCACACGAAATTTGGATTAAAACAACAATTAACCCACAACAGATAAATCAAGCAATGAAAGTAAATGTGCGGAGTTAAAATTTATTATAACTCTACAACAAGATGTGTATAGGTGCAAGTATTGTAGAGGTCGAACACAGGGAGCAGACAGGTAGAACGGGGTACTAAGGTACCAAAAATGTGAGTGTATGTGATCAAATGCCTATTGTGCTATTTTTTTGTGGGTTTTTAATTTTATACTTTTTTATTTAATTTTTAATTTTCTATTTTTGTATTTTGATTTTTGATTTTCTAATTTTTATTTTTCTTTTTATATTTTATATTTTTTTATATTCTTTTTCAATATTGGAAAATAAGAACAATGTAATAAAAAGGACAAAGAGGTATTTATAAAAATAGACAAAAATATCCAAAAATATGAAAATAAAGTCTTTTTGGTATTTTTCTACTTTTTTTTACTGTTTTTGTGATTTTTGGGTAATTTTTAGAATGTTTTTGGTATTTTTAATTAATAAAATAAAGAAAACAGTGGTAAAAATGCAAGGCTGAAACTTAAAATGAAGAAATAAAATAATAAACAGTAGCAAAATTTCTTCACTTTAATTTTCACTCAAAGATAATAAAACAGAGAAAATTCAGGAAAAGAAAACACTATTTTTGGATTTTTTATGAATTTTATAAATTTTTCTGAACGTTTTTAGCGTTTTGTAATTTTTTGGAGTTTGGTTTTGTATTTTTTTATGATTTTTAGCTGGGAGTTAAAACAAACTAAAAGACACAAAATATATTTTTTTGGAATTTTTCTGGAGTGTTTTTATATTTTTTATGGATTTTGTAATGCAAACAGTGCTGAAAATGATAGTTTTTGATTTTTAATAAATATAAAAATGCAATAAATATGGAAAATAAAAATATGCCGTGATAATATGGTGCAACAGGAGCTTAATGCAATTTTTGGAGATTTTTTAGGCTTTTGTAGATGTATGCATAAAATACAAACAACAAAAAGAAAAACCACATTCGCAGGGGCATTTATGTAATTATCAGGAAATGCGGGGGTCTCTGCGCAAAATTCGCAAAAGTTTTGAATTGACTAAACTATTTTCTGAACTAAACGCAAATACCATAAACAACAGGTGTGCCTTCACAAAATCGCCACCACGCACGTGCGTTGCACGCGCCCAGGCGGGGGCATAAACGCAATAACATAAAAGTTAGGGGTTCGGCTTGCAAAAATTACAAAATAAATGAACAACAGAGGAAAGTTTGTGCGTTAAACCTTAAATACAAAAAAACGCCTGGGCGATACTGCAAAATGCCCAAGCAAGGGCGCTGTCGGACGGTTCGATCTTTGCCACTTAAACACGTGTCCGCGCAGGGGGGCACGATGCCCCTTCGATTCTGCGGCTTGGATTAGAACGGGGGGCTCGATCAACGGCTGGAGTGATGCTGCATCGGACGGCGAGGATCAAAAAGGGGGGGGGCAGATGGACGGTGACTGTAGCACGTCCCCCTCCCCTGTGCTCTCTTCAGCCCAGGCCCGCGCGGCGGCGGCGGGGCTTCGTCTCCGGCGAGCTCGAAGGTGCGGCCCCCCTCCAAATGGTTAGGCGTCGACCCTGGTACCTGCAATGACAAAAAGAGAAGCGACAGTAGCAGGATCTCAGGGGGAACGATGGGTGAATGATGGTGGAAGTCGCCGGCGCGGGTCCGGCGTTCGACGGGACATGGTTTTAGAGCTAAGGAATCGCGATTGAAGTGAAACTAAATAACTAGAATTAAACCTATGAGCTATTCTATGCTAAGAAATACAAGGAAAAAGTAAGAAAAACCAAGAAGAAACAGCACCTCAAGGGTTGAACACCCAAGGTTGCAAACCTCGACGGCGGCACGCCGGAGGTGGGTGGAGACACCAAATGCCCACGCCTAAGGCCGCCCTAGATGGCTGGAGGTCCCCCTGTCACGGAGACCAGTCCAGAGCACAAGCAAACAGGGCCAAAGAGTGGTCAAATGAGGTTCAAGCTCGAATGGAGGAGTTGGGAGGTTTTTGAAAACATGGTCGTCGAGGCTCCTTGATCGAGGTGCCAGATGCGCGTCAGAGATCCAACGCCCAAGAGGAGATATGGGCGAGCATCCTCGATGCACGATGAAGACAAGTCAAGAAGACATCGACCTGAAACGAGGAGCGGAGAGCCCTCGAAAAAAGCGAGAAAAACGTCCAAAAAAACAAACTGACACACAGCAGGCAATGGGTCAGAGAGTTGACCCAGGTCAACTCTCCAGCCCTCCTGGTTGGTCCACGTGGACCAACCAGGAAAAAGCCCGGAAAAAAATAATTCTAAAATCATTTAAAAATAGTAAACGATTTTATTAATTTTTGATTATAAAATAAAAAATGTTTATTATTTTATAAATTATTTTATTATGATTTTTATTTATTTTTATGAGCCATATTTTTACAAGTTTGCATTTATACCCTTATAGGTATCTATATCTATGCATTTAAGTATTTTATTTTTATTTAGGTATTTTTAATTTATTTTATTTTGGTTTTTATTTTCTAAAATTATAAGATACTTTTATATACATAAATATATTTTTATTTTAATTTTCTGATATATTTTGTATATTTAATAAAATGAAAGTGTTGTTTGTATAGGTATCGCTACCTGTATTATACCTATATATACAAGTATTTTTATTTGTATTTTAATGATGTTTTTATTCTGATTTTAATATACATAATTATTATAAGTATTATTTACAACATTATAAAAATATAAAATTATAAAAATAATAAATAAATAATAAATTGAATATTTTAATATGTACAAGTATACAATGAGGGTCCAAAAGTTAACTTTCAAACCGTAGCTCCGCCAAATGCGAAACCACCACCATTAATTAGATTATTTTCTTCTATATACAATTAAAGGTGAGTATGCTGCATTTGGAGTTTTTATTTGTGAGATACGGGTCTGGGAAGTTGGCATTCTGGGTTTTTATTCAGACCATAACTTTTTATCTGTATATTATTTTTCTGTGAAATCAATTTTATATTTTTCTTTATTAATTTATCTACAACTTTCATATACAAAGTTTCTTTGTTTGATGTATAAAAAGTGGAACCAAAAATATGTCCCAAAATGAATAAAGAATGAATAAAATAAAAGGGATTTTATTGGTATTTTGGCCCTTATCTCCCCCTACTTTATTCCTTGTCGACCTATTCATCAAGATGCCTAGGTCTCGGGGTTTCGGGTCATAAAATATTTACAATATTTTATTCTTTTTCTTTTCTTTTCTTTATTCTATAATTTTGGCTTTAAAAACCGCATTTTATACAATATTTACATACATATGCATGAATGCTAAAATACCTGAATTAGCTCTATTTACATGCATTTACTAGGGTTTTTAAGGCCAAAATGATAGAATAAAGATGATGAAACGTGGATTCATCACCCCCGCTCATTTTTGTAATATTCTATTAGCACTGAAACTTTCATCTGCCTTTATTAAGTTTTTGTAATATTTGCAGTAAAGTCCCCGGTCGTTTTTGATATTACATTCAGGTCCTTCCCAAGCGCGTGCAAGTCACGCGCCTTGGTGGACATTTTGCATCTATACACCTCCGGGTTTAGCTATTTAGCTTTAATCCATTAACTACTTTATTCAGTATATATTTTGTGGAAATATTGCAGGCGTGCCCCCATATTTATTGATATTTGCAGAAAGGTCCCTGCCAGACCTTTAATTTTTGTATGCTTGCATGCTGCTCTTCCTTACTCGCGGTAACCTGAGAGTGGGGTTCCCGGGCTTCTAAGCGAACTATCAATTCCAGCCCGTTTCGGAGAAGTAGAGTCGAGTAGGCAAGAGAAAGCGAGAGGGCAACCCGGGCTCTCTCTCCACTTTGAAATATAATGAAATCTCACTAGAATATCGCGATAGTAGAAATCGCCACTATCATATATTAGCTGGGTCTTTCCGTTTACGCTGCAGCAGGGTCAAGTCAAGCCGATGATGCCGGGAGAAAAAGCACTGACCAGGTTAGGAAAGCCAAAAAAGGCTTTTTCCTTTCAAGAGAGATCCGCAGAAAATCATTTCTTTGTTTTTCCGGAGAAGAATTAGGGTATCATTTGAATCCCAAAATTTCTCAAATTTTAAAATTAAGCTCCTGTTGGCTTATATTTTGATACCCTAATTTTAGTTTTTTGATTCTATTTTATTTTTATATTTATTAAAAATAAAAACATGTTTTTTTCTCTATTGTCTAGTTTAGAAAATGCCAAAAAAATTATAAAACCTCTCGAAAAATTCCACAAAAATTCCTAAGTGTCTATTTTACCATATTTTAATGTCAGTCCAAAAATCACTAAAAATCTCAAAAGAAAAACATTAAAAATTTAAAAATACTCAAAAACTTCAAAAAATATATAAAATTGTAAAAAACTCCAAAAATAGCAAACTCAGTTCCTGTTTATTCCATATTTTGTTCTCTTTATTTGAAAATTATTGTGAAAAATTTTGATTGCTGTTTGCTATTTTTAACTTCCATTTTATTCACAGCCAGCACTCTTTTCACTGTTTTCTCCTATTTCAGTATTTAAAAATACCAAAAACATCTAGAAAACTCCCCAAAAATCACAAAAATAGTAAAAAATCCTAAAAATATCAAAAACATTTTATTTCTGAATTTTTGGTTATTTTTGCACATTTTTATAAATATTTTAGCTTGTCTTTTATTACATTGTTTTTAAATTCCAATATTCAAAAGAAAAAAATATAAAATATAAAATATAAAAATCAGAAAAATAAAAATCAAAATACAAAATTAAAAATTAAATTAAAATAAAAAATATTTAAAATTAAAAACCCACAAGAATTCCTTTGCTTGCTTGCTTAGTGTTGACACACATCACACACATTCACTTGTGCATCAATTTTTGAATTACCCTGTTTGCTCCCTGTGTTCGAACTCTCTGCATACTTGTCACTATACACCATTTGTGCAGAGTTAAAAATAAATTTTAACTCCACATTAGTTCTAAATTATTGATCTTTAGTGTGGGTTAATTGTTTATTAAATACAGGTTTCATTTGAGAGTCGCCACAACGACGGTCGTCTCCGCC
Organism: Ottelia alismoides; assembly: GCA_037367405.1. NCBI lineage: Eukaryota > Viridiplantae > Streptophyta > Magnoliopsida > Alismatales > Hydrocharitaceae > Ottelia > Ottelia alismoides. Next base: position 573,424 of record JAZKJV010011364.1, read on the forward strand.
TTGTGTGAGACACCATTTCGGCTCTCTTGAAATCTGCGTTTATCAATACCTCTGACGAACGGGAAAATGAGCCCCAGGGTCTTCTTGCGTTCCTTACCTGCAAGAGAAAGTTAAGGGCGGTCACGGGCAAAATGCCGTGACCCACCATTGGGCGAAAAACGACGGAGAAGGGCGAGAGGGAGGCTCGTCGGAGCAAGCTCCGGCGAGGGGGTGGCGGATGGTGATTTGTTGAGCATGGATCGAAATGGAAGGTGTAATCTAATCCTAAGGCTAAGGCAAATCTAAAGATGCAAGAAAAATAAATAAAAATGAACCTTGAGGCTGATATACCAGAGATGGACCTCACGACCAAGCTTGGCCGGAGATGGTTGGTGGAGCCGCCTTCATGGCACCACCGTACCTCAACGGAGGTGCTGGGGGCTCCCCTATCACCAGAGTCAACCCAGCTCGCACCCGGATGTCTAAGCTCGGCCAGAAGTGGTTCCAAGAGGTTTGGGGTGGTTTTTGAATGAGTGACGGACACGGCTCGAAGATCGACGAATCTGGAGTGGGTCAGCGATGCAAGGATCAAGAAGAACCATAGGCGTGAATCCTTGATATATGGTGAACAAAAGTCGTGAAGGATCCATCACGAGAAGATGAAAGGATACGCCTCGAAAAAATCACGAAGATAGGCGAAAAACGAGGTCTTTGACAAGGGCACAGGTGTGGGTCAGAGAGTTGACCCGCTGGTCAACTCTCCAGCCCTCCTGGTTGGTCCACGTGGACTAACCAGGAAGAAGCCTGAAAAATGCTTTGTTAATTCTTTTTAAAATAATAAACGATTTTATTATATTTAGGTTATTTAATAAAAAATATTTATTATTTTATAAAGTATTTTATTACGATTTTTATATATTTTTTCGAGATTAAAAATTACAAGTTTCCTTTTATAGCTTCTATACATGTGTATTCATCTATGTATTTTAGTAATTTATTTTTATTTTGTATATTTAATTTTATTAATTTTGATTATTATTATATAAATTTATAAAACATTTTGTACACTTAAATATATTTTTATTTTATTTTTCTGAAGTGTTTTGTACATTTAATAAAATAGGAGAATTAATTATATAGGTATATGTACAGGTATTATACCTATGTGTTATATACAAGTATTTTATTTTTGTATTTTCTTTAGTGTTTTATTCCGATTTTAATGTACACATATATTATAAGTAATAATTACAAAATTATAAAAATGTAAAATTGTAAAAATAATAAATAAAATATAAAATGAATATTTTAATCTGTATAAGTATACAATAGGGGTCCAAAACTCAATTTTCAAACCGTAGCTCTGCAAAATACGAAACCACCTTCACTAAATAGCTTATTAAAATTATATACAGTTAAAGGTGATTTTGATACATTTCGAGCTTTTATTTGAGAGATACATGTCTGGGAAGTTAGGATTCTAGAATCTTATTCAGATCATAACTTTTTATCTGTACATTATTTTTGTATGAAATTAATTTTGTATTTTTTTATATTTAATTATCTACAACTTCATGTACAACATTTCTTTATTTGGAGTATAAAAAGTGGAACCAAAAATAGGTCCCAAAATGAATAAAGAATGAATTAATTAAGAGGGTATTTTTATTGTATTTTGGACCTTATTTCCCCTACTTTATTCCTTGTCGACCTAGTCATCGTGATGCCTAGGTCTCAGGGTTTCGGGTCATAAAATATTTGCAATATTTTATTCTTTTTCTTTTCTTTTCTTTATTCTATAATTTTGGCTTTAAAAACCGTATTTTATACAATATTTATACAAATATACATACATGCTAAAATGCCTAAATTAATGCTATTTGCACGCATTTACTAGGGTTTTTAAGGCCAAAATGATAGAATAAAGATGATGAAACGTAGATTCATCAATAGGCAGACTAGGGCTCTGACTGATATACAACCATCTATGTTTGGGGCTGCGAGGGCTGCTCCGGAACCTGCATGTAGTGCACGTGCTGGACAGGTTGGGGCTGCGACGGACTCAACTGAGGCGGTTGGGTCAGTGATGGCTCCTTCTCAGCGGAGGTCTCGACAATAGCAGGCACATAGTTGCAAGCATTGGCATTCAAAGCTCAGACGAGCTGCTCCAGTTGTTGAGAAATCAAGTCTAGCTTTTACAAGCCCTGGGTCCTCTTCTTAATTACTGACAATTTCTCGTGGTCCTGTGACCTCTTTTCAATGATATCCACCTTGGACAGGTGGCTCCCAATGATGCTAAGATTGAAGCTCTCATCTCTATATTCGGTGTGGGCAACCATGGTAACATGCTTGTTGATGGTAGCGTGCATCTTTATATATGCACAAGATGAGGATTGAGTGACCTCTCCTTCGGCCATCTCCTTAAAAATGTTCCAGATGACATCCTCGTCCTTATTGAAATGCGAGCTACCACAAGCGATAATAATGAGTTTTTGGCTTTCAAGTGTAAACCACCAAAGAAGTGCTGCACAAGAATGGTCTTCGGGATCTCGTGGTGGGGATACTTTTCCTGCATGTCCTTGAATCTTTCCCACACTTCATGTATGGTCTCGTGGGGCTATTGGCAGAAACTGGAGATGCGGGCACACATCTGGTTCAGATGATCGAGAGGGTAAAATTTGTGGAGAAATGCTGACTTTAACTCCTCCCAGGCCGTGACTACCTTTCCTAAGTGATCGATCCAATACAAGGCCTTCTCCTGGAGGCTGAAAGGAAATGCAATCATCTTGATCACCCCTAGAGGGATATTGGGGTAATGTGCGGTGGCACAGATGCGGCCAAATTTATTCAAGTGGATGTAGGGTTCTTCAGCGGTGTTCTCGTGAAAGGTGGGAAGCAAAGACATGAACTGCGGCTTCAACTCAGCATGGGCTTGTATTGGTGGAATCCGGATCCACTCGGTGACTTGATCTGCCCTAGGGTTGTAAGTTTCCTTCAGAGTTGGATTCGGCGGTGATGGTCCTGCCTCCCATCTCTCGTAACGGGGTCCGTCCACATAAAAAGCCATCTCCAGCACCTCCTTGGTTAAGCTCATTGTCCGTATTTGGTTCATCCTCTCTTCTAACATCTCTTTCATTGGCCCTCCTCAAATCATTCAACATATCTTGGAAGGTAGTCTGGGCTAGGACCGGATTGGTCAGCTGATGTTGGATGACATATCGAAGCGAGCAACTGACTGTTGACCTCGTTTTGTGTAGTGTATTGCGCTTCTCCCAGATTGGCTTCTTCTTCTGGTTGGGGATGCTGACCCTTTCCTCTTCCACGGGTCATGTTAGATTCTGCTTGGATTTCCGGCTCGAGATAGGGTTCTTGGTCTGCATATGGAAGAATACCCCAATCAGTTTGAATTGCAGCACCAGATGTGGAGAATCATTCTATATTTAGGTCAACACAGAACTTTGTTAAGGATGACGATGTATAAGGAGTGAAATCAATGTCCATCCAAAATGAGCAAAGTTCAGGACAAGAGTGATCCCGATTTATTTGAGAAGGCGGGGAGTCTGGAGACCGGTTCACAAAGTTCTAACCAAGTTCTCAGGATTCGTCTCTAATTATTGGAGAAGACGAGCGCATGGAGTTGATGTGGGTATCGATGGAGTCTCGACTAAGCCATCCATGCTTCGTCATCTCGAAGGGTAAAAAAAAGATCAATGTGGATGAAGGATATGGAGGTCAACGAGAAACAAAAGGAGTGTAAAGCAGTAGATGACTCACAATGAGCAAGGGTTAAAGAGGAAGGAAACAAAATGGCACAAATGCGCAAAATTTTTGATCTTGACCTTAATAAAGCTAATCACTCAAACACAAAGCAATGGGTTCACCAACTCAACCCATGAAGCTGTGAAGGTTCAACAATTATCTTTGTAAGTTTTAGATTTGATTTTCATGCAATTTATCTTTGAACGAGTCCTTAGAGCGCTACGCCTATAGGAGAGAGTGTACTATCGGAAAAGTATCCCGTACTTGTCCTCCTCCTTGTAACCGGCAGTCTGTACTTTTTAAGGTCCTTGTAACCCTTATTGGATCCCTACTCAGCCAAAGAAATAGAGGGAGGAAGCTGATAGGCGAAACCACTACTTGGGACCTTGCTCGCAACTGAATCACCTGTGAGTGTGCAAGGACCTACTCGAGCACAAGACTATGAGACAGACACCCCCGTGAAGGTGTGGCCTATGATCAATACTTCAGACAAGGTTGGTGCTCTACACAATAGAGGACACCATTGTTGATCAATCCCTACTCGTCTACGTACGATATAAGTGCCATTACTTCGGAAAGCCATGCGATATACAAGGCAGTCATAGACTGGGTTTTGGGCTCTCATCCTTACGAATACGCTCTCTCATTGGGAAGGAGACCTTCCAATGTAACTTGAAGACAAATGAGGGTCTTGCTCACCCAAGGCAATGAGTCCAATTAATCAATTTTATTTAGTCAAATGTTTTTAAAAGTCCTTTTTTTAATATTTTTGTGTTATCACTTGCTTTGAGTAGATTCAATATAAGTGCCTAACATTTTTGTATTTTCTTTGATTCCTATGTGATCCAAAAATAGAGGGAGATAGTCGGAAAAGAAATGCAAGGTCACACTAAGATGGAAATCTCACCTTAGTGCCTAAATGATGAATGCTTAGTTAGAAGACTTACAATGCTTACCAGCTCTCTCCATGCAGGATGCAAAACATGAAATTTTAAACCTAAACTATATGCCGATATGCACACGAAAATCATCCTAAGCAGACAATTGTTATACATGAAGAATCAAGTGCTAAATGCTCAGAAAGAAACCTAAGTCCGATCTTCGATGCTGTTTGGTTCCCACCACAACGGGTCCTGCCAGCGCTGTATACAACCTCTCTCGGCACACGGTTTCAAGCTGAGTTTTTAGTAATTAATTAGTATAAGTCCAAACATGAGAACTATGGGTGGATGCAAAAATTATTAGGTGTTTGGCATTAGGTTACACGATCAAGCACGCCTAAAGACTAAGGCCTCATTCCACAAAACAAATAGAAAAAATGTGGAAAACACAAATTGCGAGAAACAAAATAAAAGAAGGCGATGAAAACTCGGAAAATGCGGTGTGCCCCCAAGTGAACAAATACTTGGAAGTTGGGCCCGAGTGTCCAAGTCCAAGGTACCTGTATTATTACAAATTAATAGTGCAGAAATAAATCTCTCTCTCACAAGAAAAATAAAAAACTAGGCTACTGTATTCTCTCTTCGGTTGGCTAGGTTAGAATAGCTGACTCCTAATCCCAATGGAGCTCAAAATCACCTAAACGATCCTCTCGGTCCGCAGTCCTCGTAAGAAGACAAAAGAAGAGATGTCAGACAGTTCAAAGTTAATAATCAAGTAGAAAGTGATAAATGCAAAAATGGCTAAGCAATATGAGAGACAAATTCTACTCTACGAACTGATGCTCCCTGGCAACGACGCCATTTGAAAAGCGAGAAAATCAGAGTTGCTAAATAATGACCTGACAGACCAGGCTCACTTGTCGTTGAGGCGACTACTCAAATCCTCCCGCAATTTCAATAATTATAGATAATCAAATAATTAAGAGCAAGAGTTAACATTTATTATACCCTACTAAAAATATATAGTGATAAGCAAGTAGGGGGTGAACACATAAAGCAATGGATTAGAGTAGGCAAGATAAAGAATCAAACACAATTTATCTCTCATCTACTTGGCCAAAATAAATTTTGTGGATTTTTATTTAATTTTTATTTTATATTTTTGTATTTTGTTTTTAATTTTATATTTTATATTTTCTTTTTATATTTTTAGATTTTTAAATTTCTTTTTCTTTTTTTAAATTTTACTATAGCTATATATAAAGTATATATACAATGTAAGCTAGAATAGATATAAACACCAATAAAAATAACCAAAAATAGTAGAATTAAATATTTTTGGGTTCTAAATGATTTTTTTACTATTTTTGTGATTTTATGGTTAATTTTGCTAATTTTGCTAATATATTAGCTAAGTCAAAAACTTATGAAGTTTTTTATAAAAATCTCGACTCTAAGGAGGGTCAGAAGGATATATTCAGGTTGGCCAAAGCAAGAGAAAGAGAGACCAAAGACCTTTCTCAAGTGAGATGCATTAAGAATGAGGAAAGTCACGTGCTTGTTACTCAGAAGGATATAGAGACTAGATGGGAGCATTACTTCTATAAACTTTTCATTGGGGAAGGAAATAGAGAGATCACTTTGGATGATCTAGCTAGTAGTGAAAGTTACTTGAATCGTGCAAGCTATAGAAGGATACAAAGAAAGGAAGTAGAGGTGGCTTTGAAGGTTACGAGACCTGGGAAAGGTGCAGGATCGGATGACACCCCTGTAGAAGTATGGAAAGTTTTAGGTGAACGCGGTTTGACTTGGCTTACAAATCTATTCAATGTTATTTGGCGAAGCAAGAAAATGCCTGAAGATTGGAGGAGGAGTATCGTAGTGCCTCTTTATAAGAATAAAGGAGACATTCAAAATTGTTCAAATTATAGAGGTATCAAGCTGATGAGTCACACCATGAAAATTTGGGAACATGTGATCGAGAGAAGGTTGAGGCAAGTTTCCAACGTCAAAGAAAACCAATTCGGATTCATGCCAGGTGTCTCAACTATTGAAGCCATCCATTTGCTGAAGAGAACAATGGAGATTTATAGAGCTAAAAGGAAGAACCTCCATATGATCTTTATTGATTTGGAGAAGGCTTATGATTCTGTCCCACGAGAGATATTGTGGATAGTTTTGGAGAAGAGGCAAGTGCCTGTCCTATACATTAACCGCATAAAGGACATATATGATAGGGCTTTATCTTGTGTAAGGACCCTGTCTGGGAAGACTGGTTATTTTGACATCAACATTGGTTTACATCAAGGTTCAACTTTGAGTCCATTTCTTTTTACTTTGATTATGGACGAGTTGAAAAGTCCCATTCAGGATGAGTTACCTTGGTGTATGTTATTTGCTGATGATATTGTGTTAATTGACGAGACTAGAGATGGAGTAAATGAGAAGCTTGAGGTCTGGAGACATGAGTTGGAGAGTAATGGATTTCGTATAAGTAGGGCTAAGACAAAATATATGGAGTGCACCTTTCATGGAAGCAATGGTGAAGGAATTGAGGTGAAGATTGGTGATGATAACATTCAGAAGAGGGATTCTTTTAGATATATGGGATATATTTTGCAACATGATGGGGAAATTGATGGAGATGTTACTAATAGAATAAATGCAGGATGGCTAAAGTGGAGAGAAGCCTCTGCTATACTCTGTAATAAGAAAATTCCTTTAAAAATTAAAGGAAAGTTTTACAAAGCAGTCGTGAGACCTGCTATGCTCTATGGATCTGAATGTTGGCCTGTGAACCATAGACATATGCAGAGAATGGCTGTAGAAGAAATGAAAATGCTAAGGTGGATGTGTGGACACACACAAACACACACACACACACACACACACACACACACACACACGTAAAATCGGATTCAGAATGATGCAATCAGAAAGAAAGTTGGTGTTGCTCCAATCAAGGATAAGATGCAAGAAAACCGCTTAAGATGGTTTGGTCATTTGCAAAGAAGATCGACTAATGCAACAATTAGGAGATGCGAGTGTTGGGATGTTGAGCCGGCTAAGAGAGGGCGGGGACAACCTAAGAAGTGTTGGAAAGAGACCATACGAAGGAATCTTTGTTTTGTGGATATAAGCCCAGGATTGACCCAAGATAGATATGAATGGAGGCGAAGAATCCATGTAGCCAACCCTACTTAATTGTGGGAAAAGGCTTTGTTGTTGTTTTAAAGTAAATAATACCCAAAATCAAGGATTAATTAAATATTCGGAATTGAAATGAAGATTGAAAATATCAAATGATGTAAAAAATTCCTCAAATCAATTTTAAGATAATAATAATATATACAAAATTCAGAGATAGAAAATAATATTTTTGGAGTTTTTTATGATTTTTGAGATTTTTATGAAGGCTTTTGTTTTTTTTAAATTTGTAAGAGTTTTCTTTTTCTATTTTTAGGGTTTTCAATTTCTACAGTTGCAAAATAAATAAATAACGATAAAAAGTATTTTTTTGGAGTTTTTTCAAAATGATTTTATATTATTTTAGGTATTTTCTACTATAAATAGGAAATAAATATGCTATTTTGATTTTCCATAAATAAAGTTGCCTAAAAATGGAATCCAAAAATATAGCGTGAAACTTCAATGCAACATGCACTTAATTCTATCTTTTGGGATTTTTAGAGGAAAATAATTATTTTAAATAAATAGAGACAGTAAAGAGAAACTACAATACTAACATGGGCATTTTTGTAAATAAAATAATGTCTGAGGGTCACTCTCCAATTTTCAAAAAAATTATAACGTAAATAAAAAATCTAGGCTTAATAACAATACAATAAAATTCACGAGCATAGTTGCAAAATCACCACCTCATGTTAGACGACACGTGAGGTGACGTGGACTGGACTGGAATGCAAATAAAGTAAATGTGCAGGTATTTTTGCAAAAAAATACAGAAATAAAATAACTGCAGACGAATGTTTAAGTCTTAATTATTAAATACAAAAAGCGTCGGGGTCAAAAGTGCAAAATACCCACAGCTAGGCGTGAGCGGACGATCGGATGGGCTTCACTTTGACCCGCGTCGGCTCCACGTTACGCGATACCCCTTCACGTTGGATGGCACAGATTAGATCCCCGCGAAGGAATCGACGACGACGACACACGAGGATCCAACATACTTGGTGCAAACTGGGGCTGGCGATCAGATCGGACGTCTACTACTTCCCGTGAAGAACAGGCAAGAACAACCGTCCCTCCTTGCTTCGATCAGCAAAAGCTCGCGATGGCTGGCGTCTCCTTTGCCGTAATAGGTCTCCAAAGGTTGCTGACGTACTCTCGCGCTGGTGGATGGGCTCAAAAGGGTGCGAGGTGATCTGGATCGTTCTGGCGGAGGAGCTGCACCCGGAGGACCTCTTGTGGCTCGATAAAAGGACCAAAAGGGTTGTTCCTCGTTGTTTCCTGCATGAGCTAATTAGGGGAACAAAAACAAAGCTCTAGGGATCTTCATGTGGCGAAATGGGCGGAGGGTGGGACGTGGCAAGATCCTCCGGCGAATGAAGGAGAGGGAGGATACGTTCTCCATGTCTTCATGAGATCTGGGTGGTCGAGGATGTGTGGGGCGTAAAGGAGATGAAGAGAAATGTGATGGGGGTGATCGATGAGGTTGAAGCTGAGTGGTGTAGTTGGAGACAAAGGGCAGAGCTAAAGCTCTGACGAATTGAGGGATTTGGATTTGAATCAACGAGAAGAAACTAAGTGAAATGAAATGCAGTGCTACTCTAATACTAAGCTACAAAATCAAAAGAACGAGAAAAAGAGAAGCAACCTGGTCGGGACCGGAATGAGCTCGTGACATTATTGGTGGCGGCGACTCGGATCTACCTCGATTTGACACCAATCGACACACCGAGGGTGTACCTACCTCCCATCTGTCATCAGGAAGAAGGTTCGTGCCTACGGTTTAGGGTTCGAAGGCGGAAGAGGGATCAAATTCAAATCTTGGATGGAGGTGGTATCTTTTACTCATGATGGAACGGGGGTCCAAGAGCAGGATAATGGCAGCGATGCAGCGACGATCCTCTCGAGGAATCATGTCAGTGTATATCAATGAAGATCGAGGCGAAAAAGTCCAGAAGAAATCTAACTAACCATGTGATTGTATCGACTTAGAAAAAAGGAGGAAAAGGTCAAAACGTAGGTCTGACAACCCAAGGAACTCGGACAGAGAGTTGACCGAGGTCAATTGGGGGCGAAAGCTGGTTGGTCCACGTGGGCCAACTAGAAAATCAGGCTTAGAAATTATTTAGAAATTTGATATAAAATAATAAATGATTTTATTACTTTTTAGTTATAAAATAATTATTATTTTTTAAATTATTTTATTTTAGTATGTTATTTATTTATTTTTTAGAGGTAGGTAATTACAAGTTACTTTTTAGGGTTTATATATAGGTATATTTATCTATGTTTTATGTCTTTTATTTTTATGTTGTATTTTTAATTTTAATATTTTATTTTATTATTTTATAAAATTATAACTTATTTTTAGATACTTAAATATATTTTATTATATTATTATGATATAATTTATACACTTAAATAAATATGTGTATTTATTATATAGGTATAGTTATAGGTATTTCATCTATGTATTTTATATACATATTTTAATTTAATGATTTATTTAGTGCACTATTTCAGTTTTAATATGTACGTATCATAGAATAATATTTAAAAAATTATAAAAATATAAAATTATAAAAATAATAAAGAATAAATAAAATGATTATTTTATTCAGGTATATTGTACAATAGGGTCCAAAACCTAACTTTCACACCTTAACTCAAAAAATATGAAACCACCTTCATTAAATAGACTATTAAAAGTTATATACAATTAAAGGTGATCTTGATATATTTTGAGTTTTTATTTGAGAGATATGGTTTTGGGAGTTGGGATTTTGGAATTTTATTCAGAGTACAACTTTTATACTTATATTATTTTTATATGAACTCATTTTTGTATTTTTCTATATTTTATCATCTACAACTTTTATGTTCAAAGTTTCTTTATTTTAAGGTATAAAAAATAGAAAATAAAATATGTCCCAATAATAAATAAATGGAATTATTACATCCATAACCATGAGTAACTTCACAATTACAATCATAACCCTGTATAATCGTGAATTACACCTAAAACCTTGAATAAATGCTCCGTTTTACACCCATAACCTTCTGTTAGTTGAGTTCATTAACTCAACCAGATGATTGAGTTAATCTATCCCGTCCATCAACTAACGGTTGGGATTAATCCATAGAAAAAAGGTGACGAGCAGCAGGGGCAGAAGGCATGCGGGGGCGGTGGGCAGCGGGGCACCGAGGCCTGCATGGGCGGTGTCAGCGGGTCGTGGAGGCTTGCAGGGCAAGGGAGGGCCGGAGGGCTTCGAGAGGAGCTGGGCGATGGGGTGGGGGGGCCTCGAGAGGAGCTGAGCGGTGGGGGGCTTCAAGAGGAGTTGTGCGGTGGGGGGCTGCTCGGGGGACGGTGGGGCTTCGAGATGAGTTGTGCGGGCACGGCGTTGTGGGGGCAGGAGAAGCTCGGTGCGCGGGGATGGAGTCTGTGCGAGGCGGTGCTTTGAGTAGACGCGGGGGCAGCAGGGGTGGGGGCTTCGGGCGAAGTGGGGGCGCGGGGTGGCTCGGGCGACAGCACTGCGGGGAGGGGGGGGAGGGAGGGAGAAGCTTGACGGGGAAGGCACAGGGGGGAGGGAGAAGCTCGACAGGGAAGGCGCATGGGGGAGGAGGGAGAAGCTCGGCGGGGAAGGCACAGGGGGGAGGAGGGAGAAAGCTCGGTGGGGACGACGCTATGCGCTGGCGAGCGCACGTGACGCGGCGGTGACAGGGGTGGGGGGACTTCGGGAGGAGCGTGGAGGTGGGGAGAGGCTTCGAGCAGGAGGTGGGAGAAGCTCGGCGCGCGGTGGGTGGGGGAATGGGGCTTCGAAGCATGAGGTGGGAGAAGCTCGTGGCACGGGGGCTTCGGGGCAGGCATGCTCTACTCGCGGTCTTCGAAGCAGGGAAGGTGGTGGTGTTCGGCAGGAGAAAGCCCCAGCCCCCTTGCAACACTGGACGGACACGTCCTCCAGCAGCCCCTCGGCTCCTCCTTCCTCATCGACCACCTCCCAGCCCCTCAGATGATGGAGAGAATGATGGTATATTTTGCAAATAAGAATGAGTTTTGAGGGCAATTTTGTCCTTTTTAACAGAAACCGTCAAATATAACGGTAACTCAAACGGAATTTAACACGGGGTTATGCTATGTAAGAGTTAAGCATTACTCGGGGTTTCTCGTGTAATTCGTGATTATACAGGGTTATGAATGTTATTGCAAAATTACTCAGGGTTATGGGTGTAAATATCCCTAAATAAATAAATGAGAATTTTATAGTATTATTGACCCTTATCCCCCTCTACTTTATTCCTTGTCGACCTAGTCATGAAGATGCCCAGGTCTCGGGTTTAGGGTCATACAATATCTTTGATATTTTATTCCTTTTCTTTTATTTACTTTATTTTTTAATTTTGGCATTAAAAACAGTATTTTGTACACAATTTATATAGTAAAGGAAGAATGTTAATTTATGCATATTAAGGGATTTACATGCATTTACAAGGGTTTTAAGGCCAAAATGATAGATAAAGGTGATGAAATCTAGATTCATCATGCACTGCAGAGGCTGTAGTTGATTATGGGTCTGCGAATATCACGTTTTGCTCAAGCAGCAACAAAGTGACAAAAGATATGGTTAGTGAACCTAAAGTTGTATCTGAGCATTTTCAAGCAGATTCTTCGAAGAAGACTGTGACTTTATTGAAGAACCGAAGATATAGAATTTTCTTTGAACAATAAATGGGTTCAGGAAATCCTCTCTCTAGAGGATCTGGATAGCACAATCGATACATGATCCAAAGTCAACTAGGAGATATATTCTTACTTGATGATGGACCTCTTTGAGGTAGAAGATCCATGCCACTCCGAATAAGAGGAATTCATTGACGATTTGTTCAGCACAATATCGGTAGAGCCACACGTGATCGAGGTGAGCAGCTCCTCCAAAAACATGGCTGACCATCCACCAACCAGTTTAGTTTCTGAAGTAATTGAGAAGTTGGCTCGATCAGAACTAGAATTAAAGCCACTTCTGGCTGGCCCTCAAGTATGCCTTCCTTGCGGGTGCAACCAACATGTATCCGGTCATCATCAACAGCAGGCTGACCCCAGATCAGGAATCTCGACTACTCGAGGTTATGGAGAAAAACCGCAAGGCACTTGGTTGACATGTATCAGTCCTTTGCGGGATAAATTCATGCTCTATTTTCACACCACATCTATTTTAAAGATGATGCCAAGCCATCATGAGAATTTTAGAGAAGGTTGAATCCTAACTTGCGTGACGTCGTCATGAAAGAAATCACAAAGTGGTGTGACACATGATCCATTTATCCCATCTTCGACTCAAAATGATGAGCCCTCTGCATGTAGTTCCAAAGAAATCTAGGCTCACCGTGGTTACAAATGAAAGAGGAGAGGAGATCTCAACTCAGGTACCAACATCTTGGCATGTGTGTCGACTACCGCCGCCTCAGTGCTGCAATGAAGAAGGACCACTTCCCCTTGCCATTCATTGATCAAGTTCTGGAAAGATGGGCTGGCAAGGAGTTCTTCTGCTTTTTGGATGGGTATTCCAGGTAAAACCAAGTGGCAATCTCCCTAGAGGACTAAGAGAGGACTACCTTCACTTGCCCGTTCGACACCTATGCTTTCAAGAGGATGCCCTTAGGTTTGTGCAATGCACATGTGATGAATATGTGATTCATGACTCTAAAAGTTGAAAATAGAGCTTTGTTTCCGAGTAATTAGCTGCATATTTCCACTTATATTGCATAATTAGCATTCATGCATGCATTGACAACATCTACATTTTAGCATTCATATTGCATAAATAAGAAGCCAAATTCATCTGTAAAAATCACCTATATATTCTCCATATTTTACCTATTTGTATATATTTTATACTAACTCCGAATCCAACAAAACTAACTCCATAGCGTATATATTACTAACACTAATAAAGGGAAAATATCAAAAAAATACTAACTTGTAAAATTGACCAATAAACCCCCAATCCAAGTTTGATACTAGGAGCTTTAAAAATGCGCATATCTCTCTCATACAGTGTCCGATTTAGGTCTACTCACTTTTCAAGTAATATACATTCAAAGACCTTCGAAACAAGACCAATTTCATTAAAATCGGAGCTCGTATGCAAAACTTGGGTTTTGGGCCCCTTTTGTATATTTACACATTGACCGTTTTACCCCTGTATTTTATCCTTTTATTTTCTTCATTATTAAAAATCCAAAAAAATTAGATTAAGTTGTAAATATTCCTTTTATATTTTCTCTATTTTTATTTTGAATTTTCTCTTATTAAAAAATGACAAAAAATTACAAAAGATAAAATGCGGTATTTTATATCTATAAGGTACTACCCAAAAATATATTTTTGTACATATGATTTCCTTTGATTTTTGGCCCTTCACGAAAGTTGTAGATCTCGTCAAGACGGGCAACTTTTTTGTTGATCACTTTTTGATTTAATCCCATTTGTTATTTCTTTTTTATTTTCTTTTACATTTAATTTTTGAATAATCTAGGAACGACATGTGGCCGCTCCTGGAGCCACCACATGTCAACCCTTTATTTTATTATTTTCGAATTTATTTTATTATTTTCGGATTTATTTTTTATTGTTATTACTATTTTAATTATTGCTATTTTTAGTAGCCTACTTATTTTACTTATAGTATATTATATTATTATTATTTATTCCCCTTTTATCTCTTCTTTTCTTACTCCCTACTCCAAGTCACCACTCCCTCCACCATCCCTCCATCTTCTCCACTCCTTCTCAAACTTTCCTTTCCTCCACTTTATATTCACCTCCCCTCCTCCATTGTTCAGCATCCGCTATTTCTTCAATTGAGAGGGAGAGACCAACATCCCCCGAGTGTTGTCGGTGACAGCGTCAATATTTTTCGGTCGAGCAACGATGGTTTTCAAGGCGAGATCCACGAGGACTCCTCCTCATGTCGTTGTGCATCACTTCAGGTCACAACTCAGCTTCTTCGATTTTTCGTCGGATCGAATCGAGGCCACGACAACCGAAAGCCGCACGACGCGGCTTCATTTTCGGCGAACCACAGGTAATTATACTCTATCTTTTCTTGTCAAATTTTTTTTATCTAACATCTGTTTGTCTTGTTCATCACACAAACATCATCTCATCTCTATCACCACATTTTTCACCATACAACATCAAACAAAAAAATCACATCATCAACCACCACCACCACTATCATCATCACTTCATTCACCATTTTTTAATTTCATTTCTACCATTGTTTGTTATTTACAAAGAAAATAAAAAAAATTTAGGACAAAAAAAGTTGCAGGCCCTGCGAGCAGGACCACCCTCCTGGCGTCCCGCCACCGCCGGCAGCCATCCCTCCAGGCCATCTCATCCACCGCGAGCCCGCCACGCGGGCGCCCAACCGCTGCCCACCAGAACCACCACCGCCTCCAAGCGCGTGGCCGCCGACCACCTCGCGGCCTGCTGCCGCACCCCGCCGACCCAACAACGCGGCACCCCAGCAACCCCCCCGCGCGGGCGTCTGCTGCTCCAGCCCAGCCGCCGACCTCCCCGCGCGTGGCCGCGTGGCGGTCCACCTCCGCCTCCAGGCCGCCGTAGCCCGACTGCCACCTCCTCCGCGCACAGCGCCCCCTGCCACCGCACCGACCACCGCGCGCGTAGCAACCCGCGTGCTCCAGGCCGCAGCTCCACCGCGAACCCGCCACGCGGGTGCCCACGCCGTTCGCTGCCGCCCCCTGCCTGGACGGCCGCCGTCTCCTCCACCAGCCCGACCTCCAACGCCTGCCGCCTCCGCCCAAGCGCATGCGTGCGCGCTCTCACCCTCCCGCCGCACGCGTGGCTGTGCCACCCCGGCCTGCCCAGTCGCCACCCGCGCTCCATCTTCCCCCCAGGCTGCCGCCCCGCCATCGACCGCCCTCGCGTCCACCAACCACGTGCGGTGCCGCCGTACGCGCAGCGGCCGCCTCCGCCTTGTGCCCCTTGCCATATCGTGCGTGCCCTAGCGGCTTGAAGAAGAAGGTCCCTTCTCTTAATTTTTTATATTATCCAAATTATATTTGCTTCCTTTCAAGTTTTTAAAATTACAAAAGTGCCTTTAGGCACAGTTTGAGTTGTGTGTTTTTATTTTTTTATTTGCAAGAAACAATCCTGAGTTGGTATGGTAATTTGGACTTCAAAGTAGCATCATTTATTTTAATGAAAAATAATATGTTGTAGAGAAACTCATTCTTTATCTCCTGGCTATTTAATTGCATTTTTGTGAGTATTTGACAATTTATTAAAAATCAGAGATTGAAAATCTTTGTTTTTTGCCTATTTATGCTCTGAAATTCGCACGTAGTCATTTATTTCTCCGAAAACTGTGAAAAAATTGTAAATGATGTATTTTAGTGTTCTTTAATTACAATCCAAATTTCGTCCAATTAGGAGCTGTCTTGTGCATGAAATAAATCATAGAATGATTTTTGTAAATGATTTTTATTGAAATCCACGAAAATATTTTTGTGAAATTTCAACTCTCCTGAATTCTTTATTACAATATCTATTTGAGATAAATCAATTTCTGGATAATTTAATTTCGTGGATTATTTAGGAATTAAATACCCACAGTCGCTCTATTTTAAGTAAAAAATTCATAAAAAATCAAAAAGTGTCAGAAAATTCTAAAAAATTAGTATAGGTTTATTTAATTATATTTATCTTCCAGTAAATTTTTTCATAATATTTGCATGTCATTTGCACGAAAAATTGCATGAAAACCTCAAAAAAGTTTGCATTTTTCATGTGTGCATTTTAAATCCAAAAATTCCAAAAAATCTATTTTGCATTCGTTGTTGGATTAGGTTTACAGAAAAAAATATTTTGCTCAATTTGGATTAATTTCATATTAAAATTAAATTTGGCTAAGTTGTTGATTTTCTTATTAATTTAATCCATCCGCATTTGAGCATTGGCATTTTTATTGCATAAAAAATCACAAAAAAATCTCACTTGGAAAACCGTAATCTAATCCCTCTAATTTGATCTCGAGTTGTTCCTTTGCCTCCTTGAGTCGACCTTGAGGCTTGCCCAGGCTAAATATATATAAAACTGCGCGTTAATTTCATTAGACAATTAATAGATTTGTGCAGTTAATTTTTGATCGACGCGGATCTATCCGACTGCAATGCACTAGTCAATCCAACAACATTAAAAGGACAGGTCCGCGGCCCATCAAATGGCACCGTTACTGGGGAAATGGGGAGGCGGCGGGTCGAAGCTTGGGCGACCGGCGGCGATGGCGGACGCGTGAGACGAGGTGGCAGCTTGGGCGGCACGCGCTACGTGCGGAGGGGAGGTGGTGATGGGCTGGCGGTTCGCGGGTGCGGCGACGCGCTTGCCTGCGCTGGAGGGGCACGTGAGGTCGACGGCGGGGCGGCGCGCTCGCGGGCGAGGTGGCGGCCGTCGCGCGGATGCGCGTGGGCGACAGCCACGCGCTGGCGGTGAGAGGGGCGGCCGGGATCTGGAGGTGGCGTGCGTCCCTGGGGTCTGGCGCGCGGCGCAGGCGAGCTCCTGGAGGCGGAGGCCGCGCGTTTGGCCACAACGCAGATGGAAGGAGGGCACTGACGCGCGGCTGGGGAAGAAGGGCGTGCTCCCAAGGGGCGTGCGGAGGGGTGGTACCAGCCGGTGCGGCGGCTGCGGCTTGGATGGCGGAGCGCCGTCGGTGGGCTTGCTGCTGCGTCGGGGCTATGGTACTGGAGGGCGAGCAGCGGCGTGCGCACGACGGTGATGGCGATTACAGCTCCTGCTTTGTTTTTTTGTATTTTCTTTTTTTGCAATTTTTTTATTTGTAAACAGTAGATAGTAAATGCAATATATAAAGATGTGATCTGTGTGATGGTGATTGAAGTGGTAGTATTTGAATAAAATTATGGTGAAAATGTGATGAAGATGATGTTTGTGTGATGAACAACATAAACATATGTTAGATAAAAAAATTGACAAGAAAAGATAGAGTATACTTACCTGTGGTTCACCGAAAATGAAACTGCGTCGTGCGGCTCCGGTTGTCGTGGCCTCGATTCGATCCGACGAAAAATCGAAGAAGCTGAGTTGTGACCTGAAGTGATGCACAACGACACGAGGAGGAGTCTTTGTGGATCTCACCTTGAAAACTGTCGTTGCTCGACCGAAAAATGTTGACGCTGTTACCGACAACACTCGAGGGCTGTTGGTCTCTCCCTCTCAATTGAAGAAATGGCGGATGCTGAACAATGGAGGAGGACAAGTGAATATAAAGTGGAGGAAAGGGAAGTTGGAGAAGGAGTGGAGAAGATTGAGGGATGGTGGAGGGAGTGGTTACTTGGAGTAGGGAGTAAGAAAAGAAAAGGTAAAAGGGAATAAATAATAATAATATAATATAATATAATATAATTAAAATAAGTAGGCTACTAAAAATAACAATAATTAATATATTAGTAGTAATAATAATAAAAATAAATCCGAAAATAATAAAATAAATTCGAAAATAATAAAATAAAAGGGTGACATGCGGCGGCTCCAGGAGCTGCCACATGTCGCTCATAGAAAATTCAAAAATTAAATGTAAAGAAAATAAAAAAGAAATAACAAATGGGATTAAATGAAAAAGTGATCGACAATGAAAGTTGCTTGTCTCGACGAGATCTACAACTTTCGTGAAGGGCCAAAAATCAAAGGAAATCATATGTACAAAAATGTATTTTTGGGTGGTACCTTATAGATATAAAATACTGCATTTTATCTTTTGTAATTTTTTGTCATTTTTAATAAGAGAAAAATCAAAATCAAAATAAAAAAATATAAAAGGAATATTTACAACTTAATCTATTATTTTGGATTTTTAATATGAAGAAAATAAAAGGATAAAATACAGGGGTAAACGGTCAATATGTAAAATATACAAAAGGGGCCCAAAACCCAAGTTTTGCATACGAGCTCCGATTTTAATGAAATTGGTCTTGTTTCGAAGGTCTTTGAATGTATATTACTTTAAAAGTGAGTAGACCTAAATCGGACACTGTATGAGAGAGTATGCACATTTTAAAGTTCCTAGTATCAAACTTGGATTGGGGGTTTATTGGTCAATTTTACAAGTTAGTATTTTTTTGATATTTTCCCTTTATTAGTGTTAGTAATATATACGCTATGGAGTTGGTTTTGTTGGATTCGGAGTTAGCATAAAATATATACAATTAGGTGAAATATGGAGAATATATAGGTGATTTTTACAGATGAATTTGGCTTCTTATTTATGCAATATGGATGCTAAAATGCAGATGTTATCAATGCATGCATGAATGCTAATTATGCAATATAAGTGAAAATATGCAGCTAATTACTCAGGAACAAAGCTCTAATTTCAACTTTTAGAGTCATGAATCACAGATTCATCAACATGCCGCATTCCAGAGGTGCATTCTTGCAGTCTTCATCGATATGGTTGACAGTTTTCTCAAGGTATTTATGGACGGCTTCTCCATATAAGGTGATAGATTTGATTCTTGTCTTCAGCACCTAGACATAGTACTTCAGAAATGCCAAGAAGTTAATCTCGTACTGTCAGGGGAAAGAGCCACTTTATGGTCACTGAGAGGATTGTGCTGGGCTACATTGTTTCAAAGCGTAGCATTGAATATAACCCAACAAAGGTGGATGTGATAACCAATCTATAGCCACATCAGGATGTCAGAAATGTGTGGTCATTCCTGGGGTATGTGGGTTTCTACAGAAGATTCATCAGAGATTTCAACCGCATCACTCGACCTCTAACAGAATTGCTGTGCAAGGAGATCGAGTTTCATGTTAATCAACATGTTCTCCTTTCTTTCAATCGACTGAAGGAGCTAATCACTCAAGCTCCCATCTTACAACCACCAGATTGGTCTCTACCCTTTGAGATCAAGACATATGCGACCGATTTTGCAGTTGGGGCTGTGTTAGGACAGAGGAAAGACAAAGCACCTTACACCATTCACTACACCAACAAGACATTAGATGAAGCACAACATAACTACACTGTTACAGAGAAAGAGTTGCTGGTCATGGTTTTCACACTCGAGAAGTTCACATCCTATCTTCTTGGATCTATAGTCACTACCTGCACTGACCACTCTGCTATCCGATACTTACAACAGAAAAAGGATTCCAAGCCCAAATTGATCAGATGGATCCTTCTCCTCCAGGAGTTCAATTTGGAAATCAAAGATAAGACTGGAGTTCAAAATGTGGTAGTAGATCACCTCTCCAGAATTGAACATCAAGAACCTCCTCTGAGCAATGCACCCATCACATACACATTTCTTGACAAGTTGGTTTTGGCCATGGATTCTCTCCCTTGGTATGCTAATATTGTGAACTACCTCATTTCTGGTGTAGTCCCACAAGATTGGATAAAATCAAGAAGGACAAGTTCTTGTCTGCTATCCATTTCTACCAATGGGAAGATTCCCTCTTATTCAAGGAAGGGACATATTGTATTTGGCATCGGTGTATCCCTCAAAAGGGGCATCGTAGTGTCCTCGAGCATTGTCATTTGCTCGAATATGGTGGACATCACTCTGGAGATAGAACGACAACAAAAGTACTGCATTGTGGCTTATGGTGGCCTACACTATTTAAGTATGCCATCGCTTATGCGAAGCGCTGCACCGACTGTCAGAGAATGGGAGGAACCCTCATAGCAAAAGACTCGATGCCTCTGAAATTCATTCAGATTTCAGATGTATTTGATGCTTGGGGCATTGATTTCATAGGACCCTTCCCAACAGTCAAGGATTTGAGCAAATCCTTCTTACCGTTGATTATGTGAGTCGCTGGGTTGAAGCAATTCCAGCTTGGGTCGTAGATAGCCATACAGTTTGTCGGTTTTTGAGAGAACATCATTTTGCGGTTTGAGATACCAATGATCCTCATATCAGATGGGGTAGTCAACTCATAAACAAAGAGGTCAGAAAATTGATGGAGGAGTACGACATCAAGCATCGGGTCACTTCTCCTTATCACCCTCATACCAATGGCATGGAAAAGTTACCAAACAGAGAAATCAAGACATTCTTGTAGAAGCTTGTGAGGCAAGATAGAAAGAATTAGTCCCAACTCCTAGACTCTGTCCTTTGGGCATACAAGACAGCCTACAAGTCTCCCTTGGGCTTGTCACCCTATCATCTTGTATATGGCAAATCGTGCCATCTGCACTTCGAACTAGTTTGTAAATCAATATGAGCAGCAGATATTTGCAACCCAGACTCACAGAACGGTGATCAGTAAAGAAAAGTGGATCTGAAGAAGCTCTTGGAATTCTGAGACTATGCTTATGATAACACCTTGATGTACAAGGAGAGGGTTAACCACTAGCATGACTGGCACATCAGATGAAAGACCTTTAAGACTGGACAGAAAGTGTTGTTATTCGACGCAAAGTTGAATATATTCTTGGGCAAATTTAAAAGTAAATGGGCAGGGCCATTCAGAGTGAATGAAGTGTGTGACAATGGAAGCATCTTGATATCAGATTTGTCGCTTGACGTACAACCATTCATCATCAATGGTTAGTTATTGAAGCTGTACCTTGAGCATGACACTTTTTTGGCCATTGTCGACTTAGTTCAAGTACTAATTGATGAAGAAGCCTCCACAACCTCAGCAACATCCAAAGATTCAGATGATGCTCCTATAGAACTCTTTATTTAATTTTATTCTTTTATTCTTTTCTTTTCTTCCTTTTCTTTTCTTTCTATTCATTCTTTGTTTCATTCATCTGAGTCATCACCACTGTACTTAGGATATGATTCATCCTAAGTATGGGGGGATGAGTATATTCCACCTTCCATTCCTTGATCCCTCACCTGTCTCCTCTCCGTTAATATTCCTGCCTATACTTAGGGATATTTTACTCGAAGTATAGGGAGAGACAGGACGAGTCATTGATTGTTGATTCCCACCCTCAACCCTCCTTGCATGTATATACATCCTTCTATACTTAGATTATTTCGTCCTAACTTTAGGGGGACGGTTGACTTCTCATACCTTGCTTCCATTTTCTCTAGTCGTTGTAGTATATGCTCTTTTATACCTAGTTCGAGTTATGTCTTTTCTTTTCTCTCCGATCTATGAGGACATTGCTCAAGCCAAGTATAAGGGGGTCATATATATGTTGTAAATACTTTAGCCATAACTCGTACTTTCCTAGTTTCAATAAATATGGACAAAATATAATTAATTGAATGTACGAACACTACTTGTATAAAAACACATTAAAATCTTTTTATATTTTGATTAATAAATCAGGTAAAAATGTTTTACAAAATGTTTGAAAAATGGTTTGGAGAATTCTTTGAAAAATAATCTGAAAACTGTTTTGATAATATTTTGTAAAATGTTTTCAACCTTTGTAAAAATAATTTGTTTGTAAAAATTTATTTGTTTGAAATAAATGTTTTGAAAATCTATTTGCAAATGTTTGGAAAATGATTGCAAAAATAATTTGAAAAATCTAATACTATTTGAAAAATCTTTGCAAAATGATTTTCAAATTTTGTAAAATGCTTGTAAAAATTACATGTCAAATTAGTTTGCAAAATACGATTTTCAAAATGTTTGCAAAAATCTTTCAAATCATTTTGAGAATTATGTACATAATGCAAGCTAATAAAGAACCTTTACAAACTTTGTTTATACAAATCTAAACAAAAAAATGCACACTCATGTAAATATCTGTACATACTCCCTTTTTGTTCCAAAAACCTTTTGTTTTTGAAAAAAATCCCTAAAAATTTGCAAAAAAATCCCAAAAATATTTTCAATTATTTTCTAAAAAACATAAAAATTTGCAAAACCTTTTTCAAAAACACATAAAAAGTTCAAAATAAGAAAATTACATCACAAAAATATTTTCTTTCATTGTATATAGCAGTTGCATTTTTCAAAATAAGAAAATTGCATCACAAAAATATTTTATTGCATTGTATATAGCAGTTGCATTTTTCATAGTAATGATGAAAATTGAACCAGTCTAAGAAAATTCAAAGATTAGAGCTAGGTTGGCCCTTAAATCTACTTAATCACAGGATCCTTATAGGAACTGGAATTGAGGTACTTCATGTCTGATAGACTTAATTCTTTGAGACCACGAGACATGGTTTGGTGTCGTCTTGACTGCCTAAATAGAATATTTCGGAGCATACACACAACTCTTGTTGATAATGACCTAGTTGCAAACTTGCACCTTATGTTTTGTTCACCTCAGTTGAAGTGGTAGAGGACTGGATTTGCCGCTATGAGACACAAGCTAATGGAAACATTGGAAGTCACACATTTGTGGCCATTGTACCCCAAGCCGATCCAATGGTGGTGAGGTCTAAAGGCAGAAGTTGTGGGTTGCAATAATGCTTCAAAAGAAGGACAATCTACTAACTCAAGAGAAAAAAGTACATATATAAATGTTGTTGTATATAGTATTCAAAAAAATGGAAAAAATCAAAAACTCCAAAAAAGTGGACATGCTTGATTGATATAAAATGTTTGCCAGAGTATCTATATATTAGCATAGTTAAATAAGCAAGCTTGAGCGTCAAAGTCATATGTATGTAATCCTGTAACCGGATGACTTGGCTACACTGGTCAAGCATCCTTGGATAAGTAGCTACACTGGCTACCGTCTATTCTTCTCTCCACCTCCTCTTCTTGAGCTGGTTGTACTTGAACTTAGAAGGGAATACCTCGCTTCTCGATAAAAGAGTTGTTGGATTGGAGAATTAGGGTCACCATTTTGTAGGACTGACTTTTTACCACTTTAGTCAAGGAGAGCTATATATCACATACATTGTCCAAGATAGATTCATAGTCATAAGGGTCTGTATATGGGTTGACTTATTTAGACTCGGCATTGAGGAGACTTGAGCAGAGTTTTGTGATTCTCGAAGGCTGTTGTGTTTCCAATCTGTTTCCCAATAAGGTTCCGACCGCATCTAAGATCCGAAGGTCCGACTTAAGCTCCAAACTTTGATTTTACAAAGACAAGTTCGAAAGCTAAAATCAATCCAATTTTTTTCTTTTTATTTTCTTTATTTTCTACACATATTGCATAAATGTTTGCTAGGGACTAGCAAAGGAAATCATAGAGGGGTAATGAATCTCCATTTCATCACCTTTATTCTTTTATTTTGGCCTTTAAACCCTAGCTAAATGCACACATATATCATTATTTTGCAATAGTCAACATTCATTATTCATTGTATAAAATATTGTATCAAATACATTGTCTAGAGCCAAAATAAAAGAATAAAGAAAAGAAAAGAAAAAGAAATAAAATGCCAAGCGTATTTTATGACCCTAAACCCCAAGACCTAGGCATCATGATGACTGGGTCGACAAAGAATAAAGTAGGGGAGATAAGGATCAAATACACAATAAAAACCCTAGTTTTTAAACTTCAATTAAGTATTTTTGAGATCCATTTTATTCTTTATTATTTATACCCCAAATCAATAAAATTTTTACATGAAAGTTGTGGATAAAAATACAAAATTGATTTCATCCAAAATTAATATACAATGTTCATTCTACACTTTGAATAAAAAGCTAAAACCCAAACTTCCCAAACCCATATCTTCTCCATAAGAACTCAAAATATGACACCTGCGGATCCGGGTACCCGTTTACGCAACATTCACAATATTACATTCATAAGTGATCGCATCAGACAATTTGAATTTGAGGGGAAATTTTTCGCGTTTCACATTTGAAGTTCATAAACAATGTAACAACCACAAAAACAACAAAAAAGTGTCACCAATTTGCATTTCATTAATTTCCACATATATATACAACATGTAACACAGAAACTGACAGTGTATACATGTCTCCCAAAATGTACAAAAGAGAAAGAGAAGCACTACTACAGAACTGAACCAAAAACTGTAATAATTGTACCGTCTGATATAGAAGCGGATGCTCAGTATCATCAATCAACTACTGAGATGCAGAATTTTTTCCTGCCAAACATGCAAAGAACAAAAGGACATCAATAGATGTTGTGTGCATTCCAACATATCAAAAAAATAACAAGTAATTTAATGTGTCCAAAAGAAAGCAAATAGAAAGGCAATGATATTTAAAATTCAACAAACAACCTGCATAGAAAATGGTTTCCAAACTAGTCTGTATGTATGTCCATGATCACCCATCACCTCAAAATTTTCCATATATATATATTCATATGTATTAGCTAATGATCCAAATATATAGGTTATTACCTTTTTATCACATTAAAGATAAGGTTGATGGATCTTGGTATTGGTGATGATGAATCTTTGATTTGGTCTTCAATTCTATATCATTTCTCAAGTCTAGTGGACAGTCAGGGGTCTTTGTATGAGGTTGACCTCACACTATGACTCTAAGGTGTGAAAAATACCTTAGGGTTGGAGTGCTTTCTTAGGCATGCAATGAATTGTAATGCATCCTAACTAAGTTCCCAACACATCCACTAGTTTATCTTATCTCTCATAGTAGTAATTTTGAGATCTTATGAATTGTCGATGATTGAGGATTTATAATAAATGATGATTCCGTACCAAACTCTACTATTAGTCAAACTCAAGTGTGATTGGTTCAACACTAGCCCAACTCAATTGTAAGTTATTTCAATGCTCAATTAATCCTTTAGATTCAATTGTAACCGATTCGGATGTAGCCATCACCATGCCTATTGGCGGATAAGTAACCAAAAACTCAAGCGGTGAGGAAGTCTCCTAAGAGACCCTTCCATCTCACCCTCTAGGTGGAAGTGCGGTCCATTAGAGGGATAGGTCTACTCCAAAACTACGCCACTGAGATGGGTGAGAGAGACTCTCCGGAAAAGTCACTTTAGAAGATCCTGACCTTCGAGGGAAACCCAACCTAAGTACCCTAAAATAGAGGGTCAACGGAACTGATAAAAAGTCGGGATCCCAACAAGGCATAAAAACATTACAAGCTCGCATAAAAAAATGTAGAAAGGTCTGGGATCCTAACCCGCGCACTTGGCGCCCGTGCCCTAACTGGGCTTCGTTTCCTCTACCCAGTTGAGGGTCACCATGCCCTCGCAGGGTCAGGTGTAAAGATCACCATGACCCACACTATTCTATGAATTCACCACTAGCTTTACTTTCTTGACTTTTCCATTCTTTCTCAATCTATTTTTTCGTAGCTGACTGTAGATCTTTTGTCGATTAATTATAAATGATGGTAAATGATTAGTTAGATATGCTTAAAGGATTGTTTGGTGAAGATGATAAGAACCAATTGATGGCTTTGGGTCCATATTCATATAGTTGCTAAAATCTTTTCTTATTCAAAATAGGAAAAGGCTATGCATGACCTAAGGTTTAACAATTGTCCTCAAAATGATCTTATTTAGGTAATAAAAGTTACAAATATGAAAACTCTTTGTGTATGCACGTGTTCTTACAATATTATCTATATAATTTAATGTACATATTAACTGGATTTCACTATGCATATTAGTATTGCACATACTGGCCTTAAGAGGGATTGATGTGTGACGGACCCATAAAATGCCTATTTAAAATGCATCGCATTGTTGTAGTCGGGCAATAAGGATCGATAAAAATTTAACCACACGAATTAATTATATATCAAGCAAGCAAATGTGGTTTTTATGTATTTTTAATCTAGGAACGCCCCAGGGTCGACTCAAGGAGGCAAAGAAACAATGTCGGATCAACTTAGATGAATTAGCTCACGATTTTCCAAGCGGATTTTTGGTTTTTTTGTGCAATATAAATGCAAATGCAAATGCAAATATGTAGATGAATTAGGTTACTAAGAAAATAAGCAACTTAGACAAATTAATTTTAATGTGAAACTAATCCAAATTAGGTAACTATATTTTTCTTGGAAACCTAATCCAATGATGAAAGCAAAATGTATTTTTTTTTGGAAATTTTGGATTTAAGACCCGATAATGAAAAATGCAAATTTTTTGGGACTTTTTATGCAAATTTTCATGCAAACAGAATGCAAAAATTATGAAAATTTTATTGAAAGTTAAGCATGATGAAATAAAGCTACAATGATATTTTCGGAATTTTCTGACAATTTATGATTTTTATGTTTTTTAAATAAAAATAGAGTGACTGTGAGTATTTAATTTATAATAAATCCAAGGAATCAAATTATCTAAAGAGCAATTTATCTCAATAAGATATTTTAATGAACAATCAAGGAGACTTCAAATTTCTCAAAAATATTATTGATGGATTTAACTAAAAATCAATAATAGAGATGCAACTTTGATAGAAAATAAATCACATTTCAAGGCATTATTTACGATTTTTTAGGAATTTTTAAAACATCCATGAATTAAATATGAATTTAGGACCTCACAATGGGTAAAATAAGCAATATTTTAGTAAAACAATTTTAGGTAATCACCTGCTGCTTATAAAAATCCAAATAAATATCCAAATGATAGATAACGTGTTGCTCAACGACATACTATTTTTTATTAAAATAAATGATGCAAAATTAGTGTCCAAATGAAATCATAAACACAGGGGTATCTATGCAATACAGAGCTGAAAATGCAACAAATTGAAATGTGCCTATGGGCACTTTTGCAAATAAACAAACTTAACGAACAGAATATGATTTTTTTTCAAAAAAAAGTTAAAATGGATCTTCAGACAGGGGTTCCCAAATTGGAACCCATGTCTAAGGTGCTCGTGCGGACATGAGCTTGGAGGCGACTGATGGGCAATGCACAGAGCACGACTACGTACACAGCGGTGACGAGCGGCGGGTCGCGCGGGTGCGTGGCGGCCTTCGGCTCCAAGGGGCGGTGCAACCGCTGGGATGGTGCAGGTGGACTCTCTGGCAGCGAATGGCCGTGCGCGGCAGTGGTGAGGAGGGAACCGCGGTGGGCGCAGCTGGGAGGGGGGTTCCTGCATCCTGGAGGAGGGAGCGGGGCCTCGCGGGCGGAGGGACGATAGAGGTGGGCACGCAAGGGGCACCACGCAGCTGGGAGGTGCGGTGTGTGGAGGCGCACAGTGGCTCGGGTGCAGCGACCCACAGGGTCGTGACGAGGAGAGAGTGCAACAGGAGGGTGATGCCGTTGGGGCGTGGCTGTGCGACGACCAACAGTGAAGGTAGTGGGGCGGCGGTCGAAGCGACATGCTGGATGCAAATAGTTTTTTGTTTTGATTTTAAAATTTTTTATTTATTTTTTATATTTTCTCAAACACGGAATAATCACAATGAATATGAAATGGAGGATAATGATTTGGTGATGCTGATGATGGATGAAGATGATGGTTAGTGATTGTGCAAAATAACATCAATAAAAATTTGTTAGATAAAAAATCGAGAAGAAGAAGAAGGACAACTTACCTGTGATTTGTTGGATTTTGGAGGAGCTATACTGCAACTCCGATCGCGATCTCGAGAAGGATGGCAGAATCTTTCAAAGCTAAGCAAGCCTGATTGGAAGCTAACAACACATCAACGGTGTGCCACGGATCTCGCCTTTGACGTTGTCGTCACTCATCTCGTTTCATACAGTTGTCATCTGGAGCATAAAGGGGCTCGACCACTCTTCTCTCGAAACGACGGATGATGAGAAATGAAGAGGAGAAGGGAATAAAAAGGAGGAGAAAGTTAGAAAAGAGGTGGAGAAAGTGGTGGATGATGAAGGGAGAATGGGGAGTTGGTGACTTGGATAGGAAGTTGGAGTAAGGAAGAAGTAAAAGAGAAAAACATAATATATAAAATAAAATAATTAGGCTACTAAAAATAATGAAGAGAAAAGAAAATAAAAGTAGAAGAAAAATATAAAAATTAAATAATTAAATAAATAAAATTAATTAATTAAAATAATAAATAAAATAAAATTAATAAAAAAAATAATGAAATTAATTAAAAAGGTGACATGTGGCAGCTCCACGAGCTGCCACGTGTCGTATCTACAAAATCAAAAATTAAATATAAAAAATAAAAAAGAAATAACAAAAGGGGTCAAATCAAAAAGTGGTTAACATGAAATTTGCTCATCTCGACGAGATCTGCAACTTTTGTGAAGGATTAAAAATCAAAAGAAGTCATCTGCAAAAAAAGTATTTTTGGAGGTACCTTATAGGTATAAAATACCACATTTTTATCTTTTGCAGTTTTTGTCATTTTTTAAATAACTGAAAAATTAAAGTAAAAATATATAAAATAATAAAGAAATATTTACAACTTAATTTATTTTTTTAGATTTTTAATAATTAAGAAAATACAAAGGTAAAATAAAGGGTAGTTTGGTCAATATGTACAATATATAATAGGGGTCCAAAATCCAACTTTCACATACAAACTCCGACTTTTATGAAATTAGTCTTGTTTTGAAAGTCATTGAATGTATATTACTTTAAAAGTGAGTAGACCTAAATCAAACACTGTATGAGATGGATATGTGCATTTTAAGTAATCTCAAAACGGGGCTCGGGTTTTATTGGTTAATTTTTCAAGTTAGTATTTTTTGATATTTTTCATTATTAGTTTTAGTAATATATACACTATAGAGTTGATTTTATTGGATTTGGAGTTAGTATAAAATATATACAAATAGGTGAATTCGGCTAATATACAAGTGAATATGTACAAGTGAATTTGGCTCCTTATTTAATGCAAATATGCATGCTAAAATGCGAACATTAATTCTAAATGCATGAACGATAATAATGCAATTTAAATGGAGAGATGCAGCTAATTACTCGGGATCAAAGCTTTGTTTTCAACTTTTAATATGATGAATCATGTATTCATCAGTCTCCTATACTTAAACCTTGCTCGTCCCCGAGCAACTAAAATGGAATGCAAGAGTGAAATTATTTTGGGTTCCATACCCATGCCATGAATAAAAGGTGAAAATGGAGCTTGACTCGACCTTTGGATTAATAAGTGTGATCGAACCTTATTGAGAATTGAATTTAAGACCTAACAGCCTTTAAGTTCCACAAGTCTTCTATTTAGGTCCTCTCAACAATCAGGTTAGAACAAATCCTCATACGTAAATTCTGATGACTATGAATTTTACTTGTATTGTGTAAGTGAAATATAGCTCTCCACACCAGAAATGGCAAAGAAGCGACCTCCTCTAACAAGGTAACTCTAATTCGCCGGTCTAGCAACTCTTTCCTCAAAGTGCGGGGTATTCATTTCTAAGTTCAAGTGCAACCAGCTCAAGAAGAGGGGTAGGGAAGAGAATGGATTGTGACCAGTGTAGTTACATGTGCGCGGAGATTGACCGATGTAGCCAAGTCTCCAGCTGCAGAGTTCCTTGGTATGAGACTTAAAAGCATATGCCTTGGAAATATACATACTCCAGCATGCATTTTATTTTCAACTAGGTCTGTCCACTTGTTTGGAGTTCTTTTTTCTTTTTTTCATCTTCTTTTTTTGAACTATATACACGGTGAAACATGTACATCGGGAGTTTTTCTTCTTGAGCATGTAGACTATCCCTCTTTTGAAGCATTATTGCAACCCACAACATCCCGCCATTAGACATCGACGTCGCTAGACTAGGTTGAGATGCACTGCCCTCCCTAGAGGAGGACGGATGTTTCCACCCGTGTGTTACTCCAAGCCAAAGGATTCTACCTCCTCACCACCTCATCAATGAAGAGCTACGTGCATGGTGCTTGTCCAAGTTAGGTCACTGTCTAAAAGAATCATGCGTGTGTACACAATATTCTATTTAGACCAATTAAGATGACATGTAAACATAGATTTGCGGACTTAAAGAATTAAGTCACTCGACCTAAAAAATCTTAACTCCAGTTCCTATAACGTTCCTCTAAAATTAGGTAGATTAAGGTCAAATCAAGCTCATCCTCGACATCTATTCATAACTTGGTTCCGAACCCACTAACTTTTCACTTTGCATATGCTATATGTGCAATGAGATGCAGATGACATGCTATATAGGTGAAGGAAGTGCAAGATTTTTTTTTGAAATGCAAGGATGATATACAAAGTAAATAAGAAGCCTCTTTTTTTTTGAAAAATTTGTTATACCTCCTATTTTACTACAAATTTTACAAAAGTACTATTTACAAGAATTTTACAACTTTTTACACAAGTATTATAAAGATTATACAATATACATATGATACAAGTATACATATATTTTAAAGAAAAGTTTTTTTTTCAATTTTTACCCACCCTGTAATTATTGTCGTAATTATTACATAATATATACAAAAATATGTGAAAGTACGAGCTATGGGTAAAGTATATATGTAATATATACACACCTACCCCCTATTTAGCATGTGCTATGTCCTTAGAGCACTAGAAGCGAAGAAAAGACATAGCTCGTGCTAAGCATAGGAGAGCTAAAATAACAAAATGTATAGAAGTCAATCCACACCCTATACTTAGGCTTTTTTCAGCCTAAGTGTAGAAGAAGATAAAAAATGGGGCAGACGAGGGCAACAGAGGAAATGGATGAGTATATACATGGCATGCATCGGTCCCCCTATACTTAGGCTCTGGTCATCCTAAGTCTAGGACAGAAGTGAGTATGAGAAATGAAAAAGAATGGTGAAGAGACTCGAATCTCTCTCCCCCTATACTTAGGATATGGTCATCCTAAGTATAGACATAAAATGAAATGATATGGTGTCGAGGCAAGTGATACGAATCACTCGGGAGGGAGGGAAATAAAAGAAAGAAAATATATTCAAGGAGGAGTGAGAATATACAAGGATCAAGAAGGTTTGTGACGAGCCTTCTTGCGGAAGCGGGGAGGTGGGTAATATACATATGTGTCGTTGTCGGAATTGTCCTCAGATGAATAATAGTGAGGTGAAGGGATCGTCCAACGAGGGTCGACACACGACTGCTTGCTCATAAATAGTTTAAGAACAACTGAACCGAGCTCACTCATATAAACCACCTCATATGGACCTGATGAGGATTCCTCTGAAAATTCCTTCTCCGGTATGTTGAATGAAACTTTCTTAGTCGATTTTCTAAAACCTGAATCATTGAGAGGGAGTGGAGAGCGACGTGCCTTGAGGGGTTGGGGGAAGACCTCGAGGAATCAATTCTCGACTTCCACTCACTAGATAACCAGCTAGAGGAGGGAGCAACCGTGTTTTTGGGTGGGGTCAATTTAGTCTTGGTTGTCTCCTTTGAAGATCCAAGATGTGATGCGGTGCTGACCAAGGGTTCCTCATCAGACGAGTCACCATATAGATTGTAATATTCCTGAAGTGTCAGCACACGTCTCGAGGAGGTGCTAGTGATCTCAGTAGGCTTGGCATTAGGAGTGAAGCAAGCAATGGGAGTTATTGATGTGCGGGGAGTGTCTGATCCAATGGTCAGTTCGACAGCTGGTATCTTAGGTGCAACAGAGAGGCATGACTCATCTACCTATCGATGGTCATGATTATCAGCAACTTGCGGGTTACCGTAGAGTATAGTGTGTCAAAGAATTGGTGAGGTAGGAGTGCTGCCAATGATGTGAAATAGATCTCCCGAGTCTCACAATCTATAGTCGCCTTAGCCGAGACTAAGAACGGCTTCCCGAGAATAATAGGAGACTGGGTAAACTCTCCTCAGTGCTCAATGTCAATGACTGTGAAGTCTACCTGGAGTAGAGCACCTTGGAAAGTAATGATAACTGAAATGGTTCCTCTCGGCTGTTTTATAGATCAATCAACCAACTGAACGATCTCTCTTGACTTTCTGATTAGCTTGAGTTTGAGCTTGTCAAACACAGAGGTCAGGAGGATATTTATCGGTGAGTCATCATCGATTCTAGCATGGGTAAAGGTAGTGTCTTTGATGTCACATTCAACCCTAGGCAATCGATTCACTCTGCGACTTTTGATCTTTCTCCCCATCACCAAAGAGGTGGCTATAGACACTATGTGTCTCTCAGTCCTTGTCCTGTTATTGCCCGACCTCTTAGGAATCAATTTACTTTTCACAAATCTTTTGAGGTTAGGGAAGTGATCTATGGCCTTTACTAAGGGAAGCTTGAAAATCAATTCCTCATTGAGTGCTTCCCTTAGGGCAGAATCCAAAATTTTTTATGTCTTTTTCATTTTCTATATTATGATTTTTCTGGTTTTCAACGTTTTGGTCTTTCTAGTTTTTTTTTCGATTTTCTTGTTATTTTTGATAGGGAAAAGGGGAGTGGGAGGATGTACAAACTCTATATTGGAAGGTGAGTGTTTAGTAAAGGAGGAAGGTAGAAAGGACCCCAGCTATACATAGTGTTTGTGTTTCCCTGTATCCTCTAAGTTTTCAACATTGAATCCACTTATTCCATTATCCACTTCCATACCTGAGATGGAATAAATTGAAATGATTCGGTCGATGACATTTCTAAGTTTATCCTCAATAAATTCATATATCTTCACAAACCTCCAAAGAGTCCTTGTAGCAAATCATCGAAGCTGTCTGTCTACTCGGAGGATACCGCTGGGATCTTGAAGTCTCGTACTCAACATACCTAGACTCTGACATGTAATGTTGGATCGAGTATTGACTATCCGAGTGACAGATATTGGTCGGAGCCTCGAATAATGAAGTCAATGAATGGGGGGCTGGAAAGTCAAGCTCATGAGTCCAATCCCGTGCATGTGAAGGCTCTCCGAATGTCTGATATGAAGGCTGGTCAATAAAGGCTTGATTACTAAGGACAATCAACTCAAGAAGATCATATGGTGTAGGCCTCTCCATTCGGTTTCTTTGATCAACCATGTTATGCCCTAAGGTCAAGTCGGGATGTGTATATGTAAATTGTTGTTTGGTCCCAACTTGAGATGGGGTATGTGGGGGCATATAATTCTGCAAATCATTTATCTCAGTAGTGGCTTGCTCTTCAAATTGTTCATGATTCCAGCAAGTGACCGACTATAAGGTGAGTTAGCCGAGGTTGGAAGTGGATTGGGGGTGTAAGAAGGTGGGGTAGGTGAGAAGTACAAAGAAGTGGGGAAGTCAGTCAAAGTTCCGACTTCACGATCTGGATGGGGGAATGAGGAGGAATAAGAAGGTGAAGATGATCGGATTATGGTCGAAGAGGAGTGACCTGGATATGATGACCAATATCCTGACATCTTGAAAAGGAATGGATGAATGTAAACGGATCTAGGTAGAAAACGTGCAAGTACACAAGATAACACACACGGACAGACACAAAACAAACGCAAGAGCAAACCCCAAATTCACCAACTCTACACGTGAGGGCCGTAAAGGTTCGACCGAATTATCTTGTCAGTTTAGTTGGTGATAAATGCAAGTCTTGAAAGATTAATGAGCTGTTAGGTGCATGTACTTCCCTACAGTCTTTCCCGATTCTGATGAATAGTTGCACCCACTTTCAGCAATATAGGAGTAAGTGCAGACCGTATAAATACGGCTACCCGTATCTTGAGGACAAAGCCTTTTACAACGTCCTCTAAACGTAAATGCTGACCATTTACCTGCTATCCATAGGTCCTCACTAAAAAGTGGCTAATCATTTTTTTGAACTAGTAGTCTATATGAAATCTTGGCTTTGGCTCTATCCTAATGTCGTCTCTCTCTCTCTCTCTCACTTGCAAGTAAATCAGACAATGATGGGGTTGCTCTCCCGCAAACAGGGGTTAATTTTAGTCATTTTTTGTCCAATTCAATTAGCAGTCTCGATTTTAGAGATTAGTTATCACTGTAATTAATCCACACAAGCAGTTACATCTACCGTCCAGTCCCAATTCCTTTATCCTAAGTAGAAAAACTAAGTGAGGGAATCAGAAAAATCCGATGCGATCGAGAAAATGATGATGAATGCTTGAGTAAGAAGATTTACAGTGCCTCCATCTCTCTACATGCTGGATGCAATACAGAATTGAAATTTTACACTATGTGAAATGCAAACGAGAAAACCATTCCTAAACAAGCAGTTCAATTAGCGAATGATGAACAATTTAATTTTGACTAATAGCTCTACAGTCTAAGTGTGTCTCATTAAGCGTGATGTTTGGTCCAGTAGAGTATGAGCACAAGCAAAAAAAATTGCTCTGAGAGTCGCGTGTGCAGGTCCTAATCTACGTCAAGCAAACTACATGACCACAAAGGGTCCAGTGTCCAGTCCTGATACACGTGCGAGATTCCAAACGGAATCTGCTAGAAATCAAGCAAATATTACAAGTTAATTTTTTTCAAAAATTTAAAATCTCTCTTCAAAAAATCTCCTTGGCTTCTCAACAGATGGCTCACTCCACAAATCGTCGGCCTCCAGTGCACTTCGAGATGCATCGACTTCAAGAAAGTCGCTCCAAGTCCACCGAGCCCTCACACAAAAAGATAAAATTTATGTCAGAGAAGATCTATACTGCAACTTCGATCGTGGCCTCTAGTAGGATGACGGAATCTTTTGAAGCTAAGCGAGCATGATTGGAAGCTCAAGACACATCAACGGTATGCCGCAGATCTCGCCTTTGAGGTTGTCGTAACTCAACTCGTTTCCTACAGCTGTCATCTAGAGGATAAAGGAGCTCGACCTCTCTTCTCTCAAAACGATAGATGATGAGAAATGAAGAGGAGAAGGGAATAAAAGGAGGAGAAAGTTAGAAAAGAGGTGGAGAAAGTGGTGGATGATGAAGGGAGAATGGGGAGTTGGTGACTTGGATAGGAAGTTGGAGTCGGGAAGAAGTAAAAGAGAAAAATGTAATACATAAAATAAAATAATTGGGCTACTAAAAATAATGAAGAGAAAAGAAAATAAAAGTAGAAGAAAAATATAATAAATAGATAAATAAAGGGGTTGATGGGGCTGCCCCCTAGGGGCAGCCAACATGGCTGCCCTGCCCCATTTTTTAATCAAATTTTTTTATTTTTTTTGAAAAATATCGCTATGTGTATTCATCTTTATATCCCTCCTATAATCCATTCGAATTTCGTCAGAAATAGAGACTCCTACGGCCTCCATCTAGACATGGTCGATTTAAAAAATCCTGCGATCGTTAAAAAAATAATGTCTGGATG
The DNA here is from genome assembly GCA_037367405.1 of Ottelia alismoides. NCBI lineage: Eukaryota > Viridiplantae > Streptophyta > Magnoliopsida > Alismatales > Hydrocharitaceae > Ottelia > Ottelia alismoides. Next base: position 609,304 of record JAZKJV010011364.1, read on the forward strand.
GAGGCCGTAGGAGTCTCTATTTCTGACGAAATTCGAATGACATATAGAAGGAATATAGGGATGAATATACATGGTGATATTTTTCCAAAAAATAAAAAAATTGCGAAAATGGGGTGGGGGCAACCATGTTGGCTGCCCCTAGGGGGCAACACCATTTTTCTCATAAATAAATAAAAATGATTAATTAATTAAAGTAATACATAATAAATAAAATAAAATGTATAAAATAAAATAAAATAATAAAAATAAAAAAAATAAATTATGAAATTAATAAAAAAGGTGACACATGGCGGCTCCACGAGCCGCCACGTGTCGTATCAAGAAAAATAAAAAATAAAATGTAAAAAATAAAAAAGAAATAACAAAATGGGTCAAATCAAAAAGTGGTCAACATGGAAGTTGCTCGTCTCGACGAGATCTGCAACTTTTGTGAAGTATCAAAAATCAAAAGAAGTCATCTGTATAAAAGTATTTCCAAAGGTACCTTATAGGTATAAAATACCACATTTTTATATTTTACAGTTTTTTATCATTATTAAATAAATAAAAAATCAAAGTAAAAATAGATAAATATTAAAGAAATATTTAAAACTTAATCTATTTTTTTTAAATTTTTAATAATTAAGAAAATAAAAAGGTAAAATAAAGGGTAATTTGGTCAATATGTACAATATACAGTAGGGGTCCAAAATCAAACTTTCATATACAAACTCCGATTTTTATGAAATTAGTCTTGTTTTGAAGGTCTTTGAATGTATATTACTTTAAAAGTAAGTATACCTAAATTAGACACTGTATGAGAGGGATATGTGCATTTTAAGTAATCTCAAAACGGGGCTCGGGTTTTATTGGTTAATTTTCAAGTTAGTAATTTTTGATATTTTTCTTCATTAGTTTTAGTAATATATACACTATAGAGTTGATTTTATTGGATTTGGAGTTAGTATAAAATAGATACAAATAAGTGAATTTGGCTAATATACAAGTGAATATGTACAAGTGAATTTGGCTCCTTATTTAATGCAAATATGCATGCTAAATGCGAACATTAATTCTAAATGCATGAACGGTAATAATGCAATTTAAATGGAGAGATGCGGCTAATTACTCGGGATCAAAGCTCTATTTTCAACTTTTAATATGATGAATCACATATTCATCAATCCCCTATACTTAAACCTTGCTCGTCCCCGAGCAACTAAAATGGAATGCAAGAGTGAAATTATTTTGGGTTCCATACCCAGGTCATGAAGAAAAGGTGAAAATGGAGATTGACTCGACCTTTGGATTAATAAGTGTGATTGAACCTTATTGAGAATTGAATTTAAGACCTAACATCCTTTAAGTTCCACAAGTCTTCTATTTAGGTCCTCTCAACAATCAGGTCAGAACAAATCCTCATACGTAAATTCTGATGACTATGAATTTTACTTGTACTGTGTAAGTGAAATAAGCTCTCCACACCAGAAATGGCAAAGAAGCAACCTCCTCTAACAAGGTAACTCTAATTCGCCGGTCTATCAACTCTTTCCTCAAAGAGCGGGGCATTCATTTGTAAGTTCAAGTGCAACCAACTCAAGAAGAGGGGGTAGGGAAGAGAATGGATTGTGACCAGTGTAGTTATATGTTCGCGGAGATTGACCAATGTTGCCAAGTCTCCATCTGCAGACTTCCTTGGTATGAGACTTTGAAGCATATGCCTTGCAAAAATACATACTCCAGCATGCATTTTTATTTCAATCAGGCCTATTCACTTGTTTGGAGTTCTTTTTTCTTTTTTTCTTCTTCTTTTTTTTGAACTATATACAAGGTGAAACATGTACATCGGGAGTTTTTCTTCTTGAGCAAGTAGACTATCCCTCTTTTGAAGCATTATTGCAACCCACAACATCCCGCCATTAGACATCGATGTCACTAGACTAGGTTGAGATGCACTACCCTCCCTAGAGGAGGACGAATGTTTCCACCCGTGTGCTACTCCAAGCCAAAGGATTCTACCTCCTCACCACCTCATCAATGAAGAGCTACGTGCATGGTGCTTGTCCAAGTCAGGTCACTGTCTAAAAGAATCATGTGTGTGTATGAAATATTCTATTTAGACCAATTAAGATGGCATGTGAACATAGATTTGCGAACTTAAAGAATTAAGTCACTCGACCTAAAAAATCTTAACTCTAGTTCCTATAAGGTTCCTCTGAAATTAGGTAGATTAAGGTCAAATCAAACCATTCCTCAACATCTATTCATAACTTGATTCCGAACCCACTAACTTTTCACTTTGCATATGCTAGATATGCAGATGAAATGCAGATGGCATGCTATATAGGTGAATGAAGTGCAAGATTTTCTTTTGAAATGCGGATGATATACAAAGTAAATAAGAAGCCTCTTTTTTTTGAAAAATTTGGTATACCTCCTATTTTACAACAAATTTTACAAAAAGTACTATTTACAAGAATTTTACAAATTTTTACACAAGTATTATAAAGATTATACAATATACATACGATGCAAATATACACATATTTTAAAGAAAAGTTTTTTTCAATTTTTACCCACCCTGTAATTATTGTCATAATTATTACATAATATATACAAAAATACGTAAAAGTACGAGCTATGGGTAAAGTATATATGTAATATATACATGCCTACCCCCTATATTTAGCATGTACTATGTCCTCAGAGCACAAGAAGTGAAGAAAAGACATAGCTCGTGCTAAGCATATGAGAGCTAAAATAACAAAATGTATAGAAGTCGATCCACCCCCTATACTTAGGCTTTTTTCAGCCTAAGTGTAGAAGAAGATCAAAAATGGGGTGGACGAGGGCAAGAGGGGAAATGGATGAGTATATACATGGCATGCATCAGTCCCCCCTATACTTAGGCTCTGGTCATCCTAAGTCTAGGACAGAAGTGAGTATGAGAAATGATGAGATCTGGAGAATATATAAAGAATGGTGAAGAGACTCGAATCTTCTCCCCCTATACTTAGGATCTCGTCATCCTAAGTATAGACATAAAATGAAATGATATGGTGCTGAGGAAAGTGATACGAATCACTAGGGAGGGAGGGAAATAAAAGAAAGAAAATATATACAAGGAGGAGTGAGAATATACAAAGATCAAGAAGGTTTGTGATGAGCCTTCTTGCGGGAGCGGGGAGGTGGGTAACATACATATGTGTCGCTGTCGGAATTGTCCTTTGATGAATAATAGTGAGGTGAAGAGATCGTCCAACGAGGGTCGACACATGGCTGCTTGCTCGAATATGGTTTAAGAACAACTGAACTGAGCTCACTCATATAAACCACCTCATATGGACCTGATGAGGATTCCTCCGAAAATTCCTTCTCCAGTATGTTGAAGGAAACTTTCTTAGTTGGTTTTCTAGAACCTGAATCATTGAGAGGGAGTGGAGAGCGACGTACCTTGAGGGGTTCGGGGGAAGACCTCGAGGAATCAATTCTCGAATTCCTCTCACTAGATAACCGGCTAGAGGAGGGAGCAACTGTGTTTTTGGGTGGGGTCAATTTAGTCTTGGTTGTCTCCTTTGAAGGTCCGAGATGTGATGCTGTGCTGACCATGGGTTCCTCATCAGACGAGTCACTATATAGATTGTAATATTCCTGAAGTGTCAGCACACGTCTCGAGGAGGTGCTAGTGATCTCAGTAGTCTTGGCATTAGGAGTGATGCAAGCAATGGGAGGTAATGATGTGTGGGGAGTGTCTGATCCAATGGTCGGTTCGACAGCTGGTATTAGGTGCAACAGAGAGGTGTGACTCATCTACCTATCAATGGTCATGACTGTCAACAACTTGCGGGTTACCGTAGAGTATAGTGTGTCAAAGAATGGGTGAGGTCGGAGTGCTACCAATGATGTGAAATCGATCTCTCGAGTCTCAGAATCTATAGTCGCCTTAGCCGAGGCTAAGAACGGCTTCCCGAGAATAATAGGAGACTGGGTAAACTCTCCTTGATGCTCAATGTCAATGACTGTGAAGTCTACCTAGAGTAGAGCACTTTTGAAAGTAATGATGACTGAAATGGTTCCTCTCGGCCGTTTTATAGATCAATCAGCCAACGGAACGATCTCTCTTGACTTTCTGATTGGCTTGAGTTTGAGCTTGTCAAACACAGAGGCCAGGAGGATATTTATCGGTGAGTCATCATCAATTCTAGTATGGGTGAAGGTAGTGTCTTTGATGTCACATTGAACCCTAGGCAACTGATTCACTCTGCAATTTTTCATCTTTCTCCTCATCACCAAGGAGGTTGCCATAGACACTATGTGTCTCTCAGTCCTTGTCCTCTTATTGCCCGACCTCTTAGGCATCAATTTACTTTTCACAAATCTTTTGAGGTCAGGGAAGTGATCTATGGCCTTTATTAAGGGAAGCTTAAAAATCAATTCCTCATCGAGTGCTTCCCTTAGGGATAAATCCAAATTTTTATGTCGTTTTTCATTTTTTATTTTATGATTTTTTTCTGGTTTTTCAATGTTTTTGGTCTTTTTAGTTTTTTTTTTCAATTTTGTTGTTGTTTTTGATAGGAAAAAGGGGAGTGGGAGGATGTACATACTCTATATTGGAAGGTGAGTGGTTAGTAGAGGAGGAAGGTAGAAAGGACTCCAGCTGTACATAGTGTTTGTGTTCCCCTGTATCATCTAAGTTTTCAACATTGAATCCACTTATTCCATTATCCACTTCCATACCTGAGATGGAATAAATTGAAATGATTCGGTTGATGACATTTCTAAGTTTATCCTCAATAAATTCATATATATTCACAAGCCTAGAAATGTTATCCTCCGAAGAGTCCTCGTAGCAAATCCTCGAAGTTGTCTGTCTACTCGGAGGGTACTGCTGGGATCTTGAAGTCTCGTACTCAACATACCTAGACTCTGGCATGTAATGCTAGATCAAGTATTGACCATCCGAATGATAGATATTAGTCAGAGCCTTGAATAATGAAGTCAATGAACAAGGTGCTGGTAAGTCGAGCTCATGAGTCCTCCGAATGTCTGATATGAAGGCTGGTCAATAAAGGCTTGATTAATGAGGCCAATCAAGTCAGAAAGATCATATGGTGTAGGCCTCTCCATTCGGTTTGTTTGATCGACCATGTTATTCCCTAAGGTCAAGTCGGGATGTGTATATGTAAATTGTTGTTTGGTCCCAACTTGAGATGGGGTATGTGGGGGCATATAATTCTGCAAATCATTTATCTTAGTAGTGGCTTGCTCTTCAAATTGTTCATTGATTCCAACAAGCGACCGACTATAAGGTGAGTTAGCCGAGGTTGGAAGTGGATCAGGGGTGTAAGAAGGTGGGGTAGGTAAGAAGTACGAAGAAGTGGGGAAGCCAGTTAAAGTTCTGACTTCACGGTCTAGATGGGGGTATGAGGAGGAATAAGAAGGTGAAGATGATCAGATTATGGTCGAATAGGAGTGACATGGATATGATGACCAATATCTTGACATCTTGAAAAGGAATGGATGAATGTAAACTGATCTAGGTAGAAAACGTGCGAGTACACAAGATAACGCACACGGACAAACACAAAACAAGCGCAAGAGAACCCCAAATTCACCAACTCTACACGTGAGGGCCGTAAAGGTTCGACCGAATTATCTTGTCAGTTTAGTTGGTGATAAATGCAATCTTGAAAGATTAACGAGCTGTTAGGTGCATGTACTTCCCTACAGTTTGTCCCGATTCTGATGAATAGTTGCACCCACTTTCAACATGTATAGGAGTAAGTGCAGACCATATAAATATGGCTACCCGTTTCGTGAGGGCAAAGCCTTTTACAACGTCCTCTAAACGTCCCACTATGCTAGGGAAATCCGAACCATTTACCTACTACCCGTAAATCCTCACTGAAAAGTGGCTAATCATTTTTTTGAACCAATAGTCTATATGAAAATCTTGGCTTTGGCTCTATCCTAATGTCGTCTCTCTCTCTCTCTCTCACTTGCAAGTAAATCTGAGAATGATGGGGTTGCTCTCCCACAAACAATGGTTAATTTTAGTCATTTTTTGTCCAATTCAATTAGCATTCTCGATTTTAGTGATTAGTTGTCACTGCAATTAATCCACACAAGCAATCACATCTACCATCCAGTCCCAATTCCTTTATCCTAAGTAGACAAACTAAGAGAGGGAATCAGAAAAATCCGATGCGATCGAGAAAACGATGATGAATGCTTGAGTAAGAAGACTTACAATGCCTCCTGCTCTCTACATGCGGGATGCAATATAGAAATGAAATTTTACACTATGTGAAATGCAAACGAGAAAACCATTCCTAAACAAGCAGTTCTATTAGCGAGTGATGAACAATTTAATTTTGACTAAAGCTCTACGGTCTAAGTGCGTCTCATTAAGTGTGATGTGTGGTCCAGTAGAGTATGAGCACAAGCAAAAAAAAATGCTCTGAGAGTCGTGAGTGCGGGTTCTAATCTACGTCAAGCAAACTACACAACCACGAATGGTCCAATATCCAATCCTGATACAGATGTGAGATTCCAAATGGAATCTGCTAGAAATCAAGCAATTATTACAAGTTAATTTTTTTCAAAAATTAAAAATCTCTTCAAAAAATCTCCTTGGCATCTCAACAGCCGGCTCGCTCCACAAATCGTCGGCCTCCAATGCATTTCGAGATGCATCAACTTCAAGAAAGTCGCTCCAAGTCCACCAAGCTCTCACACAAAAAGATAAAATCTATGTTAGATATATATATATATAAAATAAACAGAAAAATAATTGAAAAAATGAAATAATTACAAGGTGATTTGGGGGTTAGAATACCCGAGTGAATGGAAAATCTAAATATAATTTTTCTAAAATGATTCTAAGCTGTTTGCCTCCATGGCAACGACGCCATTTGACAGACCCTTAAAATGCCTTATTTAAAATGTGTTGCATTGTTGTAGTCGGTCAATCAACATTGATCAAAAATTAACCACACGAATTAATTATCTATCGAGCAAGCAAATGTGATTTTTATGTATTTTTAACCTGGGCAAGCCCCAGGGTCGACTCAAGGAGGCAAAAGAACAACGTCGGATCAACTTAGATGAATTACCTCGTGATTTTCCAAGCGGATTTTTTGGGTATTTTTTATGCAATATAAATGCAAATGCAAATATGCAGATGAATTAGGTTATTAAGAAAATAAGCAACTTATCTAAATTAATTTTAATGTGAAAATAATCCAAATTAGGTAAATTATATTTTTCCTAGAAACCTAATCCAATGATGAATGCAAAATGTATTTTTTTTTGGAATTTTGGGATTTAAGACTCAACAATGGAAAAAGCAAACTTTTTAGGGCCTTTTATGCAATTTTTCATGCAAACAGAATGCAAAAACTATGAAATTTTTAGTAAAAGTTAAACATGATGAAATTAAGCTACAATGATATTTTTTGAATTTTCTGACAATTTATGATTTTTTTATGAATTTTTAAGTGAAAGTAAAGTGACTGTAAGTATTTAATTTCTAATAAATCCACAAAGTCAAATTATCGAGAGAATAATTTATCTCAAAAATATATTTTAATGAGTAATCAAAGAGACTTGAAATTTCACAAAAATAGTATTGGTGATTTAATTAAAAATCAATTATAGAAGTCACTCAATAATTTATTTTTGGAAATAGACACCTCGAATTTAGATGTAACTTAGAAAGTGAATAAATCACATTTCATGGCATTATTTACGATTTTTTAGGAATTTTTAAAGCATCTGTGAATTACATATGAATTTAAGACCTCACATTGGGTAAAATAAGCAATTATTTTACTAAAACAATTTTAGTTAATTATTCGATGCTCATAAAAATACAAATAAAAATATAAATGATTGATAATTAGTTGCTCAACAAAATGCTGTTTTTTATTAAAATAAATGATGCAAAATTAGTGACCAAATGAAATCATAAACACGGGGGTATCTATGCAATACAGAACTGAAATTGCAACAAACTGAAATGTGCCTAAGGGCACTTTTGTAAATAAACAAACTTAACAGACATAATATGAAATTTTTTCAAAAAAATAGAAAAAATTAAAATGGACCTTTGGATATGGGTTCCCAAATTTGAACCCACGTCTAGGGCGCCCATGCGGGTAGGAGATTGGAGGCGGCCGATGGGTGGGGCACAGCGTACGGCTACACACGTAGCGGTGGCAGGCGACGGGGTTGCACGGGTGTGGGACGACCTTCGGCTCCAATTGACGTCACGTCTGTTGGGCTGGTGCAAGTGGACGTACGAGCAACGAACGACCGCACATGGGGAGTGGCGATGGTGAGTAGGGAACCACGGTGGGCACGACTGGGAGGGGGGTTCCTGTGACCTGGAGGAGGGATTGGGGCCTCACAGATGGAGGGACAGCAGCGGGGGGCGTGCGAGGGGAACCACACGGCTGGGAGGCACGATGAAGGCGGAGGCGCATGGTGGCTGGGGTGCAGCGACCCACTGGGCTGCGGTGAGGAGAGAGAGCACTATAGGAGGGTGCAGCTGTTGGGTCACGGCCGTGCGGTGGCCGATGGTGAGGAGAGATGGGCGATGGTCGAGGCCGCCTGCTCGTTGTAAATATTTTTATTTTTTGTTTTGATTTTGATTTTTTATTTTTTGTTTTCTCAAACAGGGAATAATCACAATAAATATGAAATGGAGGATAATGATTTGGTGATGGTGATGATGGATGAATATGATGGTTAGTGATTGCGCAAAATAACAACAATAAAGAAAATTATTAGATAAAAAATGAGAAGAAGGAGAAGGATAACTTACATGTGATTTACTGAATTTTGGAGGATCTATACTGCAACTTCGATCATGGCCTCGAGAAGGATGGCTGAATCCTTCGAAGCTAAGCGAGCCTGATTGGAAGCTCACGACATGACAATGGTGTGCTGCGGATCTTGCCTTTGAGGTTGTCATTGCTCAACTCGTTTCCTACGCTGTCACCTGGAGGATAAAGGAGCTCGACCTCTCTTCTCTCGAAACGGCAGATGATGATAAATGAAGAGGAGAAGGGAATAAAGAGGAGGAGGAAGTTAGAAAAGAGGTGGAGAAAGAGGTGGAAGATGAGGGGAGAATGGGGAGTTGGTGGCTTGGGTAGGAAGTTGGAGTAGGGAAGAAGAAAAAGAGAAAAATATAATATATAAAATAAAATAAGTAGGATACTAAAAATAATGAAGAGAAAAGAAAATAAAAGTAGAAGAAAAATATAAATAAATAAATAAATAAAAGTAATTAATTAAATAAAATAGTAAATAATAATAGATAAAATAAAATGAATAAAATAAAATAAATGATGAAATTAATATAAAAGGGAGACACGTGGCGGCTCCACGAGCGGCCACGTGTCGTACATAGAAAAATAAAAAAAATTAAATGTAAAAAAATCAAAAATAAATAACAAAGGGGTCAAATCAAAAAGTAGTCAACATGAAAGTTGCTCGTCTTGATGATATCTACAACTTTTGTGAAGAATCAAAAATCAAAAGAAGTCATATGCATAAAAAGTATTTTTGGGGGTACCTTATAGGTATAAAATACCATAATTTTATCTTTTGCAGTTTTTTTTATCATTTTTTAAATAAGTGAAAAAACCAAGTAAAACTACAGAAAATATTAAAGTAATATTTACAACTTAATCTATTTTTTAATATTTTCAATAATTAAGAAAATAAAAAGATAAAATAAAGGGTAGCTTGATCAATATGTACAATATACAATAGTGGCCCAAAATCCAACTTTCACATACGAACTTCGATTTTTATGAAATTAGTCTTGTTTTGAAGGTCTTTGAATGTATATTACTTTAAAAGTGAGTAGAACTAAATCAAACACTGTTTGAGAGAGATATGTGCAGTTTAATGTTCTTAATCTCAATTTGGGGCTCGAATTTTATTGGTCAATTTTACAGGTTAGTATTTTTTTTATATTTTTCCTTTATTATTGTTAGTAATATATACTCTATAGAGTTGATTTATTGGATTTAGATTTAGTATAAAATAGATACAAATAGCTGAATTTGGCTAATATACAGGTGAATACGTACAAGTGAATTTGGCTCCTTATTTAATGCAAATATGCATGATAAAATGTGAACATTAATTCTAAATGCATGAACGATAATAATGCAATATAAATGGAGAAATGCAGCTAATTACTTGAGATCAGAACTCTATTTTCAACTTTTAATGTGATGAATCATAGATTCATCAATGTGCATGTTGACTATCCAGGTAGATGAACAATATGAGACAACCTGAAGAGGGATTTAGTATTTTACGGAATTGTAAATACCTACTGATTACAGAATATACATATCTTCAGGACCTAAGAGACTAAATTCGACTATTAAGACCGAATGAGATATCAGTGTGCAACAAACCCATCGACAAGAAATCTCCATTTTATTGACCACTATTCTGGATTAGAGATTTGACCCCCGGTACTATAATAGATAACTATTACTATATGTTAATACTAGTATACATATATAATTATCCAAATTTAGATGATAGAATGTGTGTATATATATCAATATTCTTAGATTTATATATTTATCATGTCGCCAAATACATACAATCCATGCTTATTTCATTAACCTAACAATAAATGCCTAAATCTGATCATATTACATATTCTGAAATAATTTAAATACCGATTCAAAATTCAGTTCAACAGAATCACTTTTTAAATTTCTTCATTAATCTAACAATAAATACTTAATTCTGGTCATATTACAGATTCTGAATTAATTTAAGTACTGATTCTAAATTTAAAGTTCAGCAGAATCATTTTTTCCAATTCTTGAATTCCATCCCTGAGAATTTCCTCATTTAATCGAGCTCTCAATCTGAAAGATCGTAAATAAGAAAAATAATCAAAAAATAATCCTGTTTGAAGTCCAACTTCAGATTAATATAAAATTAAATTTGAAAAATTAACTAAATGATTTAGATAATTAGAAAAAAGACTATTATTAAAGAGTCATTTATGTATATAGAAAAATATTATACCATAGGTGAAATTGAAGACATGCAAACCATGAATTTATAAATCCATCTCAATAAGGAAAGTAATTAATGGATGATTACATGAAGAATGCATAGGGCAACAAAAGAAAGGGGATTTGATCATGCATGGAATCAAAAGAGAATATTATAGGATTGTACCTCTGATTATCCAAAAAGAAGTTGTAGATTCAAGCATGCAAGAGCAAATCCATTATTTTATTGATGGTAGCAGCCAATGGCTTCTGCACATGCAGTAGTTTGGACTCCAGAGAACAACAACAGCTGTCGATGGCAACCTACCTCCAGCCGCTGTGCAATGAATTGGGGAAAAAGAAATGGAGGAAAGGGGTCGGGGATTCCTATGGCCATGAAAAGAATTTAGAAAGGCCAAGTATTACTGTTATAGTCTGCTACAACAAACAGTAAATTTTATTTTATTTTTATTTTTTAACAAAAGATGATCGCATTTGCGCATAGGGCCTCGGAGTTTGATGCGTAAAATCTCATTTTGATCGTCTCTAAACGACGTTCAATATGCGTATAATATTCATATACTTTAGATCATAGATGAATTCTAGAAATTCTTGAGATAAGGTCTTGGTTTACGACTAAATTTTGCGATTTAAAAATATCAATCGATCTCTGATTGACGAATGGTCAATTCCTTTGGTATTGTTTTGTCGAATCGAATTTTTGGGTGTTCTTGGTTTGTTTTGCTTTTTCCAATTTTAATTCACAGCTTTTCAGTAGCACGCATTACATTGCGATCAACTTTTGTTTGATTACGATCGAACAAATTTTGTTATACGATCAATTGATCGATTTAGGTTATTGAATATTGATTGGTACTTTTATTAGATTAATTGGACCCTAATCAGATCGGGTTCGAGTTTAGTCAGATTCGAATATTACAAAAAATGTATCAAAATTACCTTTAATTGTATATAACTTTTAATTTCTATTTAATGAAGGTGGTTTCATTAAATTTGGAGTTAAGATGCAAAAGTTAGGTGTTGGACCCCTATTGTATAGTTTACATGAATAAAATATTCATTTTATTTATTCTTAATAATTTTTATAATTTATATTTTTATTATTTTTGAAAATATCATTTGTAATCTATGTACATAATTAGAATAAAATAAAACCATAAAGAAAATACTAAAAATAAAAAAACAGCAAAAGATACATAGATGATTATACAATACTTATACCTATATAATAAGTAGACACAATTATTTAAGTGTACAAAATACATCAGAAAAATAAAAGAAAAATAAATTAAAGTCTACTTAAATAAGTTATAAATATATAAATTAAGTTTATAAAATAATAAAATATAAAATACAAAATAAAAATAAAAATAAAAATAACTATATATAGGTAAATATACCTATAACTATACTTGTAAATAATAACTCGCAAAAAATTAACCCATAAAAATAAATAAAAATCATAATTAAATAGAATGAGAAATATAAACATCTTTTATTTTATAACCTGAAATCAATAAATTCATTTACTGCTTTTCTATATTTTACAAGGTATTTTTGCCTTGCATTTTTTGGTAGGTCCACGTGGACCGACCAAATCTCGTCTTTCGTTGACTCTGGTCAACTGCACCTTTGGCACCTCTGACCATTGTTAGAACCTCGAGCGACCCATTTCCTTGAATTTTCCAGGCCGCTCTAATCACCAAAATGCCTCAAGTCCTTCTTCGATTCTTTTCCCATCACAACTATTTTTCGCACGCCATCATTAGATCCTAGTAATCTCCATCGATCCACTAAATAATGCCAATCGAAGTCGGCCAGAACCTTTGTTTATAAATAACACCTCCCTCCTCCAATTTCATTTTGATCCCTCTTCAAGCCCTATTTTTGCTCCAGCCTATTGTGCTTGTGTGTCCAGTGATAGGGGAGAATCCCCGTGGTGTTGGAGTGCGATAGGAGGAGGAGAGGAGGTCCATGGAGGAGCTCCGACGATGCCTCTGCTCCCTGATCAACCATCAGGTATGAGCTGCGCATTTTTAATTCCTTGGTAGGTTCTCTTATCATCGTTTCAATTCCGCATTTAGTTAGTAATTAGATCAGTATATTAGCATAGAATCAAAATCAAAGATCGTCAGAGCTCCCAACTCCAGCTATGTTTCGACATGCCCCCGCTTGTTTCGCTTCACCATTTCATGCCCAAATCGTTCCCCTTTGCTTGCTCCATCTTCTCCCCCACTCGAACAAACCCGATCCTCTCTGGTTCGGTGAATTGGAGCTTTACCTCCGCTGTATGTTGGACCTCCTCCATTCAGCTCAGCCCTTGTGCGATTCAGCTTCAACTAGGGTCGTGTCGATTCTCCTTGAGCCCAGAACTCTTCTATAGGTTCAGAACGCCTAAGACCCTTAGAGGGTCGATTTAACCACTGGAGGAGGTTCCTAGGAACCCTAGGTTTCATCGAGCTCTCGGTCTTTTCCCAGCAAGGCACATATCTTTTCAAGGCTACCAACCTATGCGAGATGTTTCTTAGCACATGAGGAGCCCGTCGGTGTTGGGGATGGTGGTCAGAATGAGGAGAAATACATGATGAAGAGAGGACATGGAAGTGTTCTTCCCTATTCTTCCTCCTCCCCTCAGCACCGTCGGATCTCAAGCATGACCCAGATTTAATCTAGGTTGTTGTTGGAAGGCGAACCTCTGCCTCGTCCCAGCCGCCAGATGGAGTTAAGTGCGCCTAGGTGGGACACCACTAGCCGTTCATCCATGCGCATTTGGGGGTAAACTTCACTTGACCCCTTCCGCCTTTGTACACTTCCATTTTAGTTTTGTAAATACAATGCGTAGTATAAATAAACGTGTAAAAATTGTACGAAACCCCTTGCACTTTTTGGTATTTCTATTTATATCCGTGCCAACTCACCTCATGTGCCCCCCACGTGAGGTGAGTATTTTGCAAAGGAACCCTTGCATGCATTTGTATTTAAAATTAGTCCTAAAAATTGTATATTATCTGTTAAATTATGTGGTTAAATTACACAGTGGACCTTGAAAGTTTTGAATATTACAAATATACCCCTTCCATTTGTTTTTAAATTAAATATACGTGGTTAAATTGCACCTTAACCCATGGATTTTTATTTTAGGGTTCTAGAATGCATGAAAACTTCTTGAAAATTGCAAATAGATCACTGCAATATCTAATTTTTGAGCCTTTTCTTTAATTTTTATAAATATCACTTGTGCTCCAAAAATCACACAAAAATAGGAGAATGTACCTAGATGCTTTTTCTTTAATGCCATGAATTGTATTTTGCATTAGTGCACATTTCCTATTTATTATAAATCAAATGGAGCCATTTTTGTCCATGTCTAAATATAACAATGCCAAAATAGACAAAATACCTTTAAAAATCACAAAATATAGTATGCTTATTACTACATATATCAACTCCAGACCAAAAGTCCCTAACAATAAAAAAAGAAAAATATAAAAATTAAAAATCTCCAAAATTCTACAAAAAATATAAAAATTCTTCAAAAAAACAAAAAATATTTATTTTTATTGCTCAATGTTCTTTATATTAAATGTTATTTATGAAAGTTAGTTTTAAGGATTTTCAGACTTATTTTCTATTTTTCATACCTTAAAACATTCAACCTCTTTATTTAATCCCTATTTTGGGATATTTTCGACTTCAAAATACCTAAAAATTAATAAAAATATCTGATAAATCACAAAATAGTTTAAAATATATAAAATACAAAAATATTTTATTATGTAAATTTTGATTATTTTTAGCTATATTAACTATTGTATTATCTTATATTATATTTTATATCATTATATAATTATATATGATATATATATATATTTATATTTACTATAATTATTATAAACAATTGGATATATTATAAACCCTTTAAAAAGAGAGAAAGGGCTGTTCTTAAGTCTACTTTCTATTTTTTCTATATTTATTATAATATATACATATATTAATTTTATTATATATAATACATTTAAGTACTCTTATAAATACTTATAATATATAATTAAAAAGAAAAGAAAATCAGAATATATCTACAATAATAAATTTATAAAAGAAAATCAAATAAAAATTAAAAAAACTCACATAAAAAAGATTGATGCACATAATCCATGTTGATTAGCAATAATCTTTAGGCTACCATTATTTGATCTCTTTGGTTCGACATCTACATACTTGAATGCTATACATCCTTGATGTAACGTATAACAAAATTGTGCTTCACATTTTTTTATTATTCATTGATTCATTATATGTTGTGGGTACTTGTTGATTGATATGGGATTTAGTTAGCGGTTGCCTCATCGACACTCCAACTTTGCTATTCTTTTAGTGAGTATATTTTAGACCTTTGCCAGATCTGCGTGTCATCACCTATTGCGTGGTGGTTCTTATATACTTTTCCTTCAGATGTAGATCGACTTCCAGGTGCTGCGTAGAATCCAAATAAAGTAGATAATCCAATAAATGCTTTGTCTTCTCAGATGTTCAATGGATCTCAGGTAACGTGACCTTTAGATGTCGCTGATGGCATTTGAAATCTCGATATGAAATGCTTCATGTGTATCCTTCAAGTGTCGATCAAATCAAGGGTGATGCATCTTGATGTAAAGGTGCTTCAATTGAACCAGCCAGATCGATTTCAGACCTTCATGCTGCTTGATATGTGATGCTCGATCTCCAATTATGGTCCAGTTCCGATGTGAAGGTTCTCAACTGGAATCTCGGATCTCCAGGTGCTATGATGATAATCATTCATATCCAGAAGACATGAGAATAATAGAACAACTCAAGGCAAACACCTCGGTATAAAACAATACAAAAAATGGTCAATGTAGGATCTCCATAAGCGACGGATGGATATCCTAGCCTCCGATCATCGGATATGATCAGAGGAGGGTCATGTATGATGGATTGAAGAACAATGTATGGGATTTGAGGATGTATGGAATCGCGAAGAAGCAGAAAGTGATCGTATCAAATCGATAATGAAAAATCGAGAAGAAGAAAGGTATTAAGAGGAGAACGGAAGGAACATGAGTATAAGAGAAAAAGGAGAGGAGGAAGAGAGTAAGCTATAGAAATATGACCTAATTTATTGATGGATGAACGCCTAGGGATCGAAGCGGGTACTCCGCTAATCATGGCCTCAACCACGACGGTTAGGAGACTGGTCGCGGTGGAGGACAAGCTCTATACTAACGACAGATCATGCTAGATCCTCTCTTGATCTCGTTGTGACGGCGGGCGAACTCGAAGCCCTGTCATCGCTCCCTATCTAACGTTGGAACTCACAGAAGAAGAGGAAGAAAAATGGAAGATAAACTGAGCTCGAGGAAGTGGGATCTATTTATAGAGGAGGTTGAAGAAGAAGAGGGTCGCAAGCCTCACCGGCTGACGTGGCTACTAGAGGTTTTTGATGAACGACCGACAATTAGAGTTTTTTGGGTCAGAAACTTCTAGGAGAGGGAGGAGAAGGGAGGGAGAAGAAGATAAAGAGATGGAGGAAGAAGAAGACGAGGAAGAAGAGGAAGAAGTTGGACCGGGTCAACTCCTTTGGGTAGCGAATGAAAGGCTTCCACGCGGCGGATCTGTTACCAGACAAACGAGAAGAAGACAAAATAATATTTACAACTAATTTAAATATGAATTAAATAGATACTAATTAATAGATTGATTTAAATTAAGAAATGATATGAATGAATAATGTTCATAAATTAATAAAAAGTACAGCTATGAGTTTTAATGAGTTAAAAATTTAATTTAATTAGTTAAATAATATAAATAATATAATTTACAGGTATAACTAATTCTTTACATTAATTCATTGGTTTTTAATTAATTTATTTTTAAAATATGTTATTTATAATTTATTAATTTAATATATAAATTAATGATTATAAATATATTTTTAATTTTATTTTTCAAAGCATCATTCAAATAGATAAATAATTAGTTATATGTATTATAGATACATTATGCCTATATAATAAGTTATTTATTTTTATCTCTTTTGACTTTCGTAATTTTTATTTGAATTATATATCTTTATTAAAAATATAGGAGTATTATTAAAATATGAATATTTAAAAAATACAACAAATAAAATAAAATGGCCGATATACAATTGTATAGATACCATAATACCCCCAAAAAGCCAACTTTCACAAATTAACTTCGATTTTAATGAAACCGCTTTCATTTTAAAGATAATTTTATGTTGAATATAATGAAAGCGAGTTTAGTGAATTTTAAGCTCATACATAGTAGATAATTACTTTGAATGTTGGTTTTCCTACTATTTGTTCTGATTGTATCGTGATATCTATGGATTAAATAATTTTCGTAATATTTATGTTATTTAGCTTACATTTATATAAACACTTTCATGAGAAAGTAAATTAATTGGAATGATCTTGATGATGAATAAAATAGCATAAGTTATTTAAAAAGTGAAAAAGGTACATATGTACATTTTGTGATTTATATTTTCTTGGATTTGTATAAATTAAAACCTTATCTCCCCTTACTTATATCTCTTGTCAACCAAGTCAATACTGATCGGGCCTTGAGGTAAGGATTAGTCTGTACATATTTACATATATACATCCTTCTTCCTTTCTTTTTCTTATTTATTCTTTTATTTGGATGAAATAAGTGCTAATTATACATCATTGACAAATGGGGTTAGTGTGTTAACTAATGAGAATTAGTTAATATCTAAATGTATTTTACCAAGGATTTTAGATAAAATGAAAGAATACAAGAGATAAATCATGTATTCGTCATTCCCCTATACTTTACCTTCACTAGACTCTTGGAAAACACTTATTTTCTGAATAAGTGAAAGACAAAAAAGTAAAAAGAAATTAAAAAGGAAAGAAATTAAAACAAAATTGTTTCTTTAAACAGAACTTCACTAAACCAAATTTGAGAACTTGGAATATACCTTTGCATTAACGATTTGTCGAGACCTCATTAGAACTAGGATTTAAGTTTCAATAGTCCTCAAGTTACATAAATCCCTATTCAGGTTCACGTCAACAACCATCTCAGATCTGCACATCCATCACATAAACTCCTCAATCCTGAAATCAACTTGTATAGTATGTGAACGGTGTTAGCTCTTCCTGCTTAACGATGTGAATAAGTCGAACACTCTAGTAATACACTCCCATGTGTTCCTCATCTATCTACTTGATCCTCGAGGAAGGGGCATATTCCCTTCCGAATTCAGGTACGCTCTAGTTCCCAACTAATATGGAGGGAGAAGTTTAGAAGAATGAGAAAGGAACTGGAGTATGACCAGTGTAGTCATATTTCCTATAAAGCTTGGCCAGTTTAGCCAAGTCTCCACCAGGATATGCATGCTATCTGAAGCTTGGATCATTAAGGTCAAGAATGTACTTTGGAAATTGACTTCTTTTGGTATCAATTTTTGTTGAACTGCATTGATCTTTTATGCCCTGAGGGAGATAGAATTTTTTCCACCCATATTTTGGGGTCTTAGAAAAATATCGCCAGTGGACCATTCATCATCCGAAGCTTTATTTCAACCCCACTACTCCTGTGTTTAGATGTCTGAGCCACTAGATAAGGATGAAAATACACAGACAAAATGAACTGCCCTTATAACCCCATGCAAGTCGAGCTAAGTGCAGTGTGTATGAGTCCAAAATTGGTCCATTGTTGAAGAGTTATACGGATGACACCAAGTGTCCTACATAGGAAAGTTTAAGTTGAATTCTGAACATGATTCTATGGAACCCAAAAAATAAAGTCAAAGACCTGAAGAGTCTCAATTTCAGTTAGAATTTAGTCAAAGTCTCTTTAAAAAATAAAGTCAAAGTCTCTTTAGAATTTAGTAGTAAATCAAGCTCCATCCTTCAGACTTAGCTCCATTTAGTTCAGGAATCAACAATTTTTTTGATGAGGTGATTTCTTCAGATTAAACTATTATGTAAATTTTAATGAGTTTTGTAATTTTTAGTGGATTTTAAAACTTTTTATTTTTTAGGAATTTTGAAAGAGATAGTTAATTGAATGATTTACAAGTACTTATAAGGATTGTGTACATATTTACAAAGGATTTTATACATCAGTATATACAAGTGTATAAAAGTTTTATACATGATTTTAGAAAAGAATTTTATTCACAAATTTTATACAATTAAGAATTTTGTGTACAATTATTTTACACGTACTTTATACACAACATTTAAATCTCTTTTATAACTCAAATTTAAAGTTTTCTATGAGCTTTTAATACCAAAAGAAAAATATTAACACATACTTTTAGAGCCATGTTATTTAAAATATAATAAAGTATGCATTATGGCTTCTATTGTGAGTGTATATATGACACACCATATACTTAACGTGAACTATGTCCTCATAGTGACCAATGAGCGATAAAGGACGACATAACTCAAGTTAAGTATAGACTGGTGAAAATAATACTATACTAAGATGACTCAATCAAATAATAAATGAATAGAAATCGACCATCCCCTCTATACTGGGATCAACTAATCCTGAATATAGAAGACTAAAAAATAAGGATGACTGAGGTCGAGAGAGTGTACACAATCAACGGCTCGGGTTGTCCCCCCATACTTAGGGTAAATCATCTCAGAGAGGCCCGAATGATAAAAACCCTAACTTAAATATTCTAGAGGATTCCATACTCTTCAAGGCCAAAGTGAGATCAAATGAAGAACAATATAGTTCAAGAGAACCACTAGCGAGCAAGAGGTTGAGTGATTTGTTGTGTATCAAGTGAGTGGCGGTGTTTGGTATAGAGTTAATTAGTTGTATAAAAATAGTCTACATGCGTAGTATTTCTAAAACACAAATATATAATACATTACCTTTAATTGAGTCAAGCATTCTATGATAACATTGATATTTTTTAACTTCTCTATATCCTAATAAGAAATATCAAGTTAGGTGAAGATATGTTACCGTTTGACTACTTAATGCCAATCGACATCGATTGACCTACATCGACATTAATCTAAGTATTGAGATTAATCTTAATTTTGTTAACATTTATATAAATGTTGAGATTGATACTACCATAGATATTTAAGCTATTCATGTATTTAATAATTTGACATCATCATAGGTGAAGAATCACATTGGTTTAAGTAAGCTCACCCAAATCATTGGACCTATATCAATGTTTATATACATAGAGATTTATATTGATATCTTAATTGCTTATTTCAGTTTTTACACCGATATTAATGTCTAAACATTGATATAGGAGACTTCATCAACATCTGAATATCGTCTGAAGTGCAAGATTTGTTTTGTAATAATTTAATTCCCGTAGATCTCTATCCTATGTATTTTTTTCAAATGGACTACGATCTTGACCGTTTATTTATCTACTCTTTTAATTATGTATCCCCACCATCTCTTTCTCTCCTCACACTTTCTCTTTTTATCTCTTTCTTTTTCTTGCTTTCTCTATCTCTACACCATTAATGTTCACGGGTGGGCATTATTTCGGTCAACCCACATAATCCAACCAAATTATTAAAGTATGTTAAAGGAATTGAGTAATTTAGATTTTGGCTTGGGTTGGACCCAAATTTGGTTGCTTAACGGGTCTGATGTCTTTAAATCAGCCTACTTACTATTACTTTTGGTGGCCCATGAATTAAACCCGCCTAACCCAACCGATATATATTTAATATATAATATTAAGAGTTCTAAATCCTAATATATTTCCGCTTTTCAACTCTCATTCTTCTATTTTCAACGATCCTCTCCTAATATATTTCTGATTTTCAACTCTTATTCTCTCATCTTATATAATCCTCTCCTAATATAGTTCTGATTTTCTACTCTCATTCTGCCATCTTCGACGATCCTCTCCAACAACAATATCCTCAACTATGACTTACTCCTCGGCGATAATCCTCTTCAATAACTCATCTTAAATGATTATCTCTATTATTCCAATGGTAAAAGATAGTAACTACATATATTTAAAGGAATAGAAGGAACTCATATTGATTTGTGAAAACTTGGGAAGACTTTGAGAAGGCCATTCCATTATCCTACTTTAAGAAGACTATTCCTTTCTCAAATATGAATCTATTTTGGCTAGAGTACATCAACTTTTGATTGACTGTATCTT
The DNA here is from genome assembly GCA_037367405.1 of Ottelia alismoides. Lineage (NCBI taxonomy): Eukaryota > Viridiplantae > Streptophyta > Magnoliopsida > Alismatales > Hydrocharitaceae > Ottelia > Ottelia alismoides. The sequence continues at coordinate 630,535 of JAZKJV010011364.1, forward strand.
GTTGGTCTGAATAGATATACTTAGCCATAAATAAATTGTCATGAATGTAGAACTGTTATCTAAAGCATGCATGTTAATATGTTTAAAGGGATAATACTGCATATATGTTGGTAAAACCTCAATAACAAACACTAAAATGCCAACTACATAGACAAAGTCTCGTTGCATCCATTTAGATACTTGATCACAAGAGAAAAATATTAACTCATAAATTTAGAGCTGTATTATTAAAAATATAATAAAGTATGAGTTATGACTTCTAAAGTGTGTATATATATATATATGGAGAAAATGGGGTGGGGGAGCTAACTTGGATCCCCCACCTCCATTTTCTCCATTTGTTATTTTTTTGAAAAATGAATCCGTAGGAAATCATCACTATATCCGTATATTATGTCATTCAAGTTTCATAAGAAATAAAGACTCCAACAACATCCATCTAGACAACCATTTTTTAACGGCCGTAGAATTGTTGAAATTAACCTCGTCTGGATGGATGACGTAGGAGTCTCTACTTCGCACAAAATTTGAATAGCATAATATAAAGATATAATGATGAAAATTCATGGAAGTATTTTTCTAAAAAATAAAAAAATGAGGAAAATAGGGAGGGGGATCCAAGTTAGATCCCCCAAGGGGCAGCCGCATTTTACCATATATATGACACCCCTGTACTTAGTGTGAACTATGTCCTCGTAGTGAAAGAGAGATAAAAGAAGACATAACACATGCTAAGTATAGATTGGTGAAAAGAATACTATACTAAGACGACTCAATCAAAGAACAAATGAATAGAAGTCGGTCATACCCTCTATACTTAGGATCAACTAATCCTAAGTATAAAAGATTCAAAGGATGATCGAGATCGAGAGAATTCACACAGTCGATGACTCGGCTTGTCCCCACTATACTTTGGGTAAAATATCCCAAAGTATAGAGAAGAATATCAACAGTTGAGGGACACATCAAGATGAAATGAGCGATATTACCCCTCCCCCATACTTAGGGTAAGGTCACCCTAAGTATAAGAAACAACATGAGTAATACAAAAAAATGAATGTATTAATAACACTGTGTCTACACCTCTATATACTTAGGAAAAAGTACATACTAAGTATTGTAACAAATCCTAAATGACACTTGAGGTGCAATACAACAATGAATGAAATAATGAATAAAATAGAAAACACGTTCATGCAAGGTGAAAAGAATGAACAGATCATAGTGAAACTCGGGTATGAGATGCAGAATATGAAGAATCAAGAACCACATCTCATACAAATGAATGGGGGCAACCTCAATGGTCGGTGACTCATGATCAAGAAAGGGCTTCAAAATGATGATCGTTGACTCGAAAGATGTATTAAGAAGACAACTCAGAAATATCAATGGTACCATTGTCGTACACCTTTCACACTAAATATATGCCTTTCCACTTACTCTGAAGTTTCCCTTGAGTCCCGCTTCGAATAGCCAAACCTTTTAATCAGGCTCAAACTGCTTATGGCTTATGTGTGCATCATGCTATACTTTCATCCTCTCCCTATAATTTAAGCTACTCAGAAAAGCCTCATCTCTCAACTCTTCCAGGGCTGCTAGCTCTGCCTATCTGTGCTCTCCTATACTCTCTAAATCTAAGATCACTTCTTTCACTGTCCACCAAGAACTGTGCTTGATCTCAACAGGTGAGTGGCATGGCTTGCCTTAACGAACGAAAGGGAGATGTACTCAATGAAGTCATGAAGGAATTCCTATAGACCGAGAGAACTGAGTCCATCTGTTGTGACCAATCCTTTCAGTATGAGCGAACAACCTTTTGCAATATCATCTTGATCTCCCTATTTGAAACACCAGCTAAACCATTGGTCTGAGGGTGGTATAGAGTAGCAATTTGATGGTCTATACCTAACTCACTAGTAAGTGTATATTATGGATGAAGTCACTACCCCATCCGAGATAAGCACTCGAGGAACCCCGAACCACAAAATGATACGCTTTCGTAGGAACTTCCAAACCATGTTTGCATCAGTGTCTCACATAATCAACAAGCAGAATGAACTGAAATCCCTGATTCTTAGGGAAAATGCCTATAAAATCAATGCCTCATACACCTAAAACCTCACATAAGTGAATCACCTACATCAGCATCATATCTCTATGTATACAATGTCCATCCCCCGATAGTCAGTACACATCTTCACGAATGCAGTGGCATCAGCTTCTACTTATGACAATACATGAGGACACTATAGTATTCCTCATGAGGAATACACCGATGCTAAACACTATCCACTCCTTCATTATAAAGGATCAGATCCTCCCAGTAGTAAGATTTGACCTACGTAAGGAAAGCATCAAGTCTATGCCTGGATCAACCTTGTGGAACTTCCTTGGCAACAAGAAAGTTCACAATATCGACATACCATGGGAGTGAGGTGACTACAACTATCGCCTTGTCTGGAATTGTCTTAGTGATATGCATATCGAACTCAGAAGTCTCAAAGAGCTCTAATCTGGAGATGTGATCCGTCACCACATTCTTAACTCCAGGTTTATCCTTAATCTTAATTTCAAACTCCCGGAGTAAAAGGATCCATCTGGCAGGATGTGGATTGGAATCCTTCTTGTCCATAAGGTACCTGACGGTGGTGTGGTTAATGAAAGTGGTTACCTTAGATCATAAGATGTTGGATCTGAACTTATCTAAGGAAAATACTACAACTAGCATTTCTTTCTTTGTAAGTGTAATTCCGTTGGGAGGAATCCAAAGTCTTGCTAGCGTAGTGTATGATGTATGTAAGGCCATTCCTCCTCTATCCTAAAATACCCCAACAACAAAATCAGAGGCATCCATCGTGATCTCAAATGGGAGAGACCAATCAGGTGGCTGAAGAACATCAGCCTCTACAATCATGTTCTTGAGAAAATCAAATGATAAAGGCACTTATCATTCACAACAAACTCAGTGTCTTTCGTAAGAAGATCAGATAACTATCACGCAATCTTACTAAAATCTCGAATGAAATGTCGGTAGAACCAACATGCCCTAGAAAAGACAGTAACTGCTTCAAATTAGATGATAGATTGAGCTTCTTGATGATATCCACCTTGGTCGGGTCTACCTCTATGCCCCTATTGGAGATGATATGAACAAAGACTATCCCTGAGTCATCATGAAATGACTCTTCTTCCAAGAAAGAATGAGGTTAACCTCAGCACATCTATGTAGAATGCGCTCTATGCTAGCAAGGCACGGATCAAAAGCATCACCATAGATCGAGAAGTCATCCATGAAGACCTCTAAAAAATCGCTCACCATGCCCGCAAAGATGGAAAGCATGCACCTTTAGAATGTAGCTGGATCATTACACATTCCAAAGGGCATCCGTCTAAAAGCATATGTTTCAGACATGCGAACATAGTCTTGTCTTGGTCTTCTGGAGTAATGGACACTTGGTTGTATCCCAAGTATTAAGGTTATGGGGAGAACCCTTCATGAAAGCGTAATTATTGTATAATATGCGATTAGGAGCGACTAATAGTACTAGTTACTCGGGGCAATGGAATTTTTTAAAAAAAATCAAAATGATGAAACCAAATGGTCCAAGAACACTTCTCGGATCATTTCATCTAAACCACAAGGGATATTAGGGTTACCTCTTGAAGTGTGGTTGCGATTGAAGTGTCTAAATGAAGAGACCACATGTCTCCAGTCCGACCCGATGGAGGAGACGCTTGCGAGCGCGTTGATGAAACACGTGCTTCTTACAATCTAAGTTGATGATCCGAGCAGTAATCCTCCTGATTTAATCTCACGAAATCCAATGTCTTCTTCACGAGCCAAGTGCACCGAAGAATATGGAGATCCATGAGTAACTGATCCGGCAACACAATGTCGTCGCAGTGACTACAAGTCTTTAAGTCAATAAGTGGACGACCACTATATTGATATAGAGAGGGGGGATGACTATAAAGAGAGGTGGAGAGAGTTCAATTCATCTTGGAATTATGTAGTAGAAAAGTCTAGGGTTACCCTTCCTTTTATACTAGTTGGATGCACATGGATCTCAATCCATGTGCTCTCTTAATCTGCGATGTAGATTAAAATTTTATTAATCAATGGCCATGATTAATTGCTCCAAAAACAACAATTAATTTAAAAAAATTAACAATATCCTTTCAAAGATAATAATTAATTCATTTTAAGATTAATCAATATACATAGATAATGTGGAAGACCACGTCCCTTTACTAAAAATAGGGTGGTCGTCCCCCTTTGAACAAGTTAAGGTGGACGACCAGCTGATGAATCCACATTTCATCATCTTTATTCTATCATTTTGGCACTAAAAACCCTAGCAAATGCCTGTAAATACCCTTAAATAGAGCATCTTAGCATTCATGCATGTGCATCATATTACTGTATAAAATACTGTAATTAAAGCCAAAATTATAGAATAAATAAAGAAAAGAAAAAGAATAAAATATTGTAAATATTTTATGATCCGAAACCCTGAGACCTAAGCATCTTGATGAATAGGTCGACAAGGAATAAAGTAGGGGGAGATAAGGTCAGAATTACAGATAAAATACCTATATATTTTGTTCATTCTTTATTCATTTTGGGACCTATTTTTGGTTCCACCTTTTAGTCATCAAATAAAGAAACTTTGTACATGAAAGTTGTAGATAATTTAATAAAAAAATACAAAATTGATTTCACAGAAAAATAATGTACAGATAAAAAGTTATGGTCTGAATAAAAATCCGGAATCCCAACTTCCCAGACCCGTATCTCACAAACGACAACTCCAAATGCAGCATACTCATCTTTAATTGTATATAGAAGAAAATAAGCTATTTAATGGCGGTGGTTTGCATTTGGCGGAGCTACGGTTTGAAAGTTGAGTTTTGGACCCTCATTGTATACTCGTACATATTAAAATATTCAATTTATTCTTTATTCATTATTTGTGTACTTTTATATTTTTTATAATTATGTAAATATTACTTGTAATATACATGTGCATTAAAATTAGAATAAAAATGCAAAGAAAATATAAATAAAAATATTTGTAAAAAGAACACATAGGTACATTGCCTATACTTATACAATACTTACTCATAATTAATTAAATATACAAAATGAATCAGAAAAATAAAACAAAAATATATTTGTATATATAAAAGTATTTTATAATTTTATAAAATAATAAATAAAATAAAAAATTAAAATACTCAAAATATAAATAAAAGAATATAATATATATAGATAATATACCTATATAGGGGTATAATAGCAACTTGTAAAAATATATCTCAAAAAAATTAATTAAAAATCGGAATAAAATAATTTATAAAATTACAAAAACTTTTTATTTTATAACCTAATTAAAATAATATCATTTGTTATTTTTTATTGATTTTACAAGGGTTTTTCCCCTGGTTGGTCCACGTGGACCAACCAGGTTGGTCTAACAGTTGACCTCCGGTCAACTGTCTGACCTCCCCTGTAGCATGTCAGCAGTGAGCTTTTGTCGCTTTTTACCCATTTCTCTAGGTCAGCCCTTGCGTTTTTTCGTGATGGCTTCTTCAGAGATTTTGCTCCTCGGACACTCGTGATTCACGTCCAAGGTAAATCTTGGGCTTTGAATCACTGACCGAGGCGCTGCACCTCGGTCAAGGGAGCCCTCCGTCAACCCCTTAAAACCGACCTCTGATCCCTTTTTGAAATTTTGAACCGCGATATACCGAGTTTTCTTCCACCTTAGGATCGAGTTGGAAGCCTGTTGGTGACAGCATCGGGTTTCCGCCGCCCAAGCGGAGGAAGAGCACCATTCCAGGCGCGTGTTCCAACCTCCGGCGACCGCCGTCGAGGTACCCCCCTCCCTCGCCTGACCTGGGCTTGAGGCCGTGTTTCCCTTAGTCTTTTCCGCTGTCATTTCATTCCTTACTATCCTCGCTTCATTTTCCCTTATTTATCTGGTTCATCTTCTCGTCGATTCGCTTAATCGACGTTCGGCCGGAGCAACTCCGACCACCTCCACCTTCGCTCAAGCACTCCACCTCCACCTTCACTCTCCGCGCTTTACGCCGCCGCAAACCCCAGCCCTTTGCGCCACGTGATCGGGGCATTTTGCCCCCGATTACATCACCTTTTGTTTTGAACAGGTACCTGGGCATTCAACGCACCTGGAGGCGTTTTTGCACCTCGTCGGAGACTCCTGGAGTCCCTCCTCGACATCGACCTTACAGGAGGGCTCCGAGGGGTGCCGACCCTTTTTGCCGCCTCCAGGACCTTCAGGACCTCCGCAGGAGCTCAGGGACACTTTTTGAAGCCTTGCCGGACAACGGAGGAAGGAGATCGAAGCTCGGGAAGCTCAGCCCGCCGCTTGTTCTTCCCAGTTTATCGAAGGAGCTCCTTTGCCGTCGGATTTTGAGGGTCTCCCAGGAAGCACAGCTGCCGTCAGATGTGAGCCCTGCTAGCCGTCGATCGCCCCATCCATCATCTGATCTGGACCGTTATAACCCAAGAGGTATCGGTCGTTCTCACAACGACACGTGGCTTTGTGGGTGCGCATCCATCGTACGATCGCGCCTAAGTTTGGTATTTTGCGCCATAAACCCGACTTGTTTCTGTATTTATTAAATAGCCTCGAAACATTCATTTGCGGTGTTAATCTTTTTGTAACATTTACTTTTATTCCCCTAACGTTCTCGCATTTACGCTTAGGTCCCTCGCTCTGTCACCTCACGTGCCTGTGCGCGTGAGGGGACAGGGTATTTTGCAGAGAGACCCTCCAGGGTCCTGTTATTTCTTTTCAGTCTATAAACTTTCATCGGCAGTATTAAAGTTCTGGTTATTTTACAGTCTAGTCCTTGCATTTTTGTGATATTGCATTTGTGCCCCCGCCAGGCACGCGTGTAACGCACGTGCACCTTGGAGATTTTGTGAGGAAGCCCTTACGGCATTTTGGTTTGTTATTTGGCCCAAAAGTATTTATCTCAGTAGTAATTTTGTGATACAATTGCAGTTAGGCCCCTGGTTGTTTGAGAAATTGCATAAATACCCCTGCCAGGCCTGTTTACCTTTGGATGCTTGTTCTAATTACTTAAACTATCATTTCAAGTCCAAAAATTCCACAGAATTAGGGTTAAGCTCCTGTTAACTTGTACTTTGACGCTATAACTTCAGTTTTTGATTTTATTTTATTTTCATATTTATTAAAAATTGAAAACAGCCCTTTTGTGTACTGTCTAGTTTAGAAAATGCCAAAAAAATATTAAAACACTACTAAAAATTCCAAAAAATTCCCTAGTGTCTATTATATCCTATTTTAGTGTCAGTCCAAAAATCATTAAAAATCTCAAAAGAAAAACACTAAAAATTTAAAAACACTCTAAAACTTCAAAAAAATATATAAAATCAAGGAAAACTCCAAAAAATACAAACTCAACTCTTGTTTGTTGCATTTTTCAGTACCTTTATTTAAAAATATTTTGAAAAATTTTGAATACTGGTTGCTATTTTAAAATCCCATTTTACTCACAACCAGCATCTATTTCACTGATTTGACTTATTTCAGTAATTAAAAAATACCAAAAACACCTCGAAAATCCCCAAAAATCACAAAAATAGTAAAAAATCATAAAATATCAAAAACAATTTATCTCTGAATTTTTTGGTAATTTTTACTTATTTTTATAAATATTTTACCTTATTTTTAATTTCCTTGTCTTTAAATTCCATTATTGAAAAAGAAAAAGAAAAATATAAAATATAAAATTATAAAAATCAGAAAATTTAAAAATCAAAATACAAAATTAAAAATTAAATTTAAAAAAAAAATTTTAAAATTAAAAACCCACAAACATTTATTTGCTTGCTTGCTTAGTGTAGACACATCACACACATTCACTTGAGCACATTTGCTTGAACTACCCTGCTTGCTCCCTGTGTTCGAACTCTCTGCATACTTGTCACTTTACACCATTTGTGCAGAGTTAAAAATAAATTTTAACTCCACATTAGTTCTAATTTATTGATCTTTAGTGTGGGTTAATTGTTGACTTTAATCGAGATTTGTGTGGTTGACACTTCGACTGAGTTCACGCTTTGTGTTGAACTTAAGACCACCGAATTTTGGTTAAATCAAATGGCGCCGTTGCCGGGGAGCAACAGCGCGTAGTTCGAGTTTTTGTTTTGTGTTGTGATCATTATTCTACCTTTGCGGCTTTTATTTCTGTTTGTTTTATTTTCCTTAATTTTGATATATCTTTTGAATTGTCTAACCACTCTCCTTATTTTGATTCCGTGCGAGGTACGTGGATCGAGGGAGGAGCCCCTCTTGGAGCACCTTGGCACCCACGTGAAGCGGCTTTAGCTTAGCACGAAGAAGGACTTGGAGGATTTTTGCAAGACAAACATTTTAGCATTCATTTTCTTGTATTGTATTTATTTTGTAATTTAAGTGAGTGAGAGACTCTTAATTTGTAATAATACAGGTACCCCCGGACTTGGACTCTTGAGCCTAATTTCCAAGTGATTGTTCACTTGGGGGCTCACCGCGGTTTTATCGATTTTTCTTCGCATTTTTTATTTTGTTTTCCGGTTTTCTTTTTCATTTATTTTGTGTGATTGAGCCCCTAGTTTTAGGATTGCTTGCGATAGACTAAGGCCCAAACACTTAATATTTTGCATGCACCTATAGTCTCGTTTGGACTTAGTCAAAATTTTAAACAGTTGATCATCACCTTCAATCCGCCGCGCCGTGAGCTCTCCCCGCAAAGCGCTTTCTCCTAAACTCAGGTGTGTTGAGCAGAGGAGGGGTGAGCCTAGACCGGACTCTAGGGGTTGAGGATTGGCGGTCAACTTGTGGTTCTTCCCGCTAATAGCAATTTCTGAAACTTAGGGCGATTTCATCGGCTTTTGCATTTGCATATAGGTAGGTTTCAATTCTACTGAGCATCTTTGCATGTAGAGTGCTGGAGGCAAGGTGAGCATTTACGCTTTAGCATCCATCATTATTTGCCGCTTGCATTGCTTTTCCGACTCTCCCTCTAATTTTGCCAACCTAGGTGTTCAAAGGAATTGATTCCCCGATAGGCTCGTGCATTTTTATTAAAAATCCAAAAAAAGTGATAATCAATAAAATTGGGACTGCTAACATTACTTGACCTTAAAACTAATCAAAAAGAAAAACATTGTCTTGGGGCGAGTAATCCCCTCATTGTCTTCGCTTTTATTTGCTCGCGCACACCTTATGGATTAGTGCCCAAATCCCATCAAGCCCCTAAGTGTGTGTGAAATTCTTTGACTTCTCTCCTAACTCTAAAACCGACAAGATAAAAAGACCGCTCTTTGCGGTCTCTACCGAGTTGAGTAGGTGAATTGAGGGTTTGATTTGTTTCCTTTTTGTTTGTGATTGTTTCGTGTGTGTCCTAGATCATTTCCGCGCATTTGCGCCTTTCTTCTTCACTCTCTTGACTTGACCATCATGCTCTCCCGATCATTTCTTTTGTTTTCGAGATGGACCCATGGAGCATTTTCTATCCGGACTTTGCAGAATCCTCGCTCGCTCCAGCCGGTCCACCTCCCTTTTATCAGGAGGATCCTCCTCCTATTTTTTCTGAATTTTGTACATACCCGTCTCAGCCACAGTATCAGACCTCGGACTTTTATCCACATCCACCCAAGTTTGACCTGATGGAGTCACCTCCCTCGATCTCTATGAGTGATATCTTGAATCGGATGACAAAGCACATTGATTTGATGAATGATGATATTGCTTTCTTGAGGAAGAATCAGATTAATGCTCCTTTCGTCGGAAATACGGCTTCACTTGTAGGTGATCATGGGAGCTTGCAATCGCCAAAAATACAAAAAAATGAGAAAATTTTAAAAATCCAAAAAGATTTCGGGAGACACTTGGTTGATCAATACTTTGAGGAGAGAGTCCACTTGCCAGCACCCTGGACTACACATCCATTCACACCTAGTCCCACCTTTGACCCCGAGGATGCCGCTGTACAGACTGCTCTTGGCATGCCTCGTGTATATGCTGACTCCGATTTCTTCCCTTGTATGGAGGAAGTTCAAAAATTCAAAAAATGTTATCTGAACCCGAAGTGGTGGCTACTATTCATGAGATTATCCGTGCCCCACTTCAGCAGGCCATGACCCAATTATCTGCTCCTCTTCCCAAGAAGAGAAAGCGGAGGAGTAGATCTGAGCGTCACATTCTGACCATGGCCACTGCCCTCGCCATCACACACCGTCCCATTCCCAAGAGGAAGAACACAGCTACACCTTTCATCACTTGCACCATCTCTGACCATACTTGTGATCGCACTCTCCTGGACGGCGGTGCTTCGATTAGCATATTACCCTTCTCGCTGGTACAGTCTCTTCACTTAGGGCCTCTCAAGAAGACCAGGATGACGTTCAGTTTGCTGATGGATCTATCAAGAGGCCGAAGGGTATCCTTGAAAACGCCGTCGTTTCTATTCAGGGCACGAGCCACCATGTTGATTTTGTCATGTTGCCCATGGAGAACTCCATAGGGGAGCCATCTCCAATCATCCTGGGACGACCTTTCCTCGCCTCTGCGAGGGTCGTTATTGACTATGGATCAGGAGAGGTTCACTTCCGTCCTGTTGACAGGAGCGAAATGACGATCACCGCACCCACAGTTGACCAGAGACCGGCACCTGATGCACCTTCACCGATCATAGCTGACTCTGAGGCCCGTGACCGACCTGATGATACTAGAGATGCTTCCTTAGCGACCATTGATGAGACCCGACGGATCCCCCGAAAGGGGAGGAAGTCGGAAAGCATGGACCTCACTAATCCTCCTCCTGGTGTGTGGCGATGTGTTGATGAAATCCAGAGTATTTATGTGATTGAACCATTTGAGCGGGGGGCAGATACCAAAATAATTGAGGATGTTTATGATGTTGCCCATTACTTTAAGAGACCTCATAAGGAAACAATGACCCATGTAAGACTAGACAGGACGGACCTGCTTTGACTACTTCCACTGATGAGTCCGTTCCTGTCCATGTAGATTCTGATGGGCCAGAGGCCGAAGTTGATTTGATCGCTTTTCTTCAGTAATTTGAGCCTTTTGATGAGAAAGATGATCCGGGTGAGACTCTTGGGGACGATCTGAGTTCGTATACTTCCACAGATGATTTCGTTCCTTTTGATTTTGACCTGGACGAGGACTCGCAGGACGACTCCGATTACACTTCTTCCGAGGATGATGAGTTTGTCCCATTTCACTTTGACATCTGCGAGACCTCCAAGGCCGAACCTAGTCGTACTTCTTCCACTCACCCGTCTGTGCCTTCCCACCATAGGACCACCAAGGGAGAACCTAGCCATACTACTTCCATTGACCAGTTCGTCCCTTTTCGATTTGATTCCACCGAGGGCCTTCACCATGTCGACCTTGTTCGGCCTCCGTCCACTGTGAACCCCGATGTCGACATATACCATATCCGATCTATCCCTCAGCGGTCCCGCAGGAAGGTTTGCTTTCCACCTTCTGATGATCACCCATTTATGTTGTAGATTCTATCCTGTGACACTCTTTCCATCTCCCGTTTTTGCTCATCTACCCATTTCTCGTGTTTGCCTTGCTTAGGACGTACTTTGTCCTACGTATAGGAGGGGTAGACGAGTTGAGTGTTCTTTCTTCGTCCGTATCATCACTCCTGTTGTTGCCTATACTGAGGGCTTCTTTTACCCTAAGTATAGGGGGAGTGATGTGTACATTCTCATGATATTCTTCCATCGTCAGATCTCTTTTCTTCTTTTCCTTTTCTATTTTCTTTATCTATCAAAGAGGTGCCACTCTTGTAGATAGTTTTCCATACTTAGGACGTGCTTTGTCCTAAGTATAGGGGGGTTGGCACCCCGAGTTGTTCTATTCATTTCAATCCTCTCCGTTGTCTCCTCTTCTTGTCTATACTTAGGGATATTTTACCCTAAGTATAGGGGGAGACAATCTGAGTACGATCTGTTTATTCCCACCCTTGACCCTCCCTGCGTTGCGTACAGTCTGCTATACTTAGGATTATTTGATCCTAAGTATAGGGGGGACGGTCAACTTCTCATTCAATTGATTCATTCATTCATTCATTCATTCATTTACTCTTTATTCTTTAGACTTGTCTATACTTAGTACGAGTTATGTCTTCTCTTTTCTCTCCGATCTATGAGGACATAGCTCAAGCTAAGTATAGGGGGGTCGTATATACTGTGTATATACTTTAGCCATAACTCGTATTTTCTTAATAATACGGCTAATTATTCTTTAAAATTCATTAAAATCCTTAATAAAAAGATGTGGCTATTCCTCAAATTCTTTTTGTATTTACTGATTAATAAATCAGGTGAAATTGTTTTTTGCAAAATGTTTGAAAAATAGTTTGAAAAACTTTGTGAACATCTATTGAAAACTATTTTGAAAATATTTTGTTACATGTTTTCAACCTGTGTGAAAATGTGTGTTTTGCAAAACTTTCTTTTCTTTGTGTGAAATAAAATGTTTGAAAAATGATTTGCAAAGGGTTTGAAAAATGGTTGCAAAAATATTGTGAAAAATCTATATATACTGTTTGAAAAACCTTTGCAAAATGATTTTCAAATGTGTGTACATGTTTGAAAAAATGTTTGTAAAAATTATTTTGGACTATTGTTTTCAAAAATTGTGTGAAAAGCTTGTGTCAAGTAAGTTTGAGGAATATTTACATCACACCAAAATCCACTATATACATGTACTTATAAAATTGATCACTTACCCTTGTAAATCCTTAAAATCCACTTCTTGTATATATAAGAAGCACTCCTGTGTACATATTTTTAACCCAGCTTTTAGCCAAAAACTTTTTATTTTCAAAAATCTCAAAAACATTTGCAAAACTAAAATCCAAAAACATCTGAAAAATCTTTTTGAAAATACAAAAAAATGCATGCATCATCTTTTCAAAAATCCATAAAAATTTCAAAATCTTTGAAAATTGCATCACAAAAATATTTTCTGCATTGCATTACATGGCATTCACATTTTTCGGATTAAGTTTAATAGTTGAACAAGTCTAAGTAAAATCCGGAGATTGGAGCTTGATTGGATCTTAAAATCTACCTAATAACAGGAACCTTATAGGAATTGGGTTTGAGGTACTTCAGGTCTAGTTGACTTAATTCTTTGAGGATCACGGGACTTGGTTCAATGGATTCTTGACCGCCTAAGTTGAGTATTTCGGAGCACACGCATGGCTCTTGTTGATAATGACCTAACTTGGACACCTGCACCTTTCACATGGCTCAACTCAGTTGGAGTGGTGAGGGGATTGGATTTGCCGGTATGAGACGCACACAAGTGGAAACATTTGTCCTCCTCTAGGGAGGGAAGTGCACCCCAACCCGTCCAGTGATAAGGAAGTCTAAAGACAGGAGGCTGTGGGTTGCGATAAAGCTTCAAAAGAGGGATAGTCTACTGGCTCAAGAGGAAAAACTCCTTATGTAAATGCTGCTGTATATAGTATTCAAAAAAAAAAAGTTCAGGCATGTACAAAAAAATAAAAAGCCTGCAAGTATGTACAAAGTCAATAAACAAGCTTGACTTCCAAAGTCAAATATGTGAGCTTGCAGCAGGATGACTTGACTACACTGGTCTTGCATCCCGGGATAGGCAGCTACACTGGCTACCGTCCATTCTTCTCTTCACCCCCTCCTCTTGAGCTGGTTGCCTCTTGAACTTAGAAGGGAATACCCCGCTCCTCGAGGATGGAGTCATTGGATTGGGGAATCATTGGGTTGTCATACTGGAGAAGTCAGTTTCTTTGTCATTCTAGTTGGGGAGAGCCACCATCACTTACACTGTACAAGTCAGATTCATAATCGTAAGAATTTGCGTATGGGTTGAAGTATTTCTGACCGGGCTATTGAGGAGACTTGAGCAGAGTTTTGGGATTCTCAGGGACTGTTGGATTTCAAACACGGTTCTCACTAAGGTTCCGCCCGCACTAAAAGTCCAAAGGTCTGACTTAAGCTCCAAACTTTGATTTTGTGAAGACAAGTTTGATAACTGAACTAAATCCAAGTTCTTCTTTTTCTTTTCTTTCCTTTCTTTTTGCACTTATTGCATAAGTGTTTGCTAGGGACTAGCAAAGGTAAAGTATAGGGGGATGATGAATCCACATTTCATCATCTTTATTCTATCATTTTGGCACTAAAAACCCTAGCAAATGCCTGTAAATACCCTTAAATAGAGCATCTTAGCATTCATGCATGTGCATCATATTACTGTATAAAATACTGTAATTAAAGCCAAAATTATAGAATAAATAAAGAAAAGAAAAAGAATAAAATATTGTAAATATTTTATGACCCGAAACCCCGAGACCTAAGCATCTTGATGAATAGGTCGACAAGGAATAAAGTAGGGGGAGATAAGGTCAGAATTACAGATAAAATACCTATATATTTTGTTCATTCTTTATTCATTTTGGGACCTATTTTTGGTTCCACCTTTTAGTCATCAAATAAAGAAACTTTGTACATGAAAGTTGTAGATAATATAATAAAGAAAAATACAAAATTGATTTCACAGAAAAATAATGTACAGATAAAAGTTATGGTCTGAAAAAAAATCCAGAATCCCAAATTCCCAGACCCGTATCTCACAAACGACAACTCCAAATGCAGCATACTCACCTTTAATTGTATATACTAGAAAATAAGCTATTTAATGGCGGTGGTTTCGCATTTGGCGGAGCTACGGTTTGAAAGTTGAGTTTTGGACCCTCATTGTATACTTGTACAGATTAAAATATTCAATTTATTCTCTATTCATTATTTTTGTACTTTTATATTTTTTATAATTATGTAAATATTACTTGTAATATACATGTGCATTAAAATTAGAATAAAAATGCAAAGAAAATATAAATAAAAATATTTGTAAAAAGAACACATAGGTACATTGCCTATACTTATACAATACTTACTCATAATTAATTAAATATACAAAATGAATCAGAAAAATAAAACAAAAATATATTTGTATATATAAAAGTATTTTATAATTTTATAAAATAATA
Organism: Ottelia alismoides; assembly: GCA_037367405.1. NCBI lineage: Eukaryota > Viridiplantae > Streptophyta > Magnoliopsida > Alismatales > Hydrocharitaceae > Ottelia > Ottelia alismoides. The sequence continues at coordinate 645,649 of JAZKJV010011364.1, forward strand.
AATAAAAATAATAAAATTAAAATACTCAAAATATAAATAAAAGAATATAATATATATAGATAATATACCTATATAGGGGTATAATAGCAACTTGTAAAAATATATCTCAAAAAAATTAATTAAAAATCGGAATAAAATAACTTATAAAATTACAAAAACTTTTTATTTTATAACCTAATTAAAATAATATCATTTGTTATTTTTTATTGATTTTACAAGGGTTTTTCCCTGGTTGGTCCACGTGGACCAACCAGGTTGGTCTGACAGTTGACCTCCGGTCAACTGTCTGACCTCCCCTGTAGCATGTCAGCAGTGAGCTTTTGTCGCTTTTTACCCATTTCTCTAGGTCAGCCCTTGCGTTTTTTCGTGATGGCTTCTTTAGAGATTTTGCTCCTCGGACACTCGTGATTCACGCCCAAGGTAAATCTTGGGCTTTGAATCACTGACCGAGGCACTGCACCTCGGTCAAGGGAGCCCTCCGTCAACCCCTTAAAACCGACCTCTGATCCCTTTTTGAAATTTTGAACCGCGATATACCGAGTTTTCTTCCACCTTAGGATCGAGTTGGAAGCCTGTTGGTGACAGCATCGGGTTTCCGCCGCCCAAGCGGAGGAAGAGCACCATTCCAGGCGCGTGTTCCAACCTCCAGCGACCGCCGTCGAGGTACCCCCCTCCCTCGCCTGACCTGGGCTTGAGGCCGTGTTTCCCTTAGTCTTTTCCGCTGTTATTTCATTCCTTACTATCCTCGTTTCATTTTCCCTTATTTATCTGGTTCATCCTCTCGTCGATTCGTTTAATCGACGTTCGGCCGGAGCAACTCCGACCACCTCCACCTTCGCTCAAGCACTCCACCTCCACCTTCACTCTCCGTGCTTTACGCCGCCGCAAACCCCAGCCCTTTGCGCCACGTGATCGGGGCATTTTGCCCCCGATTACATCACCTTTTGTTTTGAACAGGTACCTGGGCATTCAACGCACCTGGAGGGCGTTTTTGCACCTCGCCGGAGACTCCTGGAGTCCCTCCTCGACGTCGACCTTACAGGAGGGCTCCGAGGGGTGCCGACCCTTTTTGCCGCCTCCAGGACCTTCAGGACCTCCGCAGGAGCTCGGGGACACTTTTTGAAGCCTTGCCGGACAACGGAGGAAGGAGATCGGAGCTCGGGAAGCTCAGCCCGCCGCTTGTTCTTCCCAGTTCATCGAAGGAGCTCCTTTGCCGTCGGATTTTGAGGGTCTCCCAGGAAGCACAACTGCCGTCAGATGTGAGCTCTGCTAGCCGTCGATCGCCCCATCCATCATCTGATCTGGACCGTTATAACCCAAGAGGTATCGGCCGTTCTCACAGCGACACGTGGCTTTGTGGGCGCGCATCCACCGTACGATCGCGCCTAAGTTGGGTATTTTGCGCCATAAATCCGACTTGTTTCTGTATTTATTAGATAGCCTCAAAACATTCATTTGCGGTGTTAATCTTTTTGTAACATTTACTTTTAGACCCCTAACGTTCTCGCATTTACGCTTAGGTCCCTCGCTCTGTCACCTCACGTGCCTGTGCGCGTGAGGGGACAGGGCATTTTGCAGAGAGACCCTCCAGGGTCCTGTTATTTCTTTTCAGTCTATAAACTTTCATCGGCAGTATTAAAGTTCTGGTTATTTTACAGTCTAGTCCTTGCATTTTTGTGATATTGCATTTGTGCCCCCGCCAGGCGCGTGTGTAACGCACGTGCGCCTTGGAGATTTTGTGAGGAAGCCCTTGCGGCTTTTTGGTTTGTTATTTGGCCCAAAAGTATTTATCTCAGTAGTAATTTTGTGAGACAATTGCAGTTAGGCCCCTGGTTGTTTGAGAAATTGCATAAATACCCCTGCCAGGCCTGTTTACCTTTGGATGCTTGTTCTAATTACTTAAACTATCATTTCAAGTCCAAAAATTCCACAAAATTAGGGTTAAGCTCCTGTTAACTTGTACTTTGACGCTATCACTTCAGTTTTTGATTTTATTTTATTTTCATATTTATTAAAAATTGAAAACAGCCCTTTTGTGTACTGTCTAGTTTAGAAAATGCCAAAAAAATATTAAAACACTACTAAAAATTCCAAAAAAATTCCCTAGTGTCTACTATATCCTATTTTAGTGTCAGTCCAAAAATCATTAAAAATCTCAAAAGAAAAACACTAAAAATTTAAAAACACTCTAAAACTTCAAAAATATATATAAAATCAAGGAAAACTCCAAAAAATACAAACTCAACTCCTGTTTGTTGCATTTTTCAGTAGCTTTATTTGAAAATTATTTTGAAAAATTTTGAATACTGGTTGCTATTTTTAAATCCCATTTTACTCACAGCCAGCATCTATTTCACTGATTTGACTTATTTCAGTAATTAAAAATACCAAAAACACCTTGAAAAATCCCCAAAAATCACAAAAATAGTAAAAAATCATAAAAATATCAAAAACAATTTATCTCTGAATTTTTGGTAATTTTTTACTTATTTTTATAAATATTTTACCTTGTCTTTAATTACCTTGTCTTTAATTTCCATTATTGAAAAAGAAAAAAGAAAAATATAAAATATAAAATTATAAAAATCAGAAAATTTAAAAATCAAAATACAAAATTAAAAATTAAATTTAAAAAAATATTTTAAAATTAAAAACCCACAAACATTTATTTGCTTGCTTGCTTAGTGTAGACACATCACACATAGGGGTGCACATGGATCGGATTGGATCGGATTTTGACTTAATCCGTGTCCAATCCACACATAACAGATTTTTGATTTTTCCAGTCCAATCCAATCCATTAAAAACACAAATCCAATCCAATCCAATCCACCGGATTACGGATTGGATCGGATTGGTTCGGATTTTTAATGCTCACCTAGTCTATGATTAAGTTTGTAGCATAGTTAAACTCGACGTTCGAATCATGGTTCTAAATTTGAGATTACTGATAAATGTAAAGAAAAGAATATTTAATTTTTGGAAAGCAATTTGACTTAATTTTTTTGAAAAGCAAAAATATATATGCTTGTTATGAATTTATTACAACCGATCATTGTATAACTAAATAAAAATAACATACTTGTGATCCGTAGAAATCATAAAAGAATCATATTGACTTTGAATAAAATTGCAAGTTTGTATATATCAAATAGGAACTATAACTAGATAACTGCGCAAGTGTAAGGAAGACCTGGCTGTGCATGCGCACAGCTAGGATAAGGACAACATCCGGCAGAGATATGTGTGCATCTGAGGGTGGAGATGTGTGTGGCGTAGGTGAGTGTTTTGTTTGTAATGGGTCCCGAGTAGGTTTAGATTTATGTATTATTATTTTTAGAAGTTTGTTTGGTTTGAATAATTGGAAGGGCCTAAAGTACATTGCGGGTAGGTATTACTTTTTTCTAAACCAACTAGTAGGGTGAGTAAGAGATTTTCGAGCAAGTTGTGTGTAGTAAAATTTGAATTGGAATATGTTTAAGTTATAATGAGACTAGCTTGGATATTTACACACAGCTTTCAAATAAAATGTAATATATAATATGCTTTATTGAGAATAAATAAAGTAGTATATATTATTATCTATTAACGGATTAACGGATTGGATCGGATTGGATTTTGACAATAATCCGATCCAATCCATAAATGAACGGATTTGTAAAATTCCAATCCGATCCGATCCATTAAACTTATAAATCCAAACCGATCCAATCCAATGACAACGAATTGGATCGGATTACGGATTTTATCCGATCCATGTGCACCCCTAATCACACACATTCACTTGAGCACATTTGCTTGAACTACCCTGCTTGCTCCCTGTGTTCGAACTCTCTGCATACTTGTCACTTTACACCATTTGTGCAGAGTTAAAAATAAATTTTAACTCCACATTAGTTCTAATTTATTGATCTTTAGTGTGGGTTAATTGTTGACTTTAATCGAGATTTGTGTGGTTGACACTTCGACTGAGTTCACGCTTTGTGTTGAACTTAAGATCACCGAATTTCGGTTAAATCACCAGCATAGAGGGGATTAAGTCTTCCTTTGTATATATATATATATTAATATGCAATAATAATTATTGCATAAAAAAATCACAAATAATTTCTAAAATTAATCTTGTGAAAATTTTAAGCATGCCATTGACTAATATGAATCATATTCATATATCCAACATAATATGTAAATTGGATTTACAATTAATTATTTATTGTGAATCCAATTCACAACAACATTTAATTTTTAATTCTATTTACAATTAAATCTCTCCAATATATTGTAAATCATATTTATAGGACAACAATATCCACATCAATCATATCTTTGATAATTAAATCACATTTAATTATCCAAGATAACTCCTCTCATGTACCCAAATAATATTAATCATATTCAAATTATTTATGATAATTAAATCACATTTATTTACCAAATTATCTCAATGCTCAGATACATTATCAATAATGGAATTATTCTTGAACTCTTTCAATAACAATGCACTTCTCTGCAAATACATGGAGATAAGGACATGGCGATTACACGTTCCACGTATAGTGACTTGGATATGGAGATCACATCTCAAATCCAGATCTTGGGGACCTCCCAAAGATGTTTGATTAAATCAAAGCCGTAAATCTAATCTTCTCATTGCATATGAACCGTATTCAGATCACGTCCAAAATTTAGACTAAGATTAAATTACTTCTCTATTGAGAGGAGTCACTGAAATCCAGTCCTGTTTCATCACCCCCTCAGAATGAAAGCGTCATGGATATACAATCTTTATGATCACATCACCCTCATGCATTCCTGATACATGTACATACTGCATACTGGAAGACCTAGGATAAGACTGAAGTTTTAGATCTTATTTAGACTGTCTCCTTTGGGGTTTTATCATTAAGTTTCTCATTCGATCATTGGGAGTTTGTATCGATCATATACTTTCCAAAATCATATATCATACCGGGTATTTATCATATAATTTCCAAAAGCATATATAAAACCTATAAATTCAGTCAAGCTTCCAAAACAAGAAGTCCATGCACAGAATTTGATCCCAATATCTCATGAGTGAGATCATGTCTTTCGGTTCAGTAATGAATATGTATGATCCCCTTGAGAGATCGTATTACTCATATACCCTTATATTTACACCAACTCACTGGTGTATATACCTTTATTAGATCATCAACCTATGGGTCTACCAAATGTACATACTCAAACATATAGTAACACATCTTTCTCCGGTCAGAGGATGCGTGCCTATATCGTGACAGTATATGACATAGGACTTGGTTATCTTGATCTTGTTAAGTCAACTCTTTGACCTAACTTATCTAACAACTCTGAAGATCTATTCCTATCCGAATGACCTGCATCAAGAGGTTGATCAGATATCATCTAAAAGAGAAAAGATTGCCATCCCCTACTCAGGATGGGGATCATCTCTTAATAATCATTTGGCTGTACTTGATGAGTCCTCCATCTAACTCTTTAGATATTCATCCAAACACCATCCTCTATGGCTTAACACTTGAATCAACAATTGTATGATCATTAAGATGACCATGGTACATAACCCTAATTGTACTAAGGGACCTATAAAGAAAATTAGTTATTCTTCATTTAAGATCAGGGAATGATTTTCAATAGCATTTATTGCATACTGGCTCACTGTGGGTTTGCATGTCCAACAGAGTACGCATCA